>CM045770.1:52199558-52834732 GCA_025200525.1 Camellia lanceoleosa | reverse complement strand
ATATATATCGGTTTTGTGACATGCATATCGAGGATGCTACTTATAGCGTAGATTTAGGTTCTTTGAACTTTTAGACATTTCGATGTAATTTTTGGGGTAATGGATTAAGGCATCCAAGTATTGTGTACACCACAGCATCAGGCGACAAAAAGTGCTGTATTGAACCTACCGTAATAGAAAGAGATCATGTTTAGAGAATAAGTAGTACTCAATCTTATTTGATATCAGAATGAAAGCTATAAACTCGATTAGGAAAGGGTACTGTGGTTATTTGTGTTATGTGTTGTTTGAACAACTGAGAAATGTTGAATTGAATAATATTCCTATTGTTAGAGAATTTCCTAATAAGTTTCCTAATGAATTACTAGGAATTAGACAGATAGAAGTTTACTATTGAGATCAAAGCAGCACCCAAAATTATTTTTAACTCCTTTAATGGCGTACCGAAATGTAGAAGGAATTGAAAGAACAGCTTGCAAGACCTGCTGATAAGGGTTGTTCCACCCAACACTTTCAAAAATTCAAGCATATTTTGTGAAGAAGAAGGATAGTACTTTGTGCCTATGCATCGACATTCCTGAATTGAACAAGGTAATCTATAAAGAACAGTACACCCTTAATTCTCGTGATTGATGATTTATTTGACCAACTACAGGATCAAGGTGTGTTTTCTAAGATTGAATGGAGATCCGTATCAACAATCAAGTGTTAAGGCGTAAGATGTTGAGAAACCACATTCGTAACGAGGTATGGTCATTTTGAGCTTCATGCCATTTGGAGGAATTGAAGCTCCAAAGAATATTTATGGACTTAATGAATAGAATTTTAAACCTACTCGATGAATTTGTTGTTGTCTTCATCGTATGATGTTTTGATATACTCTAAAGATAGACTGAAAGATGAACATCAGCCTGGAGTACTGATTACAAATACTGTGAAAGAAATTATTTGCTAAACTAAAGAAATGTGAGTTGGTTGATGGAGGTTGTTTTCTTAGAGCATGTGGATCAACAAGGAGTGGAATTTCAAAGAGACCCAGAGAAAAATAGAGGCACTGTGAATTGGCTTACACCTACCGAATTTGACAAGTTCAAGGGCTTAGTCAAAGCAGGTGAGGTTTGTGAAGGACTTTTCAAATTAGCTCTGTGTTCTCAGCACTAGAGGCCACAATTTGAGAAGAACTATCCAACACATGACCCAGAATTGGTCATAGCTTGTTTTTGGTTTTGTACCTGAAGAATTGGCGGCATTATCTCAGAGGAGCAAAATGTGAAGTCTTTACACTTCGGATCATAAGAGCCCTGGAAATACTTCTTCAAGGCAGAAAGAGTTGAATATAAGGCCGAGAAGATGGTCGGAATCGATAAAGATTATAATCGTAGAAATTCGTGATACCGGTGTTTAGATACAAGGCCGATGCCTTGGCGAAAGCAAGTAAAATCAGTAAGGTATGGCTTGTTTGCTTTCATCAACAAATGAGATTTTACAGACTTGAAAGTTCTGAATTGTAAGTGGTGGTATAGAACAGTGGCAAATTGATAGTCATTATTACAAATGAAAGCCAAGTATCATCGGCTTTTGAAATCAAGCTAGAGTCAGAAAGATGATGAATTCTCAAGAAAGTGATTGACGAATTTGAGGCAAAGCCTCGAAAGCGTAGATTCAAGACGGGGAGAATGAAACATGTTGAAATTCCAGAATCCCAATACGTGTCCCCGATATCCTTAACTAAAGAAGAGGGTTTTAGATGAAGCCCACAGTCCGCCAGACATTTGCTATGCATTCCTGGTAAACAATAAATGGTATCTGGATTTATCAAAACAAACCTATTGGTGGCCTAAAATGAAGAAAGAGATTGGCGTAATCATGTGTCCAAGTGCCTTCAAAGGTCGCTAGTTAAGGCTTCAACATCGTAAACCAAAGGCTTTTGCTTCAACCCTCCTCATTCTTGAATAATGGAAGCTGAACATGACTATGGATTGGCGGGATTTGTCAGCGAGCTACCTCGCACCCTTTAATTTCGAGGTATGGATTCTGTTGGGTGTAGCTTGATATAATCACTAAATGCACATTTTCATTCTGGCAAAAACTATACCATTTAACGCTTATAGATTGGCTACTTATTTATGTTGCTGATGAGATTGTCCATTTGCTACACCTGAAAGTTCCAAAGAGATTCATCTGTATCGACAGAGATCCCAAATTTGTATCTAGATTGTGGAAGAGTTTCACAGAAGCTGCGAAATGTAACTAAGGTTCAAAAAAGACGGCATTCCACCCATTGCATGTATGGGCAATCGTAATCTAACGATATAAACTTTGGAAGATATGCTTCGCATGTGTGCATGGATTTTCAGTGGAAGTTGGGAAGATTATTTGCCACTTCAGGAATTTGCTTATAATAACATGTACTTTCCTTCCACTCCAAAGATTGGTATGGCACCATATGAGGCTTTATATGGTGAGGGGATATGAGATCACCCATTTGTCGGACAGAGGTCGAATAGAGCTTTGCTTGGGCTCAAATTGTACAAGATACTCGAGAAAATTCAAAGTCATTCGCCATAGGTCTAAAACAAACCAGACCCATAAAGTTATCTATGCAGACGCTGGAGAAGACCTCTTGAGTATGAGGTTGGTGACCATGTGTTCATCCGTGTTTCTCCGGATTAAAGCGCCAAGTCCGTTTGGAAAGAAGGGCAAGCTTGTCGCCTGCTACATTAGGCCGCTTTCTGGAGTTTGGAAAGGCTAGTCCGCTTGCCTACAAAGTTGCTTTTGTCACCGGGATTCGAAAGCAAATCCATAATGGTGTTTATGTGTCGATGTTGAGGGGTTATCTCCGAGACTTGTTATACGTGATTGATTATCACCGGGCAGCTATGATGAGAATATTATGGAATACGCCACGGAAAGAATTGTCGACTTTATACGAAAGAATTGAGAACAACCATCCCAATGGTGAAAGCGGAAATGAAGGAACATTTGCATTTCCGGGATGCCACGGGCAAAAGAGGAGGAATGCGCCACGCTTATCAACATTTGTTTCCGACAAAGGTAAATTAAGTTTGGAGGACCAAACTTAAAGGAGAAGATTCATACCCTGCTCCGTAGAGTGCATAACAATTGGTCCTTAACTTGGAGCACGACAGCGTGTTTAAAGTATGATTTTATGTGCCACTTGTTAATATATGTGATTTTGAAATTCATTTATTCACCCGTGAGGAATATCTCCTGCTTGAATAATCGCTGGAAATTAAATTTAAGGGCCTTATCGGCCACGTAACTCAAAATTGATTGTGCCATTGTGATTGTCATAATTTTTTAGAGCTCATTAGTAAGAATTTAATTAGAAATTGATTCTAGTTAGATTGGAAACTAATCAAATTGATGAATTAAGTGCCAAAATATTTTATATATTGGAAAGATATTGGTGCATTAGGTGGGCCTTGTTGTATGATAGCACTACACTCCCCTCTAGCTCTTATGAACTCAAAAAACTGAAAGCTAGGACTCATTGTGAGGAAGAGAGCTCTATCTGTGAGAGAGGAGATAGAAGAGAATTGTGCAAACTTTGAAGTTTAAAGCTTGGGAACCTTGAAGATTTTATTCAAGATTTGATCATATAGATTGTGAGAATCAAGCTCCTAGGTGAGTAATCTTCTCTGGATTATAATTTGTAATTTTGTGTGTGTCCAAGCTAATTAGGTGACTCAAGAAAGTAAGATTGGACAGTGAAATTGAGTTATATATGTCGATTTAAGGTCTTATAAATACACATGCATGTAAGAAATGGCTATGAATCTCCATGTTTGGAGCACAATGTGTATGATTTATGTTGAATATTGTTTAAAACCATGTATTTGAACCTCTTTCACCAATTGTTGATATGAATGTGTATGCTTTCTACATGCAAGAGTAGATCATGGAGGATTGAGTTTGGTATGGTTGAATTTAATGTATCGCGAAGAGTTTGGATTGATTTGGAGGCATGACAGTGTGCTTGGACTTATGAAATCGAGCTCCATTGTAATGTATTTTGGTGTCTGTATACCATGTTAGAAACAATTATATGTGAACTTTGAGCCTTAAATGCATGAAAATTGGCCGATTTGAAATCGAATTGGAGCTCAAGAACTTAATATGGAAACTCGATTTTGACGTATTCGCCGAAAGGACGTCTACCGAGCTGTATGCCGCCGAAAGGAAAATCGCGGCTCCCAAAGACTTTTTGCAGAGTTGGATGTTTGCTCGAAAGGGACGCTTTCACGCCTAGCTGGAGCTTTTATAGGAGTTTTTCGCTTCGAAAGTCGCCTAATTTGGCGCATGCTCGAAGGTGAATTTTGAGGTAACCAAGATTTTTGGTAGCCTTCTGGGTCCGGCATTGAGTGGGAAAGTCCACGCCGAAAGCGAAGTAATCTCCCTGCTTTCAAATTCTTGTTCCGCGCGTTATGTTTTGCTCGCCCTTCTTCACTTGGTAATCACCTTAGGCATATGTTAAGCATTGTAAATGAGTTAATGAGATAAGAATAAAGTCTAAAGAGGAATATGTGAATTAAGGAATATTGATTGAATTGTTAGTGCACCCCTTTTGTGTTAATGAAATGTGTACGGGTCAAGCTCTGTGGCAAATCCACAGTTTCATCAATGAGTAATATCGAGTATTTGAATGCTTGTAAATGTCCAATTGCTTTCATTCCCTTATAAGTTTTTGGTGAGTTGTTAATCGGGGATTGTGGACAAAAGTCTCCATATGAATAAAGTTGAATCTGACCAAGCGTCGCTTTTGATAAAACACAAATGGACCCAAAGTGTCGCTTTGATAAACATAAATGGACCAAAGGTCGCTTGATTGATATCCGGAAAATGAACTGAGTAATGGGCTGGCCGCTTTCGACATGAATAAGTGGACCAAGGCCGTCAAAGCCGACATGAATGAGGGGTCAAGGCCATTTTTGACATGAATAAGTGGCCAAAGGTCATGAGATGAAATGAAATGGGCAAGGCCATTTTTGATAAAAATAAACGGGTCAAGGTCATGGACAACAAAATGAACGGGCCAAGGTCCGCTTTTTGACATGAATGGAATTAATGGGCTAAAAGGCCGTGATGTTAGAACTATAGTCACATGATTTGAATTGGTGATGGTTATATATCTGCTAAATAGAAATATGCACCAGCCTCAAGGTCATGGAACATGCTATTCTACATTGTTATGTAATTTTTGTATTTGATATTATTCATCGGGTTATTGCTCACTATTCACGCAGTTTGTAGGTGGTTATGAAGCCCAAACCCAACCCCAAGAATCGTCTCAAATAATGATGAGTTTTGAGAGTCACTTCTTTTGTGTCTCACGTGACGAGACCCAACCTTGCCATTTTGTTATATATTTATATTTTGTCTTGTTGGCAAGGACTCAGGTATATCTCCAGATATAGTTTTTTGATAATGTGGTTGACTCATTTTTAGATGATCCTGGCCTGCAAAGGATTTTTATGGTAATCGTGATTTGTCAGGTTATTAATGTATATGTGCATGGTTTGTTTGGTGCGCATATATATACGCTCGCGAAAAAAGCTACAATTATTAAGCCTGCTATCTCTTTTATTCGCTTCGAGGTTGATGCCTGCTTTTGGTTTGAGGCCGTAGGTAATTTCGGTAGGATTATCGTCATATGTCCTTAACCCATAGGTGGGTTCGGGTCATGACAGAAGTGGCCAAAAAAAGGATTCAAAATGGCTTCACCCCTGACTAAAATAACATATTACAAACCGCTGAAAGCATGAAATGCCCCACTCGAAGCTGCTAGACACAGACTTCCGCCGAAGGGCGGAAAACGACGCCGAGCGCCGGCTGCACACTTCAAGTTCTGCAGACGCGGCGGCCCGCCGAAAGGTGAAAGTAGACGCCGAAGGCCCGGCGACTCCTGCAGGAAAAGTATTGAAAGTGGAATAATCCCGCCAAGCATCAAACTCCCGCCGAGCTTAAGGATCAGCAAAGGGGCCCGCCGAAAGCAGTTCTCCGCCAGCCGCTATGCCAAAATCCGACATAAGCCAATTGTTTTAACACAACCAACTCGCTTCAAACTTGCTCAACACACTCCAAGACTCAAATACAAAGAATCAAAGGATGGAAACGAGAATAAGATACAATGATACCTCTTTCGGAATTCCAGTCTCGAATACACAACAATAGAGAAAACCTAGATTATGGAGTATATGTAATTTAAAATTTTAAATCTTTTATATCGGAAGTTAAAAAATAATTTAGAATTCAGACACCACTGCATTAACGCTAATTCATGATTACATGCTAAGTAATGATTAAGATAAATCCTAAATTAATTATATATTAGAGTCTATGTTTTAAATGCATTTTATTTGTTTGATGTAGAAAGATCTGCTCATATGTTTTGATTTCAATTTATGGTCTAAAAGCCGTATCGCAACTCGATTCAAATTGACTTGATTTATATGTTAATTAGATTTATAGAATTTATGGTAGGTTTAATTAAAATTGCCCGTAATGATTAAATTAGATTAATGTAATGCTATTTATTTACCTCTTGTTACTCCACCACTTAGTGAGTCATTTTATTGACCCCACTAGTTCAATCCTTTATACCTCTTTTTTCTCCTTAATTTGATGTCAAACGTGAGAGAGGGAGAAAGAAAGTAGTGGAGATTTGGGCTCAGACTTGAGAATTTCGAGTTCAAATAAGAGGTTTAAGAAGAAGAACTTTAATACTTTGACTACTAGTCTTGAGAATTTATCACCCAAGGTCCAAACTTAACATCCAAGGTAAGAAGTGAAGTCTCTAGTCTTGAATTTAAGCGGACTGGCCCAAGAATTCATGGATTGAGCTATGAGACATAAAAATTAAGCTGAGAGGTAGGAAAGCTAGACACACATGCACGATGTTCATTTCATTACATTTGGAGCATGCCTTTATGGCACCTCTTAAAAAAACAGTAAATTTGTTTTAACGGTAGGTGGAAAACCTATGTTTTCACTTGACCTACAAGTTTGATCATGTTTTGAAGTGGTGAAGTTCAAGAGAATTCATGCATGTCATACTTGGAAGTATCTGCAAAAGCTAAGTTGGCACTCAGTAATTTGGTATGCTTTAGGCTTTATTTTATGAAATGGTCTTAAATCATGATGTTGTGAGTTTCCGCGTTTTCTAGAATTTGGCCCGTATGATGAATTTTGGAGTGTTGAATTTACAGCTTGAATCCTTTGGGAAGCAAATTTGAAAAACCTTGTAGAATTTCGCTTCCCACGCCAGGAAGATTACTGAAATAATTACCTTTATTATGCTATCGGCTTAAGTGTAAATTGCATGCTCCTAAGTTTATGCGTGTTTGGAAGCATCACGAGTGATAAAGATTCTTATGCTCGAAGCGAGACTCGCGGTCTCACGCCTGCCGATCGTCGAGCTGGAGATTGCACGCAACTGTAATCCTTTTTTTCACATTTTGCAAACCGCCGAAAGTGAACGAAAGTGTGCGCCAAGCAACCACTAATATTCGGTATGCCCCGCCGTTTAAGCGGCTAGAAAGCCACGCCGAGTAAGACCCTTGTTTTTAGCCAGGCAAGCTTTTCAAAAATTGGCTTTTTAAGTATATTTTTGCATCCTCATTCCATTCTAAGCAATTTCCTAGGGTCAGTGATTAAGACATCATAATGAGAATAATTAACCACACCAAACACAAGTAGAAAGGACTAAGTTATCAATTTCGTGTGTAATTTAGTATGCGCTCGCCTTCAGAACAACCGTAGGTTCTCGCACCAAGCGAAGCCGAATTCATTCGCCACAACCCTCAAGTTATCTCGTGGAGTAACAATTTGCTAAAGATATGTTCAATCAGATTATTTTCGCATTATAAAAATCATATTGCTTCCCTTCGTGAATGACATACATTTTTACACGATTGAATGATGGTCCTATTTTGAATTGGTATTCGTGGCATCCATAGCGTGACAGATTGTTATTGCTATTGATATCAAGTTATTGTTACGCAGATCTCCCCAACTGGGAACTGTTATTGTATGATGGCCATCAATTGATTGTTCGGTCTTTTACAATGGGCAAGTATTGTTTCTCAATCGATGTACCATAAGTATGACTTATATAATTGTTTCGATTGATTGAATTGAGAAAATCAAACGAGCAGCTCTATTAAATGATATTGATTGAAAATGTTCTAATGCTGAATCGATTGTTTCGTAAATTGAAGGACATCATTCTAAGCTCTTTTACGCTTTGTTATTCAATCGTGGGCTATAGCTCACAGCTTTTATTATATATATGTAGCTGGCCAAGCACCTGGGACCAAGCGCCGTGTAGGCGCCAACCCAAGCTCATGTTTTGCTCAAGCTAGCCATTGTGCCTTATATCTGAGGTGTTCCAATCTCTGCACGCAGTCAAGTATCTTTTGGGTGATACTATCTACCATTTTGCTAAGTGTAATGAATGTCAAAGACTTCTTGATTGTAAAGTTTTCGTGATGGGATTATGTCCCTATCTTGTAGCTTCTGAATTTTTGTTATAAGTGGTTGTGAATACGCTATGTGTATGAAAGTTTACTCCACCTGTGTCTCCCACAACTCATTAGACGATGTAGATTATTATTGTTGATTGGCTTCCCGCCACTCTTTATAATCAGACATTATTAAGGTGCTCGCAATCAGAGATGGCTTAACATCGGGTCGTTATTTATTGTTTACGAAACCCTGGAGGCGGGTTTGGCCTCATGACAAGCAATTTAAATAGAGAAATATACAAAACCATATCCTTTTTACATATAACTCAGATGAGATTATATTTAATTTTAATTCCATCTTTATATATTAGCTTATCCCGGGTTTTTTTCCCCTTTCATGTGTCACGCAGATTCTTGACTTAGATTCCGTGGATGCTGGTAAGGTTGTATATATCTTGTTGTCATCCTTTATTCTCTTTGTATTTGAGTTTTAGGACAAGGCGCTTTACAGGTAGTGAGTTTAAACCCAGTGTTGCTGCCCGCCTGTAATTTTGGTTCTTCATTCGAAAGCGAGGCTTTTGTCAGCTGAGCGAGCTTTTTGTTTGAGCCTCTACCTTCGCTTTCAAGCCAGGTTCCTTCATTTCGAGCTGAGTTTCTTCGCCGATGCGAGAGTTGAGTGTCCAGTGTCTCGGTGGCTCAGCGAGGAGTCTTGGCGCCTAAAATGAGCCGCTCGTCTCAAGATCCTGGTTTTGGACCTCGAGAGTCATGATTCTTGGTTCGAGGTGAGTTTTCCCTTCGGCTTGCTAGAGCGAGCGAGCTATATGTTTTGGGATTTGTTTGACCTCGAAGCTGATGGAGGTACCCTTGCTTGAGCGTGTTTCTAGGTTGCACTTGAAGTTTCGAATTGTTGGCCTCGAGCGAGGCTTTCTACGCTCAAGTGAGGTTTCTTGGTCTCGGGTCGCCGAGCGACTGCATTCCTTCGGGCCGAGCTGTATTTGAGGATCGTAAATATAAGTCGGCCAAGTGCAGCCAGGATTACATTTCACTTTTTCATCTCTTTTTATTCTTTCAAACCCTAGATCCCGACTGCTTCTCTCTCTCTATACACCTCTCTAGAGTTTCACCTATTACCAGTGATCTTTTTACCCTAATTTAGAGGGCCACAGGGCTTCACTTTTTGAATCCTCAAAAAGTTGCGGATTTGGAGCACCTCTTGGGTTTCTTTCACCATCTTCTCCTCTTTTGAAGCTTCTGCACTCAGATAGGGATACTCTTTACTCCATCTTATGAGTTTTGTCATACAATATTAGTCATTTTGATAAATTGGTGTTGTTGGGAAATTTTGGGAAGTTAGGGTTTGATTTGGAGATTATAAATTGGTAGTTTTAAATGTTAAACCCATATGTAGTGTGAGAGAGTATGAAAATGGAATTTATTGTTGTTGAGATTTGATGAAAAATATTGAGCCCTAGGGCCAATGTTGAGAAAAAAAGGAAAATGTCCTAATTTTATTGAATAATTAATTTGGGGGAATTGTGTAATTGAGTTAAAATTCATGAAATTGGGGAATTAAGGAGATTAAATTTTATGGAAAGTGCTTGGATAATTTAATCACTCACCTATGAAAAATGTTTCGATATTTTATCTCTGTTGATAAATTCATTATTTGTTTAGAAATAACTGCTTTGGGGCTGGTCTAAGTGGAGGATAGTCTTGATTATTAGTAGACAATCGAATTGTATGATTAGGGAAAACTCTAAAACTAATCGAACATGTTTATGTCATTGAATATGAGGACGTGTTGGAATAATAACCCAAAATATGTGTATTGATTTCGATCCTTGTATATGATGAGTGTTTATATACATGGTAAGTGTGTGTATTGTGTGGGAGAAGATAGGGAGATGTACTCACTCGCTTGAGAGGAGATAGGGGATGTAATTTCAACCTGCTTTTGGGAGGAGATAAGGGATGAACTCCATTAATACAAAGTTGAATATGTAAGTATCTCTTTGAAGTATGGAAGTGTTTACATATGAGTAGTTATCTGCATTTGAAATTTGAAGTGTTTTAATATGAGCTTTAGTCTCATTTGAATTGTTGATATTGGAAGTATTTTTTTATGAGCTCGTTGTTTCATGAAAAATTGTTTAGCTGTGTTCTCAGCCATGTTTGTATAAATGGAAAATTGGATATGGTAAAGGAAACTGGAATGTAAACATGGACTTGATTGTTATGAGAACTCAGATGCAGATGATAAATTGGTTTATGTGTTAAACCATCTATCAAAATGTTATTGTTTTTTAGTCATTGCCTCATATTTGGTTTAGTGATATTTTTACCGCTTGTGGCTCACCCTATATGGGACATCATTTTCAAGTTTAGGTGACATGCCCCTTCCAAGGACATTAGCTAGAAGGTTTTGAGAGTTGAAGACTCTTTTGGTTGTTTTGTAGTTTTGGTATTAACATGTAAATCAAGCCAAGGGCTTAATGTTTATGAGTTAAGTACTCTTCTTTTGTAAACCCAAGTATGGTTTGGAAAAGTTAAAGCCCATATGTATTTACTATTGGCTGTAACATGTAATACTCTTATAATAAATACTCGACAAATAGAAATATGCTTTACCTTCTTTCCTCGTCATGCATGTAAAGAATGAGTTTATATGTATTATTTGAGGGATGCTATATATTGTTACATATCCTTTATTTATATTGTTATATAAATAAAAAATGTTGTACAATAATTGAAGTTGAAAGTCCTAATCTATTTTTTTTTTCAAAATTTAAAATTGTTAAAATTGTACTATGTTGCAATATCAATAATAATTTCTTCATATTATAAATTTTATTTTATAAATCTTATAAGATTTGTTTAATGACTAATATTCAATTTTTGTAAAAAAATCCAATATATTCCTTCCAAAAGTTAATATAGTAAGTCTACAAAATTATATTTTAAAACTCGTAAAAATTATTAGCTATATATTTTTTATTTATTTTGTTCTCAATAAGCATGTTAAAATATAAATAATATCCAAATAAAATTATGCGTATTAGTAAATATGACATTAGTTTTAATTTGTAATCAACATCTTTTTAAAGTCTTTTATTAATTTTTTTCTTCATTTTTTTTTTTGATATTTTAAAATTTGGCATGTTACTTATAATTTTTTTTTTTCTTTCTTTATTTATTAAGTTTTTAAATTATTTTCCTTTTTAAAAGCCAATATATATACAATTTTTAAAAATTTATATTTTATTCTACCAAACAAAGTGAAGTGTTAGAACTATGTCATTTTTTTTTTTTATTTTTTATAACAAAAGCATAATTTTGATTGTTAATTCTCAATACAGCAATTTAATATATGTTTATGAGTAAATATTATAGTAAAGCGAACATTTGAAAAACAAAATCCTTTTAAACTTACTATATAAAATTTTATTTACAAGAGAAAAAATGACAAAAAAATTAAATATAATTATCATATTTTTAATAAATAATATATTATTTATCCTGCAAGGTATAAGCACGAAGTGACATGCTAGTCTATACTATATATTAAGCAAAAGGAATTTTTAACCCCAAGTCTTAGGTAACTCCAATCTCCAATCTAAATTTCCTCGATTTTTGATTGAAAAAATAAAAATAAAATCTTAGCATTTATTAACTTCTCTCTCAACACCCAAGTCTTACCCTCATAATAACACTTTAATGCATTAAAAACAAGCATAAATTCTTTTTTTTGAAATCCAACACATATGATTATTATCCCTCATAATAGCACTTTAATGCATTAAGAAACAAGTATAAAATCTTTTTTTTGCAAAAGTCCAACGACATATAAGAATCACATGAAATATTAAATTTTAATATAAATATAAAAAAGGAAAAAATACAGGACATTAAAAAAGAAAAGAAAATCTTTCAAAAATCACATTCACATATATAGATAATCAGTAAATATAACTGCGCATATAACGAATGAGGATAAGGCCGCCTATACTATATATTAAGCTAAAAGAGGGTTTCTAAGCTTGTGGAAGCTCCAATATGCCAATCCTAATTTTTCTAATTTTTTGTTTTTTTTTAAAAAAAATTTAACTTCTTTTTAACCCATATAAGACTTTTGACTTCTCTTCATAATTATCGCAATATCTTTCTTCCAAAAAAAGAAATAATATGTATATTAAAAAAATTTAAAACAAATATAAATATAAATATATAAATATCTATATCTATCTATTTATTTATATTGGATTCGATATAATCCATAAGTTTTGTGGGAGTTCTAATGATCTCAATCTAAATTTCTTAATTTTTTTTGATTTTAAAAAAAACCTCACCATTTATTAATTTCTCATAACCCTCAAGCCTGCTTTATGTAATAACACTTAAATGCATTAAAGAGTTGTTTGAGATGTTCTTAAATAAGTGCAGTAATTTTTTGTCTTTTTTTATGAAATATGAGTTGTGTTTAAAGGTCAGTATGCGAGATGCTGATGACTTAAATAAGATGGACATGTGACTTAAATATGATAAATAATTTTTGACTTTTTTAGAGTGACGCCAAACTTAGCCTAAGAATAAGTATAATAAAAATTCATTGAAAAGTCCAACACATATGGAATTCCTTGAAAAGTCCCAAACACATATGATTATTATCCTCATAATAACACTTTGATGCATTAAGAACAAGCATAAAAAAATTCATTGAAAAGTATAATATATATGGATTATTATCAAAATATTAAAGTTTAATATAATATAAAAAGAAAAAAGAAAAAGATATTTAAAAAAAAGCAGACATTATACTTAAAAATCACAATACACATATATATCCCTGATCAACATTTATTACTTTTTTTCAATGCACACGCCGCTCTTTTCACACCACTCAATTTATTGATTTGGTCAAAATTTTTTAATCAAAGATTTAAAATCCCCTCATACTGCTTAATTATAGATACAAACATGTGTATAGTTATAACAAGGCACATTCTTTTAACTTCTCCAATACAATTATAGTTCGCGAATAGTGATAAGATTATTAAATTATTATTATAAAAAATCTTAAAAAACATAATTTATATACTTCAAAAATCTGTAAAATAAATATAAATATTTATAATTATTCTGCATAGTACCTGTGATAGGGGCTGGGGTATTATATGGAATGAAAATGAGGTTTTAACCTGTCATTGCCTTTGTGGGAGTTCCAATATCCCAATCTCAATTTTTCTAATTTTTTTTATTTAAAAAAAACTTCAAGTAGTTTATTGACTTTTCACAACCCACAAACATTTTTGACTTCTCTCATACCTGTCGCAAGGTTAAGCACTCTTTTCAACTTCTTCCCATACACTATAGTTAGTGATAGGATTGTTAAATTATTTTTTTATAAAAAAATATAAAAAATATAGTAATTTGTATATTAAAAAAATATCTAAAACAAATATAAATTTTTATTAAATCTATCTATCTATCTATCTATTTATCTATCTATCTATATTTCTCCTTATGTATTATATAATTAAAATGGAAAAGTCTTGTGGGAGTTCCAATATTTTCAAACTAAAATTTTAATTTTTTGATTTTAAATAATTAAAAATCCTCTATAATCCTTTCTATTCAAGCAATAAAAATATATATATATATATATATATATAAATCCTCTTAATTTATGAGACTTTCAAAATGGAAGGTATATCAAATATATAAAAATAAAAAATAAAAAGTATACTAAATCCATTTCAAAATTCAAATTTGAGGGCACCAAATATGGAAAGCATTTCAATTAATTTAAATTTAAAATTATAAATGATATATCCTATAATATATAAGTTGCTCCAATATTCCAATCTCAATTTTGCTAATTTTTTATTTTCTTTTTTAAAAAACCTCAAAGATTTAGTTGATTTCTCCCAATCCACAAGTCTTTTTTATTTCTTCCATAACTTGCCATGCCTATACCATTGTCAATTTCTTCCCTCGCTACTATAGTTAGTGATGGAATCTGTTAAATTATTTTACAAAAAAATCTAAAAAACATAATTTGTATATTAAAAAAAGATATCTAAAAACAAATATAAATTCTTATTAAATCTATATATCTATCAATCTATATTTATGTATTATATAAGTAAAATGGGTAAGTTTTAGGAGTTCAAATAGATTTCAAACTAAAATTTCTTAATTTTAAATAATTAAAATCCTCACCTCTTCGCCTATAGCTCTCATCTCACAAAAAAAAAAAAAGGTATTGCTTGGTTCCATTTTTTTTCAAAAACACTTTTCGTAAAAATTTTACTTTCTTATTTTCCATTTTTTGTTTTTACTAAATTTTTTAGTATTTTGCCAATTTTTTTTTACTTTTTAGAGACACCTAATATAAATACATCTAAAATGTAAAAAATTGTAATTTTTTTTTTTTAAAATTCACTACCAATACCAAAAAATACAAAAAAAAGAGAAAAGAATTCAAGACATTTTTTTTGTATATTTATGTATTTATTAATTTTTAAGATATTTTTTTATTAAATTTTTTACTTTTTAGATACATTTAAGTAAGGTGCATCTAAAAAGTAAATTTTTTTAAAAGTATTCACTAAAAAAAAACATGAAAATAAAAAAACTTAATTCCAGTAAAAACTCAAAACCAAACACAACCAATTTATTTGATTTTATGTTTCTTGATTTATGACTTTTCAAATAGAAAAGTATAAAATAAAAAATAGGAAGTACATTTCAAATTCAAATTTGAGGGGCATTAGATATGGAAAGTATTTCTTATTAATTTAAATTTAAAATTATAATGATTTATCCTCATAATATATAAGTTTTAAATTATGATCTATTCTGTAATTTATTTATATATATTATATATCTATATACTATTATAATTAAAATATTGTCATTTCATTAAAGTTAAGTTGTAATTTTTTTCTCATTTTTTTATTTGTTTAATTTTTGTTAATACATGTTACAATATGATTGGTCTATAAATTAATTTTATATTCTTAAAATAAAAAATTTCAAATTTGAATACTTAAATTATGTTACTATAATGGAAATTAGGATCATTCATTCCTTAATTTGCATCTTTTTATTAAATTATAAAAATAAAATCAAATTTAAATTCTTCTTCAAATTATACTACTACAATTAGAAATGTGATCAATATTCAAATGAGTCATAATATTATTGGTCTAAATATAATTTGTTTTAAATACATGTATTCAAATTATTAATCTATTATGCTTTTTTTTTGTTTTAAATTTTATAAAAAAAAAAAATGATATCCTTCTAAACTATAAGTACGAACAATAATATTTTTTAATATAATTTTTTTTTTAACAAAAAGAATAAAAATCACTTTTTTAGTAATTAAATATGGTGAATTTTGTTAGATTTTTTTTTTTAATCTCAATTGCCAAATTAAAAAAATTTAAAAATAAAGAATATAGGTATTCAGCTCAAATTATTAAAAAGTTACTTTTGCTAAAATAAAATTAGAAAAGAAACATTGATTTTTTTTTATTATTAAAAGTGATAGTTCGTTAAAAATTTTTTACGAAAAAAAGGGTTATAGGTGATACCATATTAAATTTTTCTTTTCTTATCTTTTTTTTTTGGTTAAGATACTTTTTATTTTGTAAGAAATTTGTTTTTATTCTATTTAATATTGTTTTATTGTGGAAACTTTAAATTAAAAATAATTTCTAAAAAATAATAATTAAATTATTTATGCATTATAAAGGTAATTTTTTTAATACTGAATTTAGTGGTAGTTTGGGAAGTGTTAAATAAGTATACTTTTTTTACTTCTTTTTACAAAAACATGTGCTTAAAAGAGAGATGTGATGTGACTCAAAAAGACACTACATGTTTTTGCTTTTTACTAAAAGATGTGTAGAAAAATAGAGATGATGTGATCCAAAAAAGAAAAAAAAGATAAAAAAGATAAAAAAGTGAGTTTAATATGGCACTTCCAAAATGAACCCTTTTATTCGATGATCCTTTCTGTGCTGTATATTTTTTAAAATATTTTCTACAAAATTTTTAATAAAAAATCTTAAGTATATTGTTTTTCTTTTGTCTATTAATATTAAAATTTTAATTAATTTATTTTATTATTTAAAAATAAATTAGCAATAATTTGTATATTTATATATATAATTTGTTTTTTGGTGCTTTATTTATTTGGTGCTGTCCAACCACTCAAATTAATTTTGAATTTTCAAATTTCACAGAGGTCCTCACCACTAAAAAACTATATTGTTTAATCTTTTAAAAAGTTTTTAAGTCTCGACCTGTTGTTTGGGTTGAGCTCTGCCACCATTCAATCCTTTGCAATTTAGCAAGGGGTTGAAAGTAATATGATTAAATTTCAGGACAAATTAAAAAATAAATAAATTGTAGATAAAATTATGGGACTTAAATTGTAAATTTCAATTTCTTTTTGTTTTTTTTGCATATAAAATTTAACTATTTATATTATTTTGTATAAAAATAGATTATTAATTTTTTACATGCCATATATAGCACAAAGTTACCACTAATATATTTAAAATATTAAAAGTTGTTTGTGTATTTCTATAAAATGTTATGGGTGTTTCTGGTATACCCTTTTTTGTTATATCATCAATACTGTTTGAGTAGATTAAATTCAAATATTAGGTATGAGATCTTATAATATATATTATCTATTTTTAATTTTTAATTTTTAGATAGTGTATATATTATTCAAATTTGAATGAGATTATATAAAGAAAAAATTAAATAGATTAAAAGTAAAAAAATAAAAATTATTTTTTGCTAAATCTGCCAATATATAGATTCATAAGATTTATTAATTTTTTTTCTTATAAAAAAAAGGCAAACAAAACAGCATTGTCGCAAAACTAAAAAATGTTGTCGTTTTACAATGTGCACAGCAGTCAATTGAAAAAAGTTTCAATAAAATGACATTAAATTGCAAAAAAAATGTTACCATCACATTCTTTAAAGTCGGAATCTATATAGAAATTCTACAAAAATAATATCTACTCTTAAAGAAAAATAAAATAGAAACAAAACAATATACAGAATTTGTATACAAAATGAAATAACTATAAATATCCATTCATGGCTACAAATTTATTTTTGCATATTCTTGACACTTTATATTTTCACCAATTTTTCTTTGTCATTTATATTTTCTACATTTATTTTATGCACTTTGGCTTTTTAAGGAGAGAGGTAAATTTCCCCACCTCCTTTTCGGCCACAGAATAGAGGTAAATGCACGGTTAGTTTGGATTGTTTATTCAATCATCTTTTTTCCGTCTTCCTCCTTATTTTAAAATTTTTATTTTCTTTTATACTTGCAATTTTGAAGTACTTTCATTGATAAGAAAAAAAGAATCACAACACAACCGCTTTGATAATTTA
Source organism: Camellia lanceoleosa (assembly GCA_025200525.1). NCBI lineage: Eukaryota > Viridiplantae > Streptophyta > Magnoliopsida > Ericales > Theaceae > Camellia > Camellia lanceoleosa. The sequence continues at coordinate 52,816,814 of CM045770.1, read as the reverse complement.
CCAATTTAACTGTAGCGATTTTTAATCTTTCCCGGTTTGTCGGGCACTTATGATATTTTTCTTCAGGAAAAATAAGCCGCTAAAGATTTTCTTCAAAATTTAAATCCAGAATTATGAATTTAAAAATATATATTATTTATTAACAAAAAAATTAAATTTGGTCCGAGTCTAAATTTTAATTTTAATTTGTTTTTTGATAAATAAATTTTTAATGTATCTCTCTAAATGGCCATTAAACATTGTCGGGCTTTTTAAAAAATTATTATTGTTCTACTTTTTCATCTAGTAACCCAATTCATTAAAGGTGGGATCATGCCCTAGTTTTAGGGCCAAACAAATTTAATACTCCATTAAGTTCCTCAAATCATCAAGAGAAAATTAATATGTAGTCCCATAGAGGACTGGCTTCTCTAATCCCAATATATTTTTGAAATAGATTAATAGGTCCACGCTTTTAAGTTTATACCCGTAGGTCTCGCTTTTATTTTTCGTATTTTGTAAATGACTCAGATACTCCTTTGTTTTGAAATCTATATATATTGAAAATCAACAAATATTTGTTCGCTTCAAAAAGAAAATCAAATTCTTTTTGCCTGGCTAGCCCTTGATTTCGCTATGGCAATCTCATTGTGCCGTGGTCAATCTCATCAGGCCGCGGAGGTGGATCTAGTTGTGCGATTTGGAATTGCAGTATAGGCGTATCTCTCACAGACGTTTCTCTCTTCGTTTGTATTTGCTCTATATATATATGTATGTGTACGATGATCTATCGATACATAAATATATATATATATATATATTCTTGTGTGTGATTCCGTCGAATTGCAGATAGATCTGCCGATACATATATATGTATATAGATAAGCAAATTGTGATAGTCAGTTTGTGTTTGGCTATGTTATTTTTAGTTCTTTGTTTTTAGTGATAAATTTTGTTTGTTTGATACTTATTTATGGTGGATTTTTATGTGATAATAATGATTTTTTGCTTTGCTAAAGAGGACCCCAATGAGACCTTTAAACTCCCACTCTCACCACCCCACACACAAGTAGGGGTTGGGGATTGGGAGAGGAAGAAAAAAAAGAAAAAAGAAAATGGACCAATCAGTGCCAAAGAGTACAAAGTGGTGGAAGGAAAATGGGGTCTTAAACATTTTTGTTAAAAATCATGTAAATTGTTGTATTTTATAATTAATTATAATTTTAATAGGCACTCTATTTCTAAAATAATAAGTCCCAATGTAAACTATAAAATATTTTGGTATATTTTCATTTTAGTGGTAATGCTATATCCATCAAATTCCAGCTCATTCAATTGTTCAATTATGGTACATCGTCATCTAAGAGGTCATCATTTGATTGGTCATTTGATGAATGCCTGCTGACACATTAGTTGACAAAGCCGCAATTGCGCTTGACAAAAAAGTGATACAGTCATCCAACATACGTAATTCTATTAATTTGGGTGTGAGAGTCCAAATTCATGGACTGTTCTATTTTTCTTTTCATTTATACATCATACTCATTCATGATATTTGTTATTTCATAAAAAAAACAAATAATATTTAATTGGTTGCATAGATAGAGAATTAATATTATTTACTAAATATAGAAAGTAGAGAGAAATATTAAATATGAATGTACATCATGAAATAGAAGACAATGCAGGTAGAAGAAGGAAAATTAGAAAAAAAAGGAAAAAAGGAAGTACCAGAAAGCAAGTCCAAACACAAGTTTTTTTTTTTTTGTTTTTTAGATAGGCAAACACTAAGTTGAAAAGGGCTAAATTCGTTAATAGGATGGTATCTTAGATGAAAAGGGAAATTACTATGTAGTCCTATGTAGGGATCTATTTCCTTCTAACTCTAATATATTTTTAATAGGATTAATAGGTCCACAAGCTTTTTAAGTTTTATAAAATCTTTTAGGTCCCATTTTTATTTTCTATTATTTTGTAAATGATCGACATCTTTTTTGTTTTGAGATCTATATGCACGCGGAAAAATCAAATAATTGCTCCATTCAAAAGAAAAATCAAATCTTTGCCTCCATGATCTCGACATTTCGCGGTGCAGGATCTCATTGTATTGTGTGGTCGATCTCATTGTGTTTCGAGGCTGGATCAGCAGTAATTGAATCTGTGTATAGGCTTATCTCTGCCAGACGCTCTAGGTATCTGGTTTAGAATCATTTATTGCCATATATATGTATATATGTAGATAAGCACTATGATATCCGGTTTGTGTTTGGCAAATGTTATTTTAGTTCTTTATTTTGTGATAAATTTTGTTTATTTGATACTTATTTTGTGATTTTTGTATGTGATATAGTGTAATGATTTTGATTTTGTTGATTTTGTTTGTTGTATAGTGTAATGTGTTTTTGAAGTTGTAGTTTGGAATTGTGAATTCTCGGTGTTTTGATATTGATATGTTGTAACTCAGAGTAATTTTTGCTGTACTTTGAAATTGTGAATTGTGCAAAGGTTAGTACCGATATGTTGTAATCAGATGATTTTGGTACTTTGGAACTGTATCAATTGTTTGTTGGTTTGTGATTTGTAGTATGGAGAGGTGTTTCATGTTAATGTGGAAATACAAAGAATTTTGTGTCATATTAAGATTAGTGAGGAAGTTATCATGTGAAGTTGTTGAGAAAATATCTCGCAAATTTCAAGGAGTGAGTGTTGGTAACTTTTGTTTGTTTTTCTCTATTCCCTCGGATATTCTAATTGTATTGTTGAATGTGATACGATTTGGGAATATGTCAATGGTAGGGTTGTGCGGTTCTATGTTGTTGATGTTGTTGTGGATGATAAGAGAATCAGGAGGTTGATGATGATAATTCTGTAGATTGATTCGTAATTTGTGAGAGTTCTTTTGCTAATCTATTGTAATGATTTTGGTGGTTTGTTACCTAGGTTTTATCCAACTGCAGAGGAGAGCTATGGTTCCAAGAAGTTGGAAAGTGATTTATATATAGTGTTGATCAAGAATTTGAAGGTAGAGTGCCTCTAATGCCCGCATTGCATTGATAAATATGCCGAAAGTGGTTTTGCAAAGGAATTATTTTTAAGAATGATGCAAACAAGAGTAACTGCTGAATGTATGATGAAATCGCCCATTTGTGCCAGTAAAATTGTTTGTGCATGGAAGGTGTTGATGAAATCTCAATATTTTTTTTATGGTTAGTACCTGGATAATGCGCATACTTGTAGGTTGTCGCTCGAGATCTTGTAGCAAAATGGTTGGTTCTAGACTTGTGTCTCGAGCATTGTGCATAATGATATTAGTGATAACCGCTGACTGGCCCCATTGAAATTAAAAAAAGGAAGTAAATAATATGGCATAGATGTTTCTTATCGGGTTGCATGGTTAGGAGTTGATAAGGCAGAGCGCTGGGTTGTTTGGTGATTTTTACAACTTTTTTGGACCAACTCGATGGCAATTTTGAGACGGGCTATGAACGAATTCAAACATGTTTGAATTAGATGCATGAAAGTAGTGGGTATTTTTCGAGGTTATTTGTGGTATTTCCTCATGAATAAAGCTTTTATTGTTTCAATTTTGTCATCTCTGGCTGGTTTGTTGATGGTACATTCTTGAAGAGGCGCTATAAGGGGTATTGCTTATAGTAACATCAAAGATGCAATCAAGGTATGTATTTATTTGTAGTTGGTATAGGCTTGGTTTGTCGCTGTGCTATTGTATTGTGAGTCCGCTAATTTTTACAGCTTTCATGTTATTTTGTTTGCGTGTCTGCTTTCTTTTGCCTTGCAAATTGTTAGATGCTGAAAAATCAAGAGATAATTGGATGTGGTTCTAAGTCATTTGTTGCCAGTCAAGTGTTCAGCCGGAGATTGACCTTTTGTGTCTCTAATCGTCAACATGGGATTGCTGGACGCTTTTTCAAAGTGGTTTTTCTAATGCACATCATGCAATACTGCTTGGAATCATTTGAAGAGAAAATTGAATGGACAAATTGGTGGGACTTCTACTAACCAGTGAAGTCGAAGTTTGATGAAAATACAAGTAAATATGCTTATGCGTTAACGGTTACAGTTTCTTTCCAACATTATATATGGAGAAATTGGCATGTATTGCTGGAAATGGCAAAGTTGATGAAAGGCGCTGGATCGCTTGCAAAATGACAAGTGGGCCAATGCATTTTTTAGAGGGAAACGATACGGTGAGATGTCATCTAATGTCACGTAGTCTTACAATAATTGGATTGGGTAAAGCCCTGAGTTGCCTATTACTGGTATGGTTGGATATGGTTTGGGGTTCAAATCATGACCAATTGTCTAACAGGAAGAGCTGAATCTAAAAGATGCACTGGCTTAAATTAAATCATTATGGAAAAAGAAGTTGGTGGAGTCTTTTAAAGCTAGCTAAGTCTCAGATGTGATTGCTGGGTTAGTGATATTGTGCTTGATGTTCATTCTTCTAATTCTTTTTATGTTGATATTGGTATTTGTGATTTGTTCTTGCCATGAATGGCAATTGAATAGTTTTCTTGTTGTCATAAGCCAGATAGTAGTGGTAGAGATGTATGATTTCACTGATCCCTTTTTTCATGCAGATTGTTTTTAGAGAGCGTCATACAAGGAATTGTCCAAAGGCTCTTCCCAAGGAGAGATTTGACTTGATGGTACCCCAGAGTTCGATTATCAAACCTTCTATAACGAAGAAGGAAAGTTCCTATGAAATGAAGAAGAGGATACCTTCTAGGGTGAGAATGTGAAGCAAATCATGTGAGAGGTGCTTAAAACATGAGAATCACAATAAGAAGACGCAAGGTCAGAATTTGAGGCCGGCTGTACTATTCTTTTGATTTGTATTTGAATTTGAGGAATTATGATAATAAAAAAAAAATGTGATACTTGGTATTATGGAAGTAATGAATAAAGTTATTGAATTATTTTTTATTTTTTGATGTATTCTTTTTAGTTATTGAAGGTTTTGTAACAATTTCATTTTGTTTTTATTTTTATATTTTTTTGTGGGTTTGGTTGGTTTTATTTTTGCGGAATGCCGAGAAGGTTGTTGAAAATTTTATTGAAATGTATAATATTGAAATGCGCTACTTTATATGATTTATTTATTTTATATTTTTATAGCGATAAAACCGGTAGTAATTTTACAGCTTTTTATTTTCAATTTTAAAAATGCGCTTAATCTATTTTGCAGCCATGAAATTGATGCATAATTGTGTAGCATAATTTTTGTTTGAGTAATGAAACTACATAATTTTGCGCTTTTAAGAATTATTAGAAACAACCCGATGAAATCGTGATAATTTTCAGCTTTGAAGAATTATTAGAAACAACTTTTACCGTATGAAAAATATATGTAACCACAAACAAGTACAATAAACAATCGTAAGAATAACCACAATAATAATAATAATAATAATAACAATAATAGGTGATAACAACAACATCAATGACAAATAACTATTTCACTATAATAACTAGAAGAAGATCATTTCAAAGCATACAGAAGTACTTTTCACATATTTAAAAAAAAAAAAAGTACAAAAAATATAGTCACTTGAATATTTGTATTGTCAAGAAGTTTATTCATTGTTTCTATGGTTTGGTATGTTTTGGTCAACATTTGGTAGTGCTCAAGTTTCAAGGAGATACTGAGTTCCTAAATCATTGAGAATCTGAATCACGATGATATGCAACAAAATTTGACCCACTCGGTGGGTCGGGCGATTCTGCCGCATGTGTGTGCCAATGATATATTGGTTGATAATATTGAGATTTTTTATGAGCCGGCGATTGCATAATCATTCTTGCAAAGTTTTAGATGAAGTTAATTAGTTAGAGTAAACCGCAAAATTTATTGAAAGTTGGAACATTAGTTTATTGATTTTATATCTTACGAGTGTGGGGTTTTGTTGTGAGGATTCCTCAATTGATGCAATTCTTGTCGCACTTTCTTGAGATGATAACGTGTTTCCTTGATTCTTTGAATAATGTTTTTATTCCATATCGATTGATGTTATTTGCTACAAAATAGTTAGTGGGTGTTTTGTTAGTTATAGTGATGAGTTGAGATGTTTTGAAAGGAATGGTACTAAGTAGAAATGTTATTTAACACAATTTCCTTTGCAATTTCAAAGTGCTTGTCGTGACAATCTTTATTTGGTCTCAAAGAGTCATAGTGCCTCCATATCCCATAAGATTGTCAAAGAATACAATTGTCTAATGGTTGTCGTGGTTGATTGGGAAATGGATATATCTGCTTTTCATTATACGGAAAATGGTTGTCCATCATTTTTTCTCTCGTGCTTGATCTTGGTTTTGTAGTGGAGTTTGTAATTTATATATATATTTGAAATATATTTATAAAACTATGTAGTAAGACATGTTAAGAAAGTAGAAAATTTTGCGCTTTGAATAATATTGAAAGGTATGTTGTTAAGTTTTGCTTACATTGATGAGTGTTGAAAACATAAGATCTTCCGTATGGATTTCTTGAAAGGCTAGATCATGTTTCTCAAATTCTTCAATGGTTGGTTGGAGTGCCAATTTCATTCCTAAGAAGGCATCAATGACCAAACATGTTATATATGAGAATGTGTTAGGTTTGTGGAATAAGTTATTGAATATGAGCAAGCTATAAAATTATGCGTTGGAACCTACATTTCCCATATATAAGGGTTCCTGTTGGTCAATACGCATATATCCAAAAGTATATGCAATTTTCATTTTTACGCTGCACCCGGAGACTTACAAGCACTTGATTGTGTGTTGTTGATGAGTTGAATTTGGTCTTGGTCTTTTTGGATAGGCTATGCCAAACTTTTGTTTGTTTTCATTTTGGCATGAAATGGCGAGTGGCTTGTTTTGGAATGATTCTTCCTTGAAATCATCATCACTTTCCAATACTTGAAGTTGTGTCTTCTCTTGATTGGCATCCTCTTTTGGGTTGGTTTCACATAACTTCTTTCTCTTGGCCAATATCTTCTTGTATCTTTTCTTTATAGCATTGTTTTTGCTTCATGACCTCTTTTCTTTCTAGGTTCGATGTGAGTTACATCTCTTTTCGATTTCTTATTTTTCTTTTCATTCTTCTTCTCTTTTTTCTTCATTGGTACCCTTTGTTGGTTTGGGTACATCGTGGTTGTGTCATGTTCCTTGGCTTTTGTCATTAGTTGGTATTCAAAATCTGGGTCATGTGCTTGTTTTCTTGACTTTTGTTTGATTCTCTTAACCATTGATCTTTGTTGAGAATTTGTTTTTTTGGTGGAAATTTGCTTCAATTGATCTTCTTTTCGCAATTCACCATGAATTTTTTGTTCCATTTCTTGCATTTGTGCTCTCATGGTTGATATGAGCTTGTCTTTGTTGTCCTCTTTGGTTGATGTTTGTGTGGTCATGACCTACAAAATGTTGGATTGTGTTTTGGTTAGTCTAATTAAATTTTGCGTTACTTTAGTATTAGACAAGAGTTTACCTTGTGCATGAAATATGTCAGATTTCTCTTGGAGTTCTTCTTGTTAGTTTGTCAGTTCTTGTTCAATGACTTCTTGTTGTTGGTTTGTTTGTTGTTTTTCTTGTTCTTGTTGTTGGTCTTCTTCTTCATCAGTGTCTTCTTGTTGATCACCTTTTGCTTCTTGTCTTTCTTCTGCTTCATCATTGTCTTGTTGTTCATCAGGTTCTTCTTTTGCTTCATCGTTGTCTTGTTGTTCATCAGGTTTTTCTTTTTTTTCTTTTTCTTCTTCTTCTTCTTCTTCTTCTTCAATTTCTTTTCATCGACTTATTCTTCATGACCACTTGTTTTTTCATCATCACTCTTTCTTTTGTTTATCACTTTCGGTTCTTCTTGTAGTTTTGCTTTTTTTTTTTTGTTCTTCTTGTTACGATTGATTCGATTGATGTTTTCTTGAGAAAGTCATCTTATCCTTTGTCTAGAAGTCTTTTTTTTTTTTTTTTTTTTTTTTGCGTTTGTTTGTTTTTTTCGCTTATTGTCCTTTTTGTGGTCATGTTTCTTTGCTGAAGAGTATGTTGATGTGCTTTGATTGATATGCAATAACTGTATTTCTTGTTCGGTATTTGGGGTTAAAGCACTTTGGTCAACTACATTGGAACAATGTGGCATATATCGATATCTGATAAAATTGGTCAGTTTCATAAGATGAGTTATCTTGAGTAATGTGGGTTAAGTGTTGAAATATGTTATTTTGAAATTGAAAAGTTTTACAATTTCATAATGAGTGATGTGAAATAGATTTATGCGTTGAAGCGTAAACTTTACGATTTCATAACATGAGTGATGTTAAATAAGTGTGTGCTTTGAAACTTAAAACTTTAGGTTCATAATACTATGATTTATCTTGTGAATAATGTGAGTCAAGTGTTGAATACATGTTGTTTATTTGAAGAATTTGGCATTTCATAACATGATTTTTACTATAATGGTTGTGAAAGGAGTGTTGAATAGATTTGTGCTATGAAAGTATAGAAAAAGTTTGAATTCCTTTTCAAAGTGAGCAAGGGTGATGTGTTTTCACTTGGAGTACATTTGCTGAGGTTCCATTTCATAAACCTTGAAACATTCTTTGTTGGATGATGGGAGGAGTTCTTGTGCTCATAGTACGATCTTAAAAAAAAATTGAAATATGTTAGATAGTTAGAAATAGGTGGATGTTTGATATTTTTTGTGTGAAGTAGTTGAGTAGTGTTTACCAAGAGTAACATGGCGCATCCGGTGACATGCCTTGGGTTGTTGTTTGCATTTGCCATTGAATTCATCGATTGTGTCTTTTATTGCCTCAACATAATTGTACTTCTTAATGTTGTTGAGATTGTCAACATAGTTGAGAAACTCAACCGAGTGTATGGCTGTTGTAGGCATGAGAAGTTTCAAGCACAAGTAAAGGGTGATGACCTTGCAAGATCTTGGCGATCATTGGTTGATTTTTCCTTTTTTGTTTGTTGAAACATTTTGGTCAAAGACTTGCCATCTAATCTCTTTCCGATTTGCATCTTCATTTGTAATATGGAAGTTCAAAATCCTTTGGTCTTGCATGGGATTTGGTGGAATCTTTGTCTTCTCCACAGTCGATACCAAAAATGAGCTTGACATCACTGTTTCTGAGTTTCATTTCCTTTTTGCCAAGTATAAATGCTCTTTTTCTTTTGTTGTAGAGTGTTGTCATTTCGACTACAATGGGATTGTAGCATTTGCACCAAGAGGCCTTCAGTTGTGTTGAGGAGAGAGCATTTATAATGGGCCAAAAAGGGGTTTTTTCCAACTCTGTCTGTTGGGCTTTTGTGAATTTGACCCATTTCAACAGTTGATTCTTTGTTAGATGTTGGAGCAGTAATTAAACAATGGACTCTCTATAAGGAATTTGCTTTTTTCCCTTTTGATAACTTGGTTTTTGTTTTGGGAGTTGATTAGCTTTCTTGGAGCTTTCTTTTTTTGGTTGGAGGAGCTTCTTGTTTTTTTATTGGCTTTTGTTTGTTTTTGTTGTGGTTGGAGGTGTGGTTGGTGTTTGTTGTGTGGGTGGGGATTCGTGGTGTAGTTCTTGGGCTTTTCTTATAGGTAGTGTAATTGTTTTGTGGGTTTTTGGTGGGGTTTGTGGTGTTTGGTTGTTTTGGTTGTAGTGGTTGGGTTTTGTAATATAGTGACAAAAGCATATAATTTTGCAATTTTATATGCGCTTTAATATAAAAGTTATATGTATTTGTTAGTAAGATTCTGGCTTATATAATTAATGGTTGATTTGCACTTTATAATAAGTTATTTATTTGTTTTGAGTAGTGATTAAACTGTGTAATTTTGCAGTTTCATTTGTAGAATAAATTTAGATATGTTACTTGTAGAGTGATGAAATGAAACTATATGATGTTGCAGTTTTTATAAACAGTATAAACAATAAGAACAACCCATTGTATTTTATGTGACAACAATAATACCAAAAAGATTAAGTATTCAACGAAATATAGCAACAATCACGAAGAAAAGCCAATATTGAACAATAAGAATAAGAATAAGGTGTTGAATGTGTAAAAACAATAGATTAGAATGTTTAAAAATAGGGGATTAGAATGTTTTAAAACAGGGGATTATATATAAAAGAGGGTTTATACATTTTGAAATATGTAAAATGTGTATATATAAAAATATGAAAGAATAATGTACAAATTTGAATGAAAAATAATGGATAGGTGAAGAGAAATATTACTTTTTTCCCCCATTTACGTGAATACGAGTGAGGAACTATGAAATTTCTTGAGTGGTGATGGTTCTTCGTGTTGTTGAGAGTCACCGATTGGAGAATATGAATGGCTTGGTGTTGTGTTGAAGATGAACGGTTGCTTTTGTGGTTAGGTAGGGTTTTAGAGGGAATGGAGTTGAGCGGAGGAGGAGATGAAGGGTCGAGAATGAAATCCTAAATTAATTACATGAGTCATTTGCTTTAAATGCATTTTATCTATTTGATGTAGAAAAGATACATTCATGTTTTGATTTCAATTTGAATTGAAAGTATAAATCGATTCGAGATTGACTTGATTTATATGTTAATTAGGATTTATAGAATTTTTATGGTAGGTTTAATTAAAATTAGGTTGAGCGATTAAATTAGATTAATGTAATGCCATTTGATTAACTTTTGTTACCTCTTAGCAGTGAGTCATTTTATTGACCTCACTAGTTCAACTTATACCTCTTTTCTCCTTAATTTGATGCTCAAGAGAGAGAGAGAGTAGGAGATTTGGGCCCTAGACTTGAGAATTGAGTTCAAATAAGAGAAGTTGCTAGAGAAAAGAAGAAACCTTGAACATTTGATCATCTAGCTCGAGAATTTATCACTTAAGGTCCAAATTGAACATCCAAGGTAAGAAGTAAAGTCTCTAGTCTTGAATTTAAGTTGATTCATCTATGAAAAAAAGTATTGCAGATTTTGTGGCTAAGTGTCTACATTGTCAACAAGTTAAAATTTGAACATCAACGACTTTTCTTTGGTTTTGCTCAACCACTCCCTACCGAATGGAAATGGGAGCACATAACCATGGATTCGTGAGTGGGATTGCCTCGCTTTTCTCGAGGCATGGACTTTATCTGGGTCATTGTAGACCGTCTAACTAAGTCGCCATTTTACTTTGTCAAAACTATTTATAATCTTGGATAAATTGGCTAACTTGTATGTGAACGAATTGTGAGATTGCATGGTGTATCATTATCTATTGTATCATCAGAGGACTCAAAGTTTGTATCGAGATTTTAGCGAGTTTATAGCAGGGCTTTGGGGACAAAACTAAGGTTGAGTAGTACCTATCACCCCACCAATGAGATGGACAATGAGCAGACTAATCAAACTTTAGAGGATATGCTCAAAATGTGTGTTAGACTTCCAAGGAATGTTGGGAGACCTATTTGCCATTAAGTGAATTTGTGTACAACAATAGTTACTATTCAAGCATTGAAATGGCTCTACAAAGCTTTGTATGGAAGACAATGTCGTTCTCGATATGTTGAAGTGAAATGGGTGATGGACCTCTGTTGGGGCCAGAAACTTGTGCAAGAAGCAGCGAGAAAGTGAAACCGATCCAACAACGTCTAAAAATTGTACGAGTCGGCGAAGAGCTATCTTGATGTCAAAGAAGAGATAGGAGTATGAAGTTAGGGACCATGTGTTTATAAAGGTGACCGATGAAGGTCAAACTTCGGTTTGGTGTTAAGGAGTAAATTAAGCCAAGATATATTAAACCATATGAAATCCTTGAAAAGATCAATCCGATGTCGTATTGGGTAGCTTTACCACGCAGGTAATGGAGCATATACTGCGATTTTCATGTGTCGATGCTTGAGAGTATTTGAGAGATCCGTTCCATGTCATTGAACCAACACATGTGCTCTTGAAGGGCGACTACACTTATGAGGAAAAACCTATCAGTTATGAATCGCGAGGATCAAAAGATTGAGAAATAAAGAAATACCGTTGGTAAAAGTTGATTGGAAAAACCACGGAGGAACCTATGCAACTTGGGGAAAAGAAAGACATGATGAAGAGATATCCGGATCCTATTCATTGGACCCAATGTTGTTCGAGAATGAAGGTAATTCAAGTTTGGAGGACCAAACTCTTTAAAGGGAAGATTATAATAACCCCGAGCCATGATTAACGTAAATTAGTGATTAATTATGCCTAATTAGTAATTAAAGTGAAATTAATTAAAATGCATGTGTGTTGCATTGTAATTGTTATATCTGTTAGGTGTAAAAGGATATGTTCATGTTTTGGTTTCGATTCTGAATTGAAAGCCATATAAACGTCTGAACAGAAATTGACTTGATTTATGTGCTAATTAGGATTTATAGAATTTTATGGTAGGATTAATCGAAATTCGATTTGGGCGATTAAATTCAATTAAATTAATGTCTAATTAACCTTATTAAAAGCACACTTTTGGTTTAAAGCCTTAGTGGTCTCATTACACTTCCACTCACTCCTTTCTTCCATCTACATGCATCTTTGAGACCCACTAAGCTCCAAAAAGCGTGAGAGAGGGTGAGAGTAGAGAATTGGTTCAAGATTGGAGATTGTGTTCAAATTGGAGATCTTAAGAATTGTTGTTAATTGAAGAAGATTTGTGGAGCCTCAACCTTAATTTTGTAGATTGAAGCCTCTAGGTGATGGACTAGACTCTTAATCGAGTAGTGCTTAGATTCTACAAGATTATTAGTGAATTAAAGTGAATTTAAAGTAGGAATTGCACTAGAGTTGGGGAGAAATGGATCATACCATGCATGCATGTATATTTTCTCACAAATTGAGCATGATTTCAAAGGTTTCTTTCATGCATGTGTTAACCTCACTTACATTTTGGTCATTCATAATTTTTTCCATTAAATTACCAAGTTTGATTACGTTTTGGAGTGTTTGAATTCAAGAAAGTTCTTGCATGTTGTATTAATGACATATTCATAAAGTTTGTGTTTGAATTTTGTACAATTGGCAAGTCATTGAACCATGACTTCTTGAATGGATCTTTAATTTATGTTGTTTTAAGGGTCTTCATGTATTTTCTCAAGTTTTGGCCCAGAAAAATCGAGTTTAATGCTTTTGGGGTTGAGTTTTGAGCTTAAGGATCAATCTGGAAATTCCAAATTTTTGATCCCCGTTCGAGCGGGAAGCTTCACGTTCGAGCGTACCTCTAAAATACATACACTTCAGCTCGGCGGCGATGTCTCGCTCGGCGTGAAATCGTATACCAAAGTTCTTGTGTTTTACTTGCCGAAGGAAATCACGCTCGGCGGGTTACAATCTCACGCTCAGCGTGGGTCGGCGCCCGTCGGCGTGAAAATCATGCATCGATACTTTTTCAAGAGTTTACGATTACGCTCGGCGGGAAAAGTCACGCTCAGTGGAGCTTCGTGTCTACATGTCATTTCGGCGAGGAAAGCCACGCTCGAGCGTGGACCTTATTTTCAGCAAGTTTCAATAAATGTTTTCCAATGCATTCTTGCATCCTCATCCCATTCTAAGCATCCCTAGCCCAGGTTGAGGATTCCATAATCGGGATTAAGGGATAGAAACACACTAAGAGCCAACGAAGTAAGTTATGTACAATTAGAGCGTGTGTTTCAAGTGTGTGCACTGTTATGTGTTATGTGGGTCCCGCGTCTGGTGTACTATTTGACCAATCTGCACGGTCTATCTGTCTCAAGGCCAACTGTGAGTAATAACATAGTAAAGCTATGTTTAACTTTACTTATTTTCTGTGTGATGAATTAAGATCTGTTTTCTGAAATGATATATTACTGCACGATGAATGGTTGTCCAATCTACGATATATATATTAGTGACATCCTTAGCATCGTGTGATATCAAGTGGCTATTACTTATCGGAGGTTCCGTCATGGAACTTAATGCACTCACTCTGCGTCTGGGAGGAAGGCTCTAAATGGGGCTCGGCATGTTTATTCTACGGTACCCGGATCCAGGTTCCTTTATGGGCTGGTTATGTAACCGATGTGTCATATCATTACATATACGCTCTGTTAATGCTAAGGGATGTATCACGTATACTTAAGCGTACCTCATGATTTTTGTATATGATCTGGACAAATTATGAATTTGACACGAATCTGAATTATAATTTCTAAATCTGTACGAACTCATTCATTGAAACCCCTTTACTCTGTTATTGTTCACTGAGCTTTCCTTCTAGAATTATATTATGTATGAGCAGCGGATCCGAGAAGTTGACGGCCTTCATTTCTATTTTGTCGGCAACCGTTGTGCCTCAGGAGGTTAGATTGAAGTCTAGTTATGCATTTGTTTTGTGCATATGTTAGTTTCTGTCTATTTTATGCAGTTCGTTAGGATATTACACTCGTGTAAATGTTTTGTAATTATGATATCCTTTGACCGACAGCTTATGTATATATAAGTTTTGAACTTTTCTCATCAAGTTTATCGACACAACTCATTGGACTATTTATGTTTTGTACATGCCTTCGCACCCTTATTATATGTATCTGTCGAGGCGCTTTGGTAATCACGGGGTTCTTGGTTGAATTACGATGCTAAACCTCTGAGGCGGGTTTAGGTCGTGACAATTTCGCCCTTTAAACATATCGGCCTGGTTCCATCACTACTCATCTTGAGAGCCTAAAAGTCGATTGAAAGCCTTTAAGTTAAGTTAGACTCATGCATGAATACACCTGCTCCATGCACGCTTGGGCCTCTATGCATTTCAACCTCTCTCTAATGGATCGTCAAAACCATGGAAGGAAAACAATGGCCAACCCGCTTTGTCTTTATTTGCTTCTTTACAAGCACCTTTTGGTTTTTCGTTGCTTGGTTTAGATTAATCGATATTAAATATCCCTCATGGGCGGAAATCCAGCGGGTAACTCTTTTTGGGATAAGTTCGAGACTCTTCAAGCAATTTGTTAACCTTGGAAGGTATAGGAGTGCCCTTTGGAAATAGGGTCTAGCGTCTTTAGTTAAATACCCTAGCCACCTTTCCTAAGCACATTTCAAACTTTCGCCTAGTCAGCAAATTCTCAGCTTACATTCTATTTGTTTGCCTTGTAACACTAATGACACCTTCCTTAAGAGGCAGCAACACCGCCTTTGCACCATCCTTCCAAAAGGTATGCGTTTTCTTTTCTTTCTTGTTCCATAAAGAGAATTGCCTTACGATCGAATTGCCATGGTTGCCCAAGCAAGAGGTGACAGAGTTATTGGTGGGGGTTCGGTCCGTTATAGGTACGACATCGCACTGCATCCTTGTAGGATTTTCCAATGAAGAAAGTGATCAACGGAGACTAGCACCTCATTTCCTTTCTTAAACCAAGTACCCTTACTAGTAAAGTAAAGGGGCTCGAAAGGTTGACTTAGATAGGGTGCGCGTTAGCGCACTGTATTTTTTCGTTTAGTCAAGCGGTTTATCAAAGAAAATTCCTTCTCTTGCTAGCCGAGTGAGGTAGGTAGATCAGAGAATTCCTTCTTTTCCGTACGCTAGACAGGTACTTTCGGTAGTTACGGGAAGGGCAGCTAGGCTCACTAATCTATATAATCTTTTCTTGTTGCGTGCACGTGTAGCAGTCATGGCTTGGTCACCGCAGTAACCTCCTTCTGTTTCGATAGTCGGCTCATATAAATCAAGCTGTTTTCAGTAGTTCAGTTGTGTTAGCTTGTTGTAAGGCTAAAGTTTAGAAAGATCTTCTTTCCTTTTCCTTTGTCTCTATCCTGGGCTGCTTTTAATTATCTCCCACGCTTCTTTCAGGTTATGACAGGATTGCCAATATGTTGGGGAATCTAAGTGAAGATATCGTTCAGGACGACGCCTTTTTAGACGGCAGTGATTTGTTTGGTCTTTCCCTTGATAGTCCGCAGACTTCAATCCTTGTGAACCTAGTTAAGAAACCTTGCCGAGGTTCCAGACTCAGGCGAGATAGGAATTTAGTTACATCTTAGCTGGTAGTGATGATTTTTCCTCCTCGTTTAGGATTACTGAATTCCCCTTTTTGTCTCGGAACAGGTAGGAGATCCAGATTTAGATGACAAAGTGCCGGTTGGCTCCTTTTATCTTAGCACTGAGACCATCTGCGAGAAAGTCACTTCCTGACGCTTCCGGAAAGCAGAATGGTTCTCTTCCAGTGACCAGATTAGATCCAGTATCACCGACCACTTCTTCAGACGTAGTTCTTCTTGATACTTCCAAGAACGACGTAGAGATGTCTGTATCCAAGAACCTCCAAGTCCCACTTCAGCAGATTAGAAGTCTTGTCCTTATCAGGTCAAGACAAGACTTGTCTACTTGGTCTGATTTTCCCCTAATACTTGAATAAGGCAATCAGGGTTCTTTGACTGGTGATGCCGTGGCTAGCAAATCTATAGTGCTGGGTTAGATGCTTGGCTCCAGTCTTTGTCTTTAGATATTTTTGAATAAGATGGGTAATTCTTTGATTAGCAGCCTCCGAGAGTGTGCTCTAGTAGAACTTTCGGATATGTCTACAGTTGCCGATGAGATCTTTTTTGAGTCACTGGGCTTTGATCCGTCGCCATTCTCTAAGCAGAGTCGTTCCTTTGTTCATTGCAAGTGTTGAGTTTGAGGCAAACGGAAGAAGTTCGATCCGGATGTGATCTTGGAGAAGAAGAACGTCATCGTGGCAGAGGTAGTAGCTCAAGCTAAAGAACTTGAGAAGACCTTGGAGGAAAAGAGTAACTTGCTTGATGCATGCCACGCTGTACGCAAGGATCTGAAGACCGCCCACTCATCTTTGCAGGAGCAGATCATTGAGTTGGAAAGGAAGCTGTCGGGCTTACCGACCGGGCTAACTATGAATGGCTGAGTTACCGGGCTTCGAGGGAACCCGCTTACTAATGGATAGGCACGAAAGTCCCGTTGCCACAACGAGCTATGAAAGACCTTCTTTTCCGCTGAAATTGACCTAAACGCCCTCCGCGGAGTGGGATCAAAAGGCTACGCTCCTTTCGAAAATACCGGCTTCAAAAGAGCTCTTTAAGCAATACACAAATGGAGACTGAGGACAAGGGGCTTGCTGCCCTTATTATACACCTGGCGGGACCTTTGATTTGATTCCTCCGTCACCAAAGGGAAAAACCGAACCCCACCTTCGGGAAAGAGACCCATCTAGGAAATGCGGCATGAAGGCTCGAGAGACCTCTTTTGATTTGGCGCGTGGGACAATTTGTGGTGCTGCCAGACCGTAGTAACCTTTTCGCGAGTAGGACGACCTCCTTCACACAAGGGAAGGATGGGATCGATACCGATCACCATTAGGTTGGGTAGGTCTCTAAGAGAACAGAACACCTTACTCGAGAAATTCGCCTTTTAGAGGCCGTGATTTTGATTGTTCCAAATACTTTATCTCGAGAAACCTGGTACAACCCCAGCCTTTGCTCAACGTCGATTGAAGTCGGGGAAGGCTGATCCAGTTAGCGCCTTTAAGCACGAACACGCCTAGTGTTGTACCGGCTTAGCCAATGCTCGGAAACAGAGCTAGGTTAATCTCCTACTACGGCCCTAACAAGAGCAGCAAGCCAGAGCTTAGCCCTAGGATATTTAAACCACAGTCTTGACTTCGAGTTTAGGGAGATACCCGGAGGGAGGACCTCGCAGACACTTGAGACTCCTAGAACCCGTGGGTTGGAGACCCCATTTCTTGAAGTCGGGCAAGGGTGATCGATTTATATCCAAAAAACCCGAACACGCCTTTAAACGAGCTCCAGCAGAAAGGATCAATCTCGCCATAGAGGAAAGAATGAATCTTTTCATACTGGGACCGGATAGCCAGATCTGGAAGGTAAAACCCTGACTGTGGGAAGGGATGAATGAAAGACTTCGGAGCTCAGTCACAGGACAGGGGAGCAACCTTATGTTAAAAGACTTTTCTATTTGCTTTTTCGCTCCCGTAATGGGACCCTACTCTTTCTTTTAAGATCAATAGTCTTCTGAGGGAGCATGCCTTATCTCTCTTTAACTACAGGAAGCTCGGTCCATAGGATAGCGGTTGAATGGCCTCGGCCTTGGTTGGGTTCCCAGATTAACATATTCGCAAAGAAAGAGAATATGGTACAGTGGTATGGTACAGAGCATACCATATTAAACAGCCCCCCTTCTATTACGCTATTTGGAGGGAAGAGAGTAGGTTCCTACTCGGTTAACAACTGATTGTTTCACAGAATCGGTTGTTCACTAAGATGTCCTACTGCTCCTACTTCTAGTGAGAGTGACCTCGGAAAGAGAGAGTTTATAGACCTTCACTCTTATTCACGCGATATTGATATTGCTGGATCGGGCTTTCGCCCATTGTCCAAGATTCTCCACTCCGATACCAATGAAAGAGAGGCAATACCTTGAATGAATGAAGATATGTGTAGCAAAAATATAAGAGAAAGACTTTTATAAATCCAGAAGAACTTGAAGCTCGAAAGAACCGGTCAAAGGAATTGATGCCCGGTCGGGAAGAGATGGTAGACGGCAAGGCAGGCCACTCATAAGAATAAGACGTCCAGAAGATGAGAGATATGATAGAGACAGAAACTAGCACAGAGATGACAAAACAGAAAGTGGGAATTGAGAAGATACAGTGCCAGTAAGAGACAAAAAGGGATGAGCAATTTCACCGGAAGAAAGGTTCCAGACGCCGAGCAGAAGAAACTTGCACCGGGTAAGGAAGAAGTTACAAAGGAAAGAAGTCCAAAGCGGAAAAAGAAAGGTCCGGTAGGAATAATAAGAATGAAAGTCCAGGTTTGAGTTTGGGAAATGAGGTAGACGCTCCCGATGGAAAAGGGGGATCAATATTCCGGGACGGAGCCGGAGGCGGTGTCCAGTGGAGTGACAGTAAAAGCAAATTCCTGCAAGAAAAACAATACCGCCGTCCTAAGTGAATAGCCTCGACCCGATCACCGAAGTAGGTAGAGAACCAAGTCCGAAACAAGAGCCGATAGACTGGCACTGGATCCCGCGCCCTAACTAGAGAGAAATCAAAATTTCACTTAACCACCAATTCCCGAAAGGAAAAAAAAGCAAGAAGCGGTGCAGATTGTTCAACCAAGAGAGATGCAAATCATAACAAAATAAAAAAGAAAAGCATTGGGAGCCTCCAAACAAAAAGAGTGATCCTAGAGGAATTGGATGAAGAGATTCCGGAAAAGACGGGAGGGGCAATGGACCCCCTCCTTTCACTATCGTTATTAATAAAGTATCTTCCGAAAAAGTGGGAAGCGAAAACAAGCGGAAGCCCTACCGAACCAAACAAGAAAAAAACAAGAAAACCCGAGGTGCCAAACGACTCCGTCGATAAGAGCTCTCGAATGAAGGGTTTGGAATTGAACCGCCCAGAAGGGCACGTGAGAAGGTAAAGCACCGGTTCCCATTCTCCATCCTACGAGAGTCTCGGTAATGTGCCAGCGCTGGTGGGAGATTGCGCAATAAGAAAAAAAGATCCTCTCAACATCTCGAGGCTCCACTCAAGCAAGCAAGAATTTTATATGTATATGTATGCCGCTAAAAGAAGAAGAAAAATAAGAAGCAACTGGGCAAGCCACGCCCTGCCGTGGAATGAAAGATGGAAGGGCCGGCAAGCCAAAGAACACCTCCGGGCCCGGGTTGGCACGCGAGGAAACCAGACAAGGAATTTAGCCACCTCTCCCCCGAAGTCTGCCAGGGGTTGATCATCGAAGCCAGGGCAATAACGATGAAGGAATGAATGCGTAAAGTCGAGAGTACGCCGTCTGGAAGCGGGGCTATTAGGGGCCAACTCAACAATTCGAATGCTACTCTTTATGGTTCCAACCCCTATTTTCAAATAAAGACTCTTCTCTGTCCTGGGATGCCCTTTTCCCATTCTGCGATCAATGCCGATGCACTGGTAAGGCTCGAATTCTATTCTCACTGATTGATTTTTCAATTGGGTTTCTGTTCCTAGTCTTTTGGATCAGTTTATGAGTGCGGGCGTGCCATAGTCACAGTGGACTCGAGTGTACTGGATTATATGCAAGACTAAGGACCAAATTCCCTTGAATTTAGATTGGGCGACCTCAGATGTTCAATTAATTGCACCACGACCTCAATCTAACTTCTAATCAAGCTTGTAGAGAAGCAAGGGTCCCTAAAATGGATTCCACTCTGCCTCACTGAATAGGACTTAAACACAACAACAGAAGTAAGAAAAACAAAAGTCAATTGCATTATTTTTTAATAAGTACAAGTTACAACCAGGGGGTGGTCTTTTTTTACTTTAACCTCATCGGGGCTTTCATTAGATAACTATAATGTTTCTGTTTAAAATCCTTTCTGGATCTGGAAGTAGGAGTACTGCTGTGGCAAAGCTAGCTAACAGTAAGTTAGATAGGAAGCCTTTTTTCTTTGTAGTCTAAACCAGACATTTGTTTTTACCTTGCAAACCTCTTTAGTTGCGGAGAATCTAACCCTCGGCGGTTACGCCTCCAGAGTTTACGCTTTATCCAATCCAATTCCTGCCTTTGATGAGCAAAGAAGAAAACTCGTACTCGTATAGGGATGCTTTAGCCCTCTTGAATTTATCGGAGTCTCACTGGCTGCTCACTCAGTAGTGGACTCACCATAGCGCGCTAAAGCAGAATGAACAGGACATGTAACCAATCCCCATCCAACAAAGGCAAGGCGAAGAGCTCAGCGAACAGAGTCAAGCCAAACCTGAAACGAGAGACTAAGAATCTCCTTCTTTTTCTTTCTGATTGACTGGAGCAGGAAGGGAGACCGTAGGCTCACATCTCGGTACTCTTTAATCAATCTAGGTACGGTTTGTTCAGTTCACTGGGAAGGAGCAAAGAGCAGTACCACAAGGCCTGGGAAAGAATCTCGTGTGAGGCAGGGAACAACCTATTTCAACACCTTATTATTGTACACAAATCGGTTGTTCGATAATAGGTTGTTCAATAAGATCGGTTGAATCAAGGATGGCAGTTCCACATAATAGATAGGAAAGAGCTTCTAGCCATATCGAGAAGAACCAGCAGATCAGATCATAGAACTAGCCGCTGGCTGCACCATCTGATAGGGAAAGAGCAGAGACTCATACTAGAAAGCTGTCGGGCTTATCGACCGGGCTAACTATGAATGGCTTCTAGGGAACCTGCTTACTAATGGATAGGCACGAAAGGCCTGGTCTTTTGTTCTTAGGTCTCCGGTAGGCAATCAAGAGGTAGAACCAGGGGATCAACCAATGACTTCCTCACAGACAAGAGAGGGAAGACCACGGACCAGTACTGACTAAAGGAAGGAATTAGCGCTCGGGAATCTCTGGTCGGGACTCTAGACAGAAAAAGTAGACCTTCTTCCACGTGGAATGCCTCAAAGAAAGGATTACGAAAGGCCGGACTCTATCCCATTACTTGGGAGTGGAGAGAAGGGGAAGCTGCCTGCCTTAGAGAGCTAAGAGCATACGGAAGGTCCTCTGCTTACAGTTAGGCAGGAAGAGCGGCCTTGGTTTAGCTCATAGTAGAGCTCATATTCCAGAGGGAGGCCCTTAGCCCATTCCTGTCTTGAATGGAGGGCAGGTTAAGCATCATTCCTTATTCAACTACCAGTTAGAGAAGGAAGGCAGGCTTTAAGGCATACATAGTTGGCTGGTTATTTGTCTTTCCCATCCCTGCTGCTACTGCAGGTGCCCGGAATTCATGGATTCTCTGGTAGAGGGGAGTCGATAAGTTCAAACCAAAAGGGAAGGATCAACCACATCTATCCCTGTGAACGCACAGCCTTGTCCCAGGTCAAACATCAAGCCGGCCTAGGGCGTTAAACGTCAAAACGTCGGCCATAGAATCTATTTCCTCCTGGCAGCTTCAATCGATTTCGTGGAACATGGCCTTAAAAGATATTCTTGAGAAAGAAGCAGAGGGCCGAGGTCAGGGATGAAGATCATTGGCTGTGGTGACTAGGCCTAGTGGCAGCTAATCCAACTCTAATTGGTACAAACCTTTTCAATCGCTATGGCAAGGAAGCTTGAAAGCTAATATTCTTATAATGATCAAGCTGATCGGGGAAGAGAGACCAATCGAGAGGCTGAGCCTCGGGTGAAGGCTAGACTTTCATCAAATGAGGGTGCTAGAGGACCATTTAACGCCTGTTCTTAGGGCTCGTAAGGTGGTGGCTTCGAACAAAGATCTCGCATTACAGAACAGAGCCTTATATATAATAGAATATGGATCAAAGAGCCCATCATTGGGGCATCGGAACAACGTCCGCTAGTTGAGTGGAACATCATCAGGTAGAGGTATCGGAACTTCGTCCGGTAGTGGGATGCTAGTGTTATCGGGAGATCGTCCGGTCTTTGATTGCCTGAAGGGGAATTTTTCTTAGAAAGCATGGACTTCTTCCGTTTCAGACACGAAGATGGATGGGCTCATGGGTGAAAAAAAATAAGGGGCTTCAGAGCTAAGATTCAGGGGCTTTTGACCAATAAATGAATGTAAATTAAGCTTGGTCGGTCGTAGATCAGGTGGTCTTGAAAGTCTAGTTGTTAGGTCTAGCTTCCAGTGAACAGCCCAGAAGGGCTTCAAGGGAAAAGAGAAGGGGTGAAGTCGTAGATCAGGTTTGGAAGCCTTCTTTCTTGGTTGTTGATCCCAGGTTCCCACGATTGACCACTTTTTCCTGCTGATTCTGAGAGATGGAAGGCGCTCCGTTCAAGCATGCACAGGCCACAAAGAGTCACGATGTTGGGATAAAATCTGCTAACTCAATCTGCTGTAAGAAGCCCAGAGTTGAGGGCCATCCAGGCGATAATACTGTGCTTGGGGATATTTAATTTGTTCCAAACGATGCCTGCATAGTCGACCTTAAGATGGGTCTGCCTAATGAGGGCTGTTTTGGAGTTTCAATTTCCATCCGGGCTGAGAGACCAAACGATCCTGTCTTCAACAGGGAGCTGCGGGAGTTCATACAGAGCAATCTCTTGCATTAGACACTGTCCAGCCATTCTGCGGTTAGGAGGAAGGTTCCAATACCCATTTTTTATTAAATCGCTTACTAGAGCATGGTCCGGGAGACCTGTTTCCATTAGAACAGTGACCTCGTACCTGTAGCTGATCGGGCCATTTCTAAGCCACGGACAATGCCACAGCTTCGTGCTTTCGCCATTACAAATCTGACACTTGATAGCATTAGCCACATCTTCCATTACCGACACTCCTCCAAGACCAAGAGCAGTCGGATGGAAGGAATATTAGCCACCCAATAGAATGTCTCCTGAGATATCTAAAATGAACCCATTGAGTCCAAATGGACCCATTATCATTAACTACTCTCCAGAAAAGCTTTAACATGGCAGTCCTATTCCAGCCCTCAATAGTTCTTAACCCCAATCCACCTTCATCCTTCGGTCTACATTGGACCAGCTGATCGTATGGATCTTATAGGTGGGTTCGGGGCCTGACCAAAAGAAATCCCGAATGCTCAATGAAATGGATTTCAAGATCTTCTCCGGAAGCCTGAAAGCGGACGACCAATAGATGTGAAGGCTTGCAAGCACTGAGGAGATGAGCTCCATTCTTCCGGCATATGAAAGCAGCCTTCCTTTCCAATTGCTAATTCGGCGATTGAACTTGTCCAAGAGGAGGAGACAGTCGGAGTGTCTCAATCTGGTAGATACTAGGGGCAGTCCCCAGTATTTGAGAGGGAGCTGCACCTCGCGTAAGCCAAGAGTACGAATGATTTTTCGTTTGACCCTATAACTGGTGGCCGAGAACGATAGGGAACATTTGGCTTTATTAATCCCAAGACCTGCCCAGCTGTCATTCTGGTTGATGGCCAACGCATTACGCACGGAGCTATCTGCGAAAATGAGCACATCATCAGCATATATTATATGAGAAACATAGAGTTTATGAAATCTTCTTGAATGGGTGATCCGGTTGTTGTTTACTTCCCTGTTAAAAGGCCGGCTGAATATTTCCATGACTAGGGTGAAAAGCTAAGAGCATATAGACTCATCGGACTCTCGCTCTACTCATAGCACTAACTCGCCTTAGCAACTATAGCTCGTCACTCTTAACTGAGAAGGTAGGCCTTGTCTTAATGTAAGTTCTATGTTCCAAAAGATCAATCAAGTCGACTAGAAGTATCAAATAAGAATGAAGGTAAGTCAATCCCTTATGGAGGGAAGCGCCCCTTCCATGGTTTGAATTCCTTTCCTTCCTTTCGACTGCCCCCCTCTCGTTTAAGGCTTTGGACTGAGAGCCGCTCTAGCTGCTATAGAAAGTAAGTAAACTCGCGATAACCTTACCCTTGCCTTGTGTCTTGACTCATAGTCCGGCAACTCTCCTCATAGCGTTGCACTATAAGACCTGAAATAGCAACCAGGAACCTGGGAACCCAATATCAACAACAACCTATCATCAGCTGATACGAACTTTGAAAAAGCAAAATCTGTTAGGTTCTTAGTTGCATCTGCACTGAGGCTGGTATACTAAAGGTTCACTCTTTCGAACTTAAACACAACGATCTCCTAGCGTCTGCCAATACAAAATAAATTCACATTCAGAAAACAGCCCTATCCCAGCTCTATTCCGCAAGCCAGCTCGAAAGCATTATCGTTTATCAGTCCTAACGTAAAAACGAAACTAAACAACTAACTCTTCGACTGGTATCTGAGCAGCAAGCTTAAATGCATTTGTTCTACTGGTTCCGTTAGAGATCTATTCGTTGGCCATCTTCTTTACTGATTGATCTCTGTTCGACGTACTTCTTTCTTTCTAAGTACCCTCAATAACAAAAGAATGGATTAAGGTGATAGTGGACACTTCAATGATCTTACTACCCATCTCCACATTGAATTTAAAATTACTTAACCTTATCTTTTTCTGAGTTCTAGAATTTTCGGTATAGTGATCCATCATCATGTTATATAGACGAACTAAACCAATCACTCTTCGAACGTACCAAAAGAATCTATTTATGAAATTAGTAGGAACGGGATCAGTCTCGCATCCAGCAAAGGCTGCTCTCATAGACTTACAGATCCATAGAATCAACTTATACCTATAAACCATTCTATTCAAACCAAAGATGAAACAAATAATTGAAAACCACATTGTTACTTTCTTTCTTCGTCTTCTAGGCTGGTTCTGAATGCTTCTTTCTATTGATCGAATGAGTAACCTACCACTACCAAACACCTCCTTTCCTCAGGGGCGGAAGTAGCGTATATATTCATCAGCAGGAGTTGGCTTTCTCCCTTCCACAACCGGACTCGTTTATTTACCCTTGTTATCAGCCAGTGGCTCATAATCTTCCACTTAGAATCTTGTATACGGTGGCGAATAATCTCGGCTTAAGCGCTCATAGGGCATTTGCCTTTGATCTTAGCCAACGTTGGAACAGATCCTTAATGACTGGCGTAAAGGACAACCTTCCTGATACCCTTACCCGACTCTTTTCATGTTATTGCTCTTGCCGCCTTCTGGTTAACGCACCCCACTAATAACAGATTCGAGTCCCAGCACATATCCAGCCACAGATTTCCTGCTTGTTGCGGCTTACGTTTTAGTAGTTTACTAGGTAAAGGAGCTACTACACATGGCAAGGGTTAAATAGGCAACAAAGAGTATCGAAAGAGTGGCCTTTCTTTTATGTGCCGTGTTGATACTCAGGGGATCGAATTCTTCAATTTCACTACCAATACCCTTGCTTTTTGGTTGAACAGCTCACTCATTGGTAATGACCTCCAATCTATATCTATTTTACCATTAGCATCAGGCACTGGCACAGACACACCGTGTTTGATTACGGTCATAATTTTGATTGTTGTCTTCATTAGCTTGATCCATTTTACATCTAGGCATACATCTTTGGGATCAAAATAGATTAAAAACTCTGGCAATTCTGTCCACCAAATAGTGAATCCTATAGCTAATATAATAAGCATTTTACATTTCAAGGTCGAAGCCGTCAAACCAGCAACACAATTGAAACTAAAAGTATCAGCGCTATCTAAAAAGATCTCCTTATCTTTAGCTTTCAGTTTCGGTTTATAGTCTAAAAATAGATTACTATCCCTCATGACATCCTTTAAACCATCGACCTCTTGATTCGAAACATCCTCTTCAGTGGTGTCAAAAAAGTCTTTCGAAACATCCTCTTCAACTGTATCATAAAATCTTTCCTCTTCTTTCGGTTTATATGAATTAATTCGAATGCTCTCCTTTGTTGCGTCCTGTAAACCTCCATCCTTTTCGATCTTAGGAGCATTTTCCTTATCTATATTAAGAATTTTCGATTGGCTACTAGCTCCAACAACTAATTGCTTCCCTAAGTTTGAATCCTGCATAACTTCTTTACCCTTTTGGACACAACCTTATATCCTAATGAACTTTCTTTATCTAGCACTAGGAACGAACCAGATACCCTATGCTGGGGTAGTATTAACTTAGTTGGATCAACCGGCTCGTCCCTCATCACTGGCATGTTGACACTCCTAGTCTGACTTAACCTTTCTAATGGACTACAACGTTGGGATGGGGAAATAACGAAATGGATTCCAGAATTCATACAATTGAATAACATATAAGAATTATTTAGTTTATTTAATAACATAATATCTTTCATTTCTTATTATTATTTTAAGTCTTTTCAATAAGAGTAGGCTTTTCATCTACTGTTACTATTAATAGTAATATTAACATCAATACGAATACAATTAGTAAAAAAATGATAAAATGTAAGTCTTTCTCATATGCTGAGAATTTGGTACTGTTCTGTCTATAATTAACACTGGAAGTCTCTTTGTCTTGAATAGGGGTATCACTGTTGGTATCTTTCATAGTTATCATTACAGAAAGAACAACTAAAGGAATTCCCTTTCGTGACTACTACACCATCAAAAGCGGGTCGATCAACGATGCTACTTATGATCTCTTTTGGTACTCGTCCGGATTGCTCTTTCTGGGATTGATTCCCAGTCCCAACAAAACAACCGGAGAGGGGCGACCTTGTATGAATAGGTTATGCCGATACTTTTTTTAGTTAAAACGTTAATTCATGTCGTACTTGTTGACAGTTTCTCACATACATTTCTCTAGAAATAAAGCTTCATGAGGGCTCAACCAGCACATACTTATAAAACAAACGTCTTATTTATTTAGCCACGGTCCCACCAGACGAGATTCATTTATGGCCTAACAGGTTCGGCCCAGACACTCAGTTTGGGTGGCCCATATCTTTGAAAATATTATCTTAACTCTTTTTTATTAAGTTAAGACTTTTTAGGGGGTCGCAGGCCCATCGGGGCACAGAAATGGATTTTCTTCTTACTGAACTATGCCTTTTTAAAAAGTTTCTCTATGTTAGGCAGGATGCCGCCGATTGATTTAGCCACTTGCTGGTGGGAGAGCGTAGGAACCAATTTGTTGCCGGGTCTCCTCCCCTACAACTCTTTCTCCAATAGCTCCTCACAGACTAGGGGATGAATCTCTAGACCTAAAAGCAGTTATATAAAGCACTGCTGCCACTTCCTTTGCTACCGGCTTCTTTCAGTTCGAAAGTAAATCAAGAGGCTAAACTCGATCTATCTTTCCGGCTTAGCCGAACTCCTCGCCTATTGGGTTATTTATTTTACCCTGCAGGACGAACTCGCCCTTTTAGGCACCCTTTCTCGACTTAAGACCTTAGACTTTCTCTGTTCTTACTACCCCTTCGCGCACCTGTAAGCACAAAGAAGGGTCACCCATATCTAGTCTAGTCGGTAAGACCCTACCGCCTTTTTCTTATTTATTACGGGCTTTGCTGCATGCAATCCTCGTAACCGGAGCTCGGAGCGCGATAACAAGAGCAGAAAGCGAGAGCTTAGCCGTAGGTTTAATTATCCATAGGTGCCTTCTTTCTCTTCCAGTACGGAGGCTTGAAGGATAATCTTTTCTTCTGTTGTTTGTTCCTATAAAGTAAAGGTTTTCCTATCTTAGATCGACTTCTTTGACGAACCTGAGCTTGGCTCGGAGATAGAGCAATTCGTGTACACAAAAAAAGAAGGAATATTCGGTGCCCCAAATCACTTATAGTTAGGGCCGCTACTAGGAGAGCTGACTTCGAGCCTATGATAGCGGGATGCCCTGTGATACCCTTGAACAAACGGGATCCAGAGTATCCTATCCAGAGGAAATCATTTCATTGGTTGATCCCCTGCTTATTCCGCTGCGGATTGGCATTCGTAGGTGCCTTTCTTTGCCTATCTATCTATAAGTACTTTCCTCGAGACTCCTTAACCCCGCCAATACCAAACCTGCTAGGCCCGATACTTTATTAAGAACCCTTGGGTGGGGGCAACTTAGCTTACCAGGAAAGGGCGATTTCGATCCTTTAAACCAAACCCACGACCTGGGGCAAGAGCTGCAGAAGAAGTTGGCCCTAGGATAGAGTCTCCCTATTCGTTACTTAGCTTTGCGGGAAGCTCACCAGAAAGAAAGCCTACGGATATCTCTCTAGAGAAGAAATCGGGAAGGCAGGACGCCAAAGCAAAAGAACTTCTTTATGCAACTGGAAGCACAGAAAACAGAGGAAGCTTTTGAACTACAACAAAGGTTGAGTCATACGGGGTTATTTAGCACGGGCCACATACCATTCCTAAGCAATGGAGCGAAGGCACTCCAACTTATTGAAATCGAAGGGCGGGGAAGGTAGGTAGCGATTGAGCAGGGAATGAAATTAACTAGCTTTTCAAGCCAGCTAGAGCAAGTATCCCCTTGAAGGCTAACACCTCTCAATCACACACACAACCTTCAATAAACGTTCCTAGCCCAATTTATATGTACAGAAAAGATGAGTTTAGGGACCTTGATGATAGGCAGGTACCTAGAGTAGCAGAAGTAGACCGGCACGAACCAAGGAGCTACCGAACCAAGGAATGAAGTCAGGGAAAACCCTTTCTTTTAACCAAGCTAACTCACAAAGTAGGTATCCTCTGAAGTGGAATAAGTAGGTGCTGCTCGAACAGGAAAGAAAGAAGTGTGCAAATCCCTATTTTCAATACAGCCTTGAAGAAAAGGTCTTTCTAAATGTTGTAAGTGATGTGTAGATGATTGATGGTATGCTTCTTCCTCTACATCCACTTCTTTTCACTTCTGTCTACTTGGGAAAAGAAGGTCAAGCGGGTCCATTCGAGGACCTTTTCCACGACACAGGCTTTAGTCTTCACTATGGAGATCTTTTTAGTGTTCAATGTAGAATGGTATAAATAATCTCCTGAAGACAGCATTGTCGAAGCTGCACCACTGACTATGAATCTAAACTATGAAACAGGTCTTTCCCCCGAGGAAGAAAGAAGTTGTTATGCCGATTGTAGGACGAGATCGAGAACCACGGATCGAGACACCCATCTGAAAGCGGGGAATGTAATCTTCCGCAGTTAAGGCGTCGTGCCATCTCATAGACAGGAACCAAGGGGCCAGAGATAGCTAGCCAGCAATAGACAGTCTCTTTCCGAAATTAGATGACTTCTAGTGATTCTTACCTCGGGGCTACATCCTTTTAGAATTCTAATAATAATAATAAAGTTCTGTTAGGTTCTTAGTCGCGCAACTGAGGAAAGATTTTGAACTACTTAGTAGGGCGGAGGTTTCAACATGCGAATGATATCGCGAACCATTTGGCGCACCTCCTCTTTTTGATCCCCCCTACTTGGAGAAAAGTGGCACTTCAACGTATCGACCAATTCCAGGACGTCCGCTTTTTTATCCAACCTTGCTTTGGTCCTATCTAAAAAAGATTGTAACAACTAAAAATCTGTGATTTGACCGAACTTAGAACTTCTGGTTTCGACTAACCCGTTCCAGATCCAGAACCCGACAGTAAGACCTGCATCACTGCCGCTCCCATAAGAATGGCTACCACGGGTGCATATTTCTGCTCTCTGATGGCGGAGTTAATTTCCTTGAGTGCATTCTTCAATTCTTCCCCACCTTCTGGCCTTTAGCTTAAGTGGGTCGAATGCTTGCTCGATTCCGCTTGTTCCAATTCCCGGTGCACTTTCTATGAGTGCCTCTTTTGCTGCTTGAATGCACTCCGGATCCAATAGAGATAGGTTTTGTGCAGTCATGATCACTTGATCCGGAAGTAAGCCCCACCAGGCGGTAAATCCAATCACTAAACAAGGGAAAAGCAATGCATTCATCTCAGGTAACCCGGATCCATTAGTTGCAGATGGGATCTTCGCGCTTTTGATCTTGGAAAGGCCTTTTGATATATTTCCGAACCCTCGTTCTGGTGATCTAATGAACTGTTTCCCCGCTTTTTTAGAACTACTTGAACCTGCTTGTACGTTCGTTTTTGTGCCTTCAATGACTTGGAGGAAGTCACTTGTGCCAATCATGGTTTTCCATACTTGGTTGGGATGCTGCGCTTCCCCATTACCCGTCTTCTCTTCATAGGAAAAAATAACCTTGCTTCTATCTATCAATTCAATCGGACTGTTCCGCCTTTCATCTGTCTTTTTTGGTAACCTTGTTAGCTTTTTCCCTTTCCCTTGGGAAACTCTCCTCTTTTGGCTTCCATTCCCTTCCTCCTTTCTCGGCCAGAATTCATGTTTGTGGACCACGGCAGTTTGGACCAATTTCGAGACTTTCTCGATTTTTTGCTTTCTGTCATGGATAGATTTCCATAATTAAATTTATAGATTATAGAGTAGTATAGGGAGAATGCCGCTGTTAATAGATTACAAGGGGGGCTTGGGACTCGAACCCAAATCTTTCACGACCCCACACGAATCAGCAAAAATGAAGCTACCAATCCAGTACCTACTTTACTGAGCCATTTAGTAAATGACAGATCCGCTTTGGCGTACTACCAAGTTTAACGTTGGCATGTGACACTCTCCTGCGGACCCTTGCTTTTTCATACGCTTGCTGGAGAAGGCCGGTGAAGTGCAGGAATGCTGTATGACCGAACTAGAACTCGCGGAAGTCGATCATCTACTTATATATATACGACATTTGTTTGTTGACCCAATAAGATGATAAGATCATGATAAGAAAGGTCTCATCATAGATATGAAATAAAGATCTATATCTCTCTATAGCAAGCATGTTATGGCCTGACATCCTGATCTTTGTGAAGGTTTCATCCTTCGAATTCTTCAAGTGCTGTAAGGCGAGTGGAGCGAAGGAAGAAGCTCTTACTCACTTAAGGGTAAGGCGCTAATGCCACTAGCTTGCTGGCTTGTTAGAGCAGCTAGACTGGCACTAGCTCCTAGCCTTTTCTGTGATCTGAAATGTCGAGTCGGAAGTAAGCTCCCTTCTCTGGGCTTATTTTATATACCTAAGAAGCTGTGACATCTGAAGAATGCCCGATTTCATATGTTTGAACCATCTCCGTTGAAGAAATAATCTTCCGGATGGGAAACGTAGTCATTGTACCAACCTCTTTCTTGTTTTATTTTTTCCTCCGTCACAGTCTTCCTTCAGATTGTCAATGCGAAGTAACTATGCCCGTTTTGGGAAACTTTGAGAAGATCCACGCCCGGGAATGCTGTCTCATATCTCTGCTGCATAGCGGGTACACCTGTGGTGGTCCAACTGTACACTGGAGCCTTGACAGTTGTTGGAATTTCTGGACGATATACTGGGATTTCTTTCAGCCGGGACCATATCGACTTCTGGAGGACTCGGTTCCCCGGGCTCTTCTCGGGTTGGTTCCATTCTTGGGACTTGACTGGACCGAGACATCTCCATGATAGCTTGATTCAACATGTCGAACCCTATACTTGCTCCTTGCCAACTCTGGGGTGGCTCTCTTCGCGCGGCAGGACATAGTATTTACTTACTGCCGTTGGTCCACCAAGAATGTCCACTCCAAGGTCTCCCATATGATACCTAGCTTCCAATACTTGTTGAGAAGGAACTCTTTGTTGCTCGATGAACATCTGATTCCAGAAAGAATCTTGACCACGCCGTGTTCACATCCTTAAAATGTACACCTATTCCTCCAAGTAGAACCTGGTGGAGCGGCTTTGGAACCTCGGATGGATTTCTACTTCCTCTTCTTTGACGTTGACGCCTCTCGGGAAAGAATGTTAACTTCCTCCGAATGTGCTTCCTCAGATCCATGCGGAGGTTTGTACAATGTCCTACCATTCCAGAATGGTACTTACAGTGAGCTTTCTTTCGGGTCACTTGGCCCTTACGGGGAAAGGGGCTCTTGCTCTTACTCGTTCTGGTCGAGCCTACACATCTATCCCTCAATTCAAAGTCAAAGTAGACTACCGCAGCTTTCATTTGAATGAAATTTCATCGACAACCACTTTGCTTACCACTCCTACTGCTAGCTCTCGCTGCTTTCTCACTTCCAATAGCGGGTCATGGAGCTCTCTGACCGTACTCTCTGACTGGTCTTCCTTACCGGAGCCGACTGACAGCCTGACCTCGATTATTAAACAACCTCTCCCGTCCGGTCGAGTCAGCTTCCTCCTTTACTTTCAAAAAGCAAATAGGAACAGCGATACCATAAGATAAGGGAAGGAAGAAGCAGGGAGGATGAACTACTTGGGAAGTCGACCTTGCAGCAGCGCAGCGATACTAGGAAGTCGATTTAGCAATTCAATCAAAACTCAAATAGGAACAGCGAAGCGATACTAATTGGGAAAGACCTATGCTAGGGGTAGGCACTTTTCCGATTTAATGCAGGCTGGAAAGATGTGAAAACGTATGATTCAGGAGTGATTACATATTTAATAAAGGCTTCGCTTTGTGTGTGCTTTGTTCATACGGGGTGGAGGGGGGCACAAGTATCCTGAAGTTTACCCTCGGTCAGTTTGGGAATGCGTGAACTGACCTTCACCTTTCGAGGAACTATAGAGGCCGGGGATTATCCCCTCCTCTGCGCTTCTAACTAGCCCCGCTGCTTCTTTGGCATTTGCTACTCTGGAAAAGTTAGGCCTATTTGCAATCCCTTCTCTAAATCCTTCGTAACACATTTTTTGTTTAGTGAGGAGGATTTTGCTCACCCTTCCAGTTAAGGTGGAGCGTACGGGCATCCATTTGCCTACGTTAGGGGGTGTTCATTCT
This sequence comes from Camellia lanceoleosa, assembly GCA_025200525.1. Lineage (NCBI taxonomy): Eukaryota > Viridiplantae > Streptophyta > Magnoliopsida > Ericales > Theaceae > Camellia > Camellia lanceoleosa. The sequence goes on along the minus strand of CM045770.1, from coordinate 52,783,782 downwards.
ATACTCTAATAAGTTCATTATGAATGACCTGGAACCGGTAAACCAGACAAGCTGGGCCTACTTCCTCGGAAAAAAAGACAAGAAAACACGAACAGAGCCTTCTCGTCCTATTTTCCTAAAAACAGATATTTTCTCTTATTGCACAAAATAGGACGAGAATCTATCTCACCCCACATCTCGAGGAAAGAGCTGCAGACCCAGGGTTGGTTCTAAGAGTCAAGTTTGTGTAAGTACACCCATATGGGTATCTCTCCCTAACTGAAGGATTAGCGCTTATTGAGCCTTTCTCGGAAGTCCCCCTTCTTTTTGAACTTTAACTTTTTCCCGTCTGGTGTTGGAGTTTTTCGTATCGAAATGTATGCGCCTTCTTTTTACTTTACTTACAGTTGAGGTAAGTTGCTGACAAACACAAGCAAAGGGTTCTGGAATTGTAGTACATAAACGAAAGGGAGGAGAAAGCCATTGTCTTTTGCTTTTGCGTCCGGGCTCGCGCATTCTTTTACTATTACTATAAAGTGAAAGTGAGCCTCTTTGAAGTCAAACATTAGTCTAGTAAGGATGAGCTAGCTATCTCGTTCGTTGCTTGTTGGCCTGTGCTGAAGTAGCCATGAAAGCGGGCGGCAGCGGTCATATGAGCAGACGCACCAGTCTCGGTATACCAGTGAGGCCAGATAGAAGCAGGAAGACTAGTTGTCGATAGTAGGCAAGGTTTAATAATTCCTTATTCAACTCACTGTGAGGGAAGGAAGGAAAGCTACATCTAGAAAGGTTCTCTTCTTCTGTATTAGAATAGGAAAGAGCAACCCGCCGTACTCGCCCGGAAGGAAAAGGAAAGACCATAGGATCGTCAAAAAGAAATGGGGCACAGCGGACACTTTTACAAAAAGTCATAAGAGAGGCATAAGGTAGAAAGGCCAGAGAAAGCCTAATCCTGAGATGTATGAGGCAGAAATTGGATCGAGAGAGAGAGAGAGAGTATGGGCACTAAATAAAGAGAAAACCACTACGAAAGAACCAGAGTTAGCCGATTGTCATACTCAATTAGAGATAGGACTCTATTCACCAACGGTAGATAGGAACCGAACTGTCTCAGCGAGACATAGATAGTTAGATGCGCTGCGCATCGTAATTGCGTACATTCGCACCAGATAGTTAGTCGTCTCCACCCAAGATCTATAATACTAATCCCGGAAAGAATGAAATGGATAGGGGACTCTCGAGATTCATATTGATCAATCGATTTCCTTGAAGAAAGATAGCCTTTCGTCAAGTAGGTAAAGTAAGGCATACGAACCCGATTCATGGCATAGATAGTCGTTGGTTGGGAGAAAAGTAGATGTCGGAATTGGTTCAAATGTGAAGAGCTTCGTATCGAGGGCCTACGATCCAAATCAAAAGCATCACGCTAGCTGGCCCTTGGGTGCAGACAGAAATCCACACGTAGATAGTTGCGAATACCAGTACTTATCTCCTTATGCTTGTTTGACTTTCGGGTAAACAGTTTCCACTGCTTATGTTTACTTCCAAATTTGCACTACTCAGCGCCCTTTTTTCTCAGACCTGTAGCTACTAGTAAGGGTGTCAAAAGGCTTTCCTCACTCTATTTATGCCTTTAGGCAGGGGAAGCTTCTGATAGTGCCATAGCAGAGCCTCCTACTACTAGCGGAGGGGTTACCAGGGCAAGGGCATTTGACTTGTTATATATAAGCTGGCGGAGTTCGCGGGTATCTCTATTAGATATGTTATTATTTTCTCTTATTAGAAAGAAAGATGCACTTATAGAGATACCTATTCTTAATATAAGATAATTATGTTCCTGCTCTCTGCCTCCTTTATCTCTTTCCTCTCGCTCTCGCTTGCTTACTTTCTTCAGCTTCGTCCTATGAGTCTAAGCGGTCCGGTGCTCCGCTCCTATATCCGTACCTGTTTTTCGTCAGTGAGCCCTTTCTTTGTACCGCCATAACTCTTATAGTGGGAACCCTGCCCCCTTCCCTGCTACCTAATTCTGATTGAACGCAAAGCAGCTAGAAGAAGTTGAGGATTGAAAGATGAAAGAAAGAATAAAGTCGAGAATCGAGCTAATATGTGATTTGTCTGGTCAAGTTGTCTTTCCTCCTTTCTATCTCTTGTCTACCTTATTCAACATGCGTCTATCAATTTTATAACAACTATCTGGAGGGGGCTTCTATTTCCTGTCTTTTCCTTATCCGCCTTTAGCTACTCGCCTTACTTAACGCCAGACGTTGCCAATAGTGCTATCCTCCCCGCTGGCTGTATAGGCAGATTCTTGATTTAGCTTTAGTGGGCCTCTGGGATCTCCTCTAAACCCCCATGATGTGGTAAAGAAGGGATTGATGGCTACGAGGCTGATAGGAAGCTTTCTCAAATGCACGTTGAGAGCGCAGAAAGAGTCGTTTCATTGGATAGCAGGGAGAGGCTCGGCTGCGGTTCCTAATTTCAAGCTTCATAATGGATCAGGTACTCTTTTTTAATGCAATGCAAGAGGTTCATCAAAAGAAGAAAAAGCATCCTAGCATGCGCCTGAAAGCCAATCCCTTTTCAGAAGGAAGCTCTCGCCTGTGCGCTTTAGTTGCTGCTTTCTTGTTTACATCTTACGACGGGAAATACAGTAAAAAAATAGAAGGGGTTGGCCAAGCAAGTAGTTGAACGAGTGAACCGACCCTTTCTTTACATAATAAATTCCACTCTTGAACAACTACCATGTCAAAAGAACCTGGTCTCCTCACTTCTAGAAGCGCTTCTTGTGGGCATCGCTAAAGAAGTTTTTCTATTATTTCTTCTTTTTTTGCTATCACCATTAAGGAGGGATAATAAGGATGGTCAGATTGATTTAACGCATTGAGCATTGTCGTGTGTCCGCCTCTCCTAAGGTTATTTGAAATGCTGGGCATACTTTCAGGACATAGCGCTCTGAGTGGTTGAAGGAAGGGCCTAGACCTACCTCGGTGGTTGGAATATCTTTCTCCCTTCTTTTCACATTTCCGTCGTAGAGAATGCGCCAAAGAAGATACTATAGCGATGTCCCCAAGCTGAGAAGTACCCTCAGTTGAGAAAGAAGCTTCCATCATCTATATATAAAATGAATTCTGAAAGAGCAGCTGCTATTTCACTCGAATATAAGGATAAGACCGAAAGGGGCCCGCTTCCCGCTAGAAAGAAAGCACGTTCTCGTGCTGCTTTCTCATCCGTACCATCATCTCTCCTCATCAAACTCGTTACTAGAAACGATCTTAGGACCTTTAAACTTGATGAGCTCAAGAACCTCCATCTCATCTTGCTCTTCGGATATCTTCTAAAGGAAAGTGCACTGAACATTGCTTCTCTCCCAGAGAAGAAAGAGTTACCTTCCAGCAAGATTTCTTAGGCAAAGAAAAAAGAAAATCAAGAAAATGAACCTACCTATGCTCCTAGGCCTAGACCAATCCGATTCTTGTCTTTTCCTGTGTTTTAGTCCAAGGTTCGAGTAGAGAATCCCGAGATTGAACCTTGCACTGAAGAGGTACTAGTAGAAGTAGCCATTAAAGAAAAAAGTGGATTGACTCGCCCTACTACCTTATGGCAGATTCTATTTATTAGCAAGAAAGCAGTTATAGACATCCCATTTTTGACCGACCTTAAGACTCAAACGTCATCATTTGAGCACGCGGTGATCGCGCATGTTTGTGCTTTCGTTCAAGTTTCCGGAGTTTTAATTTGAGTGCCTTGCCTCGGGCCTCTAAACTCTTTGTGTTTTGGCTTGGTTTGTGGACCAAGCCTTGTTGACCTGGCCTGGAGGGAGAGAGAGGTCTGTAGACCACTTTTTGTGGTCGTAGGCCACTTTTCCCTCTTGCAGGCTAGTTTTCGGTTTCTAGAGCCTTCGGCCGAGCGCCTTGTCTTGCTTTCTTTTTGGTTTGGTTTTGAACCAAACCTTGTTTTCCTTTCCTTGGAGGGAGAGAGAGGTCTTGTAGACCACTTTTTTGTGGTTGTAGACCACTTTTCCCTCTTGGAGACTAGTTTCGGTTTGAACCTTGATTTGGGGCAGCTTGTCTCAAGGACCGCTTAACGTTCTCCTTTGGCCTAGTTTTCGAACCATGCCTTGTTGCCTTGGTCTAAAGGGACACAGAGGTCTTGAGACCACTTTTGTGGTCGTAAACCACTTTTCCTCATATACCACTTTTGGTGCCCGTGGAGCTAGTTTTTGAGGCTTCCATTGCGTGCCTCGACCCCCAAACTTTCGTCTTTCATCATTTTTGGTTTGTTTTGGCACAAACCTTGTTTTTCTTCTTGGAGGGTGGAATGAGGGTTGGAGACCAATTTCTCTCCTGAAAACCACTTTTTCTTCCCCGCCAGGTTTACGGTGACTGACTAGTCTTGGTGGCCTTTGGACCACCAAAAGTAGTCGACCACCATGCCACCACCTTGCTTTTTGTGTGCAGACCACCTCCCTTGGCCGACCACCTTTCTTTCTAGAGACCACTTTCACTAGTCGGCCGATTGCATGTATGGTGGCCACTTCAAGTGGTCGTGACTTTCTGTATTTTCTGCGAGTTTGTTGATGCAGTGTGCCGGTTGGAAGCATAGATTGCATCCTCCATACGTGTATGGAGGATTTAACCAAGATTCTAGCTTCTCCAAGCTTGAAGCTTAGAGTTCTATAAGAGGGAGGCTCTTCCTCCCTTTTCCAGGTTCAGAAAAATTTCTTTAGAGCTATACATATATCTCTCTCTCTATATATATATTTGTGCCTTAAAGTGTGTTGTTTCTTCACTTTTGCACTACAACTCCTAGCCACACACCACCATCCTAAGAGATTCTTAGAGGTGGTATTTGGAGTCATAAAATTTGGTTTTGAAATTTGAAGAAGGTCTTTGTTGTTGCTGATTAGCTTCAAGGTAACCCTTTCCCTTTTAAGCTTTGTTTTGGTTACTCTTTGAGCCATCTTTGCATGCTTATTTTGGCTTGACTCTCAACTGTAAAAGCTTCATTTTCAAGTGTTTGTTATGATTTTTAAGGCTTTGTTTGTGTTGGGGTGGTCTACCTTGGTGCCTTATTTTGCCTTGTTTTGAGCTATCTTTTAAAGCCATTGGGACCACCTCTTTTGGACCTTCTCACCATTGAAACTCAAAGGAATTTCAGTGGTGGAAAGGGTGTTTGAGGTCCCCAAATAGGAGAAGGTCATCCTTGTCCTTGTATCTCGGTTGCTAGCCTTGTATGCCTCGTGTTTGAGCATGTTTATCTAACATATGTTGGCCCCATCTCGGCATATTTTTGGCCTTATTTCAGTATGACATACCTCTATTTTGGCTTAGTTTAGGTCACCACTTGCATGCATTCTACACTTGTAGTGCAATCTTGCATGCTAGCCTAACATGCATCATGCTTTAGACCATCATTCTAGTGTGATTTTGGCTCAACTCCAAGAATCTTTTGGCCATATTTTACCATGATTAAGGTCTGATTTATGTTTTTTTGGTCATGCATGCCATGCTTTGTATAGCCATAGTGCATTCTAGCTCACTAGCTTTGAGTTTCCAAGCCACTAGCATGCATTGCTTGGGCTATTTGCATGATTTGGCATCATTTGTTATATGATTTCAGAGCATGTTTCATTTCCATACATTCATCTTTCACTCTTTCAATACTTTGGAGGGTTGGTGTATTATGCCTTGAGTATGAGCCATTGTGTATGCCATCATGCCTGGGATTTTGGGCCACCATTTGAGTGTGTTTTGGATCTCATTTTGCCATGGTACAACTCTATTTTTTGTTGGTTAGAGCATCCTCATTTGTTTCTTACACTTGTAGTGTAAGTCCTCTTTCTTATTTATATGCCTAATGAGTGAGCTTGTCGTTCTTGCATGTGTTGACTTGGTCTTAGCCCATTTTTGGTGTTATTTTGCCATGCCATAACTCTTATTTTTGTTGGTGGAGTCACCTCATGCTCGGTTTTGGTAGGTGCAGTGTAATCCCCCCTATTACCCTTGTATGCTCCATGTTTTGGCCCTTCATGCTAGCTTGTTTTGGCTTTGCTCCATGCATGTTTTAGCATCATTTTGACATGCTCTAGGACTGTTTTGGGTTTCCTTCACCATATGCTTCATGTATTGCATAGCTATAGTGCAAGTGCCTATGCTAGTTTCAAGTTTTGAGCCTCCTAGCATGCTTCATTTGTGACATGTACATGATTTGGCATCATTTACCATGTTGTTTCAGAGCATATAGTATTGCCATGCTCCCATTTCTTTCATTCTTTGAGTGCCTTTAAAGGTTGTGCATTATTGCCTTGTTTGCGGCCTAGCTTGTATACATGCATGCCTTGCCTTTTGAGCTCCTGTCTCAGCATGTTTTGGTCTTGGTTTTGACCTATTTGAGCTCTGTTTGTGGCTGGTTCATCCATTTGTGCCATGCATTGTATGCCTCTTGTGTAGTCTCATTCACTAGCTTTAGTGCTTAAGGGCTCTTGCATGCCATACTTGTGTTGTTGTTTGAGTGGTTTGGCACCATTTCATACATGATTTGATGCTTATAGTGTTGTCACATTTTCACATTGTCATTCCTTGAGCACTTTTGAGAGTTATCTTTTATGCTTAATTGGTGGGCTAGAGCATGTGCATGCTTTGTTTTGCATTTGATGCCATCATTTTAGCATTTTAGCCCTTTATTTGGAGCACGATTGAGATCTGTCCATATTAGGTTTAAGTCCATATAGCATGTTTGTTTACATGTTGTTTGCATGTTGTTACATTCCATGTTGTTTGCATGTGCATGCATTGCATAGTGTGTGTATGCATGCCTTGCATTGTGTTTGGAATTTTGTGCATGCCATCCTAGCATTGGTAGAATAGCATGTTGTATGCTTGTTGCATTGCATTATGTTGTTGCATGCTTGTTGCATTGCATTATGTGGTTGCATGCTCATGTTGTTTACATTATACTTGACATGCTCATGTTGCATTGCATTGTATTTCCATGTGCATGCATTACATTGTGTTTGGATAGGGTGTTAGTCCAAACACGAGAAACGAGGGACGTTTCATACTTGAAGTGATGAAACGTGCCTCATTTCTCGGTTGCTGACCCTCTTGATCATGCATGATAGAGGTTAAGGCTTTATGTGTTATTTGTGCATTCATTTGCATTGAATTGTGCAATCTTGGCATCTCGGCCATTGTGCATTGCGATGCTTTCGGTTGGTGGCAAATTAGAACCGCACCCCTTGAGATCATGAAATGATAGGGAGGGTGGTTGTGCACATATATGTTACAAATACATTGCCATACCCTTTTGTTCTCTGTTGCGACAAATTGAAGAAGTGCAGCATTTTAAATCGGCAGACGGTAAAAGTGGTGACCAACTACTTTTCTGTCTGCGGCAAGGTAAGTGGTTGGCAAGTGGTTGGCAACACCAAGAAGTGGTTGGCCATATACAGGGTGCCCATGTTGGAGTAAAGCTATCTGGAGCTTTGTGCAATGTTCTAAAACAAATGTAAGCAGAGGCAAGTTGGGGCATCGTAATGGATTTTGAGCAGAAGCGTGAAGCATGCATCCTTTATCGTTCAAAGGCGGTAGCAGACCTACTTCATATAGTTTACATGTTTAGTTAGTTGCTAACTTAGTTAAACTTGTTAATTAATTAAAGTTGTGTAATAATTAGTTGTAGCTAGTTATTCAATTTGTTGTGTAATAACTAGTTTAATTAGATTAATTAGATTGGTTAGATAGCTTAGCTTATTCATTAGGACCCTCGTCGAGAGGGCCTGGCTGTTGTAATAAGTGTGCATGTGTGTGATGCATGTCTTCCAACCCCCATTTCTTTCTCCCTTTTACTTAACCGCTTTCGATGGTTAGTTTTAGGGCATATTTCAATTAGCATCCTTATGCTATGCATGCGTGCATCATTCATTTGTCTTGCATGCACCGGGCTCGGCGCATCATACAAACTACATTGTATTTCAATTCCAATTTGAATACATGTTATCTAGTTGCATTCACATGACATCTTAGAATAGCCGAGCCTATCTTAGTTGCATTTTGCATGTGTTGTATTAGGAATTGTTAACATAGCTAGGATCATGCATTGATTACTAACTAGCTTCTTTTTTGGCTCGGAGTACACTGTGAGTGTTTATGCTTTAGCATCCTTGTATGAGTGTGAGTGACTGCCATGATAGCATGCTTGCCATGAGGCTAACTGCTTATGTGTTTAATTACATGAATGCTGGTGGATGAAGGCTTCATTGCTTGAATTGGGACAATTCATCAAAATGTGTGTTTTAAGCCCACTTGAGAGTGGCAAATCATGTTGTTTTCTAAGCCCACTTGAGGGTGGCAAAATCCGCGTCTTAGCCTACTTTGCGAGTAGCCACTTCAAACCATTTTCAAAAACAAACATGAGATGTTTTGTTCCAAATTGAGTGATCTAGTCTATACTTGTTTCTTTGTCGCATCACGTCATAAGATTAGCTAATTAAGCGGAATAAGAGCACATGTGTTTTCAAAACAACATATCATGATAGTAAAGGCCGATCCTTTGATCGAGGCGGCGGGGGTGCTCATTGCATGACCTTCCTTCTCGTACCCAAGTTCTGGCGAGGCAACTTTGGTGATGATGACACGTGGCCTTAGGCACGAGTCGAGGTTTCTAAATTTCTCCAAAATAAAATATTTAGGTGGCGACTCTGAAATCTGGCAAAGCAGTCCATGTTTGGCACTTTTTGATTAAAATCAATTTTTCCAAAACGATTTGTCGGATTTGGTCTCTTTGGTGATTTATCAGTCTCACATTGCACTTTGTGAGATTAGATTGAGCAAGTGACATGAGTCAATAGTAGCTAGAACCACAATGGTCGCACCCTGTGGCAGCGAGTTCGGCGGTCTCTGAGTTTCGCAACTCTGGTGGGGAGTTAGAGAACTTGACTCGAACTCATGATATCTTGTTTTGTTTACACTTATGTGTCTCTTTGCATTGCATTTGCATTGGTGCACCTAGGACACCGTGTTTGCCGTCTACTATTCCTGAACGGTTTGCTAGAGGCTGCGTGCCATAAGGTTGACTGATTGCGGGCTCTGCCACGATGGGAACACAAACCTCGGTTTTTACCAAGGCACCCTTTTTGACCATTCGACCTAGTGCATATCAGAATCCATAGTGAATATTCCAAACTAGGACAGGTTGCTTACCTGGATGTAGGTTGTTTGAAACTGCTGTGTGGGTAGTGAAACCCTAGCTCCTGACAAGATAAGATAGGGAAACCCTACCCCTCCATAGGGGTGTTTTGGCTCTCACTTGCTTGCTATGTGCTTTTAGAGTGTGTCTCTACAGGAATGCATGTATCAATTTGCAAGTCTAGGTATCAGGCCTGCGGGCATCAGTATTTAGGGGAATCAGTTTTACCTGAGGAACAAGTAACAAGCGAAAGACGTAGAAGAATGACCAGGGAAATGAACCCCGCGAGGTGCAAATCTTCGTTCCTATTGAATCGTAAAGCGAGATTGAACTCTTAATCGAGAATGCCAAAGGGCCAACTAGCTAGGAACTTCTACGAGCGATAGTGCATACCATCTTAAATCAACAACCGGTTCCATAGGTATCATCCGAGGTACATGATCTCACTAAGCAAAAAGAAAGATAAGTTACCAAAAACTTCGGCCAGGAAAGAGCTGCGGCATTGATCTTAACTTGCACTCGGGTGGTGACTTTCCTTCTAAAATGAGCAGGCGAGATGTAGGATAGTTCAACCACTTAGCCAGTTCTCGCGGCTTAGTTTAAGGCATTTTGTTGCGTAGCAGAACTCTCAGACCTGTAACAATTTCTATGAATGTAGTCTTCCATTTATTTCTAAAGCGGAAATTTGAACACCCTATTTTTCCCAATTAGGATCTCCCTCCGGTTGCAAAAGAGCGACTTTCCGGTTTGGTGGTAAAGAAAGAAAAAGTAAATTAAAACCTCCGACCACGGGACAAGTTGGTAGTCTACCGAGATAGGAGGCAAGACCATGTGCAATGATGCATGGAGACAGATTGAACCCAAGCCGTTAATAGGGATTTTACTATAAGGTCCCTAAGGTTATACGATCCGTCATACCTCCTTTTCAGAGTAAGGATTGATTTGGTCAGCGTTGACGACTGGTAGTGCTTCTTCTTTTGGAAACTAGGGTACCCAGAGACAGATCGGATCGGATTCTTCGTATAACTTTATTCTTATCTTTTTCTAAAGTTGAGGTATCTCATTATCATTCCCGGGTTTTACCATTTTAACTAAGATGTTGAAGAGTGGAGCTCTTACTATCAATATATGGGAGCAGTAGATTCGCATCTATGACCAATCTACTCCTCTATGTCGTGCTTTGAAAAAGGAACTTTCACCCAAACAAATGAGTTATAATTCCTAAGAAAGAGGAATTATATAGCTTGTACTAAGGGCTATTTTTATTTAAATCCTTGCTTGGTTGTTAATATCGAAGAAAGCCCTTTCACACTAAGCTCTTCGATTCTGCCTTTCTTTCCGAGATTCTTTGAGTTGCTAGGATAACATTTCTAGTACACATTGATTGGCTTCTCTAAGCACATGCTTAATGGACCCATTTGATAAACAGAAACCTTACATCTTTAGCTTCTGTATGATGTATAGTAAGTGAAAGGGACAAGGGGACAGGATAACTCGCATTTTATAATATAATGCTAATGATTGCAATAGGGCTTCTGCCTTTGTTGTTCTTGTCTCCCCCACCTTTGACGTAGCCACCCTTTGATGCTTTAGGTTAGGAAGAGTCACTCCTCTTGTAATCTATCAGTGTAATCTATCAGTGTTTCTGACACTGCCATAGCAAATGGCAAGATCACACCCGCCTAATCAATTCCCAGCGAGGATAGGTTCCTGCTCTACTTCACATTGCACAGGCTTAAGGGAAAAGAGTTCTTATAAAGCTTCTGGGAGTAGCAATAAGAAGATTTCCATTCCTTGATTTAAGAGGGCTTTGAGTCCTCCCTTTTAGCTCGCCCTTAATCAACCCTAGGAGTAAGTAAGGAGTACTTGAAGACTTCCCTTAAGTCCATTACTCGGAACCCTAGTATGGATGGGTGGCGTCGCCATACAACCTACACCTTAAAATCGACCACCTTTTAGGAATGAGGATCGGTTAGGCGGCCGCTTTGTCTCGGAATCCTTTCGCCGACTAAACGATCAATGCCCTACTTTATAAAGGCTTCTTTTCTTGATGTAAGCCTTGACCATATTGTCATGGGCATCAGCAGGACATCCTTTGTTGCCCTGAGTGTGAGGTCGATTCAATGATTTGATTAGCTTGTTGATTGAGCAAAGGCAATGGCGGCATGAAGTAAGACCACTAGTTGTTCAATAGTCTTATGGGCGCTTGACGTGAGGTTAGTGACCTACCATTCAAGCGAGGAGGAGAGTGGCAATTTGGATGAGCAACCTTCTCTACAAAAGAAGAGTGAAAAGCCATGTCACTTGGCCCTGAGGCAACAATATAATAAAGAGTCCATTTCACGGTCTTGGGTATTATCTCTAGCTGCAATGGTTGGTTTTATTGTTTCGATATCTTAGTTTTACCTCGAAAAGGGCATCTTAAAACCTACTTTCATGTAGATAGCAGTGGGTCTTGACAGCGAGGCGAGTAAGATCTTACGATATTCCTATCTGGACCCGACCAAGAGGCAATGCACTTTGTTTGATGAATAGTGTACTTATACGCTTCTGACCAAAAGTTATTAGAGCAAAATTGGAAATGATAATAAGCGCGGGAACTTTGAGCTCCAGTTCATTGCACAAAATAGGTAAATCCCCTCTCTATTACATCATCTTATAGAGTGCCCGGAAACAACACAAAAGCCTTAGAAATATAAACACCTTATCAACTCCTACCTCTGCCTCCCCTTACTTGGTAGCGGCTTGAAAGCAAAAAAGCTTGGAAGCCTTATTCTTTCCTTTCTTTCTTCTGGAATCACGAGTGCAAAGGGATCTAAGACTAAGGCAGGATCTAATCCTTTGTTTTTTCATTCCTTTGTTTCTTATGATTAAAAGTAATGTTAGATTCGGCTGAAAAAAAGAAAAAAAAAGTCACGGGGAATTGGGCGTGAGAGGACTCGTCGATAAAAGAAATCTGATATGGACATAAAGCGAGCATGGCCTTGGCGAGCGTGTTGATCTGAGTGCATAGCCAAGCTAATAGCGGTGATAGGCATGCATGGCCTCAGCGAGTAGGCTTATCGCTAGCATGTCCTTGATCGATCGGCCGATTGCATTCCATTCATTGGCTTGGTCGAGCTTATCGATATTGTGTCCTTTTTGAGTAAGGCGAATCTGGGCAATGGATTAAACCGAGGTTCTTCTCGGCGGGGATGGGATGGCGTGGGCGATCCTTGGTTTGGCTCATTGTTGTGATGAGCGTCTTGTCGGAGAATGCATTGACGTAGACTAGCCTAGTTGTGGGAAAATTATTTCTTGTAGGCTACTTGGGAGTGATAACTAGTGCTTCTCTATGCTCGTGACTTGCTACTTGCCTTTCTGCCGGAGTTTCCTTTTGGTAGTGCTGCCCGTTTGATGTTACAACAATGACTGGTTTGCATGCATGTCCACTATACGGCCTAATTTAATCCTCAGGCTTTACGAGAGATTGCTCTTCTTCCTGGAAGTTCCAAAGGTTCTGATCAATGAGGTCTTGAATAGTGTTTTTCAGGTTATAGCATTTATCTATTGTATGCCCTGCTCCTCCTGAGTGAAACTCGCATCTCGCGTTTGGATTGTAACCTTTTGGCAATGGGTCAGGTACTTGCGAGGGTGGCAAAAGTGTAACCTTTCCTGCTGTTAGCAATTGTGAAGGAAGGATCTAGAGCCTGTTGAACTTGCAGGTCTTTCGGCCAGTCACTAGAGGATTTGACTGCATCTGACCTATCGATTGTACTGATTGGAGGGACTACACAGGATTGCTGGCTCGAAGCTTGAGCATACATAGTTAGATCTTTTGGGGCCTTCTCTTTCTGGGATGGCTCTGAGATAATTTTCATTACTAGTTCCTGCCTTCCCAATCAATGCTAACTCTATCCTCTTCTCTTATGGCTTAGGAGATTTCATTCCAGAAAGAACCGTAGTTACGTTACATACAACTCTCCAAAGAGAAAGAACTACCAGCTCATCCTTCGTTTCACTCTCCGAACCCTTGGAAGAACTAAAAAGAAAGAAATTCAAACGAAAGGAAGCTGAGAAACCTTACTCAACTACCAAAAGTAGAAAGAATGACTATTAGCGGCTAGCTACAGAAAAGAGATTCATAGAGAAAATTTGTTATCATTTATCGTGTCGACCATCCTACAGGAAAAAGAGGGACTCAGGGGAAAGGCCTTTCCAATGAAAAGTTGCGCTGTATCCCAACCCAAGAAAGCCACTCATCTATCCTTTTCCGTCTTTCTTTTCGCTAGCATCCATCACTCCCAATAGAATAGAGGATGCAATGACTTAAAACCTCCCCGAGATATCGATATTCTATCGGACAATCCTAGGAAAAGAAGAAAGTCTTCTCTATAAGGATGTAGCTTACCCTTGGGAGTGAGTAGCTAGGCTGTTCCTAGTAGCTAGTCAGTCTTTCCTATCCTAGTAGTTCTCTTTCCTCTAGGCTAGAGAATCTCTTTTTATTTATGTATTTTAGAGGGAGGAAAAAGGACTTGTGCATCTAGTTTGTGATAGCTAGTATGCGAATGTATCTTTCCTGCCTTGATAGTGGTTAGTCTAGCCTTTTGCCCATTAGATTTCTCTTTTCCTAATTGATAAACTCTTTTCATTAGTTTTCTCAATAGTCGAATCCTAAACCTCCACTCCATGTGCTTTGTTTGATTTTTCCAATGTTAGAAGGAACAATAGAAGAAAGGGCTGCCCTGAACATTCTTTTAAGCATAGCCTTGGTCTATCGGTAATATTACGAATAAGTCGGTTCAAACCTCACTCTCTTTGTGCAAAGAAACGAAACACGTGTTTAGTTACATTCCATCTCTTGAAGTTCGCACCAATCCTCAACATCCAACGACCATTCTTATTATGCATTTAGTCAAAAAAAAAAAGAATGTATTTAAGAAGAAAGCACCCTCAAACTTTCCAAAACCTAAGTGTAAAGTTCCTCTTTCGAGACACGAGACATTCTCATATCCTCCAGCGCTCTACTCTCTTTACTCTAACTAAGCGGCTCTCTTTCGCGAGATCGCTTTTCGCCTCGAAAAGTGGCTTTTGGCCCAGCTAACTCGTTTAACAAAGAGCTCTCTCTTGCCTATCCACTCGAGCTATTCCTTCCTTCTGTATTTGTAGTTTCATAAGGCACTCACCCCTTAGGTGCACCTAAGGAAGGAAGTAGCCCTAACTTCTTTTTTGAAGCGCAACTAGCGAAGAATGAGTCACTAAGACAAGAGCTAACTTTTTGCCTATTCAATCAGTCCTTTTTTTCTTTTGGCTTGCTAAAAACGCCCCCTTGACCTATGAAGATTATTCTTTTTTTTCTCTTTTATATCCGTAAAAAGGTTGTCTAATTCACTGATAGAATTGTCTAATTCACTAGAGAACCTATATAATTTAGGGCTTCTTTGCCTACGTACAGAGAGAGCGTCGAAAGAAAGGTTGCGGATAGGCGAAACTTTGCTCCCAAGCACTCCCGGGGTTTGTAGTGGGTGCTCCTTGACCCGCATAGATTGGAACCAAACAGAAAGAGAATATTTTCTTTGTTGTAGAATTTAGCTAAAAAATGGAAGTTATGATTTAATGAAACCTGCCAATTATTATGAACTCAAATCAAAATGTTCGTATTCTGCAGCTAGCTAGTGATCCTGGCATAAGGTACTTCCCTTTTTGATAGAGGCAATGATTTCTCCATAGCGCTCCTTTTCTTTGTAAAGAACCTCGCCCTTGACAGGAGGGGAACTTCCCTGATAGCAGCTTCTTGAGTTGGGACCGTAAACTTGAAGTTCACATTCACATTGTTGATTATCTTGAGTCGCCGTTGTTATGATGATTGGCCGTATCTGAGTTAGATTTTTATTCCTAAGACAAGGCCATATCTCATACTACGCAGTATTACAGCATTAATCATTGTGCATACAGCACCCCTCATGAATACCTTTAATCATCCAATCCGTGTTTAGTCTGGCTCCATCAATGCTGCTTGTAATTTCCTTGCACTTCTTCTAGTTAGTTCCTCTTCAATGCAGGTACTAAGTTTGCGCGCCTATACAAGTACAAGGAGGGTCTGATCCCGAGTCGAAGTTTGTGGGAACATCCTCTAAGTAATCACCACCTATTTTTAGCATGGTATTTCCACTTCTGGGCACGTTGATCTTCATTCGCTGGTCGCTGTCCTTCCTCTACTATAGGGGATTTGTTCATTGAGACGCTTCTTGTGGCTTTGGAGTGATTTTCACCGTACTACCGAACTTAGGGAGCAGCTGAGACAACCTTTTGTTGGCGGATGGTTTTCTAGTGAGAGCATGCCGATAACCTTCGGTGGTTTTGGATCCTCATCGATTGTAGGTGTGACAGGTTCTTTAAAGTTCCAATTTGTAAGATCAGACTTGACTGGGGTTCTTAGCCAGTGGGTTATCTTGCCTTTCCACCAAATGGGAAAGTAAGGCTCTTTTGCAACTGGAGGGAGATCTGGAATTGAAAGGAGGGATTGCCTCGTGCCCAAGATTTTCAATGTGTCTGGTTTTTTCCTAGGCCTTAGTTGGAAAGGGCAGAGTTAGATCGAAAGATCCAAACTTTAGCCAGGTGGTCTTCATCCTCGGTGGGAATCTAGATATCGAATCCTTCCTTGATTGGATTTATGAGGAAGAGATGATGATGGATGAAAAATAAGTCAAACTTCTCGCATACCGATGTTGGGGCGGAACTTCTGCTTGCTTGGTGGGATCAAGTACAAAAGAATCGTTAGTGACAAAGAAGTCAACCAGTGAGCGTCTACCCTTTACAACTTTAATACCAAGAAGAAGTTCTAAACTTAGTACCCCTACAACATAAAATAAAGGGAAAGCAAAAAGAAGTCCACACACAAGGGACTAGGAATAACTCACTTAGCGGCGACATAGAGGACCTACCAATCATTCAACTATAGGTATAGGAAGAACTAGTAAATAACCTCCCCTATTGAAAAGGGGCAAGCAAGTGAGTGAGCTAGTAAGCAAGCCAAAGCTCACGACATTTCCTTTCAAGTCTTGACGTAATCAGTTCAAGAGAGAAGCCAAAGCTCAAAGAAGGTGGGTTCTCTCTACTAAATAGATCTCATCCATCAAGTTTTTTGGCTCGCAATAAAGCTAGGGTCCTGATCGAACAACTAGTAGTCCTATCTATCCACCTCGCCAGACACAATATCTTGAGTACCTATGATGGTGACCACATCTGCTGGCATGTGATGTTTGGACATAGAATCGAGTCCTTGTAAATAGACAGAGCCAGGTGCTCTTATTTTACGACAGTAGGGATGATTGCTTCCATTACTGACCAGAAAGACACCAAATTCTCCTTTAGGTGCTTCAACTGTGGTATAGGTAGAAGAAGCTGGTACGGAAAAACCTTCTGTATAAAGTTCGAAATGGTGAATTAAGGTAGAGTAGACCGATGATCCTGTAGTCATTTGGCCGGCTATTGAAAGGAAAAGCTTGTATCTGCTCCCCCCTATTATATAACCGGTCCCATCTCTCTCCAAACCTAACGTGGTAGTTTCCCACTATAGGGCTTTCTATCTATAGATTGAGCCATTACCAAGGAGCTAATTTGTTCAGACCTCAGTTGACTGCTTCTATAGATAAGGCGGAGCATCCTTAGCTCAACATTATAGCACATAGGGCTTCGGCGCTACTATAGCTCTTTGCTAACTCGAAGCACCTCGCTATGAGAATGACGCTTCGCTAACGCCTTGCGTTGTCAGCTTTGTTACCGACGCTTCGTTCCGCTTCGCTAACGCTCAGCTAAGTCTTGAACCTTCGCGCTAACCGTTCATTTTCTTAGTAGTAAAAGCGCTTCTCTTTGCCCCTTAAGTAGAAGGAAAAGAAAGATATTATTGGTTTTCTTACTCCCTCTTCCTCATCTCTGCTCATCAAGCCAACTTTGCTCTTTGGGAGGTGAAATAGCTGTTGAAGCGGACATTTTGAAATGACAGCATCGAAGATATATTTCTATATATACACGGTTACGGTTATCCCGGATTGCGTTCCGAAAAAAGTGGCCTGCTTGAAAGAAGGGGCGCGCACTCTTGTGTTTCAACCCCACTATACTATTCATAGTTGTGGGGCACTGTGTACTTACAGCCTCTACGATAAGCAACTGAATGGGGCCGGTGCGTGGCGAACGGAACGATTCATCAAGCCATTTTTCGCCTTAACTCCCTAAATAAGAAGAGGGGTACTTTACAAATCGGGGTAATTGCTTCACACCTTACTATGATAGCCCTCTCGATACCTTATTGGAGCTTTGTAACCAGTGGCCGGTTTCTTGTCGCTAGAGCGTTTTTCCAATGCACGGAGCCCTAACGAGGAAGGTGTTAGTGGTTTATCATTGGGTCAATAATGCTAATCTCTCTTTTTGTGCTACTCCTACTCCTCGGGCGGGAAGAATATAAGAAAAAACGAAGCATTCTCTTGCTTTCCCAACCTGTTGTTTCTAAAGACTGCCCTCCCTCGGTTGGATGTTGGTCCAGCCTACTACGAGGATCCCGTATCCAGCAACCCAACCTATACAAAGGGCATCAACGCCCCTTTACTAGGTTGGAGCTATGAAGCTTACCTTCTTTTTATTAAAAAGGAAAAGAGCTTTTTCAGTTGGTGCGCAGGAGCGCGTTTTCGTTTTCCCTTTAGTAGTAGGGGGTCCCGTGGTTCCTATGCCGCTGCGTTTCCCGGTCCCTTTCTTTTAGTGCTTCGACCCGAAGCGATAGCTTTTAGCTAGTTCAATAGATAAGATGGCTGCACTCCAGCTCACTCAAGAATGGGACGGCAGTGGTCGCCGTAGCTTCGTTACGATCTTGGGCGCGATACATTGGAATCTGAAGCACCACCACAACGCTACTGTGAGTCTTTTGCGGTGCGGTAAAGGCACCACCTGTTGTGCCGGCGACCAACTCGGCGTATCAACAGTTATCCTTATCAAGCCACTTACTTGATATCTAGCTTCCCAAGCGGTAGGCGGTTGCTTTTCCCCAGATCAATGAAGAAGAGAAGTCGGTTGATTCTTCCGAAGAACCGAAGCGAAGAGCTATGTCGGAGGCGAGGGGCGAAAAAAGCGGCTCCAAAAGAAATTGGGGTTCCTAATGCTTCTCTACACCCAACAAGATCGCCAACCTCGGGATGCTTTACTCCTAACCCCACAAGGTTCGAGATGGAGTTTAACCTAAGTCTCGATTAAACGGCGATGATCTCGTTTCACACGGCGCGATTCCATGGATAATTTCATTCGACATCGAGATGGAGGACATAACACAATCATTGGCTTTGATCATGCCACTAGGCATTTGATTAAGACATTGCACAATGATCCGGACACTTTGTCACATCTCTTGATATGAATCTGATGCGATCAAAGTGATCTCCTCTAGTACCCTCTTGGTATGTTAGGATCCGATTGGTCATGAACATCGTGAGTCTTTGTTCTTCGCGAATCCCATACCTGGTTGGGATGGGTAGGCCGCCACTTCACTTTCACTTAGGCAGGGCCAAGTCGGTGGGGACCTGTCAGTCCTTCCCCCTAAAAAAACAAAGCATGCGAGTTTCCTTTCATATTTCGAATCATTCTTAGATGCCCAGAGGCATCCTTCCCTTGTTTGTTGGGTTGGTTCACGCGCAGCAAATAAGCACCGGCCACAATAATGAAAACTATGACCAATAGAGTCGGACACTTAGCTACATCCGCACGCATAAAAGGAATGTGGTTTTGGTTGAGCTTTCTGTCCCTTATTTTATTAGTAAAGGGGCGTGGGGCATTACCTTCCGTACCACCACAAGAATGGTCGTTCTTGGGCGGATCCACTCTAAACATAAGTGATAGGGGATGCTTGGGGCCTATCATATCAAAAGTCGTAGAAAGAGAACCTAGCCACCTATTTCATTCGATGTTAGGGACGAGGGCACACTGCTGATTTGACCGACTTTTGGATAACAAGAAGGCGAGCTGATTTGCTTTGATCAAGAAAAAAGCCCAGTCAGCCACTAACTCAGTGCAGGTCATGTGACCTACAACTCGGCCTTCGCTTTTTGAGGCTTCCTCTACCGACATCTCTATGTGCCCGTAGTACTTCCATATGGAGAAAGATAGGCTTACCATGTTCCATCAATAGCACCTAACATATGCCGATTTTGGCGGACTGTGCTCCACCTCAGTGAACTCATGCAGTTCTGACATGCCTAGAGGCCAGAGGCGAATCCGTTGCCTAGGAAGAAGAAGAAATGAAACCGAGGCTCGCACAACACTAAGAGTAAGTAAGAGAGGGTCCGCAACTCTCATTGAAAGAGGGATTAGCTATCTGCTTATATCCGATCATCAACTGTGCAACAAGTAGTTCCAGCTAATCCATCCCTTCTCCCTCACGTCACTTTAGTTCATCTTAGTTCTAAAGAAAAGAAAGGTTCTCTTGCTCGCTACTGGCTTGGTACTGGTCCTATGTGAGCCAACCAATCAGTCTTCTAGTTCTTTCGATCCTATTAGTAAGTCAGTCTTATCAGCGAGTGGGAAAAGCGATAGGGAAAGAATGTTTAATTATATTAAGAAGAAGACAGAAGTTCTCTTCACCCAAAAAGCCTGGACGCCGGGGCTTAGATAGCAAGGAAGTTAGCATAGGCATCTCGTGACCCAACGAAATTGGTGACCCAACTTCAAGCTCTAAAACTTGCTTTCATGTATTCCTTCGCCCCCCCCCTCAACAGCCTTCGTGTCAAATTAGGAAAGGGATTGACCACAAAAAGCACTATGCAAGTTGTTCCATAATTAATCTTCTTGACCTAAGACACAGGGTTTCCTTTGTCACCGTCCTTTGGAACTCTCTTTGCTGTCCTGCTCTTGCAATAACCGGTGGTGGCCTTCTAAAAGTCTCCGCTCTTTTGGTGCTATCATCGTATAATCATCGCATATATTTAAGATCACATTTCTAATTATTAATTTATTAATATAAGTGCAAAAGGATTGTAGGCCAGATTCAAGGTATGCCTAAAGGCCATATGGTTAATTGATTCTACTCCACTTTCCAAATTGGGTTGGTGTTCAGTCTATCGAATTTATTAGTACAAGATCGGAAGCTTTGCATTCCAAGTGAGATGCCCAAGAGAAAAGGAAGAAGGGGAAAAATTGACGAGGAATCTATAACATAAAATAGTGAATGAAAAAACGTGACGAGAATTCTCAACTCAAAATGTTAGAGGGTGCAAAATCAATGGGTGTCGGAGCTGCTACAATTGCTTCAGCGGGAACTGCTGTCGGTATTGGAAATGTTTTTAGTTCTTTGATTCATTAATTATAATGATTGCATTTTTGATCGAATTCGTATTCCAGTGGACTTTTGGGACTAGGTGGGGCCCTCTTGTTCCTTAGGGAATGGAGAGAGGCAAGGGGAAAGGGTGGGTGGCCCCATGCGCTTTTGGATGGCATTTCTAATCTTATTCGTATTTCGGCGAACTTGTTCACATTTCCTTAATTTGCTTGTCCAGTAGGAGAAGCCCAGCAAAGCAGGATCATAGGCGATCATTACACATACATAGCAATTTATGTAGGCGAAGCGTGTATAACTTTATCCCTTAACAAATGGTGCATAAGCGGCGGCTTAGTTTTCAGTCTATCCAGTTGATTATTTAGTTCGGTTTGATTTCTTCCCTCGGTCTTACTAATCATACTTCGTAACAAGGTAGCCATAGGAAAGGGAACGCTGGATTGAATCTTTCGCAATGGAATATGCCATTCAATGTTAGAAGAAAAGATGGAACCGGATGCATTCTTAAGAGAAAGTGCTTTGCCTTACCTATGATACAAGAAAGAATGGACTTACATCACCTTTTCCTTGTACCCCCACTTGTTGTGATTGAGAGTGATTTTTCGATGTCGATTCTTGCAAGCAAGCACTTGGCAAAGCCCTTCCCCTCCGTGGCTATTAGGCGAAGGAGGCGAGCATTCCATTCCTGAAGACTTGCTTGCATGCTTGGTTATCATAGACAACTCGATTCGTTAGAGTAGCTGAAGACCTACCTTGAAATACTCCACCTATTCCCCTCTCCCAGCTGCCCCCAGGGCTTTAGCCCATTCTTCGATAAGTGCGAAGCGAGGAAGAAGCGGAATTAGCATTGATCCGAGCAGAGGCAGTTGAGTCTTTAGAAAAGGATGCTCCAGCATGAAGAAACGCCATATGGAAAGAAGTCCCGGAAGGAAGGAAGCTAGCACTTTCAAAGAAACAAGTCATATCCGAAACAAATAGATGTTTGCTCACTCTAAGGATATTACCTGGCACATACCACAATTGGAAGCATTGAACCTCTTGGAACCACTCTTTCAAAAGCTAACAACGAACTAAAATAAAGGGGAGTGTTGCCCAGATAGATTCATTGATTCGGATCCACGAGATTACTTTCATTCCAAAGAAGAGTGTCTAAAGTCCCAAGACCAGTTAGCCAAAGACCCTGGTTCTCATCGTTGATTTGGATGTTTTGCCAATGGAGGGTGGGAAGTAGATAGACACAGGTGCCGTTGATCGGAATGATGGCTGAATTGAACTAGTGCTAAAACTATGGTCCATCAGATCAAGATTGCAAAAAAAGAATGAGTCGAGTAGATTTGTTTGGTTCTTTCTGAGCTTTAATGCTTTTGCTTAACAAGCAGTCAGTCGACAAAGACATCAAGAAATGAAGATAGACGAGTGCATTCCCCTTCTTTTCAAGGTTTCATTCTTCCACCCACCTCCAATCCATAAACGCATAGCTCGCCCCATCTCATTCAGCCAGCTAGAAGGAATGAAGGAATCAACTACATCCCATGGGCCATACATTATCAATGAAGCTAACTCCGCCTGTTCTGCTTGCTAGATCCTGGACTGAAGTCCTATCAATGGTAGCTCGACCGATTGCCCTGTCCAATCGATTGAATGCACATAACTTCCTTCCTTCTGGGTGGATGGTAAATAAAGGGCAAGGGGGTGTGTGTGTGACCGGCTACTATCTGGCCATTCTCCGCTATTTATCCTCTCCTAGCAGGAACACACGTTCTATCAGATATCGCTATTAATCAAAGGTAGTCGGAAAGAAACAAACAATTGAATGTTGGGCCCTTGCTCCTCTCCTGGCAAAGAATGAATGCTTGAGATAGGAAGTAGGAGATATAGCTCAAAAGCACATACAGGCACATCCCTCCTTTATTGATTTTTTTCTTTCTGTAGGGGATGGGCTACCTGAGCAATGCAGCTTCTAATGCACTTGTCCCCTTCCATCTCGCCTCGCTTCCGTTCTAATACTTTCATCGACCATGGATTCAAGCGAGCTACCCCATATAGTAGGTAACCCTATCCCAACCCTTTTGACTAAGGCGAACCCACATCAAAGTGACCGAATTCACGCCACCTATATATGGCGAAGTTAGGATTTCTATTTCCCTAAGCGGAGGCCCTGAAAACAAAAAAAAAAAAAGTCACGTCGAACGGACAGAATTGCAGAATCTAGCGAACAAAATTCACTAGGGTGGGAAACCTGAAAAAGTCATCGGCACATATCTGCGGACTTTAGCCAAATCTTATCCTGATTTCAATCTCAGGTGTAGGATTTGGAATGGTAAGTCGTGTATAGACAAATGGCCGAAATCCCCAATGCGGAAACAGGACTTGAAAGAAGCAGGCATTGAACCCGGGTGAGAAGATCTTCCCTTTTAAGCAACTGTGGACCCGACCCGACCATCTATCTCATTCGTTCGGGGCAACCTTTCCAAAAGCTGGTCATTCTGAGACAAACAAAAATCACTAGCAATCAATTCACAGGGTCTCGACCACTTTTTCGCCTTCATTCGTTCCTTCGTGGGTTGGTTATGTCCCGCCCTTCAGTTGGTATTCTGTTAATAAGATAAATCATGGATATGGAGGTCTGAAAGGCAGTTTCACTCGTTAGTACCGGAGAGGGGAAAATAAATGGATGTTATGGCAGAGAGTGAGCTATCGCTTGAGAAGCATAAATAGTTGGTTCCAATAGATGTGTTCATTTATCCTGCCTCTCTAGTAGGAATCTATTGAATTGATAGCGAAGCGAAGGAATAGAAGAGGCGCCCTACCCATATCCACTCATGGATATTCCAATTATCCGCATATGGCTACCTCGATCCTCCTCTTCCCGTTCAACCCTCTCCTTCTGATTGAGGACCAACCCCTATCAAATCCGTTACCGCCCTCTTCTACCTGCCTTTGAATTCCCGAGGTGAGTTTTGGGTGAGTAAGGGAGGATTCTCTTCTGTTGTTTTCATAAGCTTGCTTCCTGACCGATCTTTGAGATCGAGATGTAGATAAATAAACGAGATCAGGAGTTGTTAGATGGAATGTGCCACTTGCTATCGGGTCGAGTAGACGAATCAAATGCCAACAATTACGCTGATACAAGACCCTCCATCCGCAATTGATAAAATGTCTCCTTAACAACCGAACTTTGCTTCATTCTCATTCGATGTGGATTGGCCAACCCGAGGGGGATAAATACCAACCAATGAGTGTTTTCGGCATTAGCGGTTCTCCTCCCAATGCCAAGGAAGGGGAGTAGGTCAACCCTTAGAGCTATTCATTCCATTCGAGTCCCTACCCCGGAGCTATCTACTATTAGTTATCCACCTACTTGTATCTTTGATGGTCGAAGGAGAAAGCTTTGATTCAGTGGTTCCGGTCTTTAGTCATTCCATTATCCCTATATAATATAGTTGTGTTAACAACTGGCCATAATGGAGGCAATAGATTCAATAGCGGGATGTAAGTCCCGAATCATAGGTGATCCGAATCGCCTTTACCCTGCTAAGACAGAGCTTGGTTGGCATCCCGACTAGAGATTAAGATTATACCAGCTAGAGATTGATACCAGATGTGCACCCGGAGATGAGATTTGATGTCAAGCCATCCACTACAGGTTGGGCAAGTCTTACGATTCTCGATTTCGAAATATCTTAAGAGATGAGAGAACCTCTATTACATAATTGAGAATGCTAAACTTCTAGAGCTCTTTTTCGAATAATCAAGCTTGTCTGTCTCTAATGTGAATGAAGAATGCTAGTTCAAAATCAAGGCTACTATTGGAATGATTACTCGCTCGGTCTAGACCTCTATTTTGGTACAACGAGAAGGACTTTACTATGGTCAGTGCAGTGAGATTTGTGGAACTAATCATGCCTTTATGCGTGCACCTGGAAACATAGGCCGACTGCTTAAGACCGTAACGTAAGTAACTCAGTGCTCCATACGGGGGAAATGAAAGCAGAATTCGTTCGGATCCTCCCACATGTTCAATCTTTTTTTAGCAGTTTCCCCAGAGATCTTTATCGTTAATGAAACCTTTATTTTGCTCATTCATGGAGTTGTATTTAGTACCTCTAAGAAATTAGATTATCCACCGTTAGTCAGTAATGTGGGTTGGCTTGGATTACTTAGTGTTGCGCGCCTAGGACGGCAGCGCGCTTTGGGGTGTGGAGGAG
The DNA here is from genome assembly GCA_025200525.1 of Camellia lanceoleosa. NCBI lineage: Eukaryota > Viridiplantae > Streptophyta > Magnoliopsida > Ericales > Theaceae > Camellia > Camellia lanceoleosa. The sequence continues at coordinate 52,759,116 of CM045770.1, read as the reverse complement.
CTATTATCACCCAGCTCCCTAACCTAATGCGGCACCGAGTTCAGACCACAGGGAACCGTAGCATGGGGGGACGTCTAATCCTTTTGCCACCGCAAGGTTGGCTAATCATATGCAGCAGGCTCGAAGACCTCTGGTTCTAGAAGGCACATGAGTCCGAACACTATATTGAATGTGCGACTGACACTACACTACGTAGGTACCTGTGCAGGTGAGGCGTTAGTCAGTCCTAGAAATGGCGGTAGCGGCGCGAGGAGTTAACGACCGAACGTGCTGCAACCTAGGGATCACCAGGCAGCTCTTTCGCTCTATAGGGATCGGGGGGCATAGCACAATTCTTCTTGGAGGAGGGTTGGTTTGCCCTGGTGACTGATCCTGCTGTAATGTACTCATACCTATAGCATCGGCAACTAAAGTCGAGCATACATACGATGATCTTCATGCGTGAATAGTCGGGAGGAAAGAAATGACGGTAGATGATAATGAGAAAGGGTGCTGCGTCTGGACGGGCGGGCAGAATGGATAAGCGAAAGGTGCCATGCCATGGAGTGAGGAATATCCCTAGTCTCATGTAAGACAACTAAATGAACCTCGAGGTTTTGCCAAGGAATTAAGGGACCTTCTCGAGCACAGGATAGGTAATTGAGAAATAGAGCTAGCCTATTCGTTATGGGGAATCAATGCTCCAGGCCGAATAGAGCTTACCTACGGCATTTGGCTTCTCCGGTGCATATTAGCTTAGTTGCGCTTAATAGGCCAGTTTGGCTTCCTCTCTTGCGGCCACTTTCCTTATCTTACCCCCGCTACACTCCCACTCCAAGCTACGCCTGCTGAGCAAGATGCATTGCAATTTCCTCTTCTATGGACACATTGGAGTATGACCCGGGATGAGAAGAGAAAGACTTTTTTCTCCGACGGGCTCTCTCTCATAAAGCCAAAGACACCCCAAGACAAGGTACAACTGTTGGCAAGGGGACATGATCAATTGGACCTGGCTGGATCCGGGCTGGGATAGTGGCGCCCATTCTTAACCAATTCCAAAAAGGTTCGCTCATTCTGGAGGGAGCATCCCCACTTAGTGATCAGTCCGCTAGTTCACGCAAATCCGAAGAAGTTATCACGGACGAGCCACATGCAAGGAAACTTGCACGTGTGGTTCTGGCGAGCTTTCTGGTATCTAATATCCTTGCTTTTTGCTCTCTCCTAACTATTGCCCATTTATTTTGGAATAATCTTTTTAAGAGGACAATTTTACATATTTACGCCAAATCCTTCTATTATTAAATGCAATTTGGTACCATTTCGATGTGCTTCGATTCTTTCGAACAAGAGAGGTTTGATGCTTCTGAATCCATTGTATTAATTCCACTTTCTACTCGCAATATGCTCTTTATGATCTCGGCTCATGATTCAATTGCCATGTATTTAGCTATTGCGCCTCAAAGTTTATGTTTTTATGCGATCGCAGCATCAAAAAGAGAGTCTGAATTTTCCACAGAAGCCTGCTCGAAATATTTGATCTTAGGTGCATTTTCCTTTGGAATATTATTGTTCAGGTATGACCGGACAACTATAGATATATATTAATATCTTTTTTTAGAATGTTGTTGTTAAATATCTATCTATCTATCTATATCGTAAACTATCGGATGGGTATTACTTAGATGTGAAACTTGCAAACCTCATTGATTGTGATGTTGATCTTACGGGGGGGAACGAAATAAAAGAATATATAGACTTGTAGAGACCCTCTATGTAGTTGTCTATTTAGGGCGATCGATCTACATCTTGTCCATAGCCTTGAGGCTGTGTCTCGATCTCCTATGTGCGAAATCTAAGGGACTAGTTACTATGGAGATTCCCCTTGGTCTAATTCCATGCCTTATGACGAAAGGGGAGTCGGCGTGGCATAAAGTGAAGATTGGGGGAAGTAGAGAAAAATTCCTTTCTGAAGTATTCCGAAGGTGTAACCTAGGCAACGAAAAAGAGGCCCGATACTTCAACTAGAGGAGCGACTAGTTGGTTCACCAAACCCCGACCCAGCGTCATATGTTCTCCAGGTTTGAAGGGATCCAATGCCCAACTACCGACTCCTCCCAAAATTGCATTATTGGAGCCGAGCCGGAATGGCCGTTAGTGGACACCCACCACTTTTCACCGGTTAAAGAGGCCCTCTTTAATACATTAAGAAAAGATGTTTACAGGGGCCAGAAGGACTCAGTCATAGGAACTTAGACCACCTACGTGCTGGTAAACGAAAACCACCTCGACCAGATTAGAGTAAACAACAATGTCGAATCAGGCCGCCTCTTGCCTCGAAAGAATTCACACGCGGCCACCAGCTTTCCCAAAATAAGGGGAGATCCACTGCTTACTGCTCACGGAAACATCCGACCTATACTATAGTCAAGTTGTTCGTGTATCTTTCTGATCTTCTTTCCTTCTATTCATCATATTTTTGGCTTTGACCGATTCAAGGTGAAAAATGGTGTTGGCTAAAAAAGGGGGAGAGAGGAGAGCCTTGGGGTATGCTCACTTCTGCATTTTTGTTTAGGTTCTCAAGATTCTCAATCGCTCTTTTTAGTGGGGAGAAATAGTGCGGGAAGGGCGATTCTCAGACGAGGGAATCATTCTTCTCTAAATAAAAATGGGCTGGAATGCTTCTATTGATAGAGCTTTCACGTCTGCGCATAGAATCATTTTTTTGCCCTTCCATTCTGTTCTTACCATATCATGGGCAGTTGGGTCGGAATCCGTATGATGGTTCGAGAGTGGTTTCAAATATTCTTCGCATCCCTTCGAGGACAATTTTGTCCCGCAGGACTGAGTTAGTGGTCGAGTCGTTTTTGGTAATTGACACCCGTCGCATTAGTTTCAATTCATATGTTACCATTCATAGTGAAGTAGCCCTCTTTTTTATGTCTGAGTGCGTTATTTTATCTATCAAAGTCCTTCTTTGTCTATAGCTCGGGTCAGTCCCCCATGGTCTGCTTTGATTTTATCGAACAGTGCTGGTCCGTATCAGGGGCTCTCATGCGAGCCATGCAATGTTCCCAAGTAGGAACTGCTTCTTTCTTTGAGCTCCCTCTTTAGTTCCTCCCAGGCATTAATCTCGCAACAGCCCTCCAACACGTCCTCATATCGCGTCCGCCACCACAACTTCGCATCCCTGGAGAGATAGATTATTGCCATTGTGACTTGGTCGTCAAAAGGGGCACAAACCGCCTTAAAGTACTGTTCCATGTCCCAGAGGTCTTCGAGCCTTGGCATTTCGAATCTCGTTGAATGGTTGTGGTTCCGGGACTCAAATGCATTTGGAGTCGCCAGGTGAGACATTCGGTTCATGAACCGGAGACCTATCTCCATAGCAAGCTCCTCAATTTGACCCGGTCCGTCACACTTTGGACATCGCCACCGGGATCGTTGAGACCTCACAAAGATGGCTCACTGGGAAGACGCGGTATTCATTAGCGAGCGTCTGGTGACCAACGATTCCTGATTCTCCTACCTTTCTGCCATAGTCCACACTTGTCCGCCCAAATGGTCGACCTTGCCATCAAGTTGGGTCACTCGATCCTTGAGTGTTTCTTTAGCAACAGCCGCCGCAGATAGTGCTCCATTGCTATCATCAAGCACGGACATGGTGTAACAAGAGAATTAGCAAAAATCGAAAGGATTTACCTAAAACTCCGCTCTAATATCTCTTAAAAGCGAAATAGGTACACACGGTAGAGAGTCTTTGAGTCATGCGACCCAGTGGCGTATTGTAATGTAGCACTGGTTGACCTTCTCCTTCTTAGTTTAAACCGATCTCTCTCTGAGTCTCTAGTTTGTTACCTTCTACTACCGGTCTTCTTCTGCTGCTCGTTTCGCTTGTTTCGTTAAGCTCGCTTTCTTTAAAGAAACTAAAAAAAGAGAATATGAACAGCAGCCAAAGACTTTTAAATGAGAGTAATCTGGGATGCTTCCAACAAGAACTTAGACGGTATGCAATTGATCAAGTATGTTGCGGTCAACACAGCTTCTACCCAAACGAGGTACATTCATCCCAAACATCATAGCTCCAACCGTTTCCAATAAGTATATATTTTTCCTCTCAGCTATTCCAGGAGTATACGCACAAGATCCCTAATGAACAGTGCCTCTGGAAATAAGATATTGAGAAAATTTTGTGGACATGTATTCTCCTCCAGAATCTGATCGTCAAATTATTTTTTTTTTTTTTTTTGCATTGGAAATAATGTCTGGCTTGTCGATTGTGTGTCGTTCACTCCAACATGGCAAAAATTATATAAATTAGAGTGAAGAGGTAAAGTGCTTCTTGATGGGCCAGGAATGTTGAATAATTTTTAGTGGTGCGGAAAGTGAACCGGAGGATGTGGCGAGTAAGAAGTTATTGTTCTGGTTTGGTAGGGCTATGCATGCGATCATAGTGTCTGTAGCTGATGAGATGTGCCCCCATATATGGGGGCATTACAGACCCAAGAAAGGCATGGCTTACTTTGAGGGAAGTTAATAAACATGTGACCACAAGTAAGCGTCAATGCCTGGAGACTGAACAACATGGCCTGAAGCGGGGTAGTTGGGGCTTTTTCTTTTTACTGTATTAAGGTAAAGAACTTTTGTGATCAGTTGGAGGCTTTTGGTATGAAAAACTATGAGGCCGGTAATCTTAGTCAGATCATAAAGGGTATAATTTTAAAATTATGATGGGATAAGGCAGTCTTTGCTACTGCATCAACATAACCCTTTACGAAAGCAATCTTCAAAGCCAGTTTTTGGCTTAATGAGAGTTTCTGAAGGCTAACTAGAATCCATCCAATTGTGGAATTCAAAGTCAAAAGCCAGTGAATAAATCTGAAAAGATTCTACTAGGAACTAAACTCACGGATCGGAGAAGCTACCAGCACCCAGATCTCTCATTGCTTGCCCGTGAGTGACCAAGTATAGGCCTAATTGCTTACGCAAAAGTCCCCTAACAAGAGTAGTCCCCTTTGGAAGGCTAAGAACAAGGAATGAAACTCCTAACGAAAGAGCCTCATCAAAGAATGCATAGTTTCAAAGCCCCATCCGGACTGAGAATAAGAAGGAACTACAAGCGACCCTATCATAGGAACTACCATTCCCTGCTCGGAGAACTCACTAATAGCTTCCCAGTCCCATCCAGATGGGAAAGAAGAATATGAAGGAAAAGCAAGACCTAACAGCGGATACAACTGTGGATATCTTTTTATAAATCGCTTGCAAGAGTAAAAAGTGGGAGCTAAAAGCTCTAGTAGCTAGGAGTTGGCAGGCTACGATAGCGAAGCTATTAAAGGTTAGTTAGCAGGAAGTCTTCATTGAAAGTGTGAAAGAAAATGAGGAGGCACTGAATTGACAAGTGAAGGAGTTGTTAGTGGCTGAATTGCAAAGTCAAGGTATAAGACGAATCAGCAATCGCCACATCGTCTGCTGTTCTAGTCTTGAAAGATGTGTCATTAGGCTAAAGCTAAATTCCCAAATGAAGGCATAGCACAACTTCAGTCTAAGAACCAAAGCCAGGGCCAGAGCCTGTTACTAATACAGATGCCCTGCCAGTAAGGAGTTGAGAGCTAGGAACAAGTTTGTAACTACTGAAGGGCTAGATCCATTCTATTCTAATAATGGAGTTCGTTCAATCAGTTGTTAGCTGAGACTAGAGCGAGTAAGGAGTTGTTGGCAGCTACGGCTGAAGTTGCTAAAGCAACGAAGCTAGCTGTCTACTAAGACAACTCCTCTGCCTTAATCCCCTCTTCTCTCCCCTAACAATCCATAGGGAAGCAAGCCAAGGGTTTGGTTTTTAGAAGAGTCAGTGAAGGTAGCTTCTTCTAGATCTAGTCACGAAGCATACTTGGGGCTGACTTTTGAAGACAAAAAGACGAGGTTTCCTCCCCTGGGATTACAGCTATAGGACAACGCAAAGGTCTTTCTCAAGTGCCTAATCCAACTACTCCTAAGCACCCATCCCTGCCTTAATCTGCTTTTTTCTGCCTTCCCTTCCCATCCCTAGGTAAGATCGGGTTCCGGGTAGAGTCACAATCAAGTTAGCTACGGCAAGAACCAGAGCTCAAGCAAGGCAAGTAAGAAGTTTGTTTCTAGCTCCAGCTAGAAGTTCTCCGGTTTATAGCCAGCTCCTTTATAGCTAGTAAGGAGCTCAGTTATCTAGTAATCGGTATCAGCTTTAGTTCTAAGGTTTAGTAGCCAGGTCAAGTACCTAATCCAACAGTCTGGTCATTAAGGAGTCAGTAGCTGCTAAAGCAACGGTTTTGCTACTAAATACACCTAACCCTTTTCCTTCCTCCCTCTATAGGGAATCCAAGGTTTCTTAGCCAAGTCATTGAAGGTATCCTAAGCGCTATGGCGGGCAAGCCGATAAGTAGTTGGTAGCTAAGCGGCCTTTCGGCGATGAGAGTTGTTAGCTCTGTGAAGCGATTCTTGATTCAAGGGCTAGAGCCAACTACTAGGGTTATAGCAAGTAACTAATCCAACAAGGTAGCTAGCTACCAACACCCATTGATTTAAGTACCCCTCGGTCTCAAGCCTGGGTCTGCTGCTGTATGTATTTAGTTTCTAAGGCAGTTCTTTCTAGCTCGGCTCGTTGGTTTAGCCCCACTCATTCTAGTTTTCCTTTTATGTCTGGGATTTGTATTGTCACAAATGCATTGGCTGAAAACATAAGATCTTAAAAGGTGAAAAGGGCAATAACCATTTGTTTTAAGCAAAGTCTAAATTAACAACTGCATGAGAATTATATATAAAGCTGCAAACGAATTGAGTTGTTCATTAACAACTTTTGCTTGTCGTGTTTGAAGCTAGTTCAATCTCAGCTTGTTTGCCAAGCTTGGCTCAGTGAGAATCGTGAACATAAGGATATAAATTAATATTTATTTTTAATAATTTATCAAATATATTTTTACTAATTTATTTTATTTTTCTATTTATATTTGGTATTAGTGTAAATTTTCATATTTGGTTGATGAAATTTATTATTAATAATTTGAGCATTCTTTTATTGTGGACGTTGTGAGCAATCTAGGTTTCATTTTGGAATTGCTTTACCCTGTTAACTCCTTCATGAGAGAGGAAAACCAATTTTAGAATAGTGATAATGTGACTCCCAGACTCTCACAAGTTATTGTTGTTGACTTGAAAAAATTTAAATTCATGTTTTTTGTCATTGTTATCATAATATTGTTGCTTAATATTATGTTTATTATTTTGCTAGACTAACAACATCTACTGCTGCATACTGGCTGCTGCTTCAGCTGGCCATCCCAGAGGAAAAACATGCTCCTGAGGAATGTCTGCTGTGAGTCTTTCCCCAATCATTGAAAATTACAGGCAAGGTCCAACCTCTAGTCAGAGAAGTCAATGTGAATGAGGTCATGTACCACTTCATTGTAGCCATTAAATTTTATCTAGTTCTTTTGGTTATGGGTGGCTTTGTAATTGATACAAAATCAGAGTAGCCATTTTTCCCCACTCGAGATAAACACAAACTGTTATGAACACAAAATGTGGTGACAAGTCATTCTCACCCTTAAAAGGTTTAGTGAAATCATTGGCTCATAGAAAGTTGGAGATCAGAGATACATTGTCCAAGTGCTTTGTGCTGTTTTAAAATTCTTAGGTTCCTCCAGGGTATTTTGTCCTGCTTTTTTAGAATCGTGTGCTGTCTTTATATCATCTGGAAAAGGACTCCTTCTTCCTGTTTAGGAATTCCATCTCCATTGTTTAAATTATAGTATTATGTGTTGTCTTCATATATCATCACTGCAAAAGGACCTCTTTCAGAGTATTCATCCTATTTCAGAATTCCATCTTCAGTGTTTAAAATTTAGGAAATTGGTAAGTGCGGCAATTATTTGATTATCATGTGTTGGCTTGCCATTTGCTTTAATATCCAGTGTCATCTTTTGCTTTTTGCCTTTCGTTTCTAGATTGTGGTGTAAGTAATGAATTTCCATTGGTTCATATATTACTGTTCATTTTTTTTCTTCATTTATTTATTCTTTCTTATTGTTCTATTTTTGCCGCTTCTCATTCATACCAAGGCTGCCTTCTGCCTCTACAGTCGTAAAAGAATGAATGATATATTATTTGATAAATAAAGAAAATTTATTAACTAAAGAGCATCGCGCTGATGCTAACGAATACATATGAGAATATTAACAAAAACCAAATCCTAAACACGAAGAGCATCAATAAAATCCACAAATGCAAACGAATCTGGGGACATAGTCCCCATCACCCAACCATACAGAATCATCAAAAGCAAGCCTTTATACTAACCACCGAGCCATCCACACCCTGAAAAATGCACTGATCCTGCTCCAACCAAATCATCCACGTCAAACACAAAGGTGCCAAAGTCCATGCCTTCCTACGCCTCTTCCCTACCCAATCCTCTCTCCAACTGTGACGTACACCCACAACACTCCCTGGCTAGATCCAAACCATACCAAACACAGAAAAAATCAAACACCCATAATTGATATGCCATGGGACAATGAAGAAGCAAATGGGAAATGGACTCTGCACTTCTTAGTTGATGATTTTAGCTGCCTTCTTCCCCAAAATTCCAAATGGATTTTTTTTTTTCATTGATGTCCTACTGGTTCAGGCTTGGGTGATCACTGTTTAGCACCATTAGAACTTTAAACCTTTGCTAAACGTAAAAAGAGCTAGCCAGTTGATAATACCTCAATACAAGCAGAAGCTTGCTTGGGAGCAGAAATGGGTTTTTTTTAAAAGTTGAGGTACGTTTACTTTTAAATCTTTGATGCACTAATATTTACTTTTTTTCCCCCAATTCCTTCAATCATGATTAGTATTATAATCATCATTATCACTACAGACAATTAGACTTTGGTGGCTGACCCATTGCAAGATATCCATCTATCCATCTATCTATATCTATATTATTATATATTAAGTAAAAAGGAGTTTTTAACTCCCAAGCTTTGTAAGAACTCCAATCTCTCAATCCTAATTTCTTAATTTTTTGATTTAAAAAAAATTCAGTATTTATTAATTTGGTCAAAATCTCCTGATTAGCATTTATTAACTTTTTTCAATCCACGTATCTTTCCATATGCCTGCATTTATTGATTTGGTTAAAATCCCTTGATCAGCATTTAAAATCCTTTCATACAAATAATTATAGATACAATCCATGTATAATTACTGCAGTACTCTTTTCAACTTCTCCCATACACTATGATTAGTAATAAGATTGTTAAATTATTTTTATAAAAAAATCTTAAAAAACATAATTTATATATTAAAAAAAATCTAAAACAAATATAAATATCTATCCCCTGATCAACATTTACTAACTTTTTTCAATCCACATGTCTTCCCACATATATGCATTTATTGATTTGGTCAAAATCTCCTCATTAGCATTTAAAATCCCCTCATACAAATAATTATAGATACAATTTGTGCATAGTTATTGTAGTACTTTTTTCAACTTCTCCCATACATATGGTACATAGTGGTATAATTGTTAAATTATTTTTATAAAAAATCTTAAAAACCATAATTTATATATTAAAAAAAATCTAAAATAAATATAAATATTTATAATTATTCCGTGCATAGCACGGGTAATAAGCTAATATTATATAAGGAAAATAAGGTTTTTAACTTACAAGTCTTGTAGGAGTCCTAATATCTCAATCTTAATTTTTTAATTTTTTGATTTAAAAAAAAAAACTCAGCATTTATTTACTTCTCTCAAGCTTTTTTGACTTCTCCTATACACACTCTTTTCCACTTCTTCCATACCTATTTAATTATTTTGGAAATAATAATTATATCCCATTTTCAACTTCTTCCATACCTATTTAATTATTTTAGAAATAATAATTATCCCTTAATTTATGGATTTTAAATAGAAAGATAAATATTTCATAATCTCTCCATTTTAATTTCTCTCCTCAATTTTGAAAGAAAATATTAAAACTTTCCTTCCTTTTCTCTTTCTCAAAAAATCAGATAATATTTTTCATGAGAATTGTGGATATCTATCTATATCTTAAATATTATATTATAACATAACCAAAAATAAATAAATAAATCAGATATACAAACAGATAAAATTATTAAATATGATTTTTATTTATTTAATTAAAATCTTTCTTTTAGCTGTCAATATTTAATTTTAAATTTTAAAAATCTTTAAAGTCTATTTAAACAAATCTAATTTGAAAATATCTTACACTAGGGCTATGCATGTTAACCCGTAACCCAATTAAACTGACCGGGCTGAACCAAACCGACAAGTCACGGGCGGTTTCTATAAATGGCAACAGGGCGGGGCCGAGGATCACACTCCGTCCTCGATCCCGATGTGTAAATCTCTACTGACCCGATCCCACAGAGAACCTACGTCGTCCCCATCCTCGCTTCTAATGGGATCGAGTTTCCCCGACCCCAAAATATCCCCCACCCATTTTTTTCATCATCATCAACAATCATCAACAACTTTAAAATAAAATAAAAAAATTCATTTTCTGGTTCAATCATCAATCATCAATCATCAACAACAATTCATTTTCTTTCTATATTTCTTAGCAACCAAACACAGAAAAATGTTCATTTTCTTTCACCATCTGGTTCAGATATGAGAAATGGAGAAGAAAAATGCCTTAGATTTAAAACTAAGAGAGAGAGAGAGAGAAAAAGAGAGTCATCTTACCAAACCCCATTCTTCTTTGCTGGCGACGATGGTAAGGTATCTGGTGAATCGCTACCATTTACACAACGACAGTGTGAACGACAAGTGATCGCGGTAAACAGGGAGAAAGAAAGAGAGGAGAGAGAGTGTGGAATGGCAGAGGCCATGGAAGGAGGATCGGCAATTGAAGGAGAGAGAGAGAGAGAGAGAGAGAGCAGCACCACAATGTGTTTGTGTGTGAGTGTGACAACCAAACCCTAAACACACAAATATATATAAACAAGGGTATAATGGTAATCTTACATCGGGAATTTGAATGGAATGGGCCAGGCGGGTGGGTCAGTCTTTGGGACATGTATCATCAGGGATTCCTTTTTGAATACCATTTCCGGCCCATCGGGGATATTTTTCGGAAAATAACCGCTCAATTCGAAGTCGAGGGGTCGGGTCCCTATCAAATCAGGTTCAAATTGTCATCCCTAACGGTTTCGAACATAGCAACGGTTGGCAATGGTTTTTGCTAGTTTGATTTAGCTGGCTCGCGGTTGGTAATGGATTTATAATATTCGAAACCATTGAAACCAATCCTACCGAATATATTAATATAATATATATAGATCTTTAGCTGTAAAGTTTTTATTATTTGGTGGCCATCCATTTACTTGACAATTTATTTAGACCATCTCCAACGGTGAACCAAATCCAGCACCAGATTTAAATTTTGATGAAAAAGCCCCTTTTTCATGCTCCAACCGTTGCACCAGATTGATATCAAAATGAGATTTCAGCAAAAAAATCATCAAACTGAGAACGAGACACAGATTTGGTGAAATCCTTTATTCTTGACATTAAAGAAGGACCAGTGGGGTCACCAACGGTTTGACCCGATTATGCGACGGGTTTGAACTGTGACCGGTTTGAACTGGTTGAACTGAGGGGTTTGAACTGGGCCATGGACTACACGTGGGTGTTGCACCGGTCAACCAACCGGTTCCGGTCGCCCGGGTCGCCCGATCTGAGCATGGGAATGGGAGGTGTCAACAGGTTTGGTTCAGGTTTCAACAGGTTTGGTTTGAACAGGTAAAATTTCAGATAGGTTTATTTTCAGATATCTTATTTTGTGGACTTGGAATAATTTGAAATAATTTGAAGGTCAACTTGAAATAATTTGGAATAATTTGAAGGGTAATATAAATTTTAATTTCATTGAAAATATAATTCAAATTGTTATCTTTAATATAAATAATTGAAAACTACTCGTTTCAGTAAATTTACTGTTAGATTGACAGAGTATTTTGACAATATACATATTTTAAAAATAGCCGTTTTAATAATTTTACCGTTGCATGAACAGAGTATTTTGAAAATTTACCGTTGATAATGTCTTCTATAAAATATATCAGTTTTGTATATCAAGATGACAGAGTATTTTATTTTGAGAAGAGCATTACATGTTGTGAATTTTGTTTCTTCTGTGATTTTTCTCCTTTGAAACTTTAATTTATATTATATGATTAAATTATCTAATTCTGAATTGATTGCATATCATTCTAATATTTTTTAGTATTATAGATAGTGTATGTACTGTATTTTTTTGAAACTATGGAAGATTTTGAAATGTTTGAAGAATCACAAATGTTTCAGCACAACACCGATATTAATTTTATGTCGGAAAGTTCGCGAGAACATAACACGCAGAGCAGTGATAATCATTTCATTTCAGAAACTTCTCGTGTTTCTCGTGGTAAAGCATTTACAATTATAGAAGATGAAACTTTATGTAGATCTTGGTTAACAGTCTCTCAAGATCCCATTACTGGTAATAGTCAGACTATGTCTTTATTTTGGGAACGAGTAATTGTTAATTTTAATTCACAATTCAATGGTGAATCAAATCGAAACCGTATTTCTTTGTCTCACCGTTGGTCTGCCATGCAAAAGGCAATTAATAAATTCTGTGGTTTTCTTGAACAAATTCAACTGAGGCAACAAAGTGAAACAACTGAGGCAGACATGGTAACATTTATTTCTGTTATTAAATATCAAATTTCTTCTCTAAATGTATATTTGTTATTAAAATTGTTGTAATTTTTTTTGTAGGTCGCTGAAGCAAAGCGAATGTATTATGCAATACAGAAAAAACACTTCACATTAGATACATGTTGGGATATTTTGCGCCGAAGTTGTAAGTGGGATGAATTTCGAACACAATCCAAAAAGAGTACGCAACATGCTTATCCATGTTCGAATCCACCAACTGGAGAATCTGATGCATTTCAATCCAACCAGAATAATGTCCTGCACGAACAACCATCTAATCCATCAACCCGACCAATTGGTACTAAAGCAGCGAAAGAGAAGTTGAAGAATCAAACAACCCACGATAGTAGATTTGATGAAATGGCTGCCAACCAATCCAAAATTGTTGAAGTGTTATCAACTATCTCCGCTAGAACTATTGAGCGAGATGAACAAAAGGCGATCCACCGTGAGCAGAAAGCTGCAAACCGTCAAAGAAGGACCGAAGATAGGGAGGAACAACTAAAACTCCTATCTATGATGAATGAACGAGAACAACGAAATGAAGATCATAAAATAATGTCAATGGACATGACAAATTTAAATCCAATGCAAAGGGCGTACTACGAAGATCTTCAACGACAAATTTTATTTCGAACAACTAATAGATTGGCTTGAAAGGTTCTGTATTTACTAGTTTCATCTATTGGTGTCATCTATAGAAAAGGGAAACACTGTCTACAATTATATGAAATGTCTCACTTGCCTTTTCCATTTCTGTAAAATTAGAAATTAATTAATTTGAAATTAATTAATTTGAAAATCAATTTTTGTTTCTTCAGATGGTTGCGTTCTATTCTCTACTGCTACTTTGGATACCATATTGATTGGTAAAAACAAAAAACACCAATTGCTAAGTAGTTATCATGAATGAAATTCATCTTCATGGATATGTCAGATAAGGACATAGTAATGAAGTAATTAACATAAACACTGTCTTTTAAAATGCTTACTGAAAATTTGCCAGTAATTAATTTGAAAATCAGTTTTTGTTTCTTCAGATGGTTGTGTTCTATTCTCTACTGTTACTTTGGATACCATATTGATTGGTAAAAACAAAAAACACCAATTGCTAAGTAGCTATCATGAATGAAATTCGTCTTCATGGATATGTCAGATAAGGGGCTCATATTTTATTTTTCTTCGACAAATCCGTCCAACTATCTAAATGGGTGTTGTTCTTCTGTTATGCAATCAAGTCCAAGGGCTACATCTTCGTATTATTATAGATGATTCTCACATACAAGGCTACAAATGTCCTGTCTCATTCTATCCTTGCATTGCAACTAAATATAGGGATGTGAAATTGTTATTTGTTTCATTTGTACATGTTTTCTTATGCTACTGTTGTATGTCACTTACAAAGAAAGCAAAATATAAAAGTAGGTTTTATAATTTCACCCTTCATTTAATCTGCTTCTTATCTTCATCTCAATGAATCTCCTCTGTCTGATTTTTCAAATAAGAATATGTTGTGCATGTACATACTGTATTACAGATAACTACTTACATATAAATACATCCTTTATTCTTTTCTTTGGTTACCATTACACCTTTCAAAAACTTTCATATTACATATTATGGTATGCGTGAAGCTCGAAAAGATGGTGCTAAAGTCTTACCAAGGCAAGAGAATTTTATATCACATCATCTTACAAAATCAATACATTCATAAAAGACAAAACCCAACAACAGGTTGTGAAAATAATACAAGACATAACATTGGAAACACATAATGGCACACCGATCAACAGTCATTATCTGGTTATCGTGGAGGAGGGAAGTAGTGATGGTATATGTCATTTACGCGATGCTCAATTCTATCAATGCGATTGTTTGCCACGTCATGACGTCTTCCAATATCCAAACGGAACTCACCAAATTGTTCAATTAATGAGTTCTGCGCAATGGCAAATGTCTCAAACTGAGTACCTAACGAATTGACTTGATTAGCCATTTGATGTTCCCATTAAACGCGTTGATGTTCCCATTCAACGCATTGATTATAACGTTGTTCTTCCATGGCCAAAAAGTCAGTCCAATATTGAGGTGGTTCAGTTTATGGCATCACATTGACAGGAGGATCCTGTGGACCATCATCTAGTGAGACTTCATCCTCTGAATCTTCTGCAGCATTATCATTTTCCATTAAATTGGCGGCTACACCAACACGATTCACTGTATACTGAGTAATGGGTGAACGGATTTTGATCTCCATTTCATTTGCAAAAGGAACCTTAAAATATTTGAAAATTTTTGTCAATAGTGCCCCAAAACAGTAATGACCGGCCCATTTCTTGATTTGCCAGCACCATTTCTTTCATAATTATGTAAGACAAATCTAACTTCTGCCCAACCTCAAAACAATATAACAAATAGGCATTAAAATATAGGACCGCATCATGATGTCCTTTCTTCGGAGTGACATTTTCTACAATCCACCGGTGCAGGATCCGAAGATAAGGTTTTAAATGCCTTGCTTGTAGACTATTTCCAGTAAATCTGTTCTGACATATAGTAGTATATACATCAGTACCATTACCAACAAGTTTAACTAACTCAGCCTCAGTCTGAAAATGGGTATTTTCATCACCTACCTCAACTCCAATAATGCCTGCCAATTGAGGAACATCAAACTGTACACCCTCTCCTTTCACATATGACAAAAGAGTAAAATTTCCATCTTGCTCATGAGTAACTTTTAGGTGAACATAAAAAAGGGATACTAGCCGTGGATATACCTTTTGGGATAAATTAATTAAATTTAGCCATCCCATAGATTCAAGTTTACTAACTAGTAGTGCATCATATTGAGATGGCAGATTGACCCTCCTCCCTGTTACAATAGGTCAGCTTGAGAAGTTTTGGAAAACTAGTTCATGACTTTCACTGAGAAATTCATCCGTAGGATATGACTGATTTTGAGGCCGCTGTTGTTCGCGTCAGCGAGGATTAGAACTTTCACCAGCTTCTGTTCTCACTCTTTTAGTTCTAGGCATGATGTGAATATCTGTTGAATGTTAATAAAAATGTGCCAGTAATGAAGTAATTAACATAAACACTGTCTTTGAAAATGCTTACTGAAAATTTAAGAACATAGTAATGTAGTATATAGCATGCAGACTCTCTATTCAGTACATATCAAATGAATATAGCTCATGTTTTCATAAAACATGCGCACTGAAAATTCAGTATTGTAGTTGAGCTTTTAATAAAGTACATTCATTTTAAAAACATTAAAGTAACTTCAAGTACAAATCAGAATCTTGTTCTATAGTACAGGTTTTAATAAACTATATTCATTTTAAAAACATGAAAGTAACATGAAATACAAATCAAAATCTTGTTCTGTAGTTGAGGTTTTCATAAATTAATGTCAATTTCTGTTGTTCTGTGGTTGAGGTTTAAATGAACTACATTCATTTCACAAACTTGAAAGTAAAATCTGGAGAGGTTTTAATAAATGACCTGCATTTTCAAAACAATAACATAACACCAAGTGAAACTTAAAATTCAATTCTGCAGTGCAGGTGTTAATAAACTACATTAATTTAAAAAACATGAAAGTAACATATAGTGAAATCATGCTCCTGTGTTCTGTAAACAAGTTGAACAAGTGAATGGCATGCACACTGGAAGGAAAAAATAGAAAAATGCACACTGGAAGGGAAAAATAGAAAAATGAAGGAAAAAAAAATGTAAGGGCCGGGTGCCCACCCAGTTGCCCAACCGGTTGCCTCATGAATCACCTGCCTTGTTGTTCTGCTTTGATGATGTGTTGATCCTGCCTTGCTCCTGTGTTCCTACTGATGCTGCTTTGGTGATGATGTGGATTCAAACTTGAAAGTTGCACTGTTTTGATCCTGTTATTATGCACAGTTTTGATCCTGTTTTGTTCCTCCTGTTCCTACTGATGCTGCCTTGGTAATCATGTGGATTCACACTTGAATATGCAGAGTCTATGGATGCTGCCTTGGTGATCATGTCGATTCACACTTGAAAATGTAGACTCTGTGATTAGAGGTGTTCAGTGAAAACATGTGAACTGTGAATGTGGTGATGGCAATGTTGAGCTGATATAAAGGATGGTAGGTGGTTGAATTGATAGGTGGTTCATATAATGAATGGTAGGTGGTGTGATCTTCTGAATGGTAGGTGGTTCCATTCAAACGTATGCCACATATAGTACTATGTTCTCAGGTTAAATGTATTTTTGTGGCAGAAAAGTAGGTTGAATGTTCAATGCATCAACATCAATAATTTACTGAATACCACAAATAATTGATGGCACAAATAATTCATTGAATTTAAAAACAAATTAATATTTACATATACATTGAATATACATACTGAAATGCATACAAAAGAAATTATGAATATTGAAGATAAATCCTTACAAAAACAATTATTCGAATGCACAAATAATGGCATGCATGATGAATCCCACAAGCCAGACCCTTCATTAATTGAATGCTTGATTTGAATCAAAAATTGAATGCTCCAATCCTCACTTCTTAAAAATGCCAAACCCATAATCATGAAATCATTTTACAAATTCCAAACCTATTCCCAAAAGTTTGTTGCAACAAATTTGGTAAAAAGCTTATTTTTTGCCTTGATTTCATGAAAAAAATGTATAAGTTTAATTTAATACAAGTTTGATGTAGATTGGAGGTGATTTTTACCAAATTTTTACCAATTGTGATCTACATGATACGAGATCCACATATAATGCATCTTTTCATGTAAAACATATATGTCATATTCTATATTTGATATTTGTGTTCCTAGACTTATTGGGGAATCAGTAGTGAACAAAACTTGCAACTCTAACACAGAATTATAGAACTACATCTTTCTTTTCATATCAATCAATGTCAACTAAAGAAAACAGATTTGGTAGAAAGAAAAGGCTAATGTATTAAGCAAAAGCTCACACCATGATCAAAACCATGCTGTAAAGGAGAGAAAAGGCATAGGCTTTTCAAAGCAATACCTCCATTGACCCCCCTCTTAGTTTGATGATTGTCATGAAATGAACAGAGAACAATTATGAATAATGAAGATTGGATCACCACAATAGCACATCTAATCACATAACTTCAGTGTTACTTGGTTACTATAGTGCATCATAATGAAGATTACAAAAAAGACAAGCTTCCATTTCAAAACTATAAACAAAATTACAAAATATATCTGTGGTGAATCTAGTTTTCACCGCGAAGTTGCCACATATGTTCTATTAAATCATTACGGAGGGCATGATATGCATTTTTATCCCTAATACCTAAATGACGAGACAAAAATGATTCAAAGTCATTGGTAGCAATAGAGGAAAGTTGCACTAGTGTGTTGGTTGATGAAATTTCATAATCAAAATCAAGGTGCTCCTCCCTCTCATCTTCAACAATCATATTATGTAATATAATGCAAGTCTTCATTATGTTGGCAAGCATTTTCGGATCCCAAAACCATACAGCACCACCTATAATTGCGAATCGAGATTGAAGGACTCCGAATGCCCGCTCTACAGCTTTCCTGGCAGACTCTTGCATCATTGCAAAATGTTGTCTCTTTGCTCCTTGGGGAGAGGAAATTGTTTGCACCAGTGTTGCCCATTGCGGGTATATACCATCAGCAAGGTAATAACCCATATCGTAACTATGTCCATTAATAGTGTAGTGGACAGGGGGAGCCTTACCTTGGGCAAGATCAGAAAACAAATGTGACCGGTCTAATACATTCAAGTCATTGTGTGACCCAGGCATTCCAAAAAATGCATGCCAAATCCATAAGTCGTAAGAAGCTACTGCTTCAAGAATAATGGTTGGCTTTTTTTGATGGCCTACGTATTGACCTTGCCATGCTTTTGGACAATTTTTCCACTCCCAATGCATGCAATCTAAACTTCCCAACATACCCAGAAACCCCCGAACCTCGCCAATAGCAAGTAATTTAGAAATGTCAGTTGGTGTCAGAGATCTCAGATATTCTACTCCAAAGATATCAATCACTGAATTACAAAATTGTTGCAAACTTTGAATTGCAGTGCTTTCCCCAATACGTATGTAATCATCAACTGCATCTGCTGCGACACCGTATGATAATATTCTCATTGCTGAAGTCATTTTTTGTAGGGCAAATAATCCGACTACATGAGCTGCATCTTGTTTTTGAATGAAATATGAATTGTGTGCTTCGATTGCATTTAAAATTCGCAGATACAAAGGACGACGCATTCAAAAACGTCTCCGAAATATTGTAGCTGAATACACTGGATTTATAGCAAAGTAATATGCAAATAATCTATCATGACCTTGCTTTCTATCTCTGCGTATATACTTGTGGCCTACAACAGAACCCCCTATTTTCTTCGACCTATCACTTGACTTGAGAATCTGAAGCATAGTACTGGTATTCTACTCATAAGCTGCTAAAAGTGTGACCATATATTCATCATCAGACTCCTCATCAGAGGAAGAGGAAGAAGAAGAGGATGAAAATGAAGTAAATATCATAGATTTCAAAGTATCCATTACGCTCTGTTTTGTTTAAGATATGATCCTTGTGTTTAAGCTATGGAGTTGTCTGGCATATAAATAATATTGTGTTTATATGAGATTTTAGAAGAAATTAATTGTTGCGGGTAAACCAAAACCCCATAGCTGTAATGGAGGGAAAAACAAATAGGAAAAGAATTAGGAACATAAATGGAGGGAAAAAAAAAATTAAGCTTACTGGTCGACCGGCCGGTTAACCAACCGGTCGCCCCCTACCAGTTTACATCGGTCAGTTCAGTGGTTGGTTCAAACAGTTCAGAAAGCTTTAAAAAAAAAAAAAATTTCCTCTACCCGGTTGACCGGCCGGTCGACCATCTAGTTGTCCTGAATGATATTTGATGAAGGTGAACCGTTGAAGCGCGATGTATCAAATTAAGGAAATGGACACTTTTTTACTCAGATTTGGTGAAATATTAGCTGAACCGTTGGAGATGCTCTTATCACTTCGGTGACAGTGTCCAATTACTCTTTGAGAAGACTGAAGGGCTAAACTTTAAACGATAATTTCATATTCCAATAAAAAAAATAAAAAAAATAATCAATAGAAGAGTCAGACGACTCTCTCTATTCAGTCAAGACAAAAAGGCTATATGTTCACATCTTTCAAGACACAGCCTCTCCTCTTTCTCTCTATTGTCTTTGCGTTTGCACATCTCTCTCTTTCTAGAAAAGTCACTCTCTTCAGATAATTGTTTACTCTCATCTCATAGATCATGTAGCAAAACCCTTTTGATGTTCGATCTTTCTCTTTCGATGTTGGTAGACAATGGTCGTGAGCGATGATATTTATCATGAGTGGCAGCAGTGGTGTTGATGAACAATGGCGGTGGTGAGTTCACCCTCTCTCTCTCTCTCTCTCTCTCTCTCTCTCTCTCACACACACACACACACAAAAATCTGTGTTAGATTTTTGTTTAAATCAATATGCATCTATATGTAATATATCATCGTGTATATATTAATTTGAGATTTGAATATTTTTTTTTTCCTCCAACATCTTTGTTTCACAGATTTTCGAAATCGACCGAACTGACCACCAAATCATATTGTTTGGTTCAGTCGATTTCAATCAGTAGGTCAGTCGAAAATGGGTGGGTGATTTCCTAACCTGAAGGTGTCGGTTCGAATGATGGGCCAAGGGTAAATCCGATCCAGACCGACCCATGCACACCCCTATCTCACACCATCATATTTTAAATCAATAAAACTCATATATTTATCACATATCTATAACTCATATCATAACTTACCTAAATAATAATAATTAAAAACAATTAGAAATCATAGATAAATTATTTTTTTTTTAAAAAAATAGAAACCCACAACTCCATCTTAAATAAATTGAAAAAAAAATAGAAACTACACAAAAATAAAGAAGATAAAAATTTAGATAAAGATTTCAAAAAGATATGACAATATCTAAATTTGAATTATGATAATAATATAATTATCTATTTTTTTTTATGTATATCTATCAAAAATTTAAATCACTTAACAAGACAAATTAATCAATTTTCAAGTCTTATTTAAAAAATAATATGATTAATCCTAGACTTCACAAGCACTGGCAAAGGAGCTGACGGATTAGGCGGGACAAGGTCTAAGTTGTTGGGGGTAATATCCTACCACTTCATAATTTTTTTTTTTTTCCCTTTGTGATTCTCTTTCTTTGTTGGTTTGGTTTTAGTTTTGGTTTCGGTTTTAGTGAGATTTATGTGTTTGTTTACAGGTTTACATGGTGCAGAAGATTTATGGGTGATGATGGTTGTAATTGAAATATCTATGCCCATTTTGTGCCAAGGATTTTAACCGAATTTTGTTTTTTCAATGAAAATCGTAAAATTGAACTTAAAAAATGAGTAATTAATTTTTTATTTTTTTATTGTCATTTTATTTTATAGAAAATGTGAAAATTTATTGGGAATTCAATATTGTACTATAACATTAGATTTTTGTATAATTTCGGTAAGTTTAAAACTTTTAAATATCATTGTATTTTTTTATTTTTATTCTCTTTCTATCCTATTATACCATTACTGCTATTTGATAGTTTGTTAATCATAATTCAATTAATTGAAAATGAAAGTTTAGTATAACTTTTCATATATACTAGTTAATTTGTTACCGCTATATTTGTACATAACGGTTTCGTTTGGCATGTCAGGGGTATTGGCTATTTTAGTTACAAAAAAATAAAATAAGTTTTTTAATCTAATAAGACAAAATATCACATCCAAACCATAATTATTTTATTTTTTCTCTCAAAAAAATCAAAAAAATCAAAAAGTCAATCCTAAACGAGACTTTTTAGCCCCAAGCTAAAATAGTCAAAAAGTCAAAAAGCTAACCTATATCCCAAACGAACCGAATAGCATAACATTTAGGTATAATTTTCAAATATAATTTTTATTTTTTTATGTAATTAAAATAGTCCATCTTAAAATAGTATATAAAGGAGTTAGATGGCTTTTTTTATCCCAAAAAACCCAATCTATTTTTATTTTATTTTTTTGTACTTTTTAATTGTTTTAAATTGAAACATTAGTTGTTTATGTCCACCAAACAAAATTGATAAACACAAATTCAAAAGTTACACATTTTTTTTCTTTTATTTATTATTTTTTTTAATAGGTAGGATATCTACAAATAAAAAATGTTTGACGCCTCAAAATTTTTTTCATAATCTGACTTATAATAATGTAGTCATAAGTGTCAATTTTTATACAAATATGAAAAGAGAATTAATCAAATTTATAGCGATCCCGGTATTCCCTTGCTATATTTGTTGTATTCCGGACTTTGGTTCCGTGGAGTTGGTAGTTGTATCTATCTTATTGTCGTCCTTTGATTCCACTTCTTTGAATTTTAGGATGTGTTGAGTATGTTTTGAGCAGGTAGGTTGAGCCTTGGTCTAAAATCTTGTTGTCGGGTTTTTGGTCATTCCGCTCGAGCGGGTCTTGGAGCGCTCGAGCGGAGATTGCACACTCCCAGTATTTTTGTGCCCTACAAAACTTCTGCAGGTGTGATTTCTGCGCTCGAGCGGGTCGCGCTCGAGCGGGCTTGTTGGCACTCGAGCGGACTGGTTTTTCACGCTCGAGCGGATGTGCTTTATTTTTGTGTCTTGGCGCTCGAGCGGGACTTCTTGCGCTTGAGCAGACCATGTTTTTTGTTCTTTATGCTCGAGCGTTGTGTTTTCCGCTCGAGCGGACCTGTCGTATAACAGAGGGCAGCTGGGCATTTTTGAATCACTTGTGACAATTCCTCTCTCTCTCTTACTTTTCAAAAAGCCATTTTGAGAGCTCCTCTCACTAGAACCTCAACTTCTCTCTAGGGTTTGATCTAGTTAAAGTGTTATCCCTTTCTTTGGCCCTTACAAAAAAGTTGTTGATCGTCGAGGGCTATCTTTTGATCCAAGAATCTCGGGATTTGGAGCATTTTCGTTTTCTTCATCTTCTTTGTTGGGTGTCAACTTTTGAGGTAGGGATTCCGACTCACTCTTATGGTCTTTGACAAAGAATTTTAGGTGTTTTGATAAAGTGTTGAAGTTTGGTGATTTTGGGACTTAGGTGTAGACACCCCATTTTTGACCGCCCTTAAGACTTGGACGCGACTGATGGTTTACATGGTGGAAAAAGGTGTGCAGGGGAAAGGTTCAGTTTCTTCGGCAAGGAGAGAGTCAAATCTCAACTCCATACCCCTTTTTGGACCAAAACGATCTTGATCGAAAGATTTTAGTCTTAAAACCCTCTCTTTCAAAACGTTTTTGAAATAAAGTTTTTACGATGTTCCGAGGCTCGCATTTTGTCAAATGTTGCGCTTTTCGGTAAATCGAGCAAGGACAAAGTGGAAATGAATGAAAGAGAGATGAAATCTTTGAAAAATCTTTCAAAACACCTTACTTAGGGGTTTGGAGTTGAAGAAAAGAGGAGAAGAGGGAAGAAATCCAGTTGGGGGAGAAAATAGGCATGAACCATTAAGAAAGAATCGAGCAGCCCTCGCCGAATCGGGCCTATTCCTTTGCATACTTGGAATCAAGCTATGAGGCCACCACCGTTGGAAATAAGACTTCTGGGGCTTCATTTTGCACTCAAGAATCTCCTAAATCCAATTCTGGACGGGGGAGATATAGTTGATTGAAGTAAAGCATCACTCTGGTTGGACCGAATCTGCGCGGCTTCACAAAAAAGGGCATAACTTTTTTCATAGGAAAAATTTTAATGCAAGGTTTGTGCCATTGGAAAGCTAACTTCTGGGGCTTCAATTTGGACACAAGAATGCCCTGAAAAGGGGTTCACATGAAGGAGTTATGTCCGTTTGAATTTGGACCTTCAGAGCAGATTTTTTTTTTTTTGCCACCGGCCATTGGTGATGGTCGGTCAGCATGGTCGGTCGGCATGGTCGGTCGGCATGGGTCGGTTGGCATGGATCAGTCGGCAAGGTCGGTCGGCATGGGTCGGTCGGCATGGTCGGTCGACAAGGTCGATCGGCATGGGTCGGTCGGCATGGTCGGTCGGCATTAGTCGGTCGGCATGGGTCGGTCGGCAAGGTCGATCAAGATAGGCATGGTCAAGATGGTCGGCATGAATGGTCGGTCTTTTTTTTTTTTGTTGCCCGAACCCTTGGTTTTAGCTTCTTGAGGAAGCTTGAACCTTTTGCTCTAGCTTCTCCAAGAAGCTTGAACCCTTTGTTTTAGCTTCTTGAAGAAGCTTGACCCTTTTGGTTTAGCTTCTCTTAGAAGCTTGCACCCTTTGCTTGAGGCTTCTCCAAGAAGCCTTGGCCCTTTTTCTTCTATAAAACCAACACTCCCTCTCCATTTGCAGGGGTTAGAAAAATTTGTTTGGAGCCTCCTACATTCAATCTCTCTCTCTTTCTCTCTCTCTCTCTCTCTCTCTCTCTCTCTCTCTCTCTCTCTCTCTCTCTATATTCCAAACACCAAAACCCTTTATTCGTGGATCCATTTTCTACTCCATCTCCAACCCAACCAACCCATACTCCATACCAGCAGTTCGGAGGTCATTTCCAGAGGCAAGGAGCATCTTTTCTCAAGCCAAGAGGTTGCTAAAGACTAGTCTTCAAGGGTGAGTCTCGTTTTTCCTCTTTTTGCTCTTTTCTTGGTCTATATTTTAGCTCCTTATACTTGCACATTTGAGCTCCGAACATAACTGGAACTAGGCTTATTTTGAGCCATTTTTCATCTTTCATTAAGGGTCTCTCACTATTTGAGACCTCCTTTTGGCCCTTGCCTCTTTGGCCCTCTTTATGCCGTAATTTTGTATAGTATTTTTCGCCTATGTGTAATCTGTTTTGGAGCAAGATGTAAACTGTAAATAGGCCTATTTTGATCCCCTCTTCAACATTGAAGAAGGGCTCAACACTGTTTGGGACCTCCATGTATCACTTGCCATCGTACCCCTCTTTGGTCCCTATTTTTTGCATGTTTTGTTAGCTTGTCTTTCTTCTGTTTTTCAGCCATGATCAGAACTGAAAGTGGCCATATTTTGACCCCCTTGTCATGTTTCATTAAGGGTCTTTGGCTGTTTGATGAATATTTTGTGTCCTTCATGTTATAGCCCTCTTGAGGCCTTAATCTTGCATTGTATTTTGAGCATGTTTGTATACTGATTTGGGCTTGATCATCTGCTGTAAAATGCCATATTTTGGGACCCTATTCAACATTTTTGAAGGTCCCTCACTTTTTTGAGACCCCCATACATCAGTTACTTCTTTGCCCCTTTGTTGGCCTTAATCTTGCATTGCATTTTGAGCATGTTTGTATACTGATTTGGGGCTTGTCATCTACTGTAAATGTTCATATTTTTGGTCCCTCTTCAGTGTTTTATAATGGTATTTTTCTTTTTGGGCTTTTCATCTACCACTTGCTTCATTGCCTCCCTTGCGGAGCCATTTTTGTATGCCATTTTAGCCCTACTTGTGCTACTGTTTGGCCATATTTTGTACTGTAAAAATGCTTATTTTGGGGCTTCCTTGCTTCTTCTTTTTCACTTCATGTCCAAATTATGCATGCATTGCATAGCTATAGGCCATTTCATGTGCTTAATTCCATGTTTCGGGACTCGTTCCTTGCATCGGGTTTCATTTCGCCTCGTTTCGGGGCTGTTTTGCCCCTCATTTTGTCACTGATTTTTGCATGTTTGCATATCATATTCCATGTCTTTTTCATGTCTCATTAGAGTGGCATTTCGGTGCCTGAGGGTCCGTCCTCGGTTTGCGTGCCCGCATGCACGCATTCCGAGTTGTCTTGTTTTCATCACTATGGCCTCTTATGTGAGTGTGGCTGAGGTCCACTCGTGTTGGTGTAAGTCCATTGTGCATTGTGTATGCCATTCCATTTCATAGCATTGTGTATGCTAGGTTGTATATTAGTGCATTGTGTATGTCATGTTACCTCGTGCATCGTGTATGCCATTTCATAGCATTGTGCATGTTAGGATTATATCTTAGCTGCATTTCATGCATATTGCATCATGTTCGGGATAGAAGTTAGCCCGGGCACGGGAAACGAGGCACGTTGCGTCCTCCGAGCGACAGAACGGGTCTCAATTCCCAAGTCACCGACACTCCGGATTATCCATGATGGAGTTAGGTTTTGTTGTAGCATTCATATGCATTCATCCTATATTGAGTTGTGCAATTCGGCTCCTCAGCCATCGTGCATCGATATGCGTGATTGGTGGCACGAGGATCGAGGCATGCATATATTTGTGAAATACATTGCTATGCCCCTTTCCTACTCTCTGTTGCAGCAAAATGAAGAATCAGCAACTTTTCGGAGCTTGGCACGCATTTCAAGAACAGGTGCAAATAGAGGCTAATTGGGGCATCGTCATGGATTTCCGCACAAAGGCAACCCGAACATACATCATTCATCATCCGAAGCGGAATCAAGGCAGTCCCTGGCTTACATGCCAGTTTTACAGCTTTCTTAGTTAATTTGTTAATTAATTAGGAATTTGTATATTATTTGGATTGTATTATTTGGACTCTACTATTCTTTTATTCGGGACTGTATATTTATTCGGACCCTCTGTGCGAGGGCAAAATTGTAATAAGTGTGCGTGAGTGTGATGTATGTCTTCCAATCCCACGTCTTTCTTCCCTTTTATTTACCTGCTTATGATGGTTAGATTAGGGCATATTTCAATTAGCATACAGTATGATTGCATGTTTGCATTCATTCATCTGTTTTGCATGCACCGGGCTCGGCGCATCATACTAACTGCATTTGTATTTCAATTCCAAATTGAATACATGTTAGCTGTAGCATTCCATATGCCATGTTTAGGATAGCCGAGCCTGCTATAGTTGCATTTTTGCATGTGTTGCATTAGGCAATCCTATATATTTAGGATCATGCATGATTTCTAATAAGTTTCTGTTTTGGCTTGGAGTACTCGGTGAGTTTTATGCTTTAGCATCCTTGCATGCGTGTGGTATTCGCCATGAATAAGCATCCTAACCATGAGCCTATGTGCTTATGTGATTTACCTGCCTTGAATGCGTGTGGGTGGAGGTTGGGTTACTTGGATTGGACAATTCATCAAATGTTTGTTTTAACCCCACTAGATAGTGGCAAAATCACGTTTTCTAAGCCCACCCGAGGGTGGCAAATCACGTCTTAGCCTACTGCAGTAGCACTATCAAACCATTTTCAAACAAACAAACATGAAATGTTTTGTTCCGATTCAGGCGGCTCGGTCTATACTTGTATGTTGTACGCATCACATAGTAACCTAGCCTAATAACCGGTACAAGAACTCACAATGCTTTCAAAATAAGATATCAAGGTTAGGAGAGGGGGGTCTTTGGCCGGCGATCGGGGTGCTCACGAAGTGACCTTCCCCAATCGTACCCAAGTTCCCGAGCCGAGGCAACTTTGGTGATGACGGACACGTGGCCTTTGGCACCGAGTCAGGGTTTCCTAAATTTCCCATTTAAAAAACATTTAGGTGGCGACTCTGTATCTGGCGAAGCAGTCCATGTTTGGCACTTCTTTCAAAAAAATCTGTTTTCAAAACGATTTGCCGGATTTGGACTCTTCGGTTCAAGATTAAGAACCGTGACATTTGAGTCCTTCGAACTGTAGTGACCCAATATCGAACCAGAACGGGGGGGGACTCGCACTCCTCGCCCGGGATGCATTCGGGGACGTCTACAGTTTCTGGCGACTCCGCTGGGGATTTAGAGAACTTGACTCGAACTCATGATATCTGGTTTTGACTACACTTGTGTGTTTCTTTGCATTGCATTTGCATTGGTGCGCCTAGGACACCGTGTTTGCCATCTTCTATTCCTGAGCGGTTTGCCGGAGGCTTGTCTTGTCAAGGCATGTCCATAAGGTCAATTTGACGATTCTGCTCTACCAGTATGGGAACACAAACCCTGGTTTTACCGGGGCACCCTTTTCGACCATTCGACCTAGTGCATATTCAGATCCATAGTGACAATTCCAAACTATGACAGGTTGCTTACCCGTTTATAGGTTGTTTGAAACCGCTGTGTGCGTAGTAAAACCCTAGCTCCTGACAAGATAGGACAGGGAAACCCTACCCCAACATAAGGGTGTTTTGGCTCTCACTTATCTGCTATGTGCTTGTTAGAGTGTGTCTCTACAGGGAATGCATGTATCAGTCTATGAGTTTGGGCATCAGGCCTGCAGGCATCAGTCAGTATCTGAGAATCAGTTGTCTGCGGATATCAGATTCAGTTTTGGGGAACAGTGATCAGTGATTGAGGACAGTGTGTTTTCAGCTTATCAACCGTGTGTTGTATGCCCGACTGTGTGTTGTGTATTTAATTTAAGCTGTTATGCTGCCCGTTTATCTGGTTATTTATTTCCTTTTCGCTTTATTTATCTTTTTGCTAGGGGCAGTTTTAGCACGATTGCTTCCGAACCAGTAGATATTCCCCAAGCACTTTGGACACGAGGTCGCCGACTCAATCGATCTGAGGATCTGGTTGACGGACATCCAGTGTTCCACTCCCTACCCCCAGTTGATAGAAGAAGGCCAAGGAGGCGCAGTGTATCAGAGCAGGGATTGCCGGGACAGCGGGCTACTTTAGCAGCAAACAGTCAGGTTGGGATTCCTGTTTCCGCCATAGAGATACACTTACCGGTCAGTCAGCTGGACCAACAGAATATGGCCAGGATAGAGGAAATGATGCATCAAATGTAAGAGAGCATGAGACAGATGCAACAGGATGCCATCCGCCAAGCGGAATTTTCTAAGCAACAGGCCACAGTCATGGCCCAGCAGGCCGAGCTCATCACTAGACTGCAACAGCAGAATGCGGCATCTGCTTCTCATCAGGTTCCTCCTCCACCAGGGCCTCCATTACCCGAGCAGGCTCCTGCTGTTCAGAATGCTCTGCCAAACACCCAAAACACTGTGCCAAATGTCCAGAATATCCAAGAGGACACAAACCTTCCAACGGGGCTAGCTCCGCCCCCACTTCCACCTCAACTGTCCAAGACTCATACACCCAACCACTCGGACTCTCCCTTTGAGTTCGAAATCGACCATACAGCTCTAAAACTGAGTAAGCTGGAGAAGCTTTTCAAGAAGTCACAAGGGGTGAAAGCCATTCCGGACATCGAAGATGGGTACACCGATGTAGCCGTAACATTGCCAGACAGATTCAAGATGCCACAAATTGACCGCTTCGACGGGTCCGGAGATCCCATGGTCCATCTTCGGCTATTCTCAGACATCCTGCGGCCAATGGGCCTAACCCGACCACAAAAGCTTTCCCTGTTTGGCCGAACTTTGTCGGGTGTGGCAGCCATCTGGTACGCAAAGTTAGAAGATGAGGTAAAAAGAAGCTGAGATGAAATGGCTGAGGCCTTTGTTGCACAGCACTCGTACAATACACAGATCGAGATTACAACCCATGATCTCGAAACAACGAGGCAGGAACCCAAGGAGACTTTCTCAGACTTCGTAACTCGATGGAGGGCAAAGGCATCGATGATGACCTTGAGGCCTACAGATAAAGATCAAATCAGGATGATTGTGCGTAATCTCCAACTAAATTGATCACGAAGATGATCGTACTTCCCTTTCCCACCTTCTCGATTTACGAGATGGGGTACAGATCGAGGATGCCATAAAACAAGGTCTGATCGACCAGGATAAGGAGCAACCCAGAAGGACTTTCAACCGTAACAATAACGCAAGCCCAAGTGGCGCTGCAACTGCACGAGCTTCAGATGTGAGCATGGTCACCACCACTCCCCCTCCCCCAAGACCCACGATAGCCACGTCTTTCTCTGGCGCATCTGGAAGCAATACCCAAAACACCAAATATCAACCCAGAGGCCAAAGAACCTTCACCCCCCTATATATGCCCCTGTCCAAAGCTCTGGGGGTATTAATCAGGAAGAAGCATTTGACGCCCCTAGAGCCGAGGCCACTACCAAATCCACTCCCTCCCTCTCATGACCCGGCAAAATACTGCGCGTATCATCAACAGCACGGTCATGACACCGACCGTTGTTTTAGATTGCGTCATGAGATTCAGGATCTTATTGACAAGCAGGTGATCGCGCCTCCCGAAAAACCCAACGTCACGACAAATCCTCTCCCACCACATAACCAAGCCCCTCCTCCCAACAGAATCAACTTCATCCAAACTGGGGTCGTGTCTTACGATCCTAGTATCTATATCACCCCATCCCACCTACCTAAGCCGGAGGTGATCCTTCCTGTCTGCACTGACTTGTGCATGATGGACATTTCCACAACCCGACCTAAGCTAGTGGTGGTGACCCCCGAAGATGGGATAGGGCAGATTTCAGAAAAAAGTGGGGTTGTTGAGTCTGGGATTGAACAGTTTGGGAATCTTGCTGAAGGAGCCTATGATCCAAGTGAATACATCCAATCAGTGGGCCAGTCTGAGCTGAGTGTAGGGCTGCCAGGAAAAGCAGAGTTATGTGTGATTCAGGGGGACAGATTTGAACGGGGAACGGATGATCTAACAACCGTAGGAAAGGACCTTGCCAACCTCCAGTTCTTCAGTGACCAAGAATCAGGGGATGCAGTAATCAACTGGTTCGAATATGAGGAGTCGGCAGAAGTTACCGGATGGTTAGATGATCAACCAGACGTCGTAGAATATCAACCAGAACAAGGCCTGGCAGGGGCGAGAGTATTAGTGGTGGCCGGAAAGGCCGAGAGTCAGAATCCACCGCCGGAGAGCGCCGGCACTAAGAATTTCGCTCAAAACTTGGAAATTGTAAATGCAGGGAGTATTGAACCACCAGCTGTACTGACACAGTTGGAACAACAAAGATTTGAGGATTCCGAAAGAATCAGAAAAGCTAAGGCCCATGTGGGGGTTGAGAGTCTTTGTGTGCACGGAATGCGAAATCTTTGCGGGCATGAAGATCAAGGTCTTCATGAAAGACGATCATACCGGGCCGCGGACAGGTGTCTGCCGATTTAAATGTAGTGGAAAGACGATGACTTATGTCTTGCCCATACGGATGAGGATTGGGGAAGTAACCAACCAGATGATACCTGGTATATTGACGAGATCGCTCATATGACAAGAAGTGGGCGATATTTCAAGCCCCAGCACTTAGACCAACCTGAGGCATCAGGGAAAGACAAAGAAGCTGAGAAACAGAAGGAGAAACAGCTTGAAGAAGAAGCTGTGCTAGAGCAACTGAAGAAAATACAAGCAGACATCTCCATCTGGGATCGCTTATGGCGTCATGATTACACCAGCATGTGTCATCTCCTATCTATGGACAAGGCCAAACTCTCTATAGATACTACACCGAGTAGCGGTTGGGTTTGGTCTTTCCAGAGGAGGTTCCCCGGCATTAACCTTTTCAGACAAAGAACTACCGCCTGAGGGCATAAATCATAACAAACCCCTCTATGTTTCCGTGGAATGTAGAGACAAGTGGATACCGGTGGTACTGTTTGATATCGGGTCTGCCATCAATGTCTGCCTAGCCAGAACAGCATATGCAATCGGGTTGAAGCCCGCGGACTTCGTGCCGACTACTCAAGTGATCAGAGCATATGATAATACTAGCAGAGAAGTGATGGGGGATCAAGATTCGCACCAGGTTGGTCGGGACAACATAACATTGAATTTCATGTCTTGGGCGTTCCGCAACCTTCAATCTACCTGTGGGCGCACCAAGTGAAGGCAGTCTCTTCCACTCTACATCAGATGCTGAAGTACCCTCACGGGAAGGGGGTGGCTATTGTTTTCGGGAATTCATCAATCCATCCGCCGCCAGAGGTGTCCACACTGGTCTTGGAAATCGAGCACGGCACAGAGGATGTTTTCTTATCAGGGTTCACTTTGGCTGAGGCCCGGGTGGTGCAGAATATTATGGCAGTGAATGAAGGTGTGTACGTCAGTGCTCAATCCGTCTACCTCATGAACAAGCTACAACACATCCCCGGGATGGGATTAGGAAGAAGCGGCCGGAAAGGCGTTGCAGCATTGGCCGAAGTGCCACACAACCCTCATACCTTTGGTTTGGGTTATCTGCCCACCAAAGAGGACTGGGTGAGGAAGGGAAAAGAAATGGCTGGAAGAGCCAGAGCAAAGCAGGCTGGGAAGCCTTTTGAGTTAATGCAAAGGCCCATTCAGGGTACCCTGAACGGACGTTTTGTCCGAGAGGGGGAGGACTTTCCATTTTGCGGCTTCCCAGAGCCATGGATAAACGCGGAGAAGAAGCGCGTACCAGGCTTCGAGATCTTCTTCGACCTGCAACTATCTGGGGATGACGTTGCCCTGAAGCGCACAAACCCATCACCGAGGTTGAGCGGTATAAGCGGTGGATCCGAGGGCCTGAAATTTGAAACGGGGGTAGCGCTGGCATGTCTACTCTCTGATCCTCCGATCGACCATAAGTGCTTGGGGGATAACTTCGCGGTTTCCATGATTGGGGATGAAACGGCTGCGAGCCAACCAGCAGCTATCTTGGATGCATCTATCGCACCCTCTCTCACTTGGCAATACGAGGAGGGATTTTTGTCCAGCAGCACCGGGTCAGGTAGTGAGCCGGAATCTGATTCCACCGAGTCTTGTGAGTCGGAATCAGATTCCAGCTCGACTGAGTCTGAGTCTGGTACTCCTGGGGATGTTAACCCGGATGCCACAGTCCTGTCTAGGTCGTCTTTTTCCTTTTCATTTGAGTCTGTTGTAAACGAATCGGACGATTTGGATGAGCCTAATGAGAATCAAGTAACTGTGGTTTCTGAGTACTTTTCTGTGCCCTTAATTTATTGCATTAATTCAGACTTTCAAAATTTTGAAAACGACGACGAAGAAGTTCCTCCGGTTTTGCAAAGTTTAATTGAGCAAGAGCAGGAAAGATTTGTTAAACCCCTAGTGGACGAAATCACTACCGTGAACATTGGTACTGAGGAGGACCCGCGGCTGGTCCAGATCGGGTCCACGTTGTCTTCGGAGGAACGCGAGCGCTTAGTCGCTTTATTAAAAGATTTCAAAGATGTTTTCACGTGGTCCTACGAAGACATGCACGAATCGATCTGAGATCGTGACATTGGATCCCTTGACCGAGGCCCGACTCAGCGAAACTTCAGAGGATCCGCTCGGACTGGGCTCTCAAAATTAAGGAAGAGGTCACCAAGCAGATCAACGCAGGCTTCCTGCTGGTATCAGAATATCCGACTTGGTTGGCCAACATTGTTCGATCTTCAAGAAGGATGGCGGGATCCGGTATGCATGGACTTCGTGGATTTGAGCGAGCTAGTCCGAAGGACGACTTTCCCTTACCGCATATTGATGAGTTGGTGGATTTCACAGCAGGGCACGCATTGCTTTCATTTATGGATGGCTTCTCAGGCTACAACCAGATAGTGATGGCGCCAGAGGACCGGGAGAAGACTGCATTCACCACCCCGTGGGGGACATATTGCTATAGAGTCATGCCGTTTGGGTTGAAGAATGCTGGAGCTACTTATCAACGGGCCGCAACCACAATATTACATGATATGATCCACAAAGAGGTTGAGGTGTATGTAGATGACATGATTGTCAAGTCCAAGGAAAGAGAGGGCCATTACACCGCCTTGCACAAGTTTTTTCAAAGGATCAGGGAATTTCGGTTGCGGCTAAACCCTCAGAAGTGTACATTCGGTGTTACAGCGGGAAAAATGCTAGGGTTTCTGATTACACAAAGGGGCATCGAGGTCGACCCTTCCAAAATCAAGGCCATCTTAGAAATGCCACCACCAAGGACTGAAAAGGAGGTGCGAGGCTTTCTGGGTAAAGTGCAATTCATAAGACGGTTTATCTCAAAATTAACCTTGACTTGTGAACCACTTTTTGGACTCCTCAAGAAAGGAAAGAAGTTCCAATGGGATGGCCGATGTCAAGCTGCATTTGAACAGATTAAAGAATATTTACAGAACCCGCCCGTGTTGTCACCGACAGAACCAGGGAAACCGTTGAATTTGTATCTGTCAGTAACTGAAACTACAATGGGCTGCATGCTTGCACAAGAATCTGAAGACAGAGTGGAAAAAGCCATCTACTATCTTAGCAAGAAGATGCTAGAGTATGAAACTCGCTATGCACCACTGGAGAAGGCTTGCTTAGCTTTGGTATAGGCTACCAGGAAGCTGCGGCACTACCTGTTAGCTCACTCCGTAATGTTGGTTTCACGACTCGATCCCATCAAATATCTTTTCGAGAAACCAGCACTTATGGGTAGGCTAGCTCGTTGGTTGCTGTTGCTCTTCGAATTTGATTTAAAGCATGTAACATAAAGTCGGTCAAAAGCGAAAGCGATGGCGAAATTTTTAGTGACCATCCGGTGGAATGGGGTGAAGCGATCAGTATTTATTCCCAGATGAAGCCATTTTACACAGCGACGAGGAAACTTGGACGTTGTTCTGTGACGGAGCGACAAATCAACACGGGTATGGGATAGGAGTGTTGCTGATAGCACACGACAATTCCCGTATCCCTCTAGCCTTCAAACTTCATTTCAAAGTCTCGAACAATGAAGCGAGAATATGAGGCGTGTATTCTTTGGTCTAAAGCATACGGAACTAGGGGCAAGACGGTTGGACGTCATTGGGGACTCGAACCTTGTTGTGTCTCAAGCTAAAGGAGACTGGAAAGTAAAAGGGGAAAAGATGATGATGTATCACCAGACCTTGGATTTGCTGATTCCTCGGTTTGAGAAGCTAAGTTTTACTCATCTACTAAGAAAACAATGTTCGCAGATTCTTTAGCAACTCTATCTTCTATGATAGACATCCGTGTGGAGTCCGGATCGTCAATCATCATCGACTGAAATTTGCACTGCTCCGAGTCGATTGCCGCTATAGATGAAGCTAAGGACGAAAACCCCTAGTATTACGACATCTGGAACTTTTTGGAGAAAGAAGCATACCCGCCGGGGGTAAATGCCAAAGACAAAAGGGCAATCAGGAGAGTGGCAGTTCAGTTTATCATCTGCGGGGGTAAACTGTATAAAAGGGGTCATCTGGGAATGCATAAACTGTGTGTTGATGCCGAAGAGTCAAAGCGTCTGATGGAAGCCATCCACGGGAGAGAATGTGGTGCGCACATAAATGGGGTAATGTTGGCACGGAAGATCCTCAGACAGGGTTATTACTAGTCCACCATGGAGGAGGATTGTATTGGTTTCGTCCGGCGATGCCACAAATGTCAGATTCATGCAAATCGCATGAACATTCCGCCGTCAAAGCTATACAACATGACTTCGCCATGGCCATTTTCAGTTTGGGGAATTAATGTAATCGAAGCTGTTACGCCGAAGGGGTCGAATGGGCATGAGTTCATCTTGGTAGCGATAGATTATTTCACAAAGTGGGTTGAGGCCCAATCTTATGCAGTGTTGAAGGCTTCGCACGTCGCAAAATTTATCAGAAACAACATCATCTGTCGCTACGGGGTCCCAAACGAAATAATTTCAGACAATGGTTCCCACTTCAAAAAGGAGGTGATTGATTTGTTGGAGAAATACAATGTGGCTTTTCATAAGTCGTCTACCTATCGGCCGCAGACCAATGGAGCGGTTGAGGCCGCCAACAAGAATATCAAGCACATATTGCAGAAGATGGTGGAAACCTACCGGAATTGGCCAGATAAGCTGCCGTTTGCTCTGTGGGGCTACCGGACTTCAATTAGAACTTCTACTGGGGCGACTCCGTACTCATTGGTTTATGGGATGGAGGCCGTTCTACCTATTAAGATTGAGGTTCCGTCATTACGAGTATTGGCCGAGTGTCAAATAGCCGAGGCAGATTGGCAGCTGAGCCGATTTGAGGAACTCATGCTTTTCGATGAAAGAAGACTGAAAGCGCTGTACCATGTCCAAGGTTATCAACGCAGAATCGCCCGGGCTTTTAACAAGAAGGTTAAGTCCAGGAATTTAAAGGAAGGAGATTTGGTACTCAAAGACAATCGGGCTCCCATCCATGACCCAAGGGGCAAGTTCAGACCCAATTGGACTGGTCCCTACATCATCAAGTCAATTTGGTCAGGTGGAGCTGTGGTTCTGATGGATCTAGATGGCTTAGAGTTCTCACAACCGATCAATATGGACAAGTTGAAGAAATATTACCCATGAGAGGCTCGCTAGGCCGAAAACCTGAAAGGGCGACCTAGGCAAAACTCAGAGCACAAAAAATTAGAAATTATAAAAACTGAGTTCGCAAGGTTGAAAACCCGCAAAAGGAGGCCTTGGCAAAAGTTAGAGCGCAAAAGGAGAGTGAAAATACCCGAGCGAACCTAAGCCTGAACTACGTAAGGCTTGATTCCCATTCTTGGGATACGTAGGCAGCTTCATGCTGAAGTTCAGCCATAAACATTTTCCCCGATCAACTTTGTCCATTTTGATCATCTCAGTTATCCTTGTCCATCAACATTCATCGTGATCTCCGGTACAGTGCTATTCAGACTAGGGGCAACTTTCCGTTGCCATACAGTGCTGCGGTACCATTCAGACTAGGGGCAACTTTCCAGTTGCTAGGATCCGAGGTTGTGCATCTCAGTGACAGATCTCAGGCGTGTCCAGTTCTGATCCATATCGAAAATAGTTTTGAAAAGTTTTAATAAAAGTTAACTTTGTTCAAATTAATCTTTTTACAACTACGACTATTTTTGGACCAAAGCGGAAAATTCTCAGTACCACAACTTTCAATTTCATTGATTTCAAAACAGAGTTCTTCTGCTCTTGCATACAATTGAAGTTGTTTTTTATTATATTCATTGAGAAAACTTGAAAGTACTAATAAAGCAATAAATCCGGGGCATAGTCAAGTCAGGTATCCCTGTGCCCCCTCCCAGAGCTGGTCGAAGCCTCTGATGCCAAGCTGGGCCCAATCTGTGCCTCTTCATTGAGCCAATCTATGCACTCATCAGACAAAGTACAACTGAAAGTGGGAGCGGGGGCCAGGAGCTCTCGAGTCCTCCATGCTGTGGCATAACGGGCAAGCTGTGCGCCTCGAACCGGGAATGGGGCAGGATACTCTATCCCTTCTGGTGGGCAAGTCTGATCATGGCCGAACTAGCGCTGGAACTGGAACGGAACGTAGAACACACAGTGGGTCAGACCAATCAGCTGGATCCCGGTCTGCCGGGAGATGCTATAGCTCATTGCCGGGAGATTGAGCCAAGGACAGCGCCAAGCAATGCGATCTGCAGACAAATTGCACATCCAGTCAAACCACCACCCCTCATCAAGGGCATCAACTAGACGTTGTCAAAAGAAGTAGCCGCGAGCTGAGTAGGCTGGGCAAGAGTCCACAACCTGCAATTTATCCATCAACCATACCTGTGGAGGGATGAAAAATGAGAGATTGAAGAATAGAGACATGTGCGATGAGAGAAAAAGTGAGAAAAGGGTTTTGTGAGAAAAATCGAGCCTGAGGGCCGAGTGATGTGAGCAATATATATGTGAGATTAGGTGGGAAACATTACCTGCAGCAGTAGTGGACTCCCGCAAATCTGGTCATCTCCCGGTGGTGGAAAGCATCTAAGCCCATCAGTGTCTCGGCCAATGTCATGGCGATGCAGCTCTTTCCTTCCTTCAAGCCTTGAGCAACTTCAATCAGACGAATGCTAGATCCACTGAAGCCCGGGGCAAGCAAAAAGTGAGATAGCATGCACAAGCAAAGGGCATGTTGCCGAAAACCTTGCCAATGATGGTTGCCGCGGTCACCGGCATCAGAAAAGCGATGAATCAAGCCGAGGATGTCCAGTTCCCCATTCCAGATCAGAGACCAAGCGTCATGCATTGTGAGTCCACACATCCGCCCTAAGGCCTGGGCATGGCCAAAGCGAAGCTGAGGCAAGATTTCTTCGTTGCGCTCAGATTCCATCAAAGCTTGGAAATCTTCGAAGGTAGGACATACCTCTTGACCGCCAAAGCTAAAGACATGTGTTACTGGATTCCAAAACCTTGCCGCGGCATGGAGAAATGGAAAGTGTAGCGGAGTACGACTCAGAGTGAATAGTGCGTTTATATCAAAGCCCCGGAAATTCAGCTTTTCCGAGCCGTCCAAGTTGGAAATCCAAGCTGCGAGATTCTGGGCAAGAAACTCTTCCATTTGGAACAAATCAGTGTTGGATTGAGAAAAACTACGAAGCTGAGACTTTTTGTAGGGGATAAGGTGTGAATAGAGAACAGATGTCAACATTCTGGTGGCTTTCTGTAGGGGATAAGGTGTGAGTGGAGGACAGATGTCAACATTCTGGTGGCTTTCTGTAGGGGGATGAGTTGTGAGTGGAGGACAGATGTCAACATTCTGGTGGTTTTTGTAGGGGATAAGGTGTGAGTGGAGGACAGATGTCAACTTTTGGTCGATTGGTCAAATCTGTTGGCTGATGGCCATTTCTCGAGGCCGGTGTCCTTTCCTTATGACCGAGGGTCTTCCCGCTTGCTTCATTAGCTGTTTAGAAGTTGAACATGCTGAGAATTTGGGGAATGCCACCACTTCCAATGCCCTTCAATGATGATTTTTGCGGCGTCACGCCCATTTGCTTATCGAGTTGTTGTAAATTTGATTATCGAGTTTCTTTGTTTTGTTTATCGAGTTGTAAGTCGGTTCACTACCTGATTATTACGATGCAAGTGCTCAATTTTCAAACGAATTTCAATTTCATTCACATTGTTATGTGATGCCACGCGATGCGATGCATAGAACGTGCAAATGTAACACCTTTTGAACAAAATAGCTGTTTCATTTCCATCACGTGTTTTGCAAAAACACACACTTTTGAAAAAAGTAAAACCTGCCTGAGGCAGTGCAATGTGCTTAAACCACTATTAAAAAAAGGAAAATAAAGTAGGACACAGCTGCATCAGTGCTATCAACTGCAGGAGTAAAAGGCCATTTTCCGTCCTCTTCTGCGGAACAGCCTCTGCACCATCATCACCATCATCATCATCAAAGTTTGGGCTGCGTGTTCAACTTTCAACAAGTGCGTGCTGCGTGTTCACCTTCAAAATGGGCTGCGTGTTCATCATCAAAGTTTGGGCTGCATGTTCAACTTTCAACAAGTGTGTGCTACGTGTTTACCTTCAAAATGGGCTGTGTGTTCAGAAATTCAAAGTTTGGGTTGCGTGTTCAACTTCTTTCAACAAGTGTGTGCTGTGTGTTCACAATCAAAATGGGCTGTGTGTTCAGAAATTTAAAGTTTGGGCTGCGTGTTCAACTTCTTTCAACAAGTGTGTGCTGTGTGTTCACAATCAAAATGGGCTGTGTGTTCAGAAATTCGAAAGCTTGGGCTGCGTGTTCAAGACAAAAAATATGAGCTGCGTGTTCAGAAATTCAAGTGCTTGAGCTGTGTGTTCAAAATGCAAACCAAATGCTGAGTTATGGACTGAGTGTTCAGATTAAGTAATGTTATGAGCTGTGTGCCCGAAAACGAGCTGCATGCCCGGAAAATGAGCTGTATGCCTGAAGAATGAGCTGTGTGCCAAATGAATGGAATGCTATGTCGTAAGTTGTGTACCAAGTCCTGCATTATGCATGCATTTCATCGCATTATTTTGCGCACCTACGCCGGTCTAGGAGACCTTAAATCCTCTAAAGGTGCAATTCCTTTGGTGTTTGTCGTGCCCGAACGACTTCCAGCGGTCTGGTATAGCCACCTGCTTATGTTAGTAGTGAGTTCCTAGGAGACCAACTGAGACGGTGGAAACTAGAGTTCAAATGGCTCATGCCTAAAACGCAAAGGTTCGGGATTTCCGAGACTAAAGTCTGGTTTAAATACCCAGGGGTGTATCCTCGGCTTGAAATCTGTATGGCAGCCCCATAGATTGAGATAGCATCTGTATGCGCCTCAATTCTGGATACTGATCCAACCTAGTCTGTCACCCTGTTGGAGAATAGGGAAAGCTGCGACCACAGTCAGGGAGAAAAGTATTACCTATGGTTCAACTAAGATGCAGAAGCAGGAGATCCCCAGCAGCCTAAGATGAGTCATCACCAATTGCCCCTGTAAGGTACCTCCCTTTTCCTAGCTATCACATTGCATTTTAGTCATTACAGTGCATTGCATAAATCCTCAATTTTCAAACCGGCTTCGCGTAGCGTATAAGTCCAATCTTCAAACCGACTTCGCGTAGCGTATAAGTCCAATCATCAAAATCTTCCTGCATATCATTTTGCATTCTGCCCCTGAACTACACAGGTTTGATTCCTTGCAAAGGGATACGTAGGCAGCCTGCGGGCACAACCATTTATTTATCGATATTTTGTTTGTTTGTCCAAGTCTTCGGCCTTGTCAAAAATGGGTCGTCTCTGGGCTTTGACACTTACTCCCGTCACTTCTTGACTTCTGAGTTCTGTCAAAGAGGGGCAACTGTAGACACCCTATTTTTGACCACCCTTAAGACTTGGACGCAACTGATGGTTTACATGGTGGAAAAAGGTGTGCAGGGGAAAGGTTCAGTTTCTTCGGCAAGGAGAGAGTCAAATCTCAACTCCATACCCCTTTTTGGACCAAAACGATCTTGATCGAAAGATTTTAGTCTTAAAACCCTCTCTTTCAAAACGTTTTTGAAATAAAGTTTTTACGATGTTCCGAGGCTCGCATTTTGTCAAATGTTGCGCTTTTCGGTAAACCGAGCAAGGACAAAGTGGAAATGAATGAAAGAGAGATGAAATCTTTGAAAAATCTTTCAAAACACCTTACTTAGGGGTTTGGAGTTGAAGAAAAGAGGAGAAGAGGGAAGAAATCCAGTTGGGGGAGAAAATGGGCATGAACCGTTAAGAAAGAATCGAGCAGCCCTCGCCGAATCGGGCCTATTCATTTGCATACTTGGAATCAAGCTATGAGGCCACCACCGTTGGAAATAAGACTTCTGGGGCTTCATTTTGCACTCAAGAATCTCCTAAATCCAATTCCGGACGGGGGAGATATAGTTGATTGAAGTAGAGCATCACTCCGGTTGGACCGAATCTGCGCGACTTTTCAAAAAAGGGTACAACTTTTTTCTCAGGAGGAATTTTAATACAAGGTTTGCGCCATTGGAAATCTAACTTCCGGGGCTTCAATTTGAACACAAGAATGACCAGAAAAGGGGTTCACATGAAGGAGTTATGTCCGTTTGAAGTTGGACCTTTAGAGCAGATTTTTTTTTTTTTGCCACCGGCCATTGGTAATGGTCGGTCGGCAAGGTCGGTCGGCATGGTCGGTCAGCAAGGTCGGTCGGCATAGATTAGTCGGCAAGGTCGGTCGGCATGGATCGGTCGGCAAGGTCGGTCGGCATGGGTCGGTCAACATGGTCGGTAGGCAAGGTCGGTCGACATGGATCGGTCGGCATGGTCGGTCAGCATTAGTCGGTCGGCAAGGTCGGTCAGCATGGTCGGTCGGCATGGGTCGGTCGGCAAGGTCGGTCGGCATGGTCGGTTTTCCGTTTTTTTTTTTTTTTGGCCGAACCCTTGGTTTTAGCTTCTTGAGGAAGCTTGAACCTTTTGCTCTAACTTCTCCAAGAAGCTTGAACCCTTTGTTTTAGCTTCTTGAAGAAACTTGACCCTTTTGGTTTAGCTTCTCTTAGAAGCTTGCACCCTTTGTTTTAGCTTCTTGAAGAAGCTTGACCCTTTTGGTTTAGCTTGTCTTAGAAGCTTGCACCCTTTGCTTGAAACTTCTCCAAGAAGCCTTGGCCCTTTTTCTTCTATAAAACCAACACTCCCTCTCCATTTGCAGGGGTTAGAAAAATTTGTTTGGAGCCTCCTACATTCAATCTCTCTCTCTCTCTCTCTCTCTCTCTCTCTCTCTCTCTCTCTCTCTCTCTCTCTCTCTATATATATTCCAAACACCAAAACCCTTTATTCTTGGATCCATTTTCTACTCCATCTCCAAGCCAACCAACCCATACTCCATACCAGCAGTTCGGAGGTCATTTCCAGAGGCAAGGAGCATCTTTTCTCAAGCCAAGAGGTTGCTAAAGACTAGTCTTCAAGGGTGAGTCTCGTTTTTCCTCTTTTTGCTCTTTTCTTGGTCTATATTTTAGCTCCTTATGCTTGCACATTTGAGCTCCGATCATAACTGGAACTAGGCTTATTTTGATCCATTTTTCATCTTTCATTAAGGGTCTCTCACTATTTGAGACCTCCTTTTGGCCCTTGCCTCTTTGGCCCTCTTTATGCCGTAATTTTGTATAGTATTTTTCGCCTATGTGTAATCTGTTTTGGAGCAAGATGTAAACTGTAAATAGGCCTATTTTGAGCCCGTCTTCAACATTGAAGAAGGGATCAACACTGTTTGGGACCTCCATGTATCACTTGCCATTGTACCCCTCTTTCGTCCCTATTTTTTGCATGTTTTGTTAGCTTGTCTTTCTTCTGTTTTTCAGCCATGATCAGAACTGAAAGTAGCCATGTTTTGACCCCCTTGTCATGTTTTATTAAGGGTCTTTGGCTGTTTGATGAATATTTTGTGTACTTCATGTTATAGCCCACTTGAGGCCTTAATCTTGCATCATATTTTGAGCATGTTTGTATACTGATTTGGGCTTGATCATATGATGTAAAATGCCATATTTTGGGACCCTCTTCAACATTTTTGAAGGTTCCTCACTTGTTTGAGACCCCCATACATCAGTTACTTCTTTGCCCCTTTGTTGGCCTTAATCTTGCATTGCATTTTGAGCATGTTTGTATACTGATTTGGGGCTTGTCATCTACTGTAAATGTTCATAGTTTTGGTCCCTCTTCAGTGTTGTAGAATGGTATTTTTCTGTTTGGGCTTTTCATCTACCACTTGCTTCATTGCCTCCCTTGCGGAGCCAATTTTGTATGCCATTTTAGCCCTACTTGTGCTTACTGT
This sequence comes from Camellia lanceoleosa, assembly GCA_025200525.1. Lineage (NCBI taxonomy): Eukaryota > Viridiplantae > Streptophyta > Magnoliopsida > Ericales > Theaceae > Camellia > Camellia lanceoleosa. The sequence continues at coordinate 52,716,453 of CM045770.1, read as the reverse complement.
TTGGCCATATTTTGTACTGTAAAAATGCTTATTTTGGGGCTGCCTTGCTTCTTATTTTTCACTTCATATCCAAATTATGCATGCATTGCATAGCTATAGGCCATTTCATGTGTTTAATTCCATGTTTCGAGACTCGTTCCTTGCATCGGGTTTCATTTCGCCTCGTTTCGGGGCTGTTTTGCCCCTCATTTTGTCACTGATTTTTGCATGTTTGCATATCATATTCCATGTCTTTTTCATGTCTCATTAGAGTGGCATTTCGGTGCCTGAGGGTCCGTCCTCGGTTTGCGTGCCCGCGTGCACGCATTCCGAGTTGTCTTGTTTTCATCACTATAGCCTCCTATGTGAGTGTGGCTGAGGTCCACTCGTGTTGGTGTAAGTCCATTGTGCATTGTGTATGCCATTCCATTTCATAGCATTGTGTATGCTAGGTTGTATATTAGTGCATTGTGTATGTCATGTTACCTCGTGCATCGTGTATGCCATTTCATAGCATTGTGTATGTTAGGATTATATCTTAGCTGCATTTCATGCATATTGCATCGTGTTCGGGATAGGAGTTAGCCCGGGCACGGGAAACGAGGCACGTTTCGTCCTCCGAGCGACGGAACGGTTCTCAATTCCCAAGTCACCGACACTCCGAATTATCCATGATGGAGTTAGGTTTTGTTGTAGCATTCATATGCATTCATCCTATATTGAGTTGTGTAATTCGGCTCCTCGGCCATCGTACATCGATATGCATGATTGGTGGCACGAGGATCGAGGCATGCATATATTTGTGAAATACATTGCTATGCCCCTTTCCTGCTCTCTGTTGTAGCAAAATGAAGAATCAGCAACTTTTCAGAGCTTGGCACGCATTTCAAGAACAGGTGCAAACAGAGGCTAATTAGGGCATCGTCATGGATTTCCGCACAAAGGCAACCCGAACATGCATCATTCATCATCCGGAGCGGAATCAAGGCAGTCCCTGGCTTACATGCCAGTTTTACAGCTTTCTTAGTTAATTTGTTAATTAATTAGGAATTTGTATATTATTTGGACTGTATTATTTGGACTCTACTATTCTTTTATTCGGGACTGTATATTTATTCGGACCCTTTGTGCGAGGGCAAAATTGTAATAAGTGTGCGTGAGTGTGATGTATGTCTTCCAATCCCACGTCTTTCTTCCCTTTTATTTACCTGCTTATGATGGTTAGATTATGGCATATTTCAATTAGCATACAATATGATAGCATGTTTGCATTCATTCATCTGTTTTGCATGCACCGGGCTCGGCGCATCATACTAACTGCATTTGTATTTCAATTCCAAGTTGAATACATGTTAGCTGTAGCATTCCATATGCCATGTTTAGGATAGCCGAGCCTGCTATAGTTGCATTTTTGCATGTGTTGCATTAGGCAATCCTATATATTTAGGATCATGCATGATTTCTAATGAATTTTTGTTTTGGCTTGGAGTACTCGGTGAGTTTTATGCTTTAGCATCCTTGCATGCATGTGAGTGACTGCCATGAATAAGCATGCTTACCATGAGGCTATGTACTTATGTGATATAACTGCCTTGAATGCCTGTGGGTGGAGGTTGGGTTACTTGGATTGGACAATTCATCAAATGTTTGTTTTAAGACCACTAGATAGTGGCAAAATCACGTTTTTCTAAGCCCACCCGAAGGTGGCAAATCCACGTCTTAGCCTACCTGCGGGTAGCACCATCAAACCATTTTCAAACAAACAAATATTAAATGTTTTGTTCCGATTCAGGCGGCTCAGTCTATACTTGTATGCTGTGCGCATCACATAATAACCTAGGCTAATAACCAGAATAAGAACTCACAATGTTTTCAAAATAAGATATCATGGTTAGTAGAGGCCGGTCTTTGGCCATCGGCGAAGGGTGCTCAAGTGACCTTTCAATCGTACCCAAGTTCCCGAGCCGAGGCAACTTTGGTGATGACGGACCACGACCTTTGGCAAAGTCGTGGTTTCCTAAATTTCCCATTTAAAAAACATTTAGGTGGCGACTCTGTATCTGGCAAAGCAGTCCATGTTTGGCACTTCTTTCAAAAAAATCTGTTTTCAAAACGATTTGCCGGATTTGGACTCTTCGGTTCAAAATTAAGAACCGTGACATTTCAGTCCTTCGAACTGTAGTGACCCAATATCAAACCAAAACGGGGGGGGATTCGCACTCCTTTCGCCCGGGATGCGTTCGGGGACGTCTACATTAGGGTTTCAAAATGTTAAAAGAGGGTTTTGTTATTTTGATTCTAAAAAAAGTGTTTTTGGGTTTCAAAATAATAGTATTATTGTTGGTTGTTGATATATAGACCATTGGGTCAATATTGGGAAATGGGGTAGAAAACCCTAATTTGTTGTATAAATTAATTGGCAAAATTAATTTGGAAAAGTTGTGAATTTATGGAATTGAGTTGGAAATAATGAAATTGACTCATTATATTGTGAAATTGTGGAGTTGGATTTATTAATCGCTCATTTTTTATAACATTGATATTTTATCTGTTGGAGTTTTTATTATCTGTTTAGAAATAATTGCTTGGGCTACCGATAGAGGGCAATTTTGATTGTTGTAGACAATGCATGTTGATTAGGCAAACTAAAACTAATCGATTGAGTATGCTATCGAATATAGCGACGAGAATAATACATTAACTTTATGTATTGATTGATGGTATATGCTCTATGTTTATATACATGTATTGTGTGGGAGAAGATAGGGGATGTACTCTACGGTTTTGGGGAAGATAGGGGATGGACCTCTAAACCGGATGTTTGTGTGACATTGATACAACACTACAATGTGTATCAAGTGTTGATTGTGGAAGTGTTTGAATTGATTTGATAGAGCACTAAAATGTATATCGTTATCAATTGTAAAGTACAAAAGTGATTCTATGTTATGTTGATACGGCACCAAAATATGTATCTTCCATAAAGAGTGGATACAGCTAGTATGCTTGTCTGTTGAGATGTTGATATAGCTAATATGCATATCTAAAGTAAAATGGGAAACGTTTATTATGAGTCACGTCCTCATGTAAGTAGTTGGCCAGGTTCTGAGCCGTTGTTGTAAATTGTGAATTTGGTAAGAAATGGAAAATTGAATGAAACATGGACATAGTGGTCATGTAATGGAAATGGATTGTGAATTGATTTATGGGAATTAAATATTTATCGATTGCTAAAATCTTAGTCATTGTTCATACTGTGTTTAGCATATCTCTACTGGGCGTTGACTCACCCTTTATGGGACATTATTTTCAGGTACAGGTAGCATGCCACCTCCAAGGACATAGCTTGGATGATGATGATGAGAGTTGAAGACTCTTTTTTTTTTATTTAATTGATTGTATTACATGTTTATCAAGCCAAGGGCTTATTTTGTATAGAGTTAGTACTCTTCTTTTATATAATCAAGTGTTAACTTGGAAAGCTGTAAACCCGTAAAGCATTTGCTTTTGTTGTTAACATGTAATACTGTTGTAAGAACCACTCTAATGAATAGAAATGGTTGATTTCTCTTATATCAATGCATGTCTAAAATGATGGGTTTTATGTATTTTTTTTAGGACGTTACAAAATTATACATTTTAATCAACCATATACTCAAACTTTCACTATTTCAAGATGTTATTTCACTATAATTCCAATTAAAAGAATCTTTAACCCTTAATATTTTTTTATCGAATTATAATTTGATAAAAATTTCAAAAGATGAAGCTTTGAAAATTATTATTTTTTTCCATCAAAATTGATGAAAAGAAAAAAAAGGGGGATACGAATGAAAGTCCTTTTGAAATTTGATAAAAATTTAATGAAAAAGTTAAAATAATTCATATTAAATCAAATTTTTTATTCAAATTTAAAATCAAATTAGATGAAAAAAATTTAAAAAAAAATGATGAAAGGTTGGAAATATTCTAAAACCTTCTTATTCTTAAAGACTAGAAATTCGTGTGCGTATTATATTTATATTGTATTTTTAGTTATGAAATTAAAATCAAAAGAAATGTAACTTAAATTATTTGATTAATAACAGAAATATCATATCAATTATTGTTAAATATCACTTCACTTCACATTTAATAATAAAATTATATATTTGTCTTAATTATAATTTTTAAATTTGTATATTTTCATAACAAGAAGAGGTATATCATAACTCATGTAACCTCATTTAATTAGGTTTAATTTTTCTTTTTTTTTTATTACAAATTATCAAAATTGCACTAAATAGATTTATATTTACATTTTTAATTTTTTTAAACTAATAATTTAAAATGTTATAAACATAAAAATTAACTTATAAATTTCATGTATACAACAAGACAAAATATTAACTTACTTTAACATATTTATAATTTTTTTTTTTTAATTTATAACGTCCCATATATAGCACGGGTTACCACTAGTTTTAAGAGAATATGAATGCATTGATTGAGAATTGTGAAGCATGTGTACGTGTATGGGTACTGGTACGATATTAGTACGTCGATACACTAAAATCTTAAAAAAGTAAAAAATATATATATTTATTTTTAATTTGGTGTAATGCAAAAATTAGTTAAATGATTTAGTTTGTTAAGATCTAACCTACAATTCAAAAATGTCAAAAAGTAAAGGTATAAACCAAAATTAATTGTTATTATATTAAATAACTTACAAACTATACCTTAATTTTAAAATTATGCTAGAGTATTAAAAAAAAAAACAAGACAAATAAATGAAGTCCATTGAACTAATTTTATTTTTTCGACTGAGGTATGGTAAGGCTTGTATATGTATTAAGTATGTTTGGGGTACGAAAAAAATTTAAAAAAAAAAAATGTAGTACGTATTTTGCATATTTAGATATATCTACAGAAGTATTATACGAAATATCAATACATAGTACGAATACAACATATTTGTCAAAGTACAAATCCTCCATAGGTTGAGAACATAAGATCTTAAAAGGTGAAAAGGGCCATGACCATTTGTTTTAAGCAAAGTCCAATATAACAACCACAGGAGAATTATATATTATATATACATTAATATATATATATATGTATATATATATTGTTCTGTTTCACCAAAGTAGATTATTTCTGTTACACCTAAGTAGATTATTAGAGTCAACGTTAGACAAACTCTACCAAATGGTAGCCTTACAATACATTGGATATCTCTTGGCTTGTTTAATACAACAGCAACATATATCATAGAGGGAAATTAGTCTGATGGCTGGCGGAGTTTTATTTTTTATATATTTTAATAAGTATTCTGTAAGAATAGAAGTTGAAATTGACAGTTTCCATGTTGCTTCTGTGTTTGCCCGACTTTCATGACATGTCATGGGTGCAGTGCTTCAATCTGTGTGAAGCTAACGCGGCTTTCTAAAGCTGGCTCAACTATTTGGCCTGCTTAGACGGTCACCTAAAGTTCACAAGAAAATTTTAAGAAAAATTTATCATCGAAAATTCCAATTTTTCAAATGCTTCTTTCGATAAGGCCTTATTTTGATAAGGGTACATTACCAATAAATCAAGGGAGACTTATTTATAAGTCCTTTTTCAGAACCTTATGCTAGACTAAGTCCTGTGTAATTTCTTATAGAGTCTTAAGTCTTATTTTCATAAAAATATATTCCACAAGATCCTAATCTTTTTACCCCTAATCTTTTTCAGAATTCCTCTCTCAATAGGTTGCTGCTATTTGATGCTGCTGCAGATCGCATAGCCCAAGGCAACTGTGAAGGAATTTCCACCCCAATGTTGCTGCTCGATTCGGATCCGCTTTCCGATCTCTTCAGGCTCGCCGCACCGCACCGCATAGAGTCGATGATCATCTTCCGAAATGAAGCGCCGGAAAAAGCTGTCCACAGGCGGTAGTTCCCGGCGGCGTCCAGGTCCACCGATCCAGCATCGTTCCGGTGGCACTTCGCCATTCTCTCCTATCCGAATGGAATCACTCTGCCACCACCACCAGCACATGCGTAATAATTACAGTACAAAACTTCACTTCCTCGTTCGTTTGGTTGGTTCCGCATATTCTAATTATTTTGTTATTTTTCTAGTCAGTTAACATGACCCCTTATCTTATAAAAAAATTCCTATTTAAATGGAATTGTTATGATTGATTATGCTTTGTGATCATATATATATACATATATATATTTTGATGGGTTTGTTAATGATGATGATGAATATGTATGTATGTATGTATGTGCGTGCGTAGGTCCTGGCAAGCAAATCCAAGATTTACATGGTCCTAGAGAAGAGGCACACAGTGGATCTGTTGTTGGCAGTGCTGACCATGAAAATGGATAAAAGTTACAAATCGTCATGTCTTTTGAATTAATTTAATAACGTGACACATTACGTTACGTTTATGTAAATGTCACATTACGTTTATGTAAATGTCACATTACGTTTATATAGGTGTCACGTTACGTTACGTTTATGTAGGTGTCACATTACGTTCATATTGGTATCACGTTACGTTTATATAGGTGTCACGTTACGTTACGTTTACGTAGATATGTCACGTTATGTTTATATAGGTGTCATGTTACGTTACGTTTATGTAGATATGTCACATTACGTTTATATAGGTGTCACGTTACGTTTATGTAGGTGTCACGTTACGTTTATGTAGATATGTCACGTTACGTTTATGTAGATGTCACGTTACGTATAGGTGTCACGTTACGTTTATGTAGGTATCACGTTACGTTACGTTTATATCAATTTCCCTATATATGGTTTTATTATTATTTATGATATTAACAACTAATATTGAGGGTAAATATGTCAAGAAACTTCTCACAGGACTTATGGGAACATAAGTTTTTTTGTGGGACCAAATGTAGCACAAGTCTCCCTAATAGGATTTCTAAATAATTTTCCCTAAATCCATAATAGTTAGACTTAATTCTCATAAAGTCCTATTAAAAATAAGTCTTCGAAAAATCGTCACTAAAAATAATTTTTTTGTGACCATTTTTTTATGTATGTTGCTAAAAATTAACAATTAGTGACTTTTGTTGTCATGGTTTTCTTAAATTGTCGCTAAAACTTACAATTAGTGATAATTTTCTGTAACGAATTTTTTAAAGGGCTGTGCTACATCCTTTAATTTTTGGCCTTCTAATCCCCCTAAATTTCAAACCAAGGCAAAAAAAAAAAAAATGCCCAAAACGACGTTTTGGGCATTAGGGAGATTAGGAGAGCTTTTTTTAGAGGGACAAATCATTTTTCTTTTTTAAATTGTCACTAAAAGTTGTGAATTAATGACACTTTTTTGTGACAATTTTTATATTGTCGCTAAAAATTAACAATTAGTGACATTTACTAATAATATTTGATAAAAAATATCATTAATTATCATAAGACTAATTAGATAATAAGTCCACTTATTAATTTAGGACATATAGTCTGAGGCGTCCAAAAATCTTGGACTGCCACCGGTGGCTTCCATACGGGAGAGTGCTTCTCTGTTTCTCTAACTTTCTTTACCTTTTTACTCCTCTCCTCTTATTTAAACCTCTGCATACCAACTCTGTCTTCCCCTTCTCTGCGCTTTTGAACCCTCTCCTTTCCTTTCACTTTAAACCCTCTCTCTCTCTCTCTCTCTCTCTCGTGTCCGAGTGAGATGGCAAAGGGACCAGGTGATGACGCGTTAGGACCCCTGAAATACCAGGTAGATCAGTACTCGAGCCTTCCTATGCATCACCCACTTCTGCTTCAACAAACACTCGGTCATTACTTCTTAGGCATTGCTAACATTGTTCCCTTTGTTTTTTACAGACTTGGGTCTTGAAAGTCTCTATCCATTGTGAAGGCTGCAGGAAAAAGGTCAAGAAAGTTCTTCATAACATTGATGGTCAGTGTTTGTACAACAATTTATAGATATGTGTGTGTGTGTGTTTAGACCTACTTATTTTTGTTATATCTCTCAATCACTGTTTTCTCTTGTGGGTTCTTCGTTACAATATTTTTACTTTATATTTTTGATTCATTTGCAGGTGTGTATACCACAGACATTGATTGTCAGCAACATAAAGTTACAGTGACTGGAAATGTGGATGCGGAGACACTGATCAAGAAGTTGGCGAAAACCGGGAAGCACGCAGAGCTTTGGCCAGAAATTGTTGAAAAAAAAGAGAAAAAACCCGGAAAATCCAAAAACAAGAAAAAAAATGACCCTGAAAGTAGCGAAAAAGTTAGTGATGATGATCAACATAAGAATCTAGAAGAGGAAATTGAAAACCCCAACAAAAATAGTGGTGATGAGTCTCCAGAGGAGGATGAAAAGGGTGGTGAAAATGAGGAGGCTGCTCAGGCTACTGGTGGTGGCAATGGAGGTAAAAAGAAGAAGAAAAAGGGCAAAAAAGGTAATAACAATGACGGTGAAAATGGTGGGGATGCACTGGGCGGCACTGAATCCCCTACACCAACCAATGGTGTGGGCCCATTAATTGGGTCAGTGAATCCCGGCCCTCCATTTCATCCAGTGTACCCCTACCCACCACCCTGTTATCCACCTCCAGCTTATGGACTGAGTTACAATACGGCATATCCTAGTACTAGCTCTTCGTATTACGTCCCACCGGTGCTTGCATACACGCAGCCACGCATAGATTATCCACCAGCTCCACCATCTGATTCAATTTATGCGTTCAGCAACAATAATCATGCTAGTTATTATTATGATGATGATGATGATGAGAGTGGTTGCTCAATCATGTGACTAAATTGTCAGGATATGAGGGGTGATTATTCAGTACTTCCGGAGTATGAACACGTAGTGTTCCATAAGATTTTGATTGGTGGAGAAAAAACAAGGGCTAACTAATTGGTGATTTGGTTTGGAGTGTGGACACGTAGTGCTCTGGGAGTATTAAATAATTTCCCAGATATGAGAGGGGTATATGTCAGATTATATTATATATATGTTTCAGTAGTATATGAAGGAAATTGGGGAGTAATTCTGTAGATGGAAAATTTAATGTGAGATTTGATGGAAATAAAAGAGCTGTTTTATGGTTTGTTTTTATTTAGATTTGCTTACCACTTTGGGTTTACTTAAGCACATGAATGAACTTCTAGTTCTTGATTGTTTTGTAGGACCTCTAAATGTCCCTTTTGCTCTCACTCTTATGTGGAAAGGAGTGTTTTGGTTGTGAAATCTGTATTTTTTGCCCTCTCTCTTAAGAAAGTAATGCCAAAGGACTGATTTTAGGAATTGGTTTGTCTTTTTGAAAAAGGGAGCTCTTTGTTTGGTTGAAAACTTCTTTTGTAGATTCCTTTTGCTTTTGATGATAGGGAATGAGTAGGCAACCACCATGTACTGAAAGCTACTTTGTGTGGTTAGTTGCTGCTTTTCTTTGTTCCCAAAGCTGCTTTTCTTTGTTCCCAAAGTCTCTGTATGAACTAAGAAGGGGGAACCCTTACGTATAAGAAGTTCATTTTGACAGTTGTTTTAGTTGAGATTTTGAAAACATTTTGGCTCCGTTTGATTTAATGAATTATAATTTGAGTTTAGAATTGTGATTTTAGTATGAAATTGTGAGTTGAGTTTTGAAAATAGAAAATTTTGTTTAATTATAAGTTTTGAAAAGAGTGGTGAAAAAAAATTTTGAATTTTAAATTTTGAATTTTGAAAAGAGTTCTGAATTTTAAAAAAAGTTTTGGATTATATTTTGAGTTTTATATTTTTGAATTTTGAGTTGTATTTTGAATTTTTTGGATTTATTTTTTAAAATATTAAAAAATGTTTAAGAAAAATTTATTTCCTTATTTTAAATATATAATTTTTATTTAAATATTTTATTTTATTTTGTAAATAGTTTAATTTTTTTAATTTTAATATTTTAAACTCAAAACACAACTACACTCAAATCGTAACCAAACACATAATTCAAAACTCAATTCAAAAATTATTTTTTAAACTCATAACCAAACACATGAAACTCCATACTATTTTCAAAACTCTATATTTATATCGTAATCAAATACATAACAACAAAAATTAAAATATTTAAGAATATATGTATAAAATAAAATAAAATATTTAAAATAAAAAATAAAAATTATATATTTAAAATTTAAAAATAATTTTTTTAATATTTTAAAAAAATACAACACATAAATGTATGAAAAATTGTGCACATTAAACTAAATAAAAAAATATTTATCCTAAAAAAATAAAATTAATTTTTTTAAATATTTAAAAAAAATAAATCTAAAAAATTTCAAAATACAACTCAAAACTCATAACCAAACAAGTTTTCTCTTTTCAAAATTTATAACTCAAAACACGACACTTAAATCATGATTCAAAAAATAATTTTAAAAAATAAAATAAAATGATATTTTTCTGAATTTTTTCTTTTAAAATAGAGTTTTGAAAAGAGTTTGATTTTGAGTTTTAAAAATAGTTTTGAATTGAGTTTTGAGTTGTGTGTTTGGTTACGAGTTTTAAAAAAAAAAATTGAATTAAGTTTTAAATAGTTTTGAGTTGTGTGTTTGGTTATAATTTTTTTAAAATAAAATTTAAAAATTTTTTAATTAAAATTATGATTTCAAAAGACAACCAAACATGGCTTTTGTGTCTTGAAGTGTGTGTCATCATATATTGCTCCCAAAAGATAGAATGTGGTAGTTGTGATCTAGTTGGGTTGTTACTAAAATTACCAAATTTCAGTCATGTGCATATTGTTGGGTAGTGTGGATTCACTAATGCTTAACACTAATCAACTCGATTGTGAGTTCAACTACATAAACTTATCATTCATTTGAATTTTAGAATAAGAATATTTTTAATATTTTACAATTACGCCACCTCGTCTTAATACGATATATTTATAGCCAAAGTATATCATCTCTTAATATTTCTGAAACATCACTCAATATTTCTGAAACACCACGTGACCTTAATCTAAGTCAATCACCAATTACTTAGTCATATGTTGTTTTTTCATCCCCAACATAAATTGTGGGTCCTTACGCCTCTCCACCGATCAAAACCTTATGGAGCACCACGTGTCCATACTCCGAAAATACTGAATAATCACCCCTTAATTATATTGTAATTGTTTTTAGATTATAATGAAATTGCAGTGATTGTAAAATTAGTAGATGTTTAGCATCTCCTAAAATAGTCAAAAAGTCAAAAAAATCACTGAAAAAGCAAAAAATGTAATACTATTCACATGTTTGGGCGGGAAACAAAAAGTTGAATAGATAGAAAATAAAAATACAGAAATATCCCCTCCAACAGTGCACTTTTTGTTGAAAATAAATAAATAAATAAAAACAAGATAAAGATAAAGCACTAATCGACAAGCAAGATGGAAAACATGTCAAAAAGTCCAAAGGATAGGAAGGTGATTTTGCTAGTTGATACATTATTTTAATACACATTTTTTCATAAAAGGTCAAAAAATTATTCTAAACATATATCTTTTTTTTCTATTTTTTTAGTTAAAAAATTAAAAAATACTTATATAGTTCATCTCAAACAACCCCTAATACTGTTCTAAGATAAATCACGTTAACCTGTATTCTCATATACTTGATTTTTAATCCATCGAAGTTGTAGCAGTAAAGTTGGAATATCCATGGCATAGGTACATTCCCATGCATTAAATTCTTAATATTTAGTGTTTAATTCACTAAAATAAAATAAAATAAAATAATTATTTCATCAAAATGTTTGTTCTTCTTAAATTTGGTATATTAAAAAATTATAAGAAATACATTGTAAATTAAATCTTTATTTACCCTTATGCAGGGAGACTTGATTTTGAAATGGAACGTGTTGAAAGTAGGGATAAGGATTTGCCCCTGGTCAAAATAAAGGAAAAGCTATGCTAGCATGGCAGAGTCAGAAAATTAATTTAGAGGGGACACTTACTAATTATAATAATTTTTATAAAAATATTTTACGTAAATTTTTTACGATTGATTTCAGGAAATATCAAGAAAAAAAATATTATTTGTAACTAGTGTATCATGGACAATACAAAAAAAAATATGGATATAAGCCTTAAAATAAATTATATAATGATAAATTATTTTTTGATACAAAATTTGATTAAAAATTCAATATAATGGTAATACCACGTCATCACTGGTATGTAACATCACCCACTAATGATAAATAAACGCATAAATAGTGAACCTCACATGTCAAATATAACTAACAATCTAATAAATTTCATATTTTTATAGTGAGATTATTTATACTTGCATATCACTAATAATGACATCGTCGTTATATTCAAAAAATTTCATAACTAATATGATTTATTTATAATAATCTCTTCATTTTCAATCAAAATAACTATTATTGTTTTCATAATTTTTAAAATGTCATTGACATTTCACTTTAATAATATTTTTATAATTTTTTATTTAACTTTTTTTTATGTTTATAAAAAAAAAAAATTCCGAAAATTTAGGAGGAGCACGTGACCCCCTGGTCACATGCTCCCTCCGCCCCTGTATGCTAGGGCATGCGGGGACAAGCTGGGAGTACCTATTGATGGAAGAGAGTATTTAAGTTATCAGGAGCGTTGATTATTTCATAGGGAGGTTAAAAAATGATAGTTCTACTTTATTTTATTTCATTTCAATAAGTATCTTATTTTCTTTCTCTTTTTTGCTGGATTTCTTTTGATTTGTATTTTGTATGTTTATGAGGAATATGCCAAGTGGAATTTTCCCCTGTACAGCTCTGTTGAGTTTCATTAAGCTAGTCATAAATATATAGGAAAATGATATTCGTGACTGAGAGGTGTTTTGGAAAGTTGGTAAAAAGTTGACTTTTGACTTTTTATCAAGTTTTTTAGTTTTTTGAAAAGTGATTTGGGAAGTTGATAAAAAGCTAGCTTTTTACTTTTTAGTTTAATATTTATTTATGATGTCAAATCAAATTAAAATGACCAAAATATCCTTACCCAACATAAGAATTTTATTTTTTTATTTTTTTTTCATAGGCCCTAATTTGTAATTTTACACCTGTGTTTTTAGCACTTGCCAAACCAATTTTCTGGCATTTTTGATACTTGCGTTTTTGAACATTTTGTCCAAAAACGTGACATTTTGCTATGTTCTCAAAATGGCACTGAATGAATTTCAGCAGGTTTCTTGAAGCCTCAAGTATATATTTTGCTCTACGTATATATATTTTGATGATGAGGGTCACATTGGACTCATCATTATATAGTAAATTCTGAATACCTGTAATTATCTCACAAGTATAATTAAGCTCCAGAGTAAGGGCGGGGGATCACGACCCCTTCAAAAATTTATAAAGGCCCTTTCTATTAACTTTTATATTCCGTCATACTAAATACTAAAAAAATATATAAATATATTTTTCACCAAAAGAAACAGAGAATGAATTAAAGAGAATTTTGGGTTGTGTTTGGAGAAGTTCTCTAAACACATTTTCACCCATTGATTTCAGTGTGGTATTTGTTTTGAGTTTTTAAATTATAATTATATATTCACTTTTGAAAACTCCTTTTTAAGCGGAAAAATTTGACTAATCTAGATGTCCGGCCAGTTTACCGGAACAGTGTTCAGTTTTTTTTTTTTTTTTTTTGGCACCTGTTATTTTATATTTTAAATAAAAAATATTTTCATAATTTTTTAAAAAAAATTTATGAGCTATGAATAGGATTTTAAGTTATGTGTTTGGTTATGAGTTGTAAGTTTTTAAATTAAATATTATATGTCACATTATTTATTTCAAACTCAATTCAAAACTCTTTTCAAAAGTCATCACCAAACAAATTTTTCACACTCAAATCATAATTTCAAAACTTACAAACTTAAAATATAACTCTATTCTCAAATCGTATTTAGAAAACTCTATCAAACGCTACCTTGATTTTTCTCAGGTTATTCTCAATAATATTTTCATTTTGTTCTAGGGCTTCTTCAAATCAAACTCTTATTTTGTAGCCTCTCAATTAACAAACAACATGTACCAACTACTACTATGATGCAGAAGCTTCTTTGAAAATTTCAACCAGGGCTTCTCATCAATGCAAGGAGGGTTCTAAACTTGGCAGACAAGTGCGTTTTGGAAAAGCACTTTTGGTTCCAAAAGCAAGTGAGCTGATGCAAAGTAGGCAAATTAATGAAGAGTAATACTTGGTAGCTCAAAAAATTTGGCTTGAAAGAGAGAGGAGAGAAGAGAAGAGGAAGACAGAATAGGCGAGAGAGAAGGAGGAAGAGAAGGAAGATCGATGGTGATGGCGGAGGAGGAAGAGAAGGAAGATCACCGGTGGGTATCGCCGATCGCCTCTTTCAGACTCTGTTTTCTCTAATTTTTTTTTTTTTTTTTTTCTCTAGTTGATCTGGATTTGAAGATAAAGGGGGGGAAAAGAAAATTGTTAATGATGATGATGTGTTGATGATGATGAAGATGTTGTTGTTGATGATGATGATGTGTTGATGAAAATGTTGTTGTTGATTTCAGACTCTGTAAACTCTACTTTTTTTTCTTTTTTTTCTAGTTAATCTAGATCTGAAGATGAAGATGAAGGGGGAAAAATAAAATTGTTGATGATGGTGTTGTTGATGATGATGATGATGATGACGTGTTGATGAAGATGTTGTTCTGTGTTACCCAGTTCCCTCCTCTTCTCTTCTCTTCTCTTCTCTTCTCTTTCTTCTTAAAAAAAAGAAGCAAAACGACATCATTTTGGATTCGGGCTATTCAAGCTTTACTATTTTCGAGCTACTAATCGGAAGTGATTAATGAATACCAAATAATATAATGACATCATCATTTTTAAAGAATTATAATCAAAGTTTGAACCCTTTAGGCTGTTGAGTTTTTTTTTTTTTTTTTTTTATATAACAAAATGCTATGAATCATAAAAAATATTTTACAAAAGTAGTCTCAAAGTTGTGGTTGATCAACCGGCCCATTGACTAGAAAATCTTAGGATTGACCAATAATAGCTTCAAGATGATTCTCGCAATTTTTTTTTATGGTCTTTAGCATTGCTAAATTTTATGTAAGTGACAATTGTGGTATGGATGAAATAAATTATTAGATGTTTTAAGAGTAGTAGAGTTGATGTCCCCAATTCGATAGAGATCAGAGGACAATGGTAAACATTTACGTTGTATTTGGTTAAAAAAAATTTAAAAAATTTAGAAATAGAAAGAAAAAAGGTACATTTAGTTTTATATATATTTTTTCTATTCCTTTTCCTTTTCTTTTCCTTTTTCATTTTCAAATCTTTTCCTAAATCTCTTAATGGCATTATGACCTATATGTATCATTAACAATTTGTTAAAAATAATAAGGGCAAATTCTGACTTTTCTTGAATTTTGAAAAATTATAATTAATTTTACAATGTTAATACAATTATATTCGTCTCTTCCTAAATTTAAGTTTGCATAACAAATTGGGGGAAGAGAGGCGGTGGTGGCAGAGGGAAAAGAATATAAGAAGATGGTAAGAGTGTCAAGTGGAAGAGTATTGGTGGATAAACTGTTTAGTGAGATGTTGAAGGGTGGAAGAGTTGTAGAATTGTGTGGTCTAGTGTTGAAGTAGGAAGATAGGGTGGGCTATTTTGTTTAGCGTAAAGTGGGGTGGGATTGTTATCATTAAATAATTACATATTTTGCTTCACATCAATGATCCCTTAACGGTATGGATTAATTTATTTTTTAAATTTAAAATTTTAAGAGAAATAATCTAATTATATTAAAATTTTAAGAGTTATTCTAATTTTTTTGTACTTCAAAAAAAAAAAAAAAAACAGTAGAGTATAATTTGTCCAAATAATAATTAACGAATAGGTAGATCTGTCCATAGACGCGCACAACAAAAATAAATAGATATGGAATACCAAATTGCACTCACCCATAAACTCTCCCTTAATAGGAGTGCATATATGGCGTCTCAAGAAACCCTCTCTAAAGAAACTCTCTCTCTAAACAACGGTAACAATGGCCGATCTATCGAAGAGGAGGATCATCTGGTGCGCAGCACCAAAAAGGTCAAGAGCTCTACAATTGTTGAGGGAGATCAACTGATGGAGGAGATCGTGGCACCATCTGAGGCTATCCAAGCAAACCAAGAAGTGGAAATGCTCCCCACACCATCTGAGGTACCCTAGAAGAAATCTTTCAAGCAAGCTCTCACAGCAACCAAACATAATGAAAAGGCCTTCGATAGTGATTTGGATCGCCTGTCCTCTGATGATGATTTCCTCACCGATGAAGAGGATAATGAGGTCCTATAGGAAGATGAACAAGCGCAAGACCTAGCTCCCATAATTCCCAGAATCAAACTACCCCTACGGCTGGTGAAACTGATCCGTAAACCTTGGAAGGACTGCCTCATAGTCCGGCTGTTGGGGAAAACTGTGGGGTTCAAGTTTCTTGTCAACAAATTGAAGAAAATTTGGGGCTTACAAGGAGATTTTGAAGCCACAGATCTGGGGCTTGGTTTCTTTCTTGTGAAATTTGAAATGTTAGCTGATTGCAACAGAGTTTATACTGAAGGGCCTTGGATAATCATGGATCACTACTTAACTGTTCGTAGGTGGGAACACGATTTTAAACCTTCGGAAGCTAAAGAAGTTGCTACAGCCCTTTGGGTTAGATTCCCACAACTACCCATTGAATATTACAATGAAAAAGTCCTCTATCACATCGCCAAGGTGATTGGCAAGCCGCTCAAAGTGGATCTAAATACAGCCATGTCTACCCGAGGTCAGTATGCCAGGGTATGTGTTGAAGTTGATCTTACAAAGCCTCTTGTATCTAGATTTGCTATTGGTAAATATTCGTATATAATAGAATATGAACATCTTCATTATTTTTGTTTTGCATGTGGCAAGATTGGCCACCGTAAAGAATACTGCAGCATTAAACCAATTACACTACCGTCCCCGGTGCACCAAGGAGGGGTCAACACCAAGAAGACAACAAGGTTCTCGAGCACCTCCCAACGGCTAATCCATCAGGCCCAAAAGTTGTTTACCCCCCTAGTGATGAAGCACAGTTTGGCCCATGGATGATTGTTAGTCGAAGAACTCGCAAGCCCACTCCTACCAACCGTAACTCGGGGCCCATAATGCACAAGAAGCCTAATAATAGATTCAGCCCCCTTACTACTAAGCCCAGCAGAGAGGGAACCTCTGTGTCAACTAAAGGTAAGGAGATCCAAGTACCTCAGGCCTTAAATCCCCACCAAGCCTCTTCCAGTGTTAATCCCTTACACTCCAACTCTGAGGTTGCAACTCATCCCAATCAGTCCACTCCTTCTGCTTTACACCATTCTATCGCTGGCTCTGACTTACTCCTTCAGGATAGCCATGTGAAGAGTTCGACTGCTTCAGAACCTAGTCCTGTGCTACAACCTGCCACTGGGTCAGATAGCCCGATGCATGAGTTGGCCACCACTCCCACAGCCACCTCCTGTCCTCCCATTCCTATAACAACACACCTTCATTCTCCCCCAGAAGATCATAATCCCACCCCCTCTCCAGTAAAGCCTAAACAGAAAAAGAAACCACCAGACCCTAAACATGAGCCACAACACCACCAACGAAGAAATGGAGAAACTGGAAGTTCAGCTGTCCGAATTGACACACAGTGCAGTGGGCTCATACCTCGAACCCGCGAGCGAAGCAATTCACCAAGTAAGCATCGTCTGGTGGATAGACGAAATCAGGCTGAATTTAGAGCCCAGATGGATGGCGCTGGTCAATCTCTTCAAGCGACAAGAATGGTACCGAGGTCAACGGCTCTAAGCCGACACTCGTGCGTAATATGGGTGGTCTAAGTCCTCGTAATCAGTTACCTCACCTCCCCACCTGTCCATCTATGAATATCATGCTATGGAACTGCCGGGGAGCCAGCAACAAAACCTTCAGAAGGAACTTCAGGGAGATCACCAGAACTCATAGACCAGAGGTGGTAGCCCTTTTTGAAACCAAAGTCTTGTTCAGCTCTATGGGGCTGTTCTTCAACAACCTGGGCTACACTGCGTCTACAATTGTAGATCCTGTGGGTCGAGTGGGAGGAATTTGGCTGCTCTGGAATCCTACACATGTCTCAGTTAGTGCTCATGTAGCAAACCACCAAGTGATTCAAGCCACAGTCAAAAGGCAAGACTATGAAGATTGGGTGTTAGGCGTGGTTTATGCGAGCCCCAACATCAGACTCCAACATAACCTATGGCAGGACTTGGAAGACACAGCCAACTCTATGACCAAGCCCTGGCTTATTGCTGGTGATTTTAATGATATCAGTAGCCATCATGAAAGGCGGAGCTTCACCCAAACTACTCAACAGAATCGTAGCCATAGGTTCTCAGACCAAATAAACCGCTGTGGTCTTATGGATCTTGGTTGCTCAGGGCCCAAATTCACCTGGACCAACAACAGAAAAGGCCTCTCCAACACTATGGAACGCTTGGATCGAGCCCTGTGCAATGCTGAATGGAACACCCTCTTTCCTGAAGGCACAGTTCGTAACCTGCCTCGGACCTACTCTGATCATTCTCCTCTCATTGTCTACACTGAAGGTATTTCTAAACTTTCTCCTTGTAATCGTCCTTTTCGTTTTGAGGCAATTTTGGTCATTACACCCCAATACAGAGAAGTGGTTTCTTCCTCTTGGAATCATAATAATTCTTTAAGTAATAATCTTTTGCATGTTGCTAATGACTCCCTTCATTGGAACAAAAAAAATTTTGGTAATATTTTTAAAAGGAAAAGACATCTCCTTTCTCGCATTGAAGGAATTCAAAAAGCTCTTGCTAACCATTTTTCCCACAACCTGTTTTTACTTGAAAAATAATTAATTAGTCAGTATAACAAAACCCTCTTGCAAGAGGAGGTCCTTTGGTTTCAAAAATCTAGGGTGAATTGGATTACGCGAGGTGAAAGAAATACTAGATATTTTCATGTGTCTACCATTGCTAAAAGGAAGAGGCTTAAAATTGAATCCTTACGGTCTGCCACTGGGACCTGGATTATGGAAGCCCAAGCTATCAAAGCTCACATTCAAGCCTATTTTATAGATATGTTCCAAGCTACACCTGTTACCAATCTTAGTCACTGGAACAATATTGCACCTCACACCATTTCACCTGAAGAGAACCACAGGCTCTCTAAGGCCTTAACTAGTCATGAGATTTGGGAAGCCACTAAACATATTAATGCTTTTAAAGCTCCTGGCAGAGATGGCTTCCAAGCTTTATTTTATCACACTTTTTGGGATATTATTGGTCAGGATGTTTGTTCCTTTGTTAAAAAATGTTACATTGATAAGACTGTACCCTCTGAAATCAATAAAACCCTCATTGCCCTTATCCCTAAGACTGATAACCCTGAAACTATCACTCAGTTTCGCCCCATTAGTCTGTGTAATGTGTCTTACAAAATCATCGCTAAAATCCTTGTTAATCGTATCAGACCCCTTCTTCATAATCTTATCAGTCCTAGCCAAAGCAGCTTTCTTCCTGGTCGCGCTACTCATGATAATATCATTATAACCCAAGAGATACTCCATACCTTACACCATAGAAAAGGTAAACTAGGTGGCCTTATCCTTAAATTAGACCTTGAAAAAGCCTATGATAAGATTTCTTGGGATTTCCTCCGTGATACCCTTTATGAATTTAAATTGAATCATCACTGGATTGATCTTATTATGTCCTGTGTTTCTTCCGTTAGATTTTCTCTGTTATGGAATGGGGAAACCATGGATGAATTTACACCTGGCCGAGGCTTGAGACAGGGTGACCCTCTATCCCCCTACATTTTCGTTCTCTGTATGGAACGTTTGTCCAATATGATTCGTTGCAAGGTGGAGAATAAGCAGTGGAAGGGCCTCAAAGCAGCTAGAGAGGGGCCAACTATATCTCACATTTTCTTTGCGGATGACCTCCTCCTCTTTGCTCAAGCTGACCAGGCCAATTGTGAGACCACTATGACTACCATCAATGAATTCAGTCTCATATCTGGCCAGCAACTCAGCTTACATAAATCTAAAATGTTCATTTATCCAAATGTGGACAGCAGGAAAGCTAAGGATCTGAGTCTGTTTTATGGAATCGGCCTTACAAAAAATTTGGGCAAATATTTGGGAGTACCCCTCCTCCACAGTAGAGCCCATAAGGGTATGTTCAATGATATTTTGGAGAAAGTTCAAAAAAAACTCTCCACTTGGAAAGCCAAATACCTTTCCCTAGCTGGTCGGACTACCCTTATCCAATCAGTAACCTCAGCCATACCTTCTTATATCATGCAAACTAATAAATTTCCTCAGAGTGTGTGCAAACAACTTGACAAACTCAACAGAAATTTCCTTTGGGAGGACCAAGAAACTAAGAAGAGAATCCATCTTGTTAACTGGAGACAAGTTTGCAAGAGTAAACAAGAGGGAGGCCTTGGCATCAAAAGAGCTGAGGACCAGAATCTTGCCCTCTTATCTAAGCTTGGTTGGAAATTAATAAGTGATAAGGAATCTATCTGGTCTGCTGTCCTCCGAGGCAAGTATCTTCAAAAAGCTTCTTTGATGAATTGGCCTAGTAACAGAGTGGCTTCTCATACTTGGAGAAGCATCATCAAAACCAGGGACATTCTTCAAAAAGGTGTGAAATGGTCGGTTGGTAATGGCAAGAATATATCCTTCTGGAATGATTGGTGGTGTGGTGAGGCCACTATTGCTTCCCAATGCCCAGGTGATCATACATCTACCCATTTGAAAGTTGCTGATGTTATTACTGATGGTAGGTCTTGGAACATTGATACAGTTCCTGAGCCCATCCCCCAATCCATCTTGCTTGACATATCCCAAATCCATTTGCCCCAATTTGTTGAAGTTCCAGATAACCCCCATTGGAAAGGAGCCCCTACTGGTAACTTTACTGTAAGTGCAGCCTATGACCTCTTAACACACATGGATCAGGACAGTGAGCAAGTTAATTGGCAGTGGACCTGGAAACAAAAATTTCCACAAAAACTAAAGGGCTTTTGCTGGCTGCTCTTTCATGAGAGACTGTTGTCCAACCACCATAGAAAATCTAAAGGCCTGACAATGGATGAAAGTTGTCCCACGTGCAATTCAACTCAAGAAGACCTATGCCATATTTTCAAGGATTGCCCTAAAGCTAAGGAGGTTTGGCTAGCCATTAGAGACCATAGATGGCTTCAGAACAGTGAACATCAACCATGGAATCTGTGGCTCCAAACTAACCTGAAATGCAAGGAGAGAACTATTTTCCAAATTCCTTGGGGTATGGTATTTTTATACACTATGTGGAAAATCTGGAAAGTTAGAAACAATTTCATTTTCAGGCATGAAGATTGCACTATGTATGAAGCTATCAGATACATTCAACAACAGGCCATTGAAACCTATGAAGCCTTCCACTCTGATCACCTCACAGGCCAGTTTTTACACCATAATGCTAACTGGCTGTTGCCTTTTGCAGGTACAATTAAACTCAACTCTGATGGATGCTCTAAGGGCAACCCTGGACCAGCTGGTTATGGAGGTCTATTTAGGGATGAGAGAGGAGCTTGGATTCATGGCTATCATGGAAGACTGGAGGAAGCTACCAGTTTGGAAGCAGAACTTTGGGGCGTGTATAGGGGCCTTACTATCATCCTTGAGAAAGGAATGAGAGACATTGTTATTGAAATTGATTCTGTGCAAATGGTCAAACTCCTCCACGAAGACTCTAGCCCAACCTTCCAGCATAGGGCCCTTCTTGAGGACTCTAAGTTCCTGCTGCAGAGGTGCAAATGCACCATCCAACACATCCTTAGAGATGGAAACAAAGCTGCAGATGGTTTGGCTAATTTAGGGGTGACTTACCAAGAAACTTTTTTTTTTTTGAATGACCCACCTAGTGAAATTGCTAATCTGCTTGTTGCAGATATTCTAGGATCTTCAGCTGTGTAATCAAGGCTTCATGCCTTTACTCTTTGTTCTCTTATTTCTTTTGTATCGAAAAAAAAAAAAAAACAAAAATAAATAGATAAAAATAAATAAAAATAGCATGGGCCATGTAAGCTTGGCCATTAAGTATTGGGCTGGGCTCTATTTTGAGAGAAGAACACTCAATGCTGAAGTAGCCTAGCCCCAACAATTTATAAATGGGTTTTTTATTGATAAATTCTATTTAGGAGTGTTCTAATCTAAAAAGTCTACGAAGAAAATTTATAACTCACTTAATCCCATGTATTTATACATTTATTCTATAAGGCCCTTTTTCTTTATTTACATTATTTTCTTAGACTCTTATACCCTTATATTTAATGTTGATATGCATTAATTACACACCACTATTTAATGTTGGCATACATTACACACAAAAAATTAAATATGTTTCTTTACTAATTGTCATTATGTTTTGGTTGTTTCAATGTATTCAAATGTTGACTATACGTGATGATGTGAATATCCACATTAGATGACGTGAATGTGAATGTTCACATCAGATGACGTGAATGTTCATGCTAAAACATATGCATTCACATTTATATGTTTTAGTATGAACATTCACATCATGTTTATATTCAAATGAAAGTTAAGACTTGTAATTGTGTAATTTGATGCAATACTGATGTAAACCTTAACATCATATTTATCAAAACGTCATCTGATATAAACATTCACATTTACGTCATCTAATATAAACATTCACGTCATTACGTACGGTCAACATTTAGATACATAGGAACTACCAAAAACATAATGACAATCAATGATGCATGGAAACTATAAAAACATAATAATAATTAATAAAAAATCATATTTAATTTTTAGTGTGTAATATATATCAACATTAAATAGTGATGTGCAGTTAATGCATTTTTTTGAAGTGAAAATATAATGACAATCAATATTAAATATCAACATTAATAGAGGCAGGAGAGATTTAGGGTATTTTGGTATTCTTACCTCAAATAAGACTTAATGAAATAGTCAAAATATGGGTTGGATGAAATAAAACTCTTAAAAAGAGAACTTATCAAAAAAGCTCTATTTTTAAATTGCACTTTATGGATTTGGCATAAGATTAGGGATTGTTTGGAATAATCTAAATAAGTGCACTTTTTGACTTTTTATGAAATATGGATTGGATTTAGGAATAAGGATCATCGACCGCACATTCCTGCAGCCTTCCTTGCTGCCATCTCCAAAACGACGTCGTTTTGTTTAGTTTAGTTTTTTTTTTTCCTAAAAATTTGAATTTCCCGCCCGTTTATTTTATCTGTGTTTAGCCCTAACCATTGCGACATACAGAGCTGGACAAAAGAGAAAGAAGAGAGACGTAGAGAGAGAGAGAGACGATCGGCGAAGACCGCAAGACAATCGAAGACCAGAGACACGACGATCGGAGACCGGAGACACGATCTGCAGGATCTGCAAAGAAACGAAGTGTGAGAGATGGTGGAGAAAGGCGACGGTGATGGACAGAGGATGGCGGAGGGATGCGAGTCCGGCTGCAACGCGACGGCGTCAAGTCGACATTGCAGCCATGACGAGGTCCATTTCATCTCTGTTTCATTTCTGGGCCGCTATATACGTATATATAATTTATATATAATTTTTCCTTGAATGGTATGGAACTGATTTTTCCTTGGAGAGGGTTGTTCTTCCTATAATTTTTCTTTTGGGGGAGGCTGTTGTTCATGAATGGTATGATGGTCTGCTATATACGTATATATAATTTATATATAATTTTTCTTTGAATGGTATGGAACTGTTATTGATGAATGGTATGATGGTTATGGACCTCTGTTGTCAAATAAAACAGAGACCATTAAGGTTGAGTTCGGATCTTCAGCCTAGGACCTCTGTTGTCAAATATATAATGTATAAAATTTGCATGCTTGGACCTTTGTTGTCAAATATATAATTTGCATGCTTGGCCAATTTTATGGATGGAAAAAATGATGTATATATGTATAAAATAATGTCAAAATGAAACATAGATGAAATGGAACACAGATGAAATGAAACAAAAATTAGCAATTTGCATGCTTGGCCAAATTTTATTTTGGATAAATTACAGTGATTTTTTCTAAAAATGATATTGCAAATAGATTCTAATTTTAACATAATAAAACCATATTGCTCATAGATTCTAATTTTAACATAATTACATTGAATTTTTATAAAATTTAAATTGATATAACAGTTAGCTTCCTTAACAATTTATTAATTATATGGATGGAAAAAATGATATTACCATCACTTTTATACGAAAATGTATAGAATTTGATTGTTTATTTTTATTTTTGCACTAGAAAGTTGGTATATGTTGATGGATTGCTGATGTAACTAAACCAAAAACAGAGAGGTATTTTATTAAATTAGAAACACAGAGGTACAAAATTAAACATTATCATACCTGTCCAAAAAAATCCAAGTCATAGATCCAAGTAATATGAATTGATTCATTGAACCTATAAATCGAATTGCAGGTAATCGAAGAAAATAATGTTGTTGATGAGTTGCCTAATTGTGGTTGGAAGCCGAAATTGGGCATGCCATTTGACTCTGAACAAGCTGCATATGATTTTTATAATACCTATGGCGGAAAGGTAGGCTTTAGTATTAGGAAGCTATATGCACACAAGAACAAACATACTAAGGAAATAACTTCACGGACTTTTGTATGTTACAAAGAAGGAACTCAGGGTATTGAGAAACAAGATCCACTAGTAAAATTTCCGAGACAAGAGGTGAGGTGTGGTTATGGTGCTTGATTTAGTATCAAGTTAGATAGAAATTTAGGAAAATATGTTGCCATTGATTTTGTTGAACATCATAATCATGATCTTGTGCCTCAAGAGTGCATTCATATGTTGTCATCTCAAAGAAAAATATCTACCACCCAAGCAATTGAAGTAGAATTGGCTTCAGAATCTGGAATTCCTCTTAGGTCTGCTTATGTGCTATTTGGTAGGGAATCTGGTGGAAGAGCATCACTTGGCTTTACCAAATTGGACCAAAAACATTACTTGAGATCGAAGAGACAAAAAGATTTGGAATATGGAGAAGCGGGTAGTGTGTTGCAATACTTTTGTAAGAAAAGTTCAGAAAATCCATCATTTTATTATGCAGTCCAATTAGAATGTAAAGAGCAAATAAGTAACATATTTTGGGCGGATGCACAAATGATAATGGACTATGCTTAATTTGGTGATGTAGCGACCTTTGACACTACTTACAAATTAAATAACGAACATAGACATTTTAGAACCTTTGTTGGATTTAATCATCATCGAGAAACAGTTGTATTCGGTGCAGCGTTGATGTATGATGAGACTGCTGAATCATTCACATGGTTGTTTCAGGTTTTTTTGGAGGTAATGTCAAACAAAGCTCCAAAAACTTCTTTCACCGATCAAGATGCTGCGATGGCTAAGGCCATTCCAATTGTCATACCTAGTACAAACCACCGACTTTGTACATGGCATTTGATGCAAAATGCTGTGAAGCATGTGAGTTCCCTCTTTGAAGATGTTGGGGTAAAGGGTGTCTTTTCAAAATTGATGCATCAAATTGATGATGAAGAAGAATTCAAAATACAATAGGACCAAATGCTTGATAGGTATGATGCACACAACAATCATTGGTTAGCCCAAACTTTTGGTGTGAAGGAGAAACGGGGATGGCCATATATTATGAATTCTTGGGCAGCTAGAATGAGTATTACTCAACTAAGTGAATCATTCAATGCATTTTTGAAGGATTATCTTAATTGTGATCATAACTTGATGGAATTTTTCA
Source organism: Camellia lanceoleosa (assembly GCA_025200525.1). Taxonomy (NCBI): domain Eukaryota; kingdom Viridiplantae; phylum Streptophyta; class Magnoliopsida; order Ericales; family Theaceae; genus Camellia; species Camellia lanceoleosa. The sequence goes on along the minus strand of CM045770.1, from coordinate 52,690,640 downwards.
AGCATTTTGAGAGGGTGCTCTATGACAAGAGGTATAAAGAATTGGAAGCCGAGTATAATTTGTGTCAAAAATTGCCAAGGGTTTCCATTCCAACTGTGATGTTAAAGCAACTGGCAGATATTTACACCAAAACAATTTTTGAGGAATTCCAAAATGAGTACGTGCAGTCCATTGAAGCGTCCATTGTAGGCATTATTCATGATAGTGAGAGTACCATATTCACAATTCAAACGGATGTAGATGGAAAAAAAGATAAGAGTGTAACAATGGATAGAGATGGTTTTTTGAGTTGTAGTTGCAAGAAGTTTGAAGTGCAGGGCATAGTGTGTGTCACGACCCAAACCCGGCCCTATGGGTTTAGCAATCAGAATCGCCAATAACCAATCAGAGTATGAAGGGCTGGCGGAAGCCAATACAGTATAAAACTAGTGTCCATTGAGCTGTGAAAATCTGTATGCCAAAAACATTTTTCATTCATAAATGCAATTATACTGAAAGCAGTGCGATCTATACATTCGATTCTGAGACATTCAAGACGGAACTCAATCCTCGATAACAAGATCAAATCAAGCAGTCTACACAAAAGGTACAATACAAGAGGAGACAGTGGGGAAACAAAAACACCCCAAGCCATGGCATGGCGTCTCGGAACCTCACAGTGAGGCACATTGGCTGGCTTGACAAAACTGGGGACCAATCCCACGCTCTTAGCTTCGGTCTGGTGGCTGAGCACCTACATATATAGATAAACACTGAGCTAAAGCCCAGTGAACAACATAACGTGTAAAGAGGTTATGAATGAATGTCCTTACAGTAATGAAATCAATTCATTATACAGTATTTCAATCCTTCAGTATTTCAGTCAATCAATATTTCAATCAATCAGTCATATGTGATACATCCATTAGCCTATAAACAGTAGGTCCAAAAGGACCGGGTCTTAACAGACCTAACAATAATGATGGCCATCAATCAGTATGGTTCCACAAGGAAACCGACAGAGCTCTGTAACAGTCAATAACAGTGGGTGCTAAGGATGCCACAATACGCTCAAATACAGACATACATTCATTCAATAAACAATATCGTTCAATAAACATTCGATTCGGTGTTCAAAATATAACCATTTGAACATATCTTTACACAATCTGTTACTCACAGTGATTGGGCTATCAGTAGCTAGAGCGCGTCCCCGTGAGCCAACCCTAAACAGTTAACAAATAGAACACACACTAAGTTCATAGTCGAAAAGATGATAATTACATCCCTAAATTCCTCGGTGTGGTTCTATGTTTAAATCCTCATTAAGATGTCTTAAACTAGGCCTAAGAATGCCTAGGATGCGATGAGGATGCAAAAATACAGTTGGAAGGCACTTTTCAAAAGTTGAACAGGGCCTCGCCGGCGAGCCTTCCTTCGCCGGCGAGGTTGCAAAATCAAGGCTTCGCCGGCGAACAATCCTTCGCCGGCGGTGCGATGAAACAAGAAAAAATCTTGGATGCTCAATTTTTACGCGCGATGCTCGCTCCAGCGAGCTTCCAGAATCAAAGGGTTCGCCGGCGAGCCTTCCTTCGCCGAGCGGTCTAATGAAAACGCGAAAAAGTACCGGATGTTCGATTTTTACGCCGAGCCACCAATCCTTCGCCGGGGCTCGAGGAAAACGTTGGTCGCCGAGTGAGAATCCTTCACTTTCGGCGAAGAAGCCAACTGGAATTTCCAGACGGTTTCCAAGCTCAAACCAAGCATTCTCAACTCAATACTCGACCTCTTGGGCTCAAATTCTGGGAAATACATCCCAAAACAATGTATAACAAGTTTCAAAAGCCAATTTATGAATTCAAGCCCCAAAGGTGAGTCAATTAAATCCATTTTCAAACCCATTTTCAAGAACACATCCAAAACATGCAATGCATGAGTTTCAAATCCAATTTAAGCTTCAATTCTTGTCCAAAGGGACTCATTAGTGGGAAAACATTCTGAAAACATGAACTAGAATATAACCATGGACATGCATGTATGATTCAAGCATGAATTCAACTCCAATTTCACTAATTCAACCATGCATGCCACAATTGATCTTCAATTCAACACCTATGAGCAAAATCAAGACTTAACTTCTCTATAACCAAGATGTATGCAAGATGGAACTTAAAACATAACAAGAAGATGGTAATTTTCTTACCTAAGTCTTCAATTTCTTGCCTAGAAGTTCAAACTAGCAACCTATGTTATGAATCTCCAAGTTCTTCTACAATTCAACAATTTGAGCTCAATCTCCCTCTCTCTTTACTAGTTTGGTCGGTTGGGAAGCAAGGAAAAGGCTGATCAAGATGTTTTTGCTAAGTGTATAGGCTCAATATAATTGAGTAAACAAGGCTCCACTCACCATGGCAATTCGGTAATTAACTCAAACTCTTTAATTGACTTAATTTAATCTAATTTAATTATTCCTAATCAATTTTCAGATAAATATATCATTAAATCAGAAATATTCTACTGAGTCTAAAACTTCAAACGGTTTCTAAATCGGCCGCCGATAAGGCCTTCAATTAGCAGTTTAAACATACGAATTCAAACAGGTAGTCGTTCAAGCAAACAGATACAATATGCAATATAACAGACAAACTCATTCAATTTCAGTCTCGATTTCAATCAATTCATTCAGTACTTTAATCAGTTCAATTATCAGTCATTAGCGGCTCAGTTTAGCATTAATCGGTATATAATTCAGTGGTTATACGGTAATCAGTACGAGGGTTGTTACAGTGTGTCAACATTGTTTAAAGGTGCTTAAAGAGATAATCAATGCAAAGGACCTTTCTACACAATACAGACTCAAACAATGGACTAAAAAAGCAAGGGCTGAAAGTGTGAAAGATAGGTGTGGGTATGATGTCAAGGCTGATGTGAAACTACATCAAAACGACCGATATAGGTCATTGATGAATATGTTTAGAGCAATAACAAGTAGAGCCGCCGAAAGTGAAGAAACTTATCATTTGTCACTTGCAAAAGGTGAAGAACTGAGTGTCATGGTTGAAGACAAATTAAATGTGCACACTTGTGGTCAAGTGGAGATCACTGAATTCAGAAATTCCTCAGCTAACACATGTCCATAGAGTGATGAAGTAGATTGTCCAATCCAAGCCAAGGGACTCAAGAAAAGACAAGCAACTAGTAAGGGAAGAAGGAGGATCAAGGGCGTAGTGGAAAAATCTATTGCGAAGAAGAAAAGAATGCAATCTAAGCAGGTAATTAATTTTGTTATGTGTTATCAATTTTGAGTCATGTGTGTTAGGAAAATAATGAATTAAATAATTTGGTTGTTTGCAAGGTGATGGTTTTTGTACTCCTGAAGGTCAATATGAGCCTCCTGTTGCCATGTGTAGACGTCCCCGAACGCATCCAGGGAGGGTTAAGTCCCGTTCCGTTCATATTGGGGTCACTACAGTTCGGACTCGATTTGTGTCACGGTTCTTAATCTTGAACCAAAGAGTCCAAATCCGGCAAATCGTTTTGAGAAACTGATTTTTGAAAAGAAGTGCCAAACATGGACCTTTGCGGACATGTAGTCGCCACCTAAATATTTTAAAATGGGAAATTTAGGAAACCTCGACTGGGTCTTAAGGCCACGTGTCCGTCATCACCAAAGTGGTCTTGGCTCGGGAGCTTGGGTACGATCGGGGAAGGTCAGCTATGAGCACCCCCTTTCGCCCGGTCCGAAGACCGGCCTCTACTAACCGTGATATCCGTTTTTGAAAACATCATGTGCTCTTATTCCGGTTATTAGCCTAGAATTACTATGTTGTGCGCACAACAAACAAGTATAGGCTAGATCTCCTAATTTGGAAATAAGCATTGCATATCCGTCTTGTTTCGAAAGCATTTTGGAATTTGCTACTCGCAAGTAGGCTAAAATACGGATTTCAATGAGTTTTCCCAACTCAAGCAATCCAACCTCCACCCACAGGCATTCAAGCAGTTTATCTCATAAGCACTTAGCCGCATGGCCGGCATACTGTCATGTTAACATTCACACGCATGCGACATGCTAAAGCATAAAACTTACATCGTACTCGTACAAAACAAGAAACCAGTTAGCAAAACATGCATGACCTAGTTTATGTTAAGTGACTAATGCATCGCATACGGAATGTAATCTAGACAGGCTCGGCTATCCTAAGCATGGCACATGAAATGCAACAACTATCACGTATTCAATTTGGAATTGGAAGTACGATGCGATTTGTATGATGTCTGAACCGATGTATGTAAACAAATGCATGAATGCACGCATGCATTGCATAAGGTATGCTAATTTAGATGTGCCCTAATCTACCATCATAAGCAGGTAAATAAAAGGGTAGAAAGAAATGGGGGTTGGAAGACATGCACCCACTCATACACACTTATTACAAATTTGCCCTCGCTCGGAGGGACCAAAAGAATAATACAAATTAATTAACTACGCAAGCTAATTAATTATTACAAATTAACTAAATTAATTAACAAATTAACTAAGTTAATTAAAGCAGTAAACGCCTCGGGAAGAGGGCTCAAATGCAGCGCGCGCTCGGAATTGGCTCAGAATCGCACTACCATGCACGGATTGCCTCTGTTTCCCCTGCTATCCTCCTCTGAAAATTGCCAAAGTCCCAGAAGTGCCTCTCAGGGCACTGGGGAGTTCCACCGGCTGGGGTATAGCACCACCGGCTGAAGAAGGAGGCCACCAGCACTAGATGAAGTTATCAGCTGGAAATTGACTGCCGGTCGGCACTTAACACCTGCAGAACCTGCAACCCACAGCAGTAGAGGACAACAACATGCATGGCAATGTGATTCAAGGTATTTATGCACTATACACACCCCTTATCATGTTATTGACTCAAAGGGGCATGTGCCTCGATTCCCGGACCACCAATCGCGCATTTCCATGCATGATGGCCCTAAGAACCAAGAATGCAACTTTGATTTCAAATGCATGCAATGCAAACAAGCAAACAAGGGTGCTCAAACCTCTATCATGACTTGGTCAAGAGGCTTAGCATGCATGTCGATGCAATGAAGTCCTAAACATGTCAACTAGTATGCAATATGGCAATACAATGCAATCATACAAGTAAGCATACAAGACAAGCATGCGAATCAATGGAAGGATGGTCTTATACATGAATTAGGCAACTCAAATAGTCCTAAAATCAGGGGCCAAAATCCTAAGCCAAGAGGGCCAAACACACATGCACACATGTATAAGTTAAGGCACCAACACTTAAGCATAATTAAGCAACTCTTAAACACATCTAAGAGGCACAAACATGGACTATTAGCATACATGAAAAGCTCTGAAATCATGCAAAACATGGTGCCAAACCAAGCTAAACAAGACCAAACAAAGCATGCAAATAGCAGGAGTGCTTGAAGCAAGGTAATGAGGCTTTGAACCACACTTGACAAGACCAATCATGGCAAGACTCGAGCAACCAAAAAGCAGGTTTTCAGATGTGAAAATACACCCAAAACTCACACTCACGGCATCCTAAAAGCTCTAAACACACAAGCATGCACAAGGCACCCTTGAATGCATAAAAGGACACACCCTTAAAGCATGAAAGAGATGACAAAAATGAACATGTGAGCATGGATTAGAGTCTGAAATAGCATGTAAGAGGGTTCCAAACCCTTGAAATCATGGAGGCAATGCATCCTACACATGCACCTACTTGAAGCATACAAGCTACAATGCAAAGGGGCTATACAAAGCATGCCAAGATTGACCCAAACAACCTAGGAAAGACCTTATACATGGAAAAACAAGCACATTTCCAGTTTATGACCAGCCACAAAAATAGAAGCAAGATAGGCTAACAAAGCATGCAAAATTACGGTAAATAGAAGAGATTATGAAACAAGTGCAAGATAGGGGTCCCAAACAGGGTTGAGCCCTTCTTCAATGTTGAACAAGGGCTCAAAATAAGCCTACTTACAGTTTATTACATGCTCAAAAACAGATTATACGCCAGCCAAATATACTATGCAAGAATCATGGCATACAAGGGGGTAAAGACATAGGTGCTAGATGCTATCATCAAACAGCCAAATACCCTTCATGAGACATGTAGAGGGGGGAAAAATAAGCCACTTTTCAGGCCTGTCGAAGGCCCAAAAATGGAAGCATGGTAGGCTAAAGAAACATGCAACAAAATAAGGACCCAAGAGGGTATTGAAGCAAGTCATACATGGGGGTTCCAAACAAGGTTGAGCCCTTCTTCAATGTTGAATAAGGGCTCAAAACAAGCCTCTTTGTAGTTTACATCGAAGCTCAAAAATACATGCAACTATGGCTTAGATATGAACCAAGAAAATGCTAGTTTTGGGGAAAAGTGTGCTTACCCTTGTAGGCCAACAAACCCGGCACCCCTTGGTCCAAGTTTCTGAGCTCCTAACCTCTGCAAATGACCTCCCAAATGCTGGAATGGAAGATGGAGGTGTTGTGCTAGGTGTTGTAGAGCAAATGATACAAGAACCAAGGTGTTTGGAAGCTTGGATAGGATAGATATAGAGAAGGAGGTGGGATATATGTATCTATATCAAAATATATGTATATCCTCTGGTTTTTTGCTTAAGAATCTCCAACCCTTTTACAATGGAGGAGGATGGCTCCTTTTATAGACAAATGGAAGGCTTACAAGAGAAGCTAAAGCATGGGGCTTATCAAAGAAGCCAAGACAGCTGGTAGGCTTTTTGAGGAAGCCAAGACAAAGGGGTCAAGGCTTCCTCAAGAAGCCATGAGCAAAGGGTGCACAAAAGAGGGGTCAAAGGGCTCAAAAGGTTGCAAAATAGGCACATGTATGTACGTGGATCTGGTTCTGTGCATCCCAGCTGGCACAGCTGGTATGCACCAGGCTTGGGGGGTGCAAAGGGTTCAGGTCGGCCAGAAGGTTTGATCATTGGCCAAAATAAAGTGCCGGTCGGCACTATATATTGCCGGCCGGCTAAATAGAGTGCCGACAGATGATTCCAAGGCCAAAAAAGTGCCGGTGGGTATGCAAATTGAAGCCCCGGAAGTTAGCTTTCCAATGGTGCAAACCTTGTATCAAAATTCCTCCTGCGAAAAAAGTTATGCCCTTTTCCGTAAATCCGCGCAGACTCGATCCAACCGGGATGATGCCCAGCTTCAATCAGTCATATCTCCTCCACCCTGACTTGGCTCTAAGAGATTCTTGAACCAAAAATGAAGCCCCGGAAGTCTTCTTTCCAATGGTAGTGGCCTCATAGCTTAACTCCAAGTATGCAATTGAATAAGCCTGATTCAGCGAGGGCCGCTCGACTTTCTTTTACCCGGATTCATGGCGAACTTCTTCTCCAACCTATTTTCTCCCCTCCTCTCCTCTTTTCTTCAACTCCAAACCCCTAAACAAAGTGTTTTGAAGGGTTCGCCTCTCTCATTGCCGAAGGAATTGAATCTTTGCCCTGCACATCTCTCAACACCGAGCAAACCATCAGTAATGCCCAAGTCTTGAGGGCGGTCAAAAATGGGGTGTCTACACCATGGGTAATATTTCTAGTCAAGTAATTTTTACTATTGTGTGCAACCTTGTATTAATTTGTTGGATTGATTATTCTTGCAACTAGTAGCGTTATATTTATTATTTTTGGTGTTATGTGATGCATGTAGGATGGTTTTTTTTCTATTTATCAAGGTCAATCTCAACCTTCTTTCGCCATAGATAATCATTCAACGCTGGTAATATTTAATTCAGGGTGTTTACCTTTGACATGCATAGATCTTAGGGAAATTGAACCTCATACAAAACCAACATATCGTGCATTATTAACTTTTTTTTTCACATTGTCTTATTCTTTGCTTTATGTTGGTTTACTTTAGGGTGTTTACACTCCACAAGGTCAATCTCGACCTCCTTTTGCCATGGGTAGTAATTATGTTGAGATAATATTTCATATTGTTTGTTTTTTAACATGAAAATGCATTATTAACTTTTTTTCTTCACATTGTCTTATTTTTGCTTTATGTTGGTTTACTTTAGGGTGTTTACACTCCACAAGGTCAATCTCGACCTCCTTTTGCCATGGGTCATAGTAATTATGTTGAGGTAATATTTCATATTGTATGTTTTTTAAAATAAAAATGCATTATTATTTTTTTTTTTCATTTCACTTCTTATTTTCTTTATGTTGTTTTACTTTAGGGTCATAGTCATGCAATCTATATTTCTCAATCTCAATCTCAGTCCTAATCTCGACCTGAATCCCAATCTCGACCTTCTTTTGCCATGGGTCGTACTAATTATGTTGAGGTAATATTTCATATTGTCTGTTCTTAAAAATGAAAATGCATTATTACTATTTTTTCATTTCACTTCTTCTTTTATTTATGTTGGTTTACTTTAGGGTCATGGTCGTGCAATCTATATTTCTCAACCTCAATCCCAATCTCAACCTTCATTTGCCATGGGTTGTACAAGTATTCATCATGTCATGTATCTTGCATATGACGTGAGTTGTAATTGCTTACATACTTTACATTGAAATTGTAGTATAGATTTTATAAATATTTTAATACATGTATCACTATTGCAAGAAAATAACACGCCTCAGTCAATGTCGCCTGATTCAATGCCTTTAGTGTATCCCACTCTGACATCGTTTCTGAAATTGCTTCGAGGTACTACTGCAGTCCAACTGTCACAAGCCTTACATAGTCCTGCTGACAATCATGTGGATGGACATCCCTGGAAGGCTTGCACTGAACGATTATGTTATTATATTTGTGGATTTGGTGTATTTTTTTATATTCGGTGAGATTTGGATATTTTTGATGGACATTTTTTTATGTATTTGTAATGTTTGGTGGGATTTGGATATTTTTTATGGACATCTTCTTTATGTATTTGTAATGTTTGGTGGGATTTGGATATTTTTTATGGACATTTTTTTTATGTATTTTTAATGTTTGGTGGGATTTGGATATTTTTGATGAACATTTTTTTTATGTATTTTTAATGTTTGGTGGGATTTGGATATTTTTGATGGACATCTTTTTTATGTATTTTTAATGTAATGGACAGATTACACTTATTTGCTGTTTTGATTACACCCTATAATGGACAGGTTACACTTATTTCCTGTTTTGATTACACCCTGTAATTGACAGATTACACTTATTTGCTATTTTGATTACACCCTGTAATGGATAGGTTACACTTATTTCCTGTGTTAATTGCACCCTATAATAGACAGGTTAAACTTATTTCCTGTTTTGATTACACCCTATAATGGACAGGTTTGATTTTATTTCCTGTTTTGATTACACCCTGTAATTGACAAATTACACTTATTTCCCGTTTTGATTACACCTTGTAATGGACAGGTTAAACTTATTTCCTATTTTGATTACACCCTATAATGGACAGGTTTGATTTTATTTCCTGTTTTGATTACACCCTGTAATGGACAGATTGCACTTATTTCTTGTTTTCATTACACCTTGTAATGGACAGATGCTGGGACAGGTTCAACATAATCATAACCATACAAAGTGAACAACATAACTATACAAACTGATTACACAGATTACACAGCTCTACTGGACAAAATGAACAACATAACCAAGTGCCATTACATAACCATATAACCATACAAAATTAACAAGTCTAGTTAACCATACAAAGATATAGTTTACAAACATAACCATACAAACTGCCACCACCTCCCATGGGTCACAAAGATTACAAAACTATTACATTTTTATAACTAACACGATCCCAATTACAAGCAAGATACACAACCATAAATACGACTCGAATTTTGATTTATGTCTGTTTCCAACTTAAGCATCTTCGCCCTCATAAATTGAAGTTCTTCGCTTTGAAATCGAAGTTGTTCGTTCATAAGTCGAAGTTGTTGTTCGGTGACAGTTGACATATTTTCCATTTGCACTACTCCTTCACCTCTAGCTTGTGAATTTGTAGGCAAGCACCATCCCAAAAAATCGCCACAATTTTGACAACAATAAAATAATTTGTTTCTGTTTTGTTCCATCTCCGAAATTCGAATAGTTGCTTTCTTATGACATTTAGGACAATTTCTGTTGCAGAACGTCAACTGATCTGAGGTACCTCCGTTAACAGTTGAACTTGACATCTGCAAAATTATGTACACAATTCATAGGTAAAGTTATATACACATTCAACTTCAATCATATCATTCCTACATACAGCTATGTAAATTGGTATATGTTACACATGATAGATTGATAAGCCTATTCATCTACTCTTGTTTCGATTATAGTTCCAACTCAAAACAAATTGCTTCATAAACAAATTGGTTTCGTTACATTCGCAACAATTCATCTTCATGCATATGATTATAATAAACATCAAATGAAAAAAATTTGAAAATCAGGAGGATAGGGGGAAACCAATTTGTTTAAGACTGAACAAAGAATTCCAACCACATTCATGTCTAATACAACCAAAAGATATGGAACATGTACCAGTCTGTACACTAAATAAAAACAGTGAATCTTTAAGAATCCATAATCAAGCCTTCAATCCCAAAACAGTGAATCTTTGTGTTAATTAATTTAAATGAAACTAAATTAAGCCTTCAATCCCAATCAAGTAAATCGGCTAAGTTTAAATTAACTAAACTTGGTAATTTTTAAACTGGCAATAAGTGATCAAATTTGGCCTATTCATCTCCTAGGCACATGCTAGTACCAACTCCACCATTTCAATTTAAACATGAAAACAAAAATGGAGATATGCAGTGGTCCCATACACAGATTAACAGACATGATCTTATTCAAATTATTACAATTCACTTGTCCTGTGTATATGTATTTTTCATATCCACAGAACATATTCATATATATATGTATCAGTATAGCTAGAAGCTTCAAAAGAAAGTAAACTCTTCAGAATTTCAGTTCAGATGGGTGGTTTCATATTCATATTCATATTTATTCTCTCTGTGGCAAGCATTGGTCGGTATTACTGGGTGGTTTCAGCAAAGCAAAATCACCCCAACACCCCCTATCCTCCTCTATTGTTCTATTGTTCTGTTTATTTAGTATTATTGTTGGGGGAAGACTTCAGATGAGTGTGTGTGAATTTGCTATAACAAGATGATGAAATTAGGGTGAATCAGTATTTTCAAACAAGGATTGAGTCAAATGGTTTAACAATTTAAAACCATTAACAGACTTTCACATTCCAAATCTCTCCAATCCAATTTAAAACCATTAACAAACTTTCAAAAATTTACCTCGTCACCCTCTCTTCGTCTCTCACCGACTGTCTGTTAGTCTCTCGCACTCCAGTTGCCTTAACGCCTTAAATCGCCTCTCGTTCATCGGCCTCGAGACTCTCCTCCAGATTCGTCGCCTCCGTCGGTCTCTTCTCCAGATTCAATCTGTCTAGGGTTCAAAATGGGAAAGAGGAAACCAAAATAAGAAACGAAGGAGAAAGAAAAACAAAAAAGAAAATATATATATATACAAAACGGCATCGTTTTGTAGTGTGGCAGGGAAGGCCGCAGGCTTGTGCGGCTGAAGATCCGAACTCTGGATTTAGGTTGGGTTTGGATTGCGTTTGAAGTGATGTGTTAGAGAGGTGATGTGACTTAAATAAGATGATGTGACTTAAATAGGATAGTAACTTTTTGACTTTTTAACTTTTTTGAAACTTGCCCAACCAATTCTTATTTCACCATTTTTCACAAGTTATGTTAGGTACTTAAGAATTTTTACTCCAAAATCCTGAGTGTGGGTACACTAAAATTCAGAATATTTTTCTATTAAAAATTTTGAATACACATTTTACAAGAATTCATACAATAAACATCTATACTATATATTAAGTAAAAGAGAGATTTTTAACCCCAAACCTGGTGGGAGTTCCAATATCTCAATCTGAATTTCCTGATTTTTTTATTTTAAAAAAAATAAAAATCTTAGCATTTATTAACTTCTCCCAACTCTAAAGTTTTACCCCTCATAATAATACTTTAATGCATTAAAAACAAGTATAAAAAAAAAATCTTTGAAATCCAACACATATGAATTCCTTGAAAAGTCCCAACACATATGATTATTATCCATCATAATAGCACTTTAATGCATTAAGAACAAGCATAAAAAAAATTTATTGAAAAGTCCAACACATATGATTATTATCAAAATATTAAACTTTAATACAATATCAAAAAGAAAAAAAAGAAGACAAATATTTAAAAATTACAATTCATATATATAAATAATTGTTAACACAATTCGTATATAGCACGGATGATATGCTAGCCATTTTTAAAAAGTAACGGGACTATAAAAGGCCACACAAAAAGTGAATAGCTGGGATGGAATATTTTCAATAGCATAAAGCATCACTTTTTGAAAATTTCATCAAATTTTAATAAGTACTGATTCTTAATTGATAAATTGTAAGGGAGTTGACAAGAAAAGTGAACATAATTATATACATATGTAAGTGGTGTTTGGAAAGGGGTTTTTTTGGATTTTTTTACTTAAAAAATACTAAAAGACAATTAGTTAAAAAAATTTTAAAAATAAATCTAAACAAAATGTTACATCAAATTCATAATTTTTTTAATTTTTCTTTCACAAATATCACATCTAATTATAAAAAATTCAACTATTTTCTTAAATACAAAAATTTTAATCTCTTAAAATAATCAAAAATTAAAAAAATCTATTAAAATAACAACTTCTCAATCACCCACATAATAAAGGTCACCTTAATAGCAATTTAATGGGCTATCAATATGGGACCGGGGGGTGCAAAAATAGTTAAAAGCTCAATACAATTTTTCCACCAGTCAAAATATTTTTTATTTGTATATATTTTTTTTACAAATTTTAATAAATTTTTTACATATCAATCGATGTTATTGACAACTTTACCGCTTATCATCAACGCATGTTATTGATATCCTAAACAATTGTCATTTGCACTTTCCTATATATAAAAGTAGAAACGGAATGAGATTTATTTTATTTTTTTAATATTTTTTAAGTACAATGATGTGGAATTTGTGGGGATGGTTGGTTTATATTTTGCTTTGGCTTCATATCAACCATCTTATCATGTATATAGTCACTTCGTAGTGGGATTACACATCATTTAAAGCACCTTCTTCTTTTCCAAATACAATGGGCATTTAGTGCCGGTTTAGAATAATTTAAGTAAGTGTATTTTTTGATTTTTTATAAAATATAAATTAGGTATAGATTGAATTTGAAGTGATATAGTAAAGAGGTGATGCGATTTAATTAAAATGATGTAACTTAAATAAGAGAGTGACTTTTTAACTTTTTTTAATTTTTTTTAAATTATGACAAATAAAACTTTATTCTTGTGTCAAAATGTGTCAAAATGTCATCATAATCAACATCTCTCACATGTGTTTCTCATATTTGGATTCCAAGCTTCCTTAAAAAGCAAATTCGAATTTCAAGTGCCATCTCTTATAATTCTAAGCCTAAAGTAGAATTATGTTATAAATATTATCAATTATTTAGTGTCGCGTATGTCAATAACTAGCATCACACTATTTATTAGTGTAACATTTACATATATTAGTGTAGGACTCAATTTATTGAATGGTGTAATATTGTTGCATGACATTGAACAATTTTTGTATAAATAAAATTATATACACCAATTAGTGTACACACTAATGTACCAACTAGTGTTATGATATCATTAATGACCTTATTTATTATATAAATTACAAATATTTAAAACCTCTAAAATTATGCCACATCATCTGTTTGTATACTAATGTGTAAATTAATTAGTACATATAGTATTACTCATACATAAAGTATGTCTTGTTAATTTGTATTTTGCTATATTTTAAATCTTAAATTTGTGAGGAGGAGAGAAATTTTTAAAAAATTATTAAAATTTTTACAAAATATCTCACATAGCTATGAGATCACACTATATAAATTTTATGTGAATCACACATTATTCATTTGATAAGATAAAATTTTTAAGATTTACCATTACTCAAACTTGACAGACAATTGCGTTTTGGAAAAGCACTTTTGGTTCCAAAAGTAAGTGAGCTGATGCACATTAGGCAAATTAATGAATACCAAATAATATAATGACATCATCATTTTTAAAGAATTATAATCGAAGGTAGTTTGAACCCTTTAGGCTGTTGAGTTTTTTTCCTTTGTTTTTATATTATTATATACAAAATGCTATCAATTATAAAAAATATTTTACAAAAATAGTCTCGAAGTTGTGGTTGGTCGATCGGCCAATTGACTAGAAAATCTTAGGATTGACCGACAATGGCTTCAAAATGATTCCTCATGAAATATTTTTTTATGGCCCTTAATATTGTTGAATTTTATATGAGTGACAATTGTGACACAGATGAAATAAATTATTAGGTGTTTTAAGAGTAAGTGAAGTTGATGTCCCCAATTTGATAGAGATTGGTGTAAATAATACGTTTATCACTTTTATGTTATGGTGGTGGTACATGCACTAATTAGTATATTAATTAGTGTACTAATTAATATTATGACATTATTACTGACCATATTTATTATACACATTACAAATATCTAAAACCTCTAAAATGTTTGGTTGAAAATTTTTTTAAAAAAATTAAAAATAAAAAGGAAAAAGGTACATTTCACCTAGTTGTATACATATTTTCCTTTTCTTTTTCTCTTTTCATTTTTAAATATCATCCTAAATCTTTCAATCAAGCACAATATTAAGACCTATTTGTATCATTAACAATTTGTTAAAAATAATAAGGGCAAATTCTGACTTTTCTTGAATTTTGAAAAATCATAATTAATTTTATAATTTTAATATAATTACATTTATTTCTTCTTAAATTTAAATTTGCGTAACAAATTGGGTGAAGGGAGGCGGTGGTGGCAGTGGGAAAAGAATATAAGAAGATGGTAAGAGTGTCAAGTGGAAGAGTTGTGGTGGAAAAACTGTTCGGTGAGATGTTGAAGGGCGGAAGGGTTGAAGAATTGTGTGGTCTAGTGTTGAAGTAGGAAGCTAAGGCGGGCCTATTTTGTTTAATGGAAAGTGGATCCAGTGTCACTGTTACGTTTTGATAAAAAATAAAAAAAAGTGTCACTGTTATACGTGAAGCATAATAGTGACTGTTGTGCGATTTGTAAAATTCATTTCAGATCTTATTTTGATGATTCGAATCATTAAAAATTTAAAAAATATCGAGAATAATATACTTGTAAAAAATTAAATTAATCGGATATCAATGACTTGTTATTAATACATTTGTATTTAATTTGATACATACATATTTATTTTTATATATAAAGATGTTATTTGATAAACAGGTTATTGATATCTGATTAACTTAATTTTTTATAGATATATTATTCTCCATATTTTTTAAATTTTATACAATTTAAATTATCAAAATAAAATCTAAAATAAATTCTAAGGACTGCACAACAGTCAGCGTGAACACTGGCTCCAACGGGAAAGTGGGGTGGGATTGTTATGATTAAATAATTATATATTTTGCTTAACATCAATGATCCCTTAATGGTATGTATTAATTTATTTTTTGAATTTAAAATTTTAAAAGAAACTAATGTAATTATATTAAAATTTTAAAATGTGTTCTAATTTTTTTGTACTTAAAAATTAAATAAAATAATAATAATAATAAAACAGAAGAATATAATTTGTCCACATAATAATTAACGAATAGGTAGATCTGTCCATAGACACACACAACAAAACTAACGGTAATAATACATCTCACTAAAAGTGGTGCTCTAAATCACCACTAATGAGTTGGCAAGCAATTTAAAAAAAAAAAAAAAAAACAAGACACAAGCAATGGGCCCGTTAATTGCCACATCACTAGTGGTGCTTTTAGAGCACCACTTTTAGTAGTCTAAAGCATTATTGCAAAAAAAAAAAAAAAATAGCATGGTGCATGTAGGCTTGGCCAGTAGCATTGGGCTGGGCTCTATTTTGAGAGAACACTCAATGCTGAAGTAGCCTAGCCCCAACAAATTTTAAATTGCACTTTATAGATTGAAAAATGATTTGTGGCACTAATTTGTTGAGCACTAATGGCACTAATTTCTTGTTTTGGTAACTTTATTTTTTATTTTTTTTTTTACCTGATATAGAAATTCGGGGCATTAGTGCACCTAAATTTAGTGCCACAAATCACAACTGTTATAGATTTGCAATAAGATTATTTCACCATTTTTCACAAGTAATATTAGGTACTTAAGAATTTTTACTCCAAAAACCTGAATGTGGGTCATCCGCACAAATTATAATCTACACTAAAATTCAGAATATTTTTCTATTAAAAATTTTGAATACACATTTTACAAGAATTCATACAATAAACAGATATAAATATAAGACTTGCCATTTTTAAAAAGTAAGGGGACTATACCACATAAAAGGCCACACAAAAAGTGAAAGAAGTGGGATGAAGTATTTTCAATGGTATAAGAGCATCTCTAACGGTGACTCAGATTTTTCACCAAATCTGAGTCACAAATGACCCATTTCACCAAATTAAATACCAACTGCTCCAATGCTTCACCAAATTCAGCAAATATGCTTAGGGACAACTGGTGGTCGCCGTGGGTCATTGCTAGAAGGAAATTTTTTTTTTTTTTTAAATTGTTTGACCCTTTTCTTGAACTGTTTGAACCTCTTTCCGGGACAACCGGTTGGTCGACCGGTTTGAGAATTTTTTTTTTTTTTTTTTTTTTTGAACCTTTTTTGAACTGCTTGAACCTTTTCCGGGACAACCGGTTGGTTGACCAAGACAGCAATTTGGTCGACGGTTGATATCCCCAAGTCGAGAACGATGATTTGGTGAAATGGTTTGGCTGTACTCAGTTTGATGAATTATTTGATGAAAACTCAATCTGATGCTGGGTTTGATGAAGCGTTGGAGCCGTGAACAGTAGATTTTTCACCAAATTTTAAATTTGATGCTGGGTTTGATGAAGCGTTGGAGATGGTCTAAAGCATCATTTTTTGAAGATTTCATCAAATTTTAATAAGTATTGATTCTTAATTGATAAATTATAAGAGAGTTGACAAGAAAAGTGAACATGATTATATACATATATGTATATATATATAGTAAAGGTCACCTTAATAGCAATTTAATGGGCTATCAATACAGGGAAAGAAATGAAAAAATAGTTAGAACCTCAATACAATTTTTTTCACAAGTTAAAATATTTTTTATTTGTTTATATTTTTTTTACAAATTTTAATACACTTTTTATATATCCATGTTATTGATAACTTTACCAGTTATCATCAACAGATGTTATTGATATCCTCAACAATTGTCATTTGCACTTCCCTATATAAGGCCCCGTTTGTTTCCAGAGATAGAATGGAGGGGATTGATAGTGAAGGGATTAATAGTGAGGAGATTGTTAGTAAGGGTTGTTTGTTTTCAGAGATAGAATGGGGGAGATTGATAGTGAGGGGATTAATAGTGAGAGGATTGTTAGTGAGGGGATTGATAGTGAGGGGATTAATAGTGAGGAATTGTTAAATTATTTTTATATAAAATAATAAAACAAATAAAAAAATATAAAAATTAAACATTAATATTTTAAAAAAAATTCCCAATATATAAAAAATAAAAAAATAAAAAAATTTCTAATCCCCTCACTATTTTTCTAATACCATCTCTACCTCCTCACTATGAATCTCCTCCCCAAAGGTATTAGTAATACCAAGGTATTAGTAGTACCCTCCCCATCTCTCAAAACAAACACGGTATTAGTTAATCCCAAGGTATTAGTAGTCCCAAGGCTATCTCTCAAAACAAACACCCCATATACTAGTCCCAAGGTATTAGTAATCCTAATCCCCTTGCTATAACCCCAAACAAATGGGGTAGAAACCAAATGACAAACGGGGCCTTATATATAAACCAACCATATTTGTTTTTTTAATTTTTTTTTTTTTTTTTTTTTTGGGGGGGAGGTTACAATGATGTGGAATTTGTGAGGATGGTTGGTTTATATTTGCTTTGGCTTCATATCAACCATCTGATCATGTATGCAGGGTGTTTTGAGAAGTTGGTAAAAATTTAATTTTTTAATTTTTTAATGATTTTTTAAACTTTTTTATATAAAAAAAATAAAAAAATAATGTGATATAAAAAAATAAATTTTTTATATTGCCAAAACGCCCCCATAGTCACTTGGTAGTGGGATTACACATCATTTGATTTGAAGCATCTTCTTTTTTCCCAAACACAATGGGCCTTTATTCTTGTGTCAAAATGTCATCATAATCCACATCATGTGTTTCTCATATTTGGATTCCAAGCTCCCTTAAAAAGTAAATTCGAATTCCAAGTGCCATCTCTTATAATTCTAAGCCTAAAAAAAAATTATGTTATAAATAATATCTATTATTTAGTGCCGCATGTGTCAATATCTAGCATCACACTATTTATTAGGGTAAGGTTTACATATATTAGTGTAGGACTCAATTTATTGAATGGTGTAACATTGTTGCATGACATTGAACAATTTTTGTATAAACAAAGTATGTCGTGTCAATTTGTATTTTGTTATGCTTTAAATCTCAAATTTGTGAGAGGGAGAGAGAAAAATAATATAAGTGAACAAAGCAAAGAAGTTAAATTTTTATTGTCCTAAAAAAATTTATTTTTTTTAGTTAGGCCTCATTTGGGAACAAGTTTTTTTAGTAATTTTTAATTTTTTAGCTAAAATATAAGGTAAAAAAAAAAAAACTAGTATGTTTGGGATGAATCTTTTAGTTTTTTACAAAAAGATATACAAAAAGTAGAGAGAAAATGAAATTTTTGACTTTTTGATATAGATTGTTGGCTTTTTAATTTTTTTAGTGACTTTTTGAATTTTTGACTAAAATCACCACTTGCCAAACGGGGCCTTAGGAGTGTTTTGGGAAGTTAGTAAAAAGTTGACTTTTTGACTTTTTTGGTAATTTTTTTGGCAAAAAGCTAGATTGTTTTTGGTAAAAAAAATTGATTTAACCCAAGGGGTTGTGGCATTGTGATAAAGCCTTGGGGTTTAAGCCCCAAGGTCACAAGTTCAATTCCCCTTCCCCTTGGGCCAATCTCCTAGGCGAAAGCATTGTTGGTTAGGAGGTTGGACCTCAAGTTGTCTAGTCCGCACTTGGTGTGGGTTCAATGCTCACATTGTCGAGTCGACTCTTGGAGCTTGCCTTGTGAGGTCGGGACAAGCTTCCAGGTTATAGTCTCTTACTCGGAACGGCTAACAGGACGCCCTGGTGATCTCCTCAGGGGCGCTGCCTTGGACCTGCGGGAGAGTGGGAGGATTTTCCTGATAAAAAAGAAAAAAAAAAAATTTGATTTTTTTGGCTAAAAAGCTAAAAAACTGGCTTTTTACTGTTGTTGCCAAAATGCTCCTTAGTTTACCTTTAAAAAATTAATACATATAAGTTCTTTAATCTCATTTGAGAAATTCAATAACTAAACATAATCTTTGTCTTGAGACAATTACCGGTAGTTACATAATTTGATTATATTTGTCATATAAAAATACACAATAAATATAATTTTGAGAAATCATCATTTTGTTTAAAATAATTGTGATGCAATTATATTAACTACAAATGTTCGATTATTTTTTTACATATACATATTCTACTTATTAAGGTCTCGTTTGGGAATAGACTATTTTAGTAACCATTTAATTTTTTTGACTAAAATATGAGGTAAGAAAAAATATGTTTAGAATAATTTTTAAATTTTTTATGAAAAGATATGTAAAAAGTTTAGAAAAAATAAAATATTTGACTTTTTATATATTATAAATTTTTAAATTTTTTAAATAAATTTTTAACTTTTAAACTAAAAATATTACACGTGAAACGAGACTTGAGGCATGATGAATAGTTCATATCACTCTCTTACCATGGGCTACCAAGTCCAACAATATTCAATTAAATTATTATAATTTTGGGAAAAGGCCAAATTACAAAACTCCTTTTTGTCTAATTTATGCTGCAACAATGGCTCCGTTTGGTAGAGTTGTAGGAAAGTGATTATAACTTATAACTTAATAGCTTATAGCTTATAGCTGTGAACATGAACTGATTTTTGACTTATAAATTAAACTTCTCCTCCCCACTCAAAGAATAAGTTGATTTTTGACTCACAAAAAGTTATAAGCTGTATTATTAAGTTGAACTGAACATATCAAAATAGATTAAATTAAGTTAAAAGCTGAAATAAGTTAGAAATAAGCTCTGTCAAATAGGACCAATCACCAATTAAAAGCAGGAAAATTCTTCGGTATACATACACACCTTCTATAGTGTGTATCAGATTCATATGCACCTGATAGAATTATGATAATTTATTGTTTAAAAATAAAATTATGTATTTTGTGATAATATTATATTTTTTTTATTTAAATATTTTTTAACTATTAAATACATAATATTAGTATAAAAATATATAATTTATATCATAAAAATAAGTAACAAAATGCATATATCTTTAGAATTTCTTTTAAAAGCATAATCCAATTTGAACAACCCAATTAAAAAAAAAATAAAAAATAAAAGCTCAGAAGATAAAAATTATACACTTGCAAGTTGCAACAAAGATGAATTAATTTATACACTAGTTGGGCCACTGTTAACCTGAGCTGTCATACATGAACGTGACGAATCTACCCTATCCAAATAGTATATGTGGTCCCTATCGAATCTGGATCCTCTTCTTGAGTTTGGTGCTTGAACTCGGTCCTTGAGGGCCTTCCGGTCCACTTTGAGGCCCGATTTTGATAATCTGAACCGTTCATATTTTAATATTTACTCAGTATAAGATACCTGTAAAAAATCAAATTGATCGGATATCAGAAAGTATATGTTCGAAAAACTGTTTATTAAAAAATAGTTTGTAGTCCCAATTTTCTGAACACATACTTTCTGATATTCGATCAACGATTTTTACGTATCTTATAATAAATATTAAAATACGAATCTGCTCAGATATCAAATCTGACCTTTCAAGGACCGAGCTCAAGTACCAAGCTCAAAGAGAGGATCCAAATTCGTCCCTATCACCCACTTAAATTTTGCAATGTCCACAATATTCTATATGTCCTCTCATCCTCTGCCATTAGTGGCCATTCTTCTATAAATATGCATCAAAATCCTCAATCTAGCTTCACTCTCTTGGCCTATCAAACAAGCAAACACAAAAAATTATTGAAGATGAAGCCCCAAAATTTCTCCGGCGATAGCTCTTTGATTCATGAGTCGAAGAGGACGATTGGAGAAAAGTTCAGGCAAGTTTACGAGAAGGCTATAGTTTCTATGATTGGAAATGAAATTCCCATGAGAAGTAGATCTGATCGTGATTATAAATGTGGATATGATCGTTTGATTTCAAGAGAAATTGAAAGACGAAAAGAAAATTGGAGATATGGTGTGGAAGATCCTATAAGAACTATGATGTTCTTGGGGTCATGGAGTCACACCTAAGCTTTGATTTGGTCCATTTTGATGATATTTCATGATGGATCATATGATATTATTATGTGATAAATGAATTGATAATTCATAAAGATGACCCTTGAAGATTTATTATTTGGATGATGATTATAATACTGGAAAAGGGTTGTGTATCAGTGATTTTAATGTATCAAGAAGGATATTAATGTTAATAAAATAAGAATTTTCTCTTTCTCTTCTATGCATGAAAGTTTGCTGTTGTATAAATGATATCAATTGCTTTGTTTGGAGGAGATAGTAAAAAGTCTTCCCACAAATGATAAGTGCAGTGCATCTCAAGTATTGTTTAATATTAAAATTTATGAAAAAAACATATAGTTTATAAATGGTAAAAGGATTAAAACAGTTTTGAAATGAAATCAATGAAAGTGTTTTGTGTTATTCAAAAATTTTTTTTTTTTTCAATCTTTTTCTTGTTTATGAAGAACACTTACAATGTCAAAATTTAATGGTTTATTTCTCTTTCATTATGAGATTCATTCTTGTGTTGATGTAATATTTGTTGTTGTTAGACTTAGAGTATATGTTGTTGAATTCTTTTATATAATTGATTAAGAAAAAAAGTATCAATTTTTTTTGCTAGAAGATGTTTGTTAAAAGAGTGTGTTTTGATTATGAATTTAAGTATGCATTTAAAAAAGAAAAGAAAAAAAAGTAGGTGAAATCTAACCACACTTTGGGAAGCTAGTTAAAAGCTAGTTTTTGACTTTTAATCCATTTTAAGTTACATCACCTCTCACATTTTTTACTCACAAAAAGACAAAAAAGTCAAAAAATCAACTTTTAACCAACTTCCCAAACACATTTCACCCTTATTTTCATTTTTTCTTTCCAAATCCTTGCAGAAATCAAAACTAAAGCAAATAGTATAAATACACAAAAATAGAAAAGAAAATATATTCATTTTAATATTAAAAAAATAATATTATTTTTTTATTTATATAACTAATAAATTATTGATGAAAATAAAACTAAGGTTTCATTTGGGAAGAGGATTGGACTAATTTAGACCACAAAAAGTCAAAATGTAACATTCAAACTATAATTATTTTATCTTTTATCTCACAATTATCACATCTAAATTAAAAAAAGCTAAAAATTTGTTTTACATAGAACTAATTTAACCAGCTAAATTAATTAAAAAGTCAAGCTAAATTAACTTTTCCTAAACGAATGTTAAGTGTTACATAAATTAAAATCTTAACGAAACTCAATGTAATAATACAAAAAAATATATGAAACTTTCCATATCATCACCAAACCTCAAAAGAAATTAGTATAATTTATTTAAAAAAAATGATAAATTACAAAGAATTTGTAAAAATACATCTGACTCCATTAATCTGAAATTGTTATGGCTGTGTTTGATTTGTGTTTTGAGATAAATTTTCAAAAAAAAATTTGAGGAGAAAGTTTAGAATTTTTTTTAGTTTGTTTGACTGTATATTTTGAAAATAGTTTTAGAATTTAAGAATTTAGGATGATGTGATATTTTATTATAGTTGAGTAAATTACGTGAGAGAAAAAGTGATTGAAAAGAAGAAAGAAAAGAGAAAAAGTGAGATTTGTAGAAGAAAAAAAGTGATCAAATCCTTTTTTTTTTTTAGGGGGGGAGGGGGGGGGGGAATCATCAATTCTTAAAATGAAATAAGTAAAATTCAAATAAGTTAACACCTAATTCCTCGCATTAAGATCATTTTTTATGGTTCATCAAATTCAACATTAAATTTGATGAAAAAGAGTTATTTTTTACTCCTCTAATGATTTATGAAATTCATCATCAAATATAATATATATATATATATATATTTTTTCATCAAAGGACCAAATATACTTTTTAGCAAATTACTATTTATTGTCATTAGATTTTTACTACCAAACGTTTCTGAATAGCCACCTCAAAATAAAAATTTATAAAAAAATTATATTGACCAATCAACCGATCGATCGTCTGACCGATTAATTGGTGATTTGATAAAGGAGCAATTTGGAAATTTGGTAAAAAACTAATTTTTTAGCTTTTTACCAAGTTTTTTCAAAAAAAAATCACCAAAAAAGCCAAATTCTTTTGTCAAAGAAGCCACCAAAAAAGTTAAAAAAACTAAGCTAGCGTTTGGTAGAGTTTTGTAAATGTAATTTGAGAATATGAGTTGTATTTTGAGTTTGTGTGTTATGGAATTATGATTTAAGTGTAAAAAATTTGTTTGGTTATGGTTTTTAAATAGAGTGTTGAAATGCGTTTTGAAAATGTATTTTGAATTAAGTTTTGAAAGTTTGATGTGACATGTGAAATAAGAAAATTTGTTTGGTAATGTGTTTTCAAAACAGTTTTCAAAACTTAATTCAATCAATAATTTATAATCAAACACACAACTCATGTATCGATATCCGTATTTTTTATTAACAGTAATAACCAAACTATTTTTAAAATACTGAAATTAAAAATTGAATTTTTTTCAATTAATTTTTTTTCAGTAATTTTTGTTAAATAAATTTTTTTTGCAATTATTTTTTCATTTTAAAATAAATCTATATCAATTATTTTGTGTCAATTAATTTTTCTATCAATTCATTTTTTATGCCTGTACAAACATCTTGTACAATACGTTTTTTTTTTTTTTTTAATTTTGTTAAAGTCAACAACTTTTGAGAATACATATTAATAAAAATTAACATAAATACACTAAGTTTAATATGTTAAAATACAAATCATACCGTAAACCTTATAAAACATTATCAATTTTTCTTCTCATTTATTAGACGTTATTAATTTACTAATAAAGGAGTACAAACCAGACCATGCATTATTGAAGGAGCATTATTGTACTTCCATAATCAACACGCTCATATAATTGGGGTGAATTGGCCTGCAAAATTACTATTTTGTCCCTCTTCATTTAAATGGGAAGTTGTTACATAAGAACAAAATTAAAAGGGTAATTTAGTAATTTCACTTATCTACTACC
The DNA here is from genome assembly GCA_025200525.1 of Camellia lanceoleosa. Lineage (NCBI taxonomy): Eukaryota > Viridiplantae > Streptophyta > Magnoliopsida > Ericales > Theaceae > Camellia > Camellia lanceoleosa. The sequence goes on along the minus strand of CM045770.1, from coordinate 52,666,081 downwards.
TATATATCATAGCTGTGTGTTCAACACTAAGTGTAACAACCCTCGTACTGATTACCGTATAACCACTGAGTTATATACTGATTACTGCTAAACTGAACTGATAATGACTGATAAGTGAACTGGATGAACTCTCTTTGAGCAATGAATGGCAAAGCGAAATTGAATGAGTTAACCTATTGAATTGCATTTCTATCTGTTTAATTGATTTATTATCTGTTTGTGTTTATGTGTTTAAACTGGTAATTGAAGGCCTTATCAGCGGCCGATTTAGGAACCGTTTAGTGTTTTATAATCAGTGGAATATTTGTGATTTTATAGTATATTTATCTGAAAATTTGATTAGGAATGATTAAATTAGATTAAAAACGAGTTAATTGCAAACTTAGACTTATTTACGAATTTGCCACCCATAGTGGACTTCATTACATGTTGAACCAATCTTTTCATCAGCCTTCTAATTGCCTATGACCGACCAAACAAGAAGAATAGAGTGAGGGAGAGAGTTTAGAGAGAGACTTGAGCTCACCTTGCCATTGTTGTGGAATTGCTTGAAGACTTGAAGGTTGATTGTTAAATTAAGCTTGCTAGACTTGAAACCAACACTCTAGGTAAGGAAATTCATTGTCTTCTTGTTGTCTTGAGCCTCATTTTGCATCATTCATGTCAATTGTTGAGTTAGAGTGCTTAGAGGTTGGATTATGTTAGAATTGTTGCATGCATGTTGGTATTGTTGGTTCTTGAGGTTGAATTCATGGTCAATTGGTGCATGCAAGCTCATATTCATATTAAGTCCATGATTTCATTTCATTTGCCAACTATGGAGCTCGTTGGAGCAAGATTTAAAGCTTGAAATTGGTTTAAAGATCATGCATGTCATGTTTTGAAAGTGTTCTTGAAAACGGTTTGAAATTGAGTTTGAGTTAAACACCCTTGGGCCTTGATTTCTTAAATTGAGTTTTAAAACTTGTTATTCTATGTGTTTGAAAGAGTTTTCCAGAAAATGGGCCCAAGAGGATCGAATTTGGAGCATTAAAACTTGGTTTGAAACTCAGAGGTCGAATCTGGATTTTCCAGATTTTAGACGTCCTTCGCCGAGCGAAGTGCGCTTCGGCGAAATTCATGCTCGATATTTTCTTGCATTGTTTCTGATCCGCTCGGCGGATTTTAACGCTTCGGCGGAAAATCGCGCATCCAAGATTTTTGCACCTTTCATCATTTCGGCGGCGGAATGTACCTTCGGCGTGGGCCTTTGTGTGCTTGTCCGCTCGGCGAAACTTCGCTTCGGCGGAGGCCTGTTCACGAAAAGTGCAGGTTGCTTCCTTAGTGCATTTTTGCATCCTCATCGCATCCTAGGCATTCTTAGGCCTAGTTTAGAGCATCTTAATGAGGATGTAGACATAGAACCACACCGAGGGAATTTAGGGATTTAATTATCATCCTTTCCAACTGTAAACTTAGTGTGTGTTCTATTTTATTGACTGTTTAGGGTTGGCTCACGGGGACACGCTCTAGCTACTGATAGCCCAATCACTGTGAGTAACAGATTGCGTAAAGATATGTTCAAAATGGTTATATTTTGATTACTGAACTGAACTGTTTACTGAACTGATATTGTTTATTGAATGAATGTATGTCCTGTATTTCGAACTGTATTGTGGCATCCTTAGCACCCACTGTTATTGGTATTCTGAGCTCTGTCGGTTTCCTTGTGGAACCATCTTGATTGATGGCCATCATTATTGTTGGGTTCATAAGGCGGTCCTTTTGGACCTCTTGTTTATAGGCTAATGGATGTACCACATATGGTGATTGATTGAAATATTGATTGGTAGAAATCTTGAAAGATTGAAATCAGTATAATGAATTGATTTCATTATCAGTAAGGACATTCATTCATAACCTCTTTACACGTTATGTTATTCTTTGGGCTTTAGCTCCTTTGTTTATATATATATGTAGGTGCTCAGCCACCAGACCGAAGCTAGGAGCGTGGGATTAGTCCCCAGTTTTGTCAAGCCAGCCAATGTGCCTCACTGCGAGGTTCCGAGACGCCATGCCATGGCTTGGGGTGTTTTTGTTTCCCCCACTTGTCTCCCTACTGTATTGTACCTTTTGTATAGACTGTTTATCAGATCATATCGAGGATTGAGTCCGTCTTTGTATGTCTGTAAATGATTGTATAGAGTGTCTTGTTTTGATGTATGAATGCATAAAATGTTTTTGACATACTGATTTTCATTTCGATGGACACTAGTTACTTCTTGCTTTTGGCTTCCGCCAGCCTCAGACTGATTGATCAGACATCGTTACAGAGGCCTTGGTAATCTCGGACATCTTGGCGATTCTGATGCTAAACCCATAGTAGGGTTTGGGTCGTGACACTAAGCCAAAGAAAAAGGGACACGATGTATATCATAGCTGTGTATATCATAGTTGTGTGTTCAGTATGCAAATGTACTATTATTAAAAAATTATTAATATTATAAAAAAATAATAGATAAGAAATAAAAAGTATAAAAAAAAAAATTTAAAAACAAGCTGAACCTTCTGAACCTCAGCCTTCCTATAAAATCTGAATTCTTATTCCTTTAACCACACCATCTCAGCTCCATCAAGAACATTAATTAAATTCAGTGTATCTGTGTGAAGGAAGATTTTAATTACAGGTTAGTTTCATCCCAGTTCATATTAGCTTCACATCTCATATTTGTTTTAGAATAGCTTCAGATAATATTAAGATCAAAGTAGCTTTAGATAGTCGAAGACTTGAAGAACAGATTGTCCGACAAGAACAACCGAGCGGTCAACCGGCCGGTCATCCCATCTCCACCTCACACTCAGTCTACTCAGTCTTCTATTGCCGATCAGTTTTGTATCTGTTGCCGATCTGCTCCTATTTTTCATATCTGTTCCATTTTTTTACACCAACATCATATTATTTTTGATATATTTTCCATACATTTTTCTTAACTCATATGTTTTAATATATATTTTTCATACATTTTTCTTTCACTGTTGCAATCATCATGCTAAGAACAAAACAAACCAGACCCGAACGTGGTAAATCCTCAAACAATGTACAACATCAACCACAGCAACAACATCATGACAATCCAAATAATGATTTTTTAACCTATCATCATGAACAAGCCTATTCACATTTTATTAATCGACCAATTGTTACAGGGAGAAATATAAGACTACCTTCTCAATATGATCCGCTCTTAGTTGGTAAATTAGATACAATGGGATGGTTACCTTTAACTAATTTACCAAATAAGGTATACCCCCGTCTTGTACGATTATTTTATGTTCACTTGACAGCTGGTGACCAACAAAATGAACCGTTCAGTCTAACCTCTTATATGAATGGAAAAATAATCACACTCAGTCTCCGTGCTTTCGCACAAATTATTAGAGTTGAAACAGGAGATTTACAATACTATTTTCAAAATGAGTTTGCCTTAGAAAAAATGTTTGGTGATGTCACTCAGATTTATACCACAATTTGTGACAACCGATTCAGCGACACTAATTTACTAGTCAGACATTTAAAACCTCACCTTCGTATTCTTCATCGATGGATAGTTGAAAATGTCACTCCAGAAAAAGGCCATTATGATACTGTTTCATGTTTTAATGTTTATTTGTTATATTATTTTGAAACTGGACAAAAATTAGATTTATGCTTCATATTACTCAAAGAAATGATAATTGCAAAACTCGATACTCTGTCTGGCCGGTCACTACCTTTTGGAGCTTTGTTAACCATAATTTTCAAAGCGCATGATGTCAACTTTGAAGGGGAAGGATATGTCAAAATCACTTCACCAATTTCTGAGTATATACTGACCCGAAGTGGTGGTGCTGACACCTTGATGGGCTGTATTAATATTGAAAATGAACCAATACCCAATGAGGAAGAACCCAATGACAATGCCATGCCACCAAATGAACAACTCCATTACTAGATTAATTATTTAGCCTTGGAATAAGAACGGTACAACCAGCGCCTACAATGGAAACAACAAATGGCTAATCAACTCAATACATTAGGTACTCGGTTCGATGAATTTGCCGCTGCTCAGAACTCAGTAATTCAACAATTTAGTGAGTTTCGTGTAGACTCAGGGAGACATGATGAAGTGACAAGGAACCGCATTGATCAGATTGACCATCGAGTCACTTAGCTGTACCATCACTATTACCCTCCACCTCTAACACCACCTGACAATGATGCTTAACTTGTTCAAAAATCAGTGTAAATGATGAAACAGATGTAGCGGTTACATGTTTTTTTTTTTGATTATTTGTTTTCTTATTTTGTTGTGCTTGTTTTATTTTGTTAATTTGTTTTAAACTTCTGTATTCATGTCATGAATAACAAAATAGTGTGTTTTTTTTTTAAGCATTCTAAAACAAGTTACAATGTTATAACAATATGTACGAAAAGATTTTGCATTGGAAAAATTATTTGTACAAAAATTAATAAATAAAACTTAATAAATGTCTAACAAATCCTTCATTTCAATAAAATGAATAAAAATTAAACAATTAAAAAATAATTTGTCTGTATCAATTAATACAAAAAATTAAATTAATGTTCTAAAATGAAATAAAACAAGTTAGAAATTAATAATAAACATTTTTTTTTTTAATGAAAAGGAAAAAAAAAAGTTAATATGAACAAAAAAATTTAAAAAATAAGGTGTAAAAAGAAAAAAAAATTAAATTGATAAACCGAATTAATAACAAAACCTTCAAATTGTTTACAATTTAACAAAAAGTCAAAAACACGGATATGTCATGTACAAATATTTTTTCACAAAATTTAAAATAAGAAATTGTAATTATTTTATTAATTTCAGTCATTATGACACATTTATTACATTATTTCACCCACCACCCACCCACTACCAAAGACCCACCACCGCCCACCTGTCACCACCACCCACCACCCACACACCACCACCACCTACCTACCACTACCCACCTGCCACCACTACCCACCTGTCACCACCCACCTGCCATCACCACCCACCTACCACCACCCACCCACCACTACCCACCACCCACCACCCATCTGCGACCACCATATTTAAGTTAATAACAACATATTTATTTGTGAAAGTTACTCAGAAACACATTGCATATTAAATAGAACATATTTAATTGTCTTTGGTAGACTATACATAAAATTGCATATTACACATTGCATGAATAACATATTTAATTGTCTGCGTTACTAAGAAAACCATTATCTTCATTGCCCATGGGATGATCTTTGTGTTTTCTTTCGTTTCATTGCCATTTAGCCCAATCGTTGTCCTCAATATTAGTTATCCTACAATAAGATAAAAGAAGTCAGTAAATCACAGTTACATAAAGTGGGCAAAGTTATGTAGTAACAGTGTCATAATGACTGAAATTAGTAAAATAATTACACATTTTAAACCAGTAGTCAGTACGATATTCACTTGCCTTGTTGACATCCCTTTTCTATCCATCGCCAGCATGATTTTGCCACATAGCAGTAGCAATTGCAACCCTAACGTTCAATTGGTATATTAACCCATGTTGTGACATGTCAACATACTCAGCTTGGTCTTCAGCAAGCCCGTCTGCTTCTGCTTCTGCGGCCATTTCATTATCAGCTTCCATAAAGAATGGGTCCATAGCTGCATGCAAACGGATCCAATTGTGCACTACACAACATGTAATCACGAGAGGCCCTTGTCTTGTAGACTTGTAATTTGGCATGGACCGCAATATTAGGAAGCACTTCTTCAGAACACCAAATGTTCTTTCTATGACATTGCGTAACGACGAATGTCGATAGTTAAACAATTCCTTAGGTCCTACATAACGACGGCTACGAAACTCTTGCAAGTGATACCGTTGAGACCGAAATGGCGCAAGAAATCTAGGCATGTTCGTGAAACCAGCATCAACTAAATAGTACTTTCCTACATGTAAATAATGAATGCACAGTTCTGTCAATTGATATGTACAACAAAAGACAAGGAAAAAAATGTATCGTATGTTATTTACGGACAGTCACCATTGGGTGGGTGTGGGAACTGTAGATCAGCTCGTGTAATAGAGTCAATCAAAATAGTATTGTCATGAGCGCTACCTTCCCATCTAGAATTAATAAATGTGAACAACATATCGAAGTCGCAAGCTGCAAGTACATTTTGCGATACTGTTGCTTTCCGACCGCAGAATGTATTTTGTCTTGGAGCAGGGACCCATGCATCCACAAATGTGCCATCGATAGTACCGACACAATCCTAATTGACAGATATTTATTTGACATTAAAAGTGAAACAAACTTGGATATTACTTTTATAATTAAAAATAATAATATTTATTAACCCTTATTGATATGTACAACTTACAGGACAGTCATATTGTTCGTACCTTAAACCAGGGAAAAAACCTTCTGTCATTTAAAATTTTTGCCGGTATGTTGTCTTGGTTACGTGGTTTGATAACCGATGATGCAAGCTTGCACAATGCCCGCATAACAATTTTTATGTGCCGACAAATTGTTTCCGTAGAGTGTTGAAATCTATCTACCATTATTCGATGGCGATCATATTGTGCAAAAGTGTATAAAAAAATTCCAAGCGATTCCTCCACAATGATATGCATATGTTCAGTATCGATAAAGCCATTATGGAGTAAAGTGTCTTTCAATAAAATGAATGTTTGTGCATCCATTCACATAACGTTCATCATTGTTTCTGGATGGCCATTTAATAGGCCGAAGATGTAATCATCACCTTTGAATGGACACGTTCACTGCGGTCGGCGACTACTTGCCGCGTTGATATGGTCATGCATGAAGACAATCATCAAAAAATCCATAAAATCATCAATAACCTCATCATCCTCTGATGAGATCTCCATTGTATTGTTTTCTCTGTCGGATGACATATGGTTTTGTCTACATCACAGTAAAAGCATAATTATTCATGCTGTAACAGTTAGCATTATTGGTGAAACATAATTAAAAAGTTAGTACATGAATAGTCGACCGTAGTCATTTATCAGCGTACAGTAAAATTCATAGGAGAACAAAATTTATTTAATACGTGGTGATATTGTAATAACAGAACATAATTTGAATATAACAAAAAATACTTAAAAGTTCAACAAAAAAAACATACGAAGATAAAAAAGGAAAGAGGATATCATGGAATGAAAAAAAAAACAGAATGAAAACCAAATCAGGCATAATCAAATCATCAAACAGTTCAGCCAAGGAGATTTGCTAACACAAGCAAAACAGAACTTCTCAGTTCATTACAAAGCGAGGATCTTGGCTAGGCTCAAATGGGTAGGAGTGCGCATAAAAGCCCTTCGCCATTCCTTATCCTTGAACAGTGTCAGTGCCCTAACGTACTGCAACGGTGGTATGTCTCCAAGCTCTAGCAATGCATCTTGACATGCATTAAGGGAATAATCATCACCACCTACACTTACAACCTCTGTCTCATTTTCTCGTGCACGTGAATGTCCTGTTTTTGCTTGTACATAGGATGTGAAAGCTGCGCATACATCATCAAACCCACTTGACCGTGACTTTTTGGAACGACCACTGTCAGTCTGGCTGGTTGTAGGGCCTCTCTTGTGACTTTTGCCCTTTGCTGGATTTATGTACTCATCCCCGAATAAGTCAACAAGAATGGCCTCAGCAGCATTACTCCCACCAATATCAGGGTTCCAAAATTTATTTAACATGTTATCTTCTTCTTCTGAGTCAAGGGCTCCTTGTGTGGATGCACAAGACAACACCCCTGTGACACAACAATTTTCAACAATTTCTTCCATTTCTTGAAAATATTCAAATCCTTTTGTCCTAAACTTCTTCACATTTCTGCTAGCCTACAACAATTACAATTAAAGAATTAAGCACAGTATGTTTCATGAAATGTTAAAAATAATATTCCAAAGTAGTACAGATTAATGAATAACCTTATTCCAAAATTCATCGAGTGCAACAACAATGCCTATAATGGGATCCCATCCCAGACCAGTCTATGCCTGGAGTCGCTTAAATGTCTGGTAATCAGCTTTTAATCGCTGATATTTTTGGCTCACCTGTTTTCCTGTATAACGAAATCCATACAAGTTGTGCAACTGATTTGCATAATGATTCCAATGCCTAATTGTCTACAAAGTAGTACGGCTCGTTGTTTGATTGTTTCTAACCTCATATCTCAACATATTTATTAATTTCGTTTCAATTCTAGGCATCCACATTTTTGTCTCTTAATTGTCATCAGAATTATTTTCATCCATCTATAAACATACAAATTATATTTAAACTAGTCTGGGGTGGATATATAATAATAACAGAGCATTTTAAACTAGTTTGGGATGGATATACAAGAATAACAGAGCAAAATGAAGGAGAACACAGATAAGGGAAAAAAAGCAGATGCTTTTATTTGAAGGGAAAAAATGCATAACAGATTAGTTAAATTTAAATAACAGAAATATAACCACAAATAATAAAAAAAAAATCAGATAATGTTGTCTTTAATGTTAAATTTAAATAGCAGAAATATAACCACAAATATAAAAAAAAAAAAATCAGGTAATGTTGTCTTTAAATAGTACAAAAAAATCAGTAAAAGAAGAAGTAAGAAGAAATAAAGGAGGAAATCAGCGAAAGGAGTGGGTAGGTCGACCGGCCGGATGAACCGGGGGACGACCGGCCGGGTGTCCCAGGTACTTTTCGCTCAGTTCTCTTCGTGTAAAGGTTCAAACAGTTCAAAATTTCAAATACAAACATATCTGAAATGAAAAATACTCGTCTACAAATTCTCAGAAATCATTTCGGAACTGATTTCCACTTCTCTTAAATCATTTGTACATAACAGATGGAGATTTATTTACCAGATTAAAGATTGAAACAGTTCAGAAAAATCACAAAACATTTGAAACTAAAAAAAATTGTCGGCTACCCTTCTCACAAACGATTTGAGAACTGATTTCCACTCGTCTGAAATAATTTGCACATAACAGATGAAGGAATTATTTACCAGATTAGTGGGAGTTGAATAGTTATCGCCGGTGATGGAATGTGTATACTGACTGAATGTGCCACCCTTTGCTCGTTGGATTTGACAATAGATTTGATAAATTTGACTTGAAAAAAAAATTTAAAATTAGGGATGAATTTTTCAAATCATTTCCTTATAACAAAATTCAATCAATAAATTTGTGTTTTATTTCACCTCGCACTCGTCGTTGTTTGGTTGCCCGTAATAAGAATCTTCCGCAATGCACAAATTGTAAGTCATTTGATTTGTGGAAGATGATACCAGTAAGGAGCGAGTTGGGTGGATTCATTATTTATAAAATGAGTCTGACTTCTCTGTGAAGCTTACCCGTAACGAATGTTAAGTACTGATGTTTGATACAGAGAAAAAAAGATGAGGTTCACGGACGATGGAAGCTTTTCAGACACGTGAAATTTTCAGAGACGATGGAGAAGGACGCTGGAAGCTTTTCAGATCAAAAGAGAAAAAAGGCAGAAATGTTGAAAGTGAAGATACAAGCTGCTAAACGGGTTTTCAAACTGTAATTTGAATTAACACGCGGAATTGTATTTTGAACTACCTATCCAAACGTGAAGCGGGAGTTCACGTGTTGAAAGTTAATTTGAAAACACAAACAAACAAAGCCTAATTTTTTAAACTTTCCAAAACATCCCAAAGTTACAAAACGCAAAGCACTCGATATGAAAAAAACAAAATTTACTCAAATTTGATTAAAAAAACTTGGGTAAATTACAAATATACTCTTTGAAATTTGTTTAAAATACGAATCGCGCCCTGTAGTTTTGGAAATTACATTCCATTATCTGGGATTTCTAATTTCATGATAAATCGCCCCTTTTACTAATAAATTATTAAGTCAATTAACAATTTTTAGTGATGTTAGAAATATGTTTCAATTAATAATTTAGATAATTTTATTATTATATAGGAAAACAATTATAAATTTTATTTTTTCAGTTAATCCTATTAAAAAAATTCTAATAGAAAATATTTATAATTTTTCAAATCACAAAAAATAATCTACACTTTAAACAAATCTCAAGAGTATAATTATAATTTACCAAAAATAAATAAATAAATAAAAATCCTTTTACTCAAATTTGGAGATGGCCTAACAAAACCAATCAAGTCGCCAAGCACTACTCTTCTTCCTCTTTCCCCCCACCAAACTCGTTCGGGTCTATCTTAAGAGTATTTACTGAACAAAGTTCAGAGAAGAGGCTCATCCTTGTAATCTTCAAAAATGGCGTCACAGTCTGATCAACATCACAATAAGGAAGCTACCATAATCGACGGCAAAGCAATCGCACAGACGATTAGATCTGAAATCGCTTCCGAAGTTCTACATCTCTCCAACAAATATGGCAAGGTCAACAACCCCTTTCTCGATTTTTTTATTTTTTTTTTTTTATAGTTGAGATGTGTGTTCTTTATTTAAATTTCGCTCAGTCTTGTTCTTGATTAGTCTGAAATTCGTCATGCTTACTCTCTGTTTGGTTGCCTGGAAACTTTTGACAGACCTGGAAGAAAAAGAATGCTTAAAATTATACATATCCTTGTCCGAATTAGGTTTCCACGAAAACAAAACAATGAAAAGAAAGCAAAAAAGAGTTCGATTCACTGTTCATTTTATTTTTATTTCTTTTTTAGGTCATTTGGTACATTTAAGCATCTTGAAGCAAATCTTCCAATTTTGAGATGTCAAATTTTTTTGCTGATTTAAATGATAATTTGACATCTCTAAAATTAAAATAAGCAATCCACCCAATAATATACTGAATTTATTGTTTATTTTATTTCTTACTTTAATATAAGAACTTTTTTTTGTTTTTTTTTGGGATCATATATAAGAACTTGTTAGATTGATTTCCAAATGTTTAGATAAAAAATAAAAAAAATAAAAAAATAAAAAATAAAAAAAACCTCACTTTTATGTGGGTCTCGCATATAAAACAAATGAAGAAATGGAATTGGCATCTGCTCTCCCATATGTGAAATTTGACGTTGTAGAGGCAATGCCACAGATATTTGGCCTTTTGTTTGGAGCTTTTTCGTGTCAATATTTACCATTTCACTTGCTATCTAAGAAGAGGAATCTCTGTTCTCTGTTGGAGATGTTCTACGCCTCTAATTATATGGCTTCCTTACCTTTTTAAGTTTTTGTATTTGTTTTTAATTTGATTTAAATAAGGTCCATCCACAACCACATTTTTTAAGATAATTTGGTTAGTAACCCCTCTTTTTCCATACTTCAAATATTTTTTTGATAGGACTTGTTTCGAATATTGACTTGTTAAAAACACGGGAACGTCAAATATTAACATATATGTGATGGAAATTAACAATCATGCATTTTAAAAAACATGATTGTCAACCAGACTAGTTTGGAAAATAAGTTTGAAACAGCCCTATCTGTTCAAATAAATTTAAAGAAAAAGAAAAAGAAAAAGAAACCCTGTCAGGTGAAGAAGCCTTACTATAGTGTTTGTGTTCTAAACATTAATTTTATTGTTTCTTTCTATTTTTTTGTTAAGTAATTTTATTATACATTTTAAACTCAAAATTGGAATATTTGCTCAAATCTCAGGTCCCAGGACTGGCTGTGGTCATTGTAGGCTGTAGGAAAGACTCTCAAAGCTATGTGAGTATGAAGAGAAAGGCATGTGCTGAAGTTGGGATTAAGTCTTTTGATGTGGACCTTCCGGAGCAAGTATCTGAAGCTGAATTGATTAGCAAAGTCCACGAGTTAAATGCACATCCTGATGTTCATGGTTGGTTTGCCTGTTATTTTAGAAGTGGATAGTATATAGTTCTTGTATTTGTCATGCTATTTTTATCAATATCCTTTTGTGAAACAGTTTTGAATTGTTTCTTCTATTCAGAAATTTACTTGTCACTAATGTTCTTCTAAATTATTGTATGTGTCAATCTAGCGACATATCTGGTTAGATGGCTTGCATTACCAAATGCATTTGATGACAAAAATCGGACATCTAAACTTGAGCTATCATGTGGAATGGAAACTGTAGACATCACCTTACAATCCACATATTGTAGCTGAATATCAGAATTATTCTAGATTTTCAAATTGAAAAGTCTTAGAATTAAAAATTTTGTTGGTGCTTTGATAGTATGTAAACAAGCTCATTGTTTCTTAATCAGCATGTCCGTTGTTTGTTGGTTAAAATAATCATTCAAAGCAGGGTTTGTTTTGGTGCAGGTATATTAGTCCAACTTCCTTTGCCGAAGCATATAAATGAAGAGAAAGTCTTAAGTGAAATAAGCATTGAGAAGGATGTCGATGGCTTTCATCCTCTGAACATTGGCAAGCTTGCCATGAAAGGCAGAGAACCTCTGTTCCTTCCTTGTACCCCCAAGGCAATATATCTGGTCTTGAAATTCAAATATGCTTATTTTAAAATCGATCCTTCTTCAATTTGTTTTGTTGTTACAACAATTATTAGTTCAAAAAATCTATAGATGTGGGTCTGAACGAGAGTATAGGCCTGTTTGGTGTAACTTTTCTCAAGTTCAAAGTTGATAATCATAAAACAAAAGTTAAAAGCACCACTATCCTAGCTTTCAGATAATCAGCATTTTCAGCTTATTTAAGCTATTTTTGTCTCGTAAACTGTAAGCAGAAGCTGCACCAAACAGCAAGCACAGATTCCCAAAATAAAGAAGTTATAAGCTGCTCCAATAAACTATACTAAACAGGGCCATACTCTATGATTGAAAATACTTGGACTTATGAGAATTGTTATGTCAACAGGGATGTCTTGAGCTTCTATCACGGAGTGGTATTAGCATAAAGGGTAAAAAGGCAGTTGTGGTGGGTAGAAGTAACATAGTTGGATTGCCAGTTTCGCTACTACTTTTGAAGGCTGATGCCACTGTTACTGTGGTCCACTCGCATACTCGTGATCCAGAGAGCATCATCCGTGAAGCAGACATTATTATCGCTGCTGCAGGACAAGCAATGATGGTAACTAGTAGCAGTTCATATGTTTCTTTATTGACTATAACATTGTTATCACGTTTACGTGCAACTTCGCTTTTCATTTCTTGATTTGATTCATAAAATTTTAACTATTAGTTTGGTTCCAGCTGGAATATGCTGGTGGTTGACCCTGAACATATATAACAAGAGAACACTCATATTCAGCATTTAGCCCTTTTAAAGGGACTCTAAACATCATTCCAGATTCTAGTCAAAAGTGCGTCTTGCAGTTCTGTACAAAAAGTTAATATTGATCTGAGGATATTGGATTTGATCCGATTGGGCTTCGGGCATCTTGTAACCGAGAGAGAGAGAGAGTGCTTTAGTGCACACTGTTAATGATGACCTGAACAAGGGGTAACCGGGTTTGGCATTCATTTCATATCTTAGCTTTAGTGGGATTGGTTGGGCTGTTAGGTAGGGCATTAGAACGTATGTAAGAGAAATCAACATTGTTAATCTCTAAGAATTGAATATTGAAGTCTTCGTCATCTTCTTCAGAATACTTAGAGAAGTCAACATTGGTAAATATTGATTAGAGGATATTGAATTTGATCATATTTTCCCAGAATGATTTGGACTTACACCAATGGGATTGGTTGGGCTACTAGGACATTAGAAACCTATGTAAGAGAATTCAACATTTTTCTTCATCTTCTTCAGAAAACTCCGAGGAATCAGAGTCATCTACAGCCATTGCAAGAACATTATCAGATGTAGATTCAAATGTCTTGTAACCGAATAGAGAGAGAGAGAGAGAGAGAGAGATCTGCTAGGTTAAGTTATTGCTTTCATGTATGCTTTAGTGCACGGTTGTGGCATTTATTTCATATCACAGTTTTAGTTGGAAATATTAGATCTTTTGGCAAAACAAACGTTGATTGCTGAGTTTCACTCATAATTCTTTTTTAACTTTTGATTTCATGCAAGAGGAGTTTGGTTTGCTGACCTGTTTATTTATTTATTAATATAAACCAGGTTAAGGGTAGCTGGATCAAACCTGGTGCAGCAGTCATTGATGTGGGAACAAATGCTGTGGATGATCCAAGTAGAAAGTCAGGATACAGACTTGTGGGAGATGTGGATTTCCATGAAGCATGTAAAGTTGCTGGATGGGTAACTCCGGTTCCAGGTGGTGTGGGTCCGATGACTGTTGCAATGCTACTCAAGAATACCTTGGAGGGTGCCAAGCGAGTAATGGAGCAATGAACCATGCATTCATTTTTGTCAGTAGAATGTTGCTGCTTGTTCTTAAGTAATAATTTTGTGGGACAGCAGTACTACTATATTTCAAAGAAGCATTTTTATGTTGTGTATTTTGCCAAAAATAAATGCTGCGGGTATATGTTGTGTTGTGTTGTGTTGTGTTGTGTTTGTATTGAAGTACATGGAATTCTTTGTAGGACAAGTGAGGGAAGAGTTTGAATTGTCCATTCATATTATTCTCATTTCATTTTTCTAATCTGGAGAGAGAAAAAAGTAGTATCACTTCATTTTATTTTCTTATTTTCTCTTTTCTTTTCCATTCCTCTTCAAATTTTCAAGATCAAAACAACAATATAAAACGATTACAAATGTTACATTGAAGTAGTAACCCAACTCAGGCTCATGCACATTTTTGCTACATCTTACAAAATTGTGTAATTTTTTAAGATAAATTGTCATAATTTTTTTTAATCGATACAAATTATTTTTTTTAATTGACGAAAATCAATAGCTAGTTATTAGATTAAAAATTTTTACTTTTTAAGCCTATTTAGACCATGCGATCCTAAAAACTTTGCAGGAAAAAAAAAAATCAGTAACAAAAGCAAAAGCAAACTCCTAATGGGTTTGTCAACAAAATTTAGTTGTGTACACAGTTTTTCAAATTTTTTATTTTTTTTATTTTTCAGATTGTCTAAAAGGGGAGCTATGGGCCAGTCCTATGGACCGGTTTTATTACCCAACAAGTCTTACTCAAAAAAATAAACAATGTTTTTATTTTTACCCCTAGAGTCAACACTGCAAATTTATCACTAGTTTAAATAAATTTATCACGGATTTATTACTAATTAAAATAAATTTATCACTAATTACAGATTTATCATTGGGATCTTTCCCAATACATAAAGAGAGAGAAAGAAAGAGAGACCTGACAACAAAGAGCCTAAATCCTAGAACTAGAAGTGGTGGCAACGACGACTATGGAGGTGGAGGCAACAGTGGTCAACAACGACGATGGAAGTGAAAATGGAGGTGAAGACGTCAATGGGGATGGAAGCAAAAACATCAGTGGAGGTGAAAGCAATGGTGAAAGTGGAAAAACATGCTAGTTGAAATCACTAGCAATGGAGGTGAAAGCAATGGTGAAAGTGGAAAACATGCCGGTTGAGATCACTAGCAATGACGACAATGGAAGTAGCGGTGGTCAGCAATGATGGAGGTGGCGGTGAACAACAGTAGAGAAATGTGCACACAGAGAGAGAGGGTAATAACCCTTGAAGAACCAACAATGTTCAAATCCGAGTATAAAAATCTAAGAGCAAAAATGGAATAAACAAAAATGTTCAAAACCTATAAGTAAAAGAGTCTCTATTAAGGACCTGTTGTGAAATAACCCTTAAAAATAGAACTGACCTGTAAAAATCCTTTGTCTAAACTAGACATAATAAAGACGAAGTCTTACTTTTGGGGTTCAAATGGTAGATTAAAGAGCAAACTAATTGAAAAGGCAAATCAATAAATTTCAACAATTCTCCCAAGTTCCAATTTGCATCCTTCACAATAAATGGTCCTTTCGATCAAAATTTTTGTATGAGAATTGAGCAATATGGCATAGCATGTTTGCAACAAAAACAAAGAAATCATCATCCACCATAAAATAATAATGTCTCTCACCTTAAAAGATTAGACCACAGTAATAAATCCACATAAGTACCGGCACCAACACACCCAATCACAAAATAGATAAAGCAACAAACATAAGCCATTATACTACAGAGACTCCAGTTCTCTAATAACAAAATAAGAAAATTTTCTCAAACGGCAAAAGGGCCATCTGCAGTCATCGTTCTCTGACTTCTCTATTGTTGTCGAAGTTCAGTTTTCTTCTTCTGCCAGAGACGATCAACTGCACTGTCAGCATCTCCCTGCAGTAAAAACAACTCGGGATGAGCATAGTTCTGTTTAGGAGGAACTGAACCAATCCAAACAATAAAAACCTTTGAACCAAATCAGACCGAACTAGTGAACCATAAACATGTCACTGTGATGCTTGGTATTGCATTGGCATGCAAATATAGTATGTCTAACAAATCAACTATTAAATGGGATCTTTTCCGTACGGCTATACTTTCTAGGGATTACATATTTCCGTAATAGCTCCTTTCCTTAATGTATTTTCTTTTTCAAAAATTTGACTGAAGCCATTTGTGTCGATTTTTCATGAAAGCATTTTTTCATCAAACCAATGTTAATTACTATCAAGTCATGCACTTGTTTTCCTTCTTCAATATTTTTTTCGTAAGTTTTACATATATGCATCATCTATATATCAATCATATTTGCATCACACAAAACCAATGTCCAATACTGAAATCCAATAATATTTTCCTCGGTGGTTACTGGCTATAGAGAGACAAATTGTATGATGACTTGGGCAAAATATTAATATCAATAATATATAAAGATTACTATAGTTTGCAAAGCAAAGAAGCAGACTAAGACAAGTGAAGATAAATCACAACTAAACAAGCAAGAAGAAGAACCTGGGCACGGACAAAACCACAAAGAGCAAAGGTGGTAAATTGACCAGTATAGATGCCATTCTCATCCAAATGTCCAACATTAATCTGTACAGATGCATGGTCCTTTGCAGTAATTAACCTATTTGTGGCGGAACTGCAATTGCATGCAAAATAGTTATTAGCATCACCAATTCCAATACTACACTATAGTATTTACAAAGAAAATCACATACCATTTCCTAGGGATGTAAAGGTCCATGTTTTGTCCCTCTTCGTTCTGCATCTTTGCTGTAGGTTTAAAAGCCCTATAGAAGATTCAAAAACTTGTACAACGAAGTTAAATCAGTACATAACTCTGCAAATTCCAAAAATTAAAGACAAATACACATTAGTTTGGAATCAATAATATTATTTTGCCAAAAAACCAGAGGTTATAGAATTTTGTAAATGCATTTCCTACAATGTTAAGGTCCTTCTGGACACATGCAGTCCACCACAGGTTCTATTTCGTTTATCTGAGTTATGGTGGAGGATACTTATCGAAACCCAACAAATGAGGATACCAATAAATTATATTTTACCAACTAGTAAATATGTTACTAATCATTTTTAGTATTTGAAGTTATGGTGGGGTTCCATGATACCAGTGACACTGCTGCCACAATGCAGGAACTGGCACCTACCCCACAATGTCCATAGCCACTACATTTCAATTGCCCACCACAAGACAAGTGCTAACATTGTTAAAATCACAAGCAGTGACACCACAGTATTACTCCATTATTATCCAGCACCACCATTAGTGCAAAACATCTACTCACATCTCCTCTCCCTCATTTAAAAATTTAGTGGTCAATGTGAGTGAAGCCATATATATTTATGACATTATATGGATCACAAACAAATGGGTTGGATTAGCGTGTCTCCAACGAGCTCTTCAAAATTGTGTATTATATGAAAAAAAATTGATAAATGTGGTGCTTAATTTTGTGTGTCAAGTGTTTTTTAGTTTAGAGAGTAAGTGGGTAGCCTCAACCACTATACCTTCAGCTTTAGCGTCCCTTCCTTCTCCCTGTTGCTAACTACATTGCCACAGTTAGCAACAAAACTAGCAAAATAATTAATTAGAACATCTCCAATGGGCTCTCTAACTGACTTAACTAACACACATTTTCTTTTCGCCTCCAATGCATGAGTTAACTTGTTTGTTAATTAGTTTTCTTGCTAGCTTTGTTGCTATGATGATACAATTAGCAACATAGAGAATGAAAGAAGCGGTGCTGAAGATGAAGGTACGGCAGCTGAGTCCACCATATTTTTCATTATTTTTTAATTATTTTATTTTCTATAAATCATTGTTGTCAAATTGTGAATCATATCGTGAATCAAAATCCTAATTTGTGAATCGTGAGTCGTTAAGGTTCAATACAAACAAACTACATAAAAATAATGTTAAACAATTGTATATACAAGAAAAAAAAAATGAAATATATTGATTTCGGCATATGTTATAAAATAGTTCTTATATAAAGGTATGATTACATCGTCTAATTGGAAGACATTGGCTTCATATCAAGAAATATAAGTCCACATCCTACCAACTATGAAATTATTCAACAACTACAATATAATCTCGCTTGACATTCAAAATATAGACCTAGGAACCCTATATAGAGTCTAATATGAAGAAAGAACTAAGTGAGATATTTTATTATAAAACTTTAAAAAATTTAAAAGGAGCGTATGGTTTATTGTTCAAAAAAAAAAATTAATAAGTTGCAGAATTATTGCATTTGGCTTACCTGATCCATGCACTATTAAATCATATTTATTTCACTAAAAGAGCGATAAATTATTTATTTGTTTAAGTTACTTTAACCTTGAGCATCTTTAAAGGATGTAATATGACACTAAAATAGCAATAAATAATTCATAGATTTGTTGGGATCCTACTAAAAACTCCACGATCTTCAAAAATAACAACAAATCATGCATAAGTATAGGTTGTTTTCATACTAAACATACTTAGAAGAAGTTGTATTATGTCATTTACACTAAAAATAAATAGTCAAAAAAATATCAAAATTTGTCAAGCAAGTTTGTTTCAAGAATTACATGAATCGTAAAAAGTGAAACTAATGGTGAATCAAGTGATTCACCATAAATTCTACACAGTTGCAATTTTGCCACAATCATCTATTCAAAACCGCCCTCATCCATACAAAAATTCTTTTTTTTAATGCCTATATTGGATAAACAAATGTATATAACAACATAACACAATCAGAACCCCTGACTTTGATACAATTCCATGTAGTCTAAAACTATCCAAAAAGTTCAGGGTGTTTTGCTTAAATTAAATTTTCAAAACAAAAATAAAAAAATTACATATTGAAGGGTGTCAAATAGGCAGGGTAGAATGCAAACAGCATGGGCATGAACTCATAAATTAAAAGCTAATAACAAAAATTTAATAAAATCCCTCCATCCTCATACCAATCCATCAAAATTTAGAGAGAGAGAGAGAGAGAGAGAGAGAGAGTACCAGAGACGGGAGATCGAAGCGACTGTCTTCGAAAATGAGAAGGCGAGGAGGGGCGACGGCGATTCCAGATTGTATTTATACCCAAACGAAACGAAACCCTAGACTTTGATTTGATGGCCTCAGGAATCTTACCAAACGGCGACGTTTCTGCACTTTGAACTTGACCACATAACAAAAATAAATGATTAATTCGTTCTCAAAAACAAAAATGATTAATTAAGCATGATACCCTTATATTTAGACGTATGAATTACTTATGAAATTTATTTAAGAATATTGCTATTTAGGTCTGAAAATTAGGCTTATTATTTTATAGTCAATTAATTATTTTCTTGATGCTTTATTGAGGTTAAAAAATAGACTTGTATATTATTTTCTTTTATTTAAAATATAAATTGTTCTTTATAATTTTAAAAATTATAATATTTGTTATCATAATTTTTTATTTAATATAATTAATAAAAAAATAATTTTAATTACTCTTTTATATAATAAAAAAATTATCTTAATTATTAATTAAAATATATTTATGATATTATTAAAAATAAGTAATTGATTTGATAATTTATTAATAAAATAACTTATTTGTTATACAACTAAAAACTTGAAGGACGAGATGTAATTTTCAAAATTATAAAAACTAATCCGTATATTAAGCAAACCTTATAAATATATTTGTAATTTACCATATTTTGATTAAAATTTCCCTTTATTCTTTTCATTTTTAAATGTGATAGTTTATTCTTTAAGTCAAATTATAATTTTCCGAGAAAAAAACAAAATTTTAGTAAGAATGCAAAGTTTTAAATAAATTACTAAAATTTTGAAATTTTGATACAAGTGTAAAGAGGCTAATGTAATGAAATGAAATAAAATAATCATTTACAATATTATGTTTTGAAAAAGGTGGGTGTATTCTCCCCATCATATCCATGGCCCATCCTCTAAATGGCCAAGGTTTTACTACTGCATGCAGGTCAGTTATACGCACATGCCTGATCGTGCTATGCTTTTGACATGCCTGGCAACTCTTTGCATATTCTATGTAATCTTTAAGGATAGTTGGCCAATAGTAAGAATGCTTTCAAAGCAACCACCTCATCTTCACACCAGGCTGATGAGCACCACAGATGCCTTCATGAACCTCAGTCATAGCTGTCAATGCTTCTTTTGGGCCTAAACATTCCAGCAATAAACCATCACCCCCCCTTTTGTAGAGAGCATTACCGTATATGATGTATTGCATAAATTGCAATTTAATTTTTCTGTTGGCCTTCGAGGATGGGCCAGTCAAGTACTACATTATTGAATGCCTCAAATCTTGTTCTTGCAAGTCATTATGATTGACTTCCAGGACGACATTCCTGTTATTCAAGGGTGGTATTAATTTCTGATATGTTGTTTGGCTTATATCCCTTTGAGCATTATCCCTCCTCTTGAAATTCGAAACTTTTTGAGCCACATCATTAGCTCTATTATTCAAAAATCTTGGGACATGAGTTACATTTGCTATTTGAAATTGAGAAAGCAGATGTAATGCAACAACATAGTATAGCAACATGCTTATACTTTGACATTTGAAAATCTCTTTCACTTGGTTAACCACCAATTGAGAATCTCCAAATATGTCAACTACATGAACTTGTAGTCCAATAAGAATTTCCAATCTCACTATTAAGGCTTCATATTCAGCTTGATTATTAGAACAAGTAATTTCATCCACTCTGAAACCATATGTGGTTTCTATTCCTTGTGGTGACTTAATCACTATACCAATTTCAGTTATGCCATTGGCTTTCGATCCATCGAACCACATTTGCCATGGCTCAGCACTAGCCATGCCAAGTTCCATTATCTCTTGGCTTTCTGTTTGAGATGGATGGTCTGCCAAAAAATTAGCTAAAACTTGTCCTTTTACTGCCTTTTGGGGAACATATTCTAAATGAAATTATGATAAGGCTAATATCCATTTGCCAATTCTTCTCCTAAACATAGGTCTAGGTAACATATACTTAACCAAATATGTGGTTGCAATTACCAAGACAGTTGTAGGCAAAAGATAGTATCTTAATTTCATTGCAGCAAAATACAATGCAAGGCACAGCTTTTCTACAGCTGAGTATTTACATTCACAAGAATTTAAAAACCTACTAAAGTAATAAACAGCTTGCTCCTTGCTTTCTTCATTGTGTTGGGCTAAGAAAGCTCCTAATGAATCTTCTGCTGCAACTATGTACAACTTCAAGGGCTTATCACCCTTTGGTGGCATCAGCACTGGAGGGTTGGCCAAGTAGGCTTTGATACCTTCGAAAGCAATTTGGTACTCTGCTGTCCACACAAATTCCTCTTTATATTTTAGCCTTAATAAGGAAGAAAATACTTTAGTTTTTCCTGCAGTGTTAGAAATGAATCTTCGAAGAAAATTAACCTGTCCAAAGAACTTTTGTAATTATTTCTTACTTGATGGAGGTCCTGCTTCAGTGATGGGTTTGGCTTTATTATGGTCAATCTGTATTCCTCTCTTGTGTACTACATAGCCCAAGAAGTTTGCAAATGATACGCCAAAAGCACACTTAAGAGGATTGAGTTTCAACTTGAACTTTCTCATTCTTTCAAAGGCTGCTTCTAAGTGAAACAGATGCTCCTCAATGGATTGAGATTTAACTACAATGTCATCAATATAACACTCTAAATACCTTCCAATGAGGTCATGAAAGATGGTGTTCATAGCCCTCTGATATGTAGCCCCAGCATTCTTCAAGCCAAATGGCATTTTAACCCATTAGAAGGTCCCAATACTCCCAGGACATCTGAATGCTGTCTTGTGAACATCCTTCTCTGCAATGCAGATTTGGTTATAACCAGAGTGCCCATCCATCATTGATAAAATCTGATGCCCTGCTGAACTGTCTACCAACAAGTCTACTATAGGCATAGGATATTCATCTTTTGGAGTTGCTATATTTAAGTTTCTGAAATCAATGCATACCCTCATTTTACCATTCTTCTTAACTACAGGCACAATATTAGATAGTCATTCAACATACCTGGCTGTCCTGATAAAGCCTGCCTTGAGTAGTCTAACAGTTTATTCCTTAACTTTCTGAATCACTTCTGAGCTCATTCTTTTTGGCTTTTGCTTGTATGGCTTGAAATTAGGCCTCATAGGGAGTCTATGTTCCATTAATGACCTATCCAATCCTGGTAGTTCATTATAAGACCATGCAAAACAATCTTTATATTTCTTCAGAACAACCAACAACTGGTCCATGTCCAGAGCATTCAAACAAGCACTTATGTAGGTGGGCTGTTGTATAGAACCTTCCCCTAAATTTACTTCTTCTAAGGAGTCTTGTGTCTAAGAACTTACTGAAGCTTCTTCTTTGATCCCTTCTGCCTTCGAAGTAATCTTCTTGCTTTGTTCTACTCCTAGGTTCCTTAATTCAACATCTTTACCCTCCTCTTCATAAACAAAGTCTGTCCATAAGGCTTCTTCCTCTTGTATCTCCTGGACTTTTGTTTCAATGTCCAATGCACAGTATTTGTCAAGGACCAAAACTCGCTGTTGTTGTTTACTATGCGACCAATTATCATGGCTTCTTTCTCTTGCTCTTGTACTCTCTGGACTATTGATTTTACATCCAATATGGAGAACTTAATTAGAGCCAAAGACTTGGCTTCTTGGACTTCATTTCTTTGCCTATAACCAGGCATCATTGTCATCCTTAACGACAACCTCTTCATCAGCACTCTCTTGGACTAAGTGCTTCAGATGTGTCACTTCCTCATCAGTCGTCACTTCGGCTGAGCCATCAAGTTTCCTCAGTATACTGAGTGGTGTCACTCCCTCAATATACAATTTGGCCTCTGCGAAGTCTGCACAGGCTATGAAGGGTTGAGGATCTGCATCAATTTCCTCTATCTCCCCATTGCTCAAGGCCATCATTATTTTCTAATGCAAAGAGGAAGGCACACACTTATTAGTGTGAATCCAATCTCTACCAAGTAAAGCATTATACTTAGCATTACTGTCGATGACAAAGAATGCTGTCATGCAGTCCTTGGTTCCTATACTCAGGTTAATAGGTAGAATTCTCTGAGCCATCTATTTGTCTCCTGCGAAACCAGCAATGGTTGTACTGGTTGGGATTAACTTGGGGTTCTTTTTTCCTAGTTTCTTCAAGGAAGATTTCGGTAGTAAGTTCACCGCTGTCCCATTATCTATTAAGACTCAGTTCAATTGTATTTCATCGAAAAAGGCCTTGATATACAGAGGCTTGACATGCTGTGTCATAGAGTTCGAGGGATATTCAAAAGGATATGAGAGGTTAATGCTCACATCTTCTTCACTCTCATATTCAGTTTCCATTGGGGTAGCCATTCTAGAATCATCTTGCACCATACTCACTTGTGAGTCTTCACTAGAGATTGGAATTGGGTCCATTTCTTACCCCTCTTGGTTCTCATCTCTAGCTTGGAATTCATGCGGTAGTATGTGTACCATATTCACTGATACTGAGCCAAATTAGATGGCTGGTTGTGCCTGTTTCTCCTCTTGGCCACTTTGTTCAGTTACTTCAGAAGCATCCTCCATACTACATTCTGGTACTTCCTTACTAACAAGCTCTTTCAAATGGTCTTTTCTGACTGATTTTTTAACCAAAAATGTTTGTTCAGCCATAAAGGCTTCGAACATTTCTTCTTTAACCATTTCTTTCTTTTGGTCTAAGCCAACTTCTTTCTCTGCCTTGCTGTCACTCTTTATCAACGCCTTCTCCAATCTTGCTAAACTAGACTTCTCTCTGGCTTTTAGTTCAGAGTGAACTTTGGCCAACTGTTCTCTGCCGCAACCCATCTTGCTTTGTAGAGTTGGTTTTGGAGTATGGTCTGACTTTGGATTCTTCTTTCCTTCTATTTGTACCAATGAAGAACTCTCTCCACTCTCTTTCAGGTCTTGCTGGTACTGAGTGTACCTACACTGAATTTTCCTCCTTTGTGATCTGGAAATTACGGGAACCATATCTGGTTCCTTAGTTTTTGGGTGCTTAAGCAATACCCAATTGTTTGGAGCCACCAAAGGAGGCTTGACCATCCTGTCTTGGTTTCCAATTACATCTCTTTGGGTAAACACTTCCCTAGGTTTGTTCTGCATCACAAACCAATCTGGGACCCCAGGTACCACCGAACTTATTGACCCGGCTGTTGAACTGCTTCTTTCTTCCTTCGAAGTCACCTTCAAAGCTGGCTGTGAAGGCCACTGTTTGGCTCTGACTTCATGCTTTGGGCCTAACTCAGGCCTTTGATAAAGGTGTCCACTTTCTGTCCTGCGTAAAGCTAGTCTAAGAGGCCAATCTCTGGCTTTGATCCCATAAACTGAACCTCTTTCCAGTCTCCTCTCAGAATGACTGCTCTTCATTCTGTAATAATTAGGTGGCCTGGACTCATATAAAAGCCTCTTGCCTTTGGAATGCATTCTATCAGCTGTTGGTTCAACCATCAATGGCTGCTGCCTAACACCAGATGGATATGGCCTTTTATTGTAGGCATTGGTTGGTTTGGGACGTCTCTGCACATCCCTATAATATTGCTTCCCATCAATTGGAAGCCCTTTCAACCATTTGTAGCTTAGTCTGCACCTGAGACACATCCTTTGCATTACAGCTGCTTTTAAGGAGTCGTCATCCAGTGCTTCTTCATTAGAGTCTTCCCTCTGGTGTGAAAAACCTTGTCCAATAGCTGGTAGATTTCTTGTGTCCTTCTTGATAATTATCTGATTGGCAACATGCATCTGCACATTGACTTCTCCCAATTCTTTCAAGAACAAGTTTCGAAAGTCTGGCATTATGACATTGGCTGCCATCTCTCTAATTTCTGGAAATGGATTACTGTCAATCCCCATGGCCTTTTCTGCTTTAGCTGGGAATTTCAAACTTCCTTTCCGAATTTGTTCTTGGATCCTGTCTCGAAAAACAATATAGTTCTTAGTCGAGTAAGACCAAGAATTATGTCATTTACAATATACTTTTCCTTTAACTTCATCAAAAGATGGAATTTTGACTCCTTTTGGTAACTTAAGGAAGTTGGCTACAAGCAAATGATAAAAAATGTCATCTGCCTTAGTTAAATCGAAATAGTATTTCTTGTGAAGGTTTTTCTTTTTAAATTGCTGGTCAATTGTTGTATCCTTATGAATTAATGCTTCACAGGTCACAGGTTCTTTCCCTACAATCTCTGCTGCATCGATCTCATAATTAGGATCTCTATAATATATCTTGTACGATGCATTATTTCGGTCTTGTTCCCCCTCTAGTAATGCTTCGTACCTAGACACCTTATAAGTGAGTTCCACTAAATCTCTGAACTCAGTCGAGTCAAACTTCTTTCGAAGCCTAAACTCTAAACCATTTTGAGCCAATCTCACGAATTCTGGCTCTGGTAAGATGACTTTATATTTATTTCAAGCCCTTTTAAATCTGGCAATAAACTGAGTAGCATTCTCATCAGGCCTTTAACTCAACTTGCCAAGTCTGCCATGGAAACCTCTGGCTCTGATTGGAAGAATTGGGCATAAAATGCCTCTTCCATCTGTTGCCAAGTCTAGATAAAGCCAGGTGTAAGGTTAATATATCATACAAATGCCCCCTCAGTTAGGGAATTTGGGAATAACCTTAACTTCATATAGTCATTATTGGTAAATTCGCCGCATTGAGTAGTAAACCTAGCAATATGCTCTACTATTGATTAGTTTTCATTCCTATAAAAAAGGGTAAAATCTGGTATCTTGAAACCTCTTGGGTATTCATGTACCCTGTCTACCTATTCTGGATATGGTTTCCTATACACAGGAGTCTGGACCCCCCAAGCCATCGGTCCACACATCTCTCTAACAATATCTGCAGATTGGTCCCTAGGGACCATATTTTGTGCCTGCTGAACCACTACTGGAAGGGCAAACATAGGATTTGGTGGGCAAACTTGTGCGTGTGGTCCTCTTGGTCCATAAGGTGGTATATTTGGGACTGGTTGTCCCTGTGGTGCAGGTTGCTGTTAAGGGTGTGGGTAACCCCTTTGAGCCTGTCCTGCGAAAGGACCTGCGAAAGGTGTTGGAACTGGTGTTGTGTCTCTTCTATTTGTAGGAAAACCTTCCAACCCCCCGGGTGTAAATTCGAATAAGGGATTAGTGAACCCCTTTGTGCCAGGTATGGCTTCGAACATAGGATTTGGAACCATTCTTATGCCATTTTCTTGTATTGGGCCAGATCCACCAAATTGCATGGCTTCACTGTTAAGTACTGAGGCATTTTGACCTACTATAGGCCTCGGAATAGGTTCGTACCAAGACTGAGGTGATGGTCTTTCATAGTTCTGATTACTATTTTGACCATTAGAATGTCCATTAACTTGCATAGGCTGTTTATCTCTAACCAATCTTTGTTGAGGGACATTCGAAACTTCCTCCATGTGTCTCATGTTTGTTAGTTGGTGGTTATTCATTCGATCCAAAAAGGATGTTGCCCACATTTCCATTGTGTTCATTAATTGATGTCCCATAGCATCTACTAGGCCACCCCATGGATTTATTGGCTGAGTAGATGGAACAGTGGATGGTCCAATTCCTTGGTCTCGTCCAATATTATGAACACGTGGTACTTGTTCTGAAGTGCTAGTCTGTTCGACCATAGGTTCTGATAAAATGGGAGTTTCCACAAGATGTGTTATCACATTATCCTCCGGATTAGGTATCTCTATCTCTCATTCCACGCCTTCTTCCAAGCGTTCATTTTCTCTTTGTCTTCTACGTCTAGCCATTTAAATAGAGTCCTACCGGGCGTGCCAAAAGTATATGTTGGCTTTTTGGCTTTCGAAGGTTATTATTGTAATTGCGAGCGTGCCAGCAAGGATCAATCAGTTTTTACAGAAAATTAATTGCCAACCAATTATCAGATGATTGTGTTTTAGTTCTTTCAACCTCAATGAAGAGGACTTTTACTGGTGGCTTGATTTAGGAGAATTAAGCAAAATAACAATTAAATGAAGAACAATTGAAGTATTTCATTAAAATGAAAAACTTACAATGATCCAAATTCAGCCTCGTAGAGGTTTACAGTAACAATCTACTTGAAACTACTCCTATAAACGAAATGCAGTGCAGGAATTTAAAGTACAGGAAATATAAGACTGGAAATGTAAAACTAGAAAGGAAAATAAGTATAATAAGACTGGTTTTTTGGATCTGAGTCTGAAGTTTTTTTCTGGGGCCTTCTCTGCTATTTATACTTCTCAAGGATGACCATTGAACTGCGTTTCCAACCGTCGAATTGCTCCTCTATGATCGCTGATCATGTTGCCTTGTAATTAGCCCACTATGCCATCACTTGCAGTTAGACTTCCCTCCTAAATTTAAATTTAAATGTGAGTAACCGTTGAAGCCACATCACCTTGCCTCTCTTTGTTGATCCACTGCTATTTAGATCTTGTAATAACCAATACTAACTGTCACATGTACGATCAGGATCGAGGACTTGACTAGCTTTCTTGTATTATCCTTATTCTGCCACGCGTCGAATTGTAATTGGCTTGTACAAAATATGTAGCCAACAGACACATTTTTATCAATTTTATTAATAGGAGATAAGCCAAGTGATGACAAGGCCTATTTGGTGTAATTTATTGTAAGTTAAGAATTGATAATCAAAAGTGAAAAATATATTTGTCTCAACTTCTAAATAATTAGTTTTTGTTTACCTAATTAATTATAAATAGTGTAGCACATATTTTAAAAAATAATAATAATTTATAAGTAACTTAGATAAGTTATACCACACAATATCATTGTAGCTTGATTTAAAATGTAAAGAATTAATTGTCACAATTAAAATTAAATTAACTAAAATAAGATTTTATTAACAATAGGGGTGTTAAGTGTAATTAGCTTAATATTAAAATGGATAAAGAAAAAAGAAAAATAAATAATAAAAAAGGATTGACGATCGGTTTATATCATTAATGTACGGGGAGCAAATATTCCGGCAAGCCCGTACTCCTTTCCTCCAAGCTCCGTTTCTGTCTGATCACCTGAAAGCACAACGGCGGTGAGTTACCCGGCGGTGTGTGGCCGGAAAACCCCTCCGACGATCAAGTCAACACACACCTAGGGATAGAGAGAGAGAGAGAGAGAGAGAGAGAGAGAGTGTGTGTGTGTGTGTGTGTGTGTGTGTGTGTGTTTGAGTGTAAGAATTTCCTTACAAAATGTTCGTCTGTCCAGCATGGAGGGCGCAGACACGCTTATATACCCTTCTGCGTCCCAAACTTGTTCCCAATAGTCTCTCAACACGTGGCTCTGTTATCCCATCTGTCAGCACAAACCCTGCTGAGCATCACCTAATCTCAACTGCCCGCTGGCTTTTCTGGAGCTCGGTAGCCGAGCTGCACCATCTTGTCCGCCGACGGCCATGCTATGCCTTACGTCCAAGCACTCCACAAGCTGAGCTCAATGAGGACCGGGCTTCCTGCCGAGCACAGAACAGCTCGTGCTTAACTGTGGTCGGCCTTCCTGCCAAGCAACCAGGTACCTCGGCTGACCATGCCTTTCCGGGCGCCAGTCACTTAACTTGTCTGGCTTCGCCTCCGCCAAACATATAGCTCGGTCAAACCGAGCATTTCCTAACCAACCAACTTCTTTCCAAACTGGGCCAGACATCCTTGGCCCAGCTCCTGCCCGGCCCACATCTGTCCGGCAAAACTCTGTTCGGCCTGAATCTGTCCGGACCAGTACCAGATCATTAATCTCCCTCTCAATTGCCCCTTAATTCCGTCCGCGCGAGCGTGACTGGGATTACCTTTACTGACCGGGATAATCTTTTCCTTGGTCTGCGGTTCGCAAAATGGCCATCAGGCCGGTTGTCATTCTTGGCTTCCGAACTTGCCCGGTTCAACTTCACGGTCGGCATTCTTGTCTTCAAGATCAGCCCGGTTGACTCCCCGGTCGTCGCCTCGTCTGACCTTCCTGTCGCTTCGGCTTGCCCGGTCGTCGCCTCACCGGACCTTCATATCTCTTCAGCTCTGTCGCTACAATTAATGGGGACACGTGGCAGGCTTCCACTGGTCCTCGAGCAGCCAACCCAACCGCCTCGCAAAATTTGAATTTTTGGCGGCCTCGCCACTCCTATATACGTGCATCTTCCATCTTCCTTTCATTCCTACTGATTCTCCTGTTTCTCAAGCAACACAGAGCTCTTGCCCCTTGTACCTTGCCATTGCTGCGTTCGTGCTTGAGGAAGTGGTCTCTCTCCTTCGCTCGTAAGTCTCCAAACTCCTCTTTTATTGTTATTTTTTTTGATTTTTTGCACATTAGGGCAGAAAAACGTAGCTTTTAGGATTTGGGCACCAAAAACCATCATAAACCTTTAAACGTTCATGGTGTTCTTCATTTTTCTTGAAGAACACTGAAGGACTGGGGCGGACCGGGCTCCTGGTCTTCATTTGATCCAAAAAACCAACCTGACCGAGCAAAAAACATGTTTGTCTTAAACCCAGCAAAAACCGAGATAGCAACAGGACCTGGTCGTTCAACTGGGCTAATATCTGGTCCGCTTGGGCGACCCATCTCCTTGGTAAGCTTAGACAACCGAGGTGGTTTGGCACTCTTGATGATCGAGCTAAAGTCAAGCTCACTTCGCGCGACCGTGCTCACACTCACACTTGCCATCCTTTTCTTGTAGAGTCCAAGGAGACCATTGACCACTTCTGAGGCTCTCAAGACCGAGCAACATCCAATTAGCACAGTGCCAAACCCCTCAGCCGAGATATCCTAGGCCGGCCACAGATGGGAAAATTCCGCTTCCTAGTAGACACTCTGGCCACGCTGGATGCGTTCAGAGAGGAATACGACATCCCGGCAGACGTCCATCTTGAACTGGCAGAAGAGAAGACAACACCCTGGGGCAAACTAGACCAATGCCCCTTCACCGTGCTGTTAATCGTAGAAGGAGGCCTCCGCTTCCCGGTCAATCCTCTGATGATCGAATTTTTTCGCCGGACCGGGCTAGCACCCACCCAAGTGTCCACCAACACCTACAGAATAATAAACGGCGTGCACGAGCTAAACAACTGGCTAGGCATAAGCTTAGGTTTAGCCGAGATCCTGCGCCAATACACCTTAGGGCACACTGGAGATGGCCTCGCCTACTATCTCAAGATTAAGCTGGGCAGAGAAAAAATTGTGACCGGCACACCAGACAAGGATCTACACGATGATGATTTCTTCTGGGTGTCTGGCAATTATGAGACAGCCGCGGTGCCGGGCTGGATGATAAGCAAAAACTTTGGCAGCACATGTAAACCGCGCAAATTAGCTCGGTTAATCTACTTCCTTCATGTTTCTGTACTTAATCATTTTTTTCTTGTTTCTCTTGCAGCAATCCAAGCCTTGCAAGCCAACTATCACTTCCTCAACGTAGAGGCAATCAGGACCGCGTTCCGCTACCGCGACCGAGATTGCAACCAATTGCTCGGCTTCACTCCTACGTACAGATACTTTGCTCCCCGCCGGAGTAAAGTTACAGACTTCCTTCGCGCTCCATCACCCCCTCCGGATCCCACTTTGCCAGACGTTCCACTCATCCGTTTAATAGAGGAGCAAGAGATGGCCAAGCGAAGCAGAATCAAGAACCTGCTCACCACTACTTCAGTCGAGATACCGAGCGTAGTCATTCGCTCAACTGCGGTCGGTCAATCCAGCGACGCCGTGGTCGCTTTGGCTTCTCCAGCCGCCAGGCAGTCCGACAAAGAAACACGCCGGGCTGGCAAAAGACCATGGGCAGATCCCTCCGCCGAACTCGTCGCCGAACTTACAACCGAGCAACCTGCCGACACGGTCAGCCCCATCCCAGTATGGTGGCCGCAGCTGAAGCACCGGGGCAAAGAGATCCTGGCAAATGCTTCGGTCAAAGGCGACAAGGATCACTTGCTTGCCTATGACCTCTCAAAGGCTCTACTGCTGCCCAGCGACGTGGTTGGCAGCGACCACGTTCTTGACACCCGGCTGGTTAAATCCGCCGTGAAGTCCATGACCAGGGTAAGGATTTCAATCTTCTGCTTCAATTTTCACAAGTGTTTGCACGGTTTCTTCTTTGATCAAATTCTCATTTTGCAGGCCATCCAAAAGCAGCACTTGGTCATGGAGCGCATCCACAGACTTCGGCGGCGAAAGGATCTGACGACCAAGTCGAAAGCCTCCAAACCGAGCTTGGCCGAGCAAAGTCCTCGCTTGAAGCCGCCAATTCCGACAACAACAGGCTGTTCGGCCAACGTGAAGCAGCCGAGAAAAAGAAAAACTTGCTCTAGGCCGAGCTCGATGCGCTTAAGAAGTCCAGGAAAAAAGACTGCGAGGACGCCAATAACGCCGGCTTCAACGAAGCCGAGGAAAACTACAAGAAACAAGTCTTCGCCACCTAAGACATTTACTTCAAGGCTGGATGGAAGGTCGTCCAATGACTCGGTCGAGGTCTCGACAACGCGTGTTTGCCTCTCCACCGGCCGTCTTTTTACCGACCTACCTCATTCCATATGCCAATGACATCTTCAGCGCTCTGCAAGCTGAGGCCGATGAAGGACTTGAAAAAGAGGGCGAGGCAGACGCTGAAGGAGAGGACCAAACCGAACAGGAGCAGGCCGACTAGACTGGGACCGGTATCCAGGACCCAACTGCCACGGTCAACCTCGTGGCTGATGAGGAATTCCCTGATCTCTCCTCCTTAGCTTAGGTTTCTTTTTTCTGTTTTTGTAAATGTAACCGGGCTAAGCTCCCTACCTTTTGTACTAACTTTTTATCAATGTAAAGCTTTAATTTCATCAAGTGTTTGCACGGTTGTCTCCAACTTCTTACTCCAGCAAAACATCTCGGTTTAAATCATAATTGAACAATACACTTCATCAACCGGAGTACCCATCTCGATTGGAACAACAATGTCGATCAAAACAGCAATGCTATTAACCGGAATAGATCATCTCGGCTAGAAATAATTAAGTTGAACAAAACACCAACTTCTTCAACCGGAATACCCATCTCGGTTGGAAACAACTACGTTGAACAAATCACCAACTCTTCCAACCGGAGTAAATCATCTCAGTTGGGAATCCTAAGTTGGACAAAATACCAACTCTTTCAACCGGAGTAAAACATCTTGGTTGGGATGGCCTAAGTTGGACAGAATACCAACTCTTCCAATCGGAGTAAATCATCTCGGTTGGGAATCCTAAGTTGGACAAAACACCAACTCTTCAAGCCGGAGTAAAACATCTCGGCAAGAACTATCTAAGTTGAACAAAACATCAACTCTTCTAACCATAGTAAAACATCTCGGTTTTTACATTAAAACAACAGTCCAAGTGCTGAAGCAAAATCACTTCTATATATTGACAAAAAGAATTACATTCTGAAGTGCAAGCCAAAAAATTCCTTTGCACAAGAAAATAAAGCAAAAGCTTAGAAATAATCTGAGTTTGAGGTTGGCGCATTCCATGGCGGTATTACTCTTCCTCTAGATCCTCCAAGTGGTAAGCCCCTTGCCCTTGAGCCAGGTGATCTTGTAGGGTCCTTCCCAATTTGCCCCTAGTTTGCCTTCACCTGGCACCAGGGTGTTGC
Organism: Camellia lanceoleosa; assembly: GCA_025200525.1. Classification (NCBI taxonomy): domain Eukaryota; kingdom Viridiplantae; phylum Streptophyta; class Magnoliopsida; order Ericales; family Theaceae; genus Camellia; species Camellia lanceoleosa. The sequence goes on along the minus strand of CM045770.1, from coordinate 52,633,086 downwards.
CCATAACTTTCTTCAAAACCCAATCACCAACTTTGAACGGTCTAGGGTGCATCGTCTTGTTGTACTTCTTTGAGAGCTCTTGTTGGTAGGCGGCCACATGGATGAGGGCCTTCTCCCGATACTCTTCCACTAGGTCCAGCTCCAAGGCAATAGCCTCGGCATTCAGTTCGGGCTCAAAACTCTCGCTTCTTAGGGTGGGCATGCCAACTTCCAAAGGTATGACCGCCTCCATGCCATAAGCCAAAGCAAATGGAGTTTCCCCGGTAGATCGTCGCGGGGTTGTTCGGTATGCCCAAAGGACGCTAGGTAATTCCTCAGCCCATTTTCTCTTTGCCTTCTCTAGCCGTTTCTTCAACCCATCCAGTATAGTCTTGTTCGATGCCTCGGCTTGACCATTGGACTGCGGGTAAGCCGGAGTGGAGTTGTAGAATTCAACCTTCAAATCTTCACAAAATTCTCTGAATAGGCGACCATCAAACTGGGTGCCGTTGTCAGAGATCAAGATCTTGGGGACGCCAAACCGCGTGACCACGTTCTGCCAGACAAACCGCTTCACGTCTTTCTCTTTGATTGTTGCCAAGGGCTCAGCTTCAACCCATTTCGTGAAGTAATCTGTGGCCGCAATAAAGAATTTTCGGTTGCCCAGTGCTGTTGGCAGTGGCCCCACTATATCTAGCCCCCACATGGCGAAGGGCCAAGAACTGGTGAGGGGAAGAAGTTCCCTAGCAGGTTGATGGATCTGATGGGCGAATTTCTGACATTTTTCACATTTGCGGATGTACTTTTGTGCGTTGGCCTGTATGCACGGTCACCAGTATCCCTGCGAAATAGCTCGGTAGGCCAAGGACTTGCCCCCTATATGGCTGCCACAAATGCCTTCGTGAATTTCGTACAAGAAGGCTTCCATACTACTCGGGTGCACGCACTTCAGATAAGGACCAATGAAGGAATTTTTATACAACGCACCAGATGGAGAGAGCCAAAACCGCTCTGACTTCACCCGAACTTTGTGTGCTTCCTTCTTGTCAGTTGGTAGAGTCTGGTCTCTGAGGAGCAAGATTAAGGGGTCCATCCAGGAAGGACCTAGCGCGGCGCAGAGTACATCCGTCTGCCCGGCATCTTCAATGCTTGGCCGTGGAAGAAAGTCAATTAACAGGGGGTTTGGAGACGTACTATCTACCATTGAAGCGGTGGCACTCATCGGCTTAATTTTGTTTTCTTCAGCCAATCTGTTGGACTCGATTACTGGCCTTGATGTGTTCCTGACGAGCTTGGTACTTTGCCATTCTGTCATCCTTTAGCCGTAAATCCCAGAGACTTGGTTAACCACAAGTGGGAATCATCAGACACCGATGCTCGGCGGCCTTCATTTGAATAAGCGCTCTTGAGCGGCGGAAGGGCCTCGTCTTTCGGCCTCGTTGTTAGATGCTGGGAAGCCAAGCGTAATAGAATGTTCAATGGTTAGGCCATCAGGGGAGATAAGAACGATACCTAGGCCGGCACCGTGACGGTTGGACGCTCCATCAACAAAAAGCTTCCACATTTCCCCCACAAAAAGCTTTCAGCAGTCTGATGGGTTTTGAGAGTTGCGAAGGGCAATGGGATCACAGTTTCTTGGCTGTCTGGTTTCAAGTTTTGTATTGACTGGTTCCACTCCTGCCCCCTTGGTGATTCGGCACCGGACTCAGCAAGTCGGTCTACAATGCTTAAGTCCATAGGCGAATCACCAGGTTGCGGTATTATGTCGGCCGCAGGCTCTGTGCTGAGTAGTTCCATTACTTCCCCCTTTGACGATACGGTACCGGACAGAGTGGGTGGGACAACAATACCCGACTCCGTCATCGCGTCACCGGTTGGTTGAATTGTACAAGTTGAGGGTACTTCGGTGGGGCGCGCAAATTCCGCGTCGGCAACTCCACCCAGTTGTGGTATCTCGGTCAGGCTTGCAATCCCTTCTTCTGCCGCGGCAATATCGACCGGGCATACCAGATGAGTTCCTGGCGAGAATTCAGTAATGAAATCGGCCAAAGTTTGGGCCTTTATGGTACGTCTTGTGGTGAACTTTACATCAAATTGTCCCCAATTCGACCACTTGAGAATTGACGAAAAAGTCCGCCGGTTCAAACAAGGCTTTAAGAGGAAACTCGGTCAGTACAATGATGGTATGGGCGTGAAAATAATGCGCCAACTTCCTTGAAGCCATCATCAATGCCAACGCAAGCTTTTCCAGCGGCAAGTACCTCGTCTCGATCGTGACAAGGTTTCTTGACATAAAAAATTGGGAGGTGCTTGATTCCTTCAGCGCGGACTAGTACCGCACTGACTGCGTGCTGGGAGACGGCAAGGTAAAGGTAGAGTTCCTCACCCGGCTTTGGTGTAACCAACAGTGGTGGAGAAGACAGCTATTCCTTGAGCTCGGCCACACTAAAACTTTGACTTCAATGCTTGAAAGAAAGGGTGGCAGCAATATGATGACCGGCTTATAAACCGATTAAATGGCGGCTGACCATCGACCAAATCTTTGCGTCAGACGTCTGCTTCAATGCCTCGGTTTGTGACTAGGAACCCCAAAAATTTTCCGGATCCCACGCCAAAGGCACACTTGGACGCATTCAAGCACAGCTTGTGCTTCTTTAGAATGGCAAACATCTCGGCTAAGTCGGACAAATGGTTTGCCTCATGTTGGCTCTTTACCACTATATCATCGATGTAAGCCTCCATTGTCCGGCCAAGCAAAGGAGCAAACATTTTGGTCACCATCCTCTGAAAGGTTGCCCCGTCGTTTTTCAAACCAAAAGGCATGACTCGGTAGCAAAAGAGTCCCCTTGGAGTCGTGAAAGAGGTGATCTCTCGGTCAGGTCCATGCATGGCGATCTGATGGTAGCCGCGGTAGGCATCCAAGAAACTGAGCCTATTATGTCCAGCCGTCAAGTCCACAAGCTGGTCAATTCGCGGCAAAGGGAAGCTATCTTTGGGACAAGCTCGGTTGACTGTCTTGTAGTCGACACAAACTCGCCACTTTCCATTCTTCTTGGGCACCACTACTGTGTTGGAAATCCACCGAGGGTAGTGCACTTCCTGAATTGCTCGTGCTTCAAGTAGGTTCTTCACCTCCTCTGCAACTACCTCGGCGTGATGCAGCGCCGATCTCCTTGTTCATTTGGATGGTGGCTTTGCTCCAGGGAAGACGTTGAGGTGATGGCAGATAAAACTTGGATCGAGGCCCGGCATGTCGTAAGGCGACCATGCGAAGACTTCGATGTTGGCCATCAAAAACTCAACTATCTCGGTTCTCTCTTGGGCAGTAAGGCTGGAATCGAGCATGAAGAACTTATCCGGCCGCTCCATATCGAGTCGCACCTCAACCAGGTCCTCCACAGCTTTGTCCTCTGCCTTAGTGCCCACATCCTCCAGAACTCCTCGGTCTTCCGGTCCTTCTATCATTTGCACGAAGCCTTTGGCAGCCCGGCTGCCGTTCACCGCCACGAAACACTGTTTGGACATAACTTGATCCCCCCCAGATCTCTTCGACTGCCCCCATAGCCGAGGGGAATCTTATCACTTGGTGGTAGATCGACGCTACAGCTTGCATAGCGTGAAGCCATCCCCTTCCAAGGATAAGGTTATAAGTCGAAGGCACTTGTAACACCTAAAACTCCACTTGCTTGACCACGGATCCCGCTTTGACCAGCAGGATAATCTTTCTCAAGGGCCACTTCGGTTGTGAGTTGAAACCAACCAGTGGCGAAGTTGCCGGAGCCAAGTCTGTCTCCCGGAGTTTGAGCTGCTTGAACGCATCATAATACATGATCTCGATCAAGCTTCCTTAATCGATCAAGATCCGTTTAACATCAAATTCCTTGACGCGAGGCATCACTACTAGGGCATTGTTGTGTGGCGTCTGGATACGCTCTAGATCCCTTGAGGTGAAACTAATCACGTCTTTTTCTTCAGTCTTCCCCCTTTTGATGGCAGGCTGTACCGACAAAACTTCCCTCATATGCTCTGTCTTTTTTATCATGCCCCGGAGTTCGCAAACACGCTCCGGTTCCACGATGCCGTGGATGACATTAATAACTCCTTGTGGTGGTGCATCTCGGTCATCTTGTCCCCTGGGATCGACCGGAGCCTGATTCGACTTTACGCCGCCATCAATGTAAAGGTCTAGGTGCCCGGCCGCGACCAGCTCTTCTAAGTGTTGCCTCAAAGGCAAACAATCCTCAGTCCGGTGGCCTCTCTCCCGATGGAATGTGCAACGATACCGCAGATTGTAGCCCTTCAGTCTATCGCCCAACTTAGCAGGAAACCGGACATACTCCTCGTCTCGGATTTCACTAAGTATGCGATAAATTGGAATCTTGAATACCGTGGTGATGCCAGTCCTTGCCTTCAACCTTTTGTTGGCATCCACAACATCATCTCGGGTGTAGTCATCCCAGTTGTTCCGATGTCCTCTACCCCGGTTCTTACGATTCGAGCCACGGTCTGATTCTTCTGTTCTGTCACTTGAGCGGCCGGACTTTTGCCCAACTACGTGCACTTTGCCTGTTGTCTTCTTGTCTGTTGCTACCGGAGTTGTCTTCACGGTAGATGCCGATGCATCATCCTCAACCCGGATGTGCTCATTGATGCGCTGCATGAGCTGGCCCATGGACGTCGGCTGGTGCATGGTGAGCAAGTCCCGCAGTCTATGTCCGACCGGGAGACCATGTTTGTATTGAGTGATTGCAAGGTTGACCGGGCAATCCAAGATCTCGTTGAGGGTCTCCCAATATCTGGAGTTGTACGCCTTCAATGTGTCGCTCAGTTCCATCTTGACACTTAGTAGGTGATCCACTTCCTTCGGTGTTTTAGTGTTGGTTTTGAAGCGTGTCACAAAGGTTTCGGCCAACTGATGCCACCTCTCTATACTCCCCTCCGGCAGCCTTTCGAACCACTTCAAACCCAGTTCGCCCAAACTTGACGGGAAGATGAGGCACATAAGAGCGTCATTCCGCTTATGTCTGGCCATGACCTGTTGGAAATGACTTACATGCATGTAAGGATCCGTCTTTCTGTCGTACAATGTGAACTTTGGCTGGTGGAAGCCCGATGGAAGAGGTGTTGTCTCTATTTCCAGGGAGAAAGGGGTGGCGCTCAACCTTGCCAAGTCGGAATCCACCAGAAGCGGTGCTGCTTGGCGGGGTGAAGGCATTCTGACCTTCTCGCTGGCGTGAACCCCATAGGATAACTGCTGGAACGTCGGTATCCTTTGAGCCTCCCGCCGTCGAGCCCGCTCCTTTAAAACTGCGCGCAAATCCTCTGAATGTGCAGAATAAGAGTATCTCAACGTCGTCACCAGGGCCGAGGTAGTGAGTGCTATCTTCTGGCGCTAGACTTCTCTGCGTACCGTCGGAATCACCGACCTTGTAACTTCGGTAATAGAAATGGGCCGGAGTATGTCGTGACTCTGTTGCTGAGCAACGAGGTTGGTGCGCCACTGTGGTCTCCCACTCTAGCTACTCCCTTCCCTTTGACATGCTGCTTCAGATCCTCCATCTCTGCCGCCATTCGCCGGATGGCAGCATCCTGGTCCCTCAGCTTGTTTTCCAGGCGCCTGGCGTGTGAGTCTCTCTGCCGCCGATGTCCGTCTGGACTCCGTGAATGACCATGACTCCTCCCGCGCTTATCTCGCGCGTCTCCCGACTGTTCTCCTGGGAATGTCTCCAGGTTAGCCATCGGAATGATGTCGGGATGCCCCTCTCTTCGTCTGCCTGACTCCGGAGTAACTCCGTCGATGGCGGACAACGGAAACTCTTTGTTGTTCGCCATGGTCGGCGGTTAGACAGGCGTGGAAGACAAGGTTTTATCTACAAGTTTCCCACAGACGGCGCCAATTATACGGGGAGCAAATATTCCGGCAAGCCCGTACTCCTTTCCTCCAAGCTTCGTTTCTGTCCGATCACTTGAAAGCACAACGGCGGTGAGTTACCCGGCGGTGTGTGGCCGGAAAACCCCTCTGACGATCAAGTCAGCACACACCTAGGGATAGAGAGAGAGAGAGAGAGAGAGAGAGTTTGAGTGTAAGAATTTCCTTACAAAATGTTCGTCTGTCCAGCATGGGGGGCGCAGACACGCTTATATACCCTTCTGCGTCCCAAACCTGCTCCCAATAGTCTCTCAACACGTGGCTCTGCTATCCCATCTGTCAGCACAAACCCTGTTGAGCATCACGTAATCTCAACTGCCCGCTGGCTCTTCTGGAGCTCGGCAGCCGAGCTGCACCATTTTGTCCGCCGACGGCCGTGCTATGCCTTACGTCCAAGCACTCCACAAGCTGAGCTCAATGAGGACCAAGACTTCTTGAAACCGAAACGACTCGTGTAGCGTGGTCGACCTTCTGCTGAAACAACCTCGGTACCACGCCTTTCGGTGACGCGCCATTTAACTTGTTCTCATGCAACCGCCTCTCCAAAACATATATCTTCAAAAAAAAAAGCATTTCCTAACCGAGCAACTTCTTTCCAAACTGGGCCAGACATCCTTGGCCCAGCTCCTGCTCGGCCCACATCTGTCCGGCAAAACTCTGTCCGTCCTGAATCTGTCCGGACCAGTACCAAATCATTAATCTCCCTCTCAATTAATAATAAAAATTAAATTAATTCAATAATCTAAATATTTTTATTTGATATAAATTATTTTAAAAAATAGGGAAACAAATATATTTTATTTAAATAAATTATTTATTTTTTGAACACATTTAATAAAATAAAAATATTATAATTATTAGATCTATTTAATTTTTTTTTAATATATATTTATTAAACCTAACCCAATAAAACAATTGGATGGTTCTCTGCACTTGAAAGTGTCTCTCCAATGGCTGTGGCTAACCTTGCCATGTACCACCACTTCTTGTTCCGCTTATCAAATTCAAGAACAGTCAAACCCACATGGATTCCCAACTCAAGAACCCTCTTCACCTCCCAAAACAGAGTCCATCTTTCTCTCCTCCATTGCTCTTCTTCTACTTCGTCTTCCACCGAATTCGATGCACCCACGGCCGAGTCTTGTGTCAATTTGGGTCTCTCTCTCTTCTCCAAAGGACGGGTACCCTTCAATTTTCTTTCCAAATCTTCACATTTTTTTTTGTTATTTTTTTATTTTATCTTATTCAAATCGTGATTCTATGAAATGGGCAACACTGAATTTTGAAACTTTTGGTTCTAGCTTTTGTGTCAAGTTTTGATTTTACCGACTCCATGTGAGTAGGAGTTTTAAGTAAAAAGCTTCCTTTGATAGGAAGCACACCAATAATGTATAAACTCAAATTTGAGTAGAATTGTCAAGTTTAAGTGGAAGCTATGGGTTGGAGTAAAGGAGATTTTGGATAAAAGTGCTCCAAGTGTCAAGAATGGATTGGATAGAAATTTGAGTAAAGGAAATGGTTCTCACTTGATTTGAGTTGAACCCAATTTGGTATAATTTTGAGTAAAGGAATGGAGGGCATTTTAATCGCTTTTTACTAAAATTTAAGTTTGTCCTTATAGCTTTGAAGTTGTGAATTGTCAAGCAGCTAGAAAGTTTCATATCCTGTCCATGACAATTAATTTTTCAGGTTAAAGATGCTCTAGCTGAGTTTGAAACTGCACTTACTTTAGATCCTAATCCCACAGAGGCTCAAGCTGCACTCTATAACAAAGCCTGTTGTCATGCTTACAGGTGGCCATTCTCAGCTTTCCCTTCTGTTTTCTTTTTTCCTTGCTATTGAGCGGTTTATTTGATATGTTAATGCTTGATACTACTCAACTGTGTTGAAGTAGCTAGTCGGGTGTATCTGGAAACTTTATTGAAGGAAGATGACTCACCGCTGGTAGAGAATCTACATAAATTCAGCCTAATTTCAATTTTAAATTTATTTAGTTTTCATTCTTATGCGAAGTTTCTCCAAATTCAGTAGAGTATAGGTTGTATGTTTTTGTTGGTTAATGGGAATATCATAATTATCAGAAAGAGGGGAGTTGTGCACCAACAATAAATGTACAAGGAGGTCTTCACAGGTAAAATCGCCTTATGGACAACCTTACGACCCAAAACAACATCATTATGGTTTAACAACTAGTCCATTAAAATTAACATGGTAGTGATGTCTTAATGCCCCAGAATTTTGTAGAAATTTAACAAATTTTAGTCCAAAGTACCAAACCCTCAGCTTCTCAAATGGAAATACATAACTGATAGGTCAAGGGGTCAGTCCTTGTCAAAGGCAAAGATTGATTATTTCTCCCTCATTATTGGGGCTCTTTGTTGAATTGAGTTGTTTATTTGTTTCCGTTGTGAGCTCTTCTAGATGTGTTGTTGAACTATGATTGTTCGATTTGAAGTAATTCTCCTCATATTTGTAAATAATCTCCTACCAATTGACCTCCAAAAAAAGTTTTATATGAAGAAAGTAGTCCAAAAGACTGGTTCCTCTCCAGTCAAATTGGGGACATGTCTAGCAGATTTTTCCAAATCTCCCTTAGATGCACATTCCAGGGTGAGGAGTGCTCCAACCTGATTGTTGAAAGCATCAAATCTACAGGCATTCTGGAACTTGTAAGAAGAACATTTATAATTTATGAAGACTGTTTCGGTATGTGGAAAGGGAACAGGAATGTGTAGCATGAAATGCTGTAAGATGCTGTATGAATGGGTTGACTTATATAAGACAACGTAGTATGAATTTGTTGAAGTATTTCTGGATACAAGATGATTTCATTTTGAATAATAGATTGCTTATGAAGCATGATGTTCTTGAAGTGCCACAAGTTTTCTATCTACATTTCAAAACTTCTTGAACCAAAATTAATCATGTAAAGGCACAGAACTAAGTTATTCCAAGTAACTATGTAGGTCTAGTGTTTAATGTGTGATGGCCTTTAGCCATAAATTATTACTTTATATTTTTCTTAAAAAGAACAAGACTGAAGGAGGGGGCGCGGGGGAGGGGGGGGGGGGGGGCTGGAAATTCAGACACAGTTTTTGCCTTGTATTTCTATGCATATGATGTCACCAGAGCAATTGGATGACATGTGGAGTACAGTGTTTCACTCATTTCTTTCTATCAGGAATAGTTCTGGTTGAAATGTGATATTACATCCTTATTTGAACTAAGCTGATCAATCCTCCTTTATTTTTGTTTTCTTGACAAAGAGGGGAAGGAAAGAAGGCTGCCGATTGTCTGCGCACTGCGTTGAGGGAATATAACCTCAAATTTGGCACTATTCTTAATGATCCGGACTTGGCCTCCTTCAGAGCTTTGCCTGAATTCAAGGAATTGCAAGAAGAGGTTCGTTGCTTGATTTGATCTTTCATTGTGTTTATCTTTTTTTCTGCTTGTTTGCAATTTTATGAAGCCTGTCAAGGTTGTCATTCAATAAGGTTAAGTTTGCTTCTCGTGTTCTGTTACGTTGAACAACAAATACATGTTATAATTTAAATGTTTAAAATGTAATTGAAGCTTTGTAATCTTGAGTCTTAAGACATTGTGTGTGGTAACTTTTCATTTTATACAGGCTAGGTTGGGTGGGGAAGATATTGGCTACAGTTTCCGAAGAGATCTCAAACTCATTAGTGAAGTCCAAGCACCATTTCGGGGAGTTCGGAGATTTTTCTATGTGGCATTTTCTGCAGCTGCAGGAATTTCATTGTTTTTCACTATACCTAGGCTGTTGCGTGCAATCAATGGTGGTGATGATGCCCCTGATGTATGGGAAACTGTTGGAAATGCTGCCATCAATCTCGGAGGTAGACAGAAACCTCGTTTACTTCCAATTCAAGATATCAAGGCACCATATATATTGTATTCAAATTTACTCATTATTTGCTGTAAAAAAATTTACTTGCCAATCATCAATAACCAATTAATGTGTTTCTGAAAATGACTAATCTTTTGAATCAGCAATCCTACAGGTATCATCGTTCTCTCGGCATTATTTTTCTGGGATAACAAGAGAGAAGAGCAACAACTTGAACAAATATCCCGAAATGAAACTCTATCAAGATTGCCTTTGCGGCTCTCAACTAATCGGGTTGTTGAACTTGTGCAATTACGAGATACTGTCAGGCCAGTTAGTATTAACACTTCTCCCTTTGTCTGATTGTTTATGTTCGATTGTTTATGATGAAATTTCTTGCACTACTTAATATAATGAAATAAATGAATAAATAATAATTTGGTAGATAATATGATTCCTGCACACTCTAATTTTCATTTTCTTAATGTGTCGATGTTTTAACTGATGGTTGGTTCAGGTTATTTTAGCTGGGAAAAAAGAGACTGTTTCTTTAGCCATCCAAAAGGCTGAGAGGTTCCGGACTGAGCTCCTCCGACGAGGAGTTCTTTTGGTTCCTGTTATTTGGGGAGAAGGTAGTAAAGCACCACAAATGGACAAGAAAGGTTTCGGCACCCCATCAAAGGCAGCTGCTTCTCTTCCTTCTGTAGGGGTAAGATTGAAGAATTTTCATAAATATTTGGCATTTCTCATCTTTTCCCTTGGAGCCAACAATTTTCTCTGTTTGTTCTCATTGACTATATTACATTTTAATTGTGAGTAATATGCTAGTAACTGAATATAAATATGCATTGATGTGATGAATGATGTGTTACATGGACTCTTCTATTCCCCCCAAGTACCCATATTCAATTTAGACACTTCGATGTTTTAATTTTTTACAATATTTGAAGAAGAAAAACTCACATTTGCTAGAAATATTTCTAACAGTTCACAAGGATGTGAGATAGAAATTTCGTATTTGTCTTATATCCTATTTAATATCAAGTACATTTCTACATAATTTACATCTTATCTAAAAATATTATACAATATATGATATAAATTGTCCTTCATGCGTCACTTATTGATATCTAACATTTGGATATATATCTCAAAATCCCAAGATTTAAGTTTCTGAAAGTATGACGCTTGGTCCTACACCTGCACCCTATAGTCGTACCCAAATCCATGTAACATAGACCGGTGTATGTTATGTGAAGGTTGTGTATTTTCACAAGGTGCATATTTATGTCCAAAATTGTACATTCCATTTGACATGCCACAGGTTTAGATAGACTTTTCTGCACCATATTGACAATTTTGTATGGGTCTTCAAATTGTGAAGAACTGTGTTGTGTGCGTGTTCCAACCATGATTCAAGGTTTAAAGCTTTTTATTCATTCCTTTTGACACCAACTGCATGGCATCATGGTAGGAAGATTTTGAGAAACGAGCTCAGTCAATAACTGCAAAATCAAAATTGAAAGCTGAGGTTCGATTCAGGGCTGAGGTGGTATCGCCTGCAGAGTGGGAAAGGTCAGCAACTAGTATTTGTTGTCTACAAGGTCAATATATGCATTTTTACTTTCTTTTCCGTTTATCCCTTGAAATCGGGATGTAGATTTGCTTACAGAAGTAATCCTTGTTTGTTCAGAATTGCAACTACAATAAATATTTGTTTTAAACTCCTTTTTTTTGGGTGAATAATTTGTTTTAAACTCCTATGTTATGTCTTGAGGTAATAATGATCATAAGTTCAAACAAAATTGTAGTAGGTTCTTCCATGTTAGAATTTTGTTATCTTCTGGGTTTTGAATTTTTCTTTTCTTTTCTTTTCTTCATAAACTTAATTCAGGTGGATAAAGGATCAACAGATATCAGAAGGAGTTACGCCGGGTGAGGATGTCTACATAATACTGCGTCTAGATGGTCGTGTTCGAAGATCTGGGAAGGTCAGTGCTCAAATTGATACATTTTTCATTCTTTTTCATCTGTTGTTGATCAAGGAATTGGCATAAAAAAAATTGATTATGAAAACGGAACTTTAGAATATTCTGACAACCTTTCTTAGGCTGATTAAGTTTTGGATCCTATCATTGTCTCCTTTATCCTTAATAAATGGCCCAACGGATGTTTGCTAAGTGGCATTAATTTGTCAATTATCAATTAATTCCACAATGCTAAGGCTTGGTTTGGCAAATATTTTTTTAAGTAATTTTTTGACTTTATAAGATAAAGTTGTTACTAAAAAAGTTGATGCGCTAAGTAAATACTAAAACAATTACTTTTGTTATTGGGAAAGTTAACGTGTGATTTGGATTTTTATTATTTTTTAATCTTTTATATGAACTTTTTTGAATGTTTTTCAAAAAAAAAAAAAAATTACTTTTGAAATCCTTCTAGACAAGAATGATTTGGAAAGTGAAAATATTTAATAAAAATTTTACTAAAGATAAAATTGTGAAAATATGTAACTTTTTTAGCATTGGTCAAACATGATGAATCTTATTAACAATTTTTTTAGAGAATAACAAATCAGTGTATATTTTGAAGCCAAAAAAAGAAAAGAAAAAGATTAATGATGAGTTTTACGAACTTTAATTATTGAGGTCATAAATTTCTTCATGTGTATGTAATTACTTTTTGAAAATACAACTAATTTGTAATTTTCCCAAAAAAATACCCCCTCGATTGTAAGCTAAACCCAAATAGCCAGAAAATGACTTTTTTGTGTGGTTGAAAAAACCAAACATTGCCTAACTTATGAAGGGTAGTTGCTGGGATTTGATAAAAAAAGAAAAGAAAAAGGAAACCTTTGTTTGCCATCAGCCAAAAGCTGAACTACCACCCCTTTCTTTTAGCCACCAATAATGAATTAAGTTCCTCTCCTTCTTCTCTCTCCTTAACTTTCTACTTGCTAAATTATTGAGTCCATTTTTAGATCTAATTTTGATGATCTGAATCGTTGACATTTTAAGATTTGTTGAGTACATCATACCTGTAAAAAATTAAGTTGATCGGATATCAAAAAGTATGTGTTTAGAAAATTATTTATTATTTTTTAAAAAAAATAGTTTGTAATTCGATGATCGAACACTTAGTTTCTCATATCCGATCAACTTGATTTTTTACAAATATAATATACTCAACAAATCTTAAAATGTAAACGGTTCGGATCATCAAAATTAAACCCAAAAGTGGACCCAATAACCTACTAAATAGGAAGTTAAGGAGAGGTATGAAGGAAAAGATCTTGATTCACCAATAATAGCCAACATATGTAGTGTTGCAGCAATCTCGTATGTCTCTGAATTTCCTGTCTCCTCAAGGCTTGTCTCTACCATACGACCAAATTAGAGAGATCGATCATGTGATAAAGAGGTAGTTTGGGACAATGAGACATGGGAGCATTGGAAATATAATATTTAATCCTAACTCGCACCCTCTCTTTTGCAGGGCATGCCTGATTGGCAACAAATTGTGAAGGAATTGCCACCAATGGAAGCATTACTAAGCAAGCTGGAAAGATAACACGAGTTTGCGCGTTTCATCCATGTTTACTGTAAATTCTTGATAAATTCAATACAAAAAAATGCATTATCTAAGTTCAAACCCTTAAAATTTAGAAGTGTTAAAAAAAATTAAAAATTAAAAAATCTAAATATCAACAAATGCATTGCATAATTCTACCCTTGTCGTGAGGTCTTCAATGCAGGAGGGCATAGACCTCCTTGGTTTTGTTAATCTAAGTCTTGTTTTGGGACCTTGACACCCCACCTGCAACGTTGTTGAGTTAATGATTCTCTGCTATCATATTGGTATGGATACTATATCAGTACTGCGATATAGTAAAACTTAAAAAAATTAAAATATAGTTACGGTTGGGATATGTCTATAAATTTTTTATTTCTTATAATTTATAGTTTAAGATTCAATTTGCAAATCAAAGTTCAATACCAAAACTAAAAGAGAAATCAAACCTTAACAATATCAATATCAAAACATAGTCTATATGCTAAATGTCATCAACTAAGAAAAATTACAAAATAAAGTTTCATTCTAAAAACAAGCTAAGTAAAATTTTAAAATTTGAAACTTTAGTTTTTACTTTTATCAACTTCTTTATTAAATAATATATCTTTTATCTCTGACACATCAAGTAAATGATTTGCAATTTAAAATAAGAAAAATGGCTAAGACCCCCACTGGGGGTCACTCCTGATTGGTCAGAAAACAATTTTTTTTTTTTTTTTTTTTTTTTTTTTGAGATTCCAGCAATGGCAGTGTGCCACCTGCCACTGGGGGTCACTGGGGGTGCCCCCAACTGGGGGTCTGTAGCACTCCTCTTAAAATAAATAAGAATTCTTTAATAAATTAAATGTATTATCACCAGTGTCTCATAGTTTGGCGTACTCTTGATGTACCCATGAAATAGTCATGGAGTACTCAACTGCCAAAGAATGTATAAAAAGTATTTAGTGAGTATTTCGAGTATTTGGTACGTATGTAGCCCTATTGATACGAGTATCAGTATTCGATAAGTACTTGGTACGAGTACGGTCGTATGTTTAGAGTACCTAGGCCCCGTTTGTTTTGAGAAATGGAGGAGGGATTGGGATTGAGATGGAAGTAAAATTCACTAATGTTGTGTTTATTTTAAGAGATGGAAATGGGATTGAGATGGGCCTACGAATTAGGATAGGCCATGGAGAGGGGATTGAGAGGTGGGAGAGTTGGTATTAGAAGTTAGTCCTCTAGTTTAGTTTTTTTTTTTTTTTTTTTTTTTTTTGTACTTTTACATGTTGGGCATTCTTTTTTGAACATTAATATTTAATGTTTTTATACTTTTTGTTAGTAAAAATCATGATTTGATTTGTTTTAATATTTTATATTTCTTTTATAGAGTAATAATTTAATAATTCTCACACTAACAACTGTTATCAAAACAAATATAATTTTACTTAATTCTCTCACTATCAATCTCTTCACTAATAATTTTTTCACTATCAATTCTTTCACTGTTAATCTTCTCTATTCTACATTTGAAAACAGATGGCCGTATGATTCATACTTCTATTCCCCGATTGTTTGGAATCTTGTGAACAATGCTTTGGCCTTTGGGCATATGGAGTTCAATTTATTGTTTTTAATTACTTGTGAAATTAATCTCTGTTCTAGGAATGAGAGTGTTGGGATAGGAGAAGAATATAATATTGTTGAGCTTTTAATAACTAGCCACACTTTTGCTATATGTATTCCATCAGATTTGGATCTCATTATTAGTTTTTAATCCTCTCAATGCTCTCAATCTGTAAGGCCAGCTCCTTTGGCAATAACATTGCTTGGCCATATGTGCCAGTGCCGGCCACTTTTTATCTTTTTACTATATTATATTTATCGTTGGCCAGTACTAGATCTGAATTAAAAAATATTGTCCAAACTCATTCAATTTATTTTGATAATTTAAATTATTTATTTTATAAAAATATTTTATGTATATCATTTATATAATAATTAAGTTAATCTGATAATCATAATCTATTCAATTTATAACATTTATTTCTAAAAAAAAATGAACAAGTATATTTTTAAAATTAGACTATACATTATTTTATTTTTTTTGGTAACAAACGTAACAAAATAAGGAGTTTACAATTATCATATTTACTTATTTTTTTTATTAGATGATATATATGAAAGACCCAACAGAATGAACAGTTCAAATTATCAAAACATAACTTGTGGTAAGCTTCACGGACCGATGAACTAGAGGAAAGCTCAATTTTTTTTTTTTTTTTTGGTTACACGAAATTTTGTTTTAATGCACTCTCAGTTACATTATCGTGGTCCAAAATTTAAATTATATTTTTTTTAGGGGGATGCACCAATAAATCCCAAATTAATAACTTATACACTGTTTAGTCCTAAAAGTTTTTTTATAGACTGAAAGGTCCCATTATAATGTTTCAAACATTAGATTTTAAACATCTAATGTTCATCAAATTTCAATAATGTTTAAAATTATAGGATGAATGTTTCAGACATTAGATTTCAAACATCTAATGTTCATCAGATTTCAATAAATTTTGAAATTATAAAATGAAACATCAGATTCATTTACATCATAACATCATGATGATGTATAAATAGGACTAAATGGAGCATAAGAAAACTTTTAGGACTAAATGGTTCAACTTTTTAGAAACTAGGACTCATGGGTAAATTTTCCTTTTTTTTACTTTTCAATTATCATATGAAAATTACTTTGGTTCCTCGCCTTTTAAAATATATTATTATATTAGAATTTAAATTTATATTAGAAGTGAGAATTATATATAATAAAATATTTTTATGATACATAGTTATTTTTTATCTAATTTTGAATATAAATTAGTTTTTAAAGTAAATTAGAAAAAACTTGAAATATCAAGGGCAAAAGTGAAAAGAAAAAAAAAATAGACCAAATATAACAGGGAAAAATGTAATTTATCCTTTTTTAATGTGGGCCTATCTAGCAAAAAAATAAAGTGTATGCTTTGAGAAACATATACCAAATAGGTAGAGGGTTTTTTTTTTAATATGTAGAACCTATTTGATGCTCATAGGTGGGAACCTTTTTTATTTATTTATTTATTTTTATTTGGTGGAGAAAATTCTCAAAGTAGACCTTGTGAAAAAAAATAATAATAAATAAAATTGTATATGACTTTTGATTATGTTTAAAGAGTTTAGAGAAAAAGACCTAAAGTTCTTGCTTTCATGGACTTTACATGATGAGCCAACCATACACCTAATTTGTAATTTTATAAAGTAGACAGGTTTGAACCATACAACTTTGCCAATGTCAAATGTGATGGGGAAGGATGACCTACAACCTATAGGCATCATTCACACAAATCTATTATCATCATTTTTTAAAAAATCAATTTTGCTACCAACATCAAAATTAAATACAAAAGACAATACTTAGCACTGACTTCTCCTAAATAAGCTCTATAAATTTCATATAACATTTAGCATAATTTTTTATTTGAAATTCATTAACCATATGGATAGAAAAATGATATTGTCATCTCTTTTACACTAAAATACATACTTAATACTGCTTATCTTCAATCTAAATAAAAATAAAAATAAAAATAAAAAAACACTGCTTATCTTTATATCGTTACATTATTTGTATTCCCTTTAATATTGCTAAAAGAGAAGTTAATGTAATTATTTTAAAATTTTGGAGTTTGTTGTATTTACTTCAAATTTAAAGGAATGTGAGAATAATGAATAAAATTTTATAAAATTTATTGGTGAATTCATTTTTTTATTTATTTAAAAACTTGTCAATATCGATCGATTTCTATGTGCTCCTAAATTATTTCTTCCCTAATGAAGTTGATTATGATTTGAAACGATGATAGCGTGAAGCATACAAATTACATCAACTTTTGAACTTGTCAATCTTCCATCTAACATCTATATATTTATGTAATAATTTTATATAATAATATTAATTCATCATTTTCATGGGGGTAGGTTTTGAAAAGGTCATTTTATTCATTGTTCCAACTTCTTGACAGAAATGAGGATGCATTTGAATATGCAATTTAAAGTGGTTAAAACTAAAGAAGCTTCCATGAGGATGTCATTATTTAAGATTCAATTTTTTATTTTTTTATTTTTTAATTTTGGTTTGGGGGTTGGTTATGTTGTTGCTATTGTTATTATTAGTTGGGTCGAATATTAGGACAACCTAAGGTTGTTGGATTTAGACATATTGATCCTCCTACCTTGGATTTTTCCCAAAATACCCATCTTTCTATCATCTACTTGCTAAACTAACCTCTCATTGCTTTATACAAACGAAAGGTGTTAAGCAAAAACTAGTCAAATCAATAAATCGATCCAAACCCGTCTGAATTCTATGGTTCGCTCTAATTTTTTAAGTGGACGGTTTGGTTCTAATTTTGAATAGTTAAAAATCATTAATTATGGTTCAATTTACAAAATTATACTCAAAAGAATTAATGGTGTGTTTGGTTAGAGAATTTGAGGAGGGATTTGGAAAGGGAAATGAAAATGGTAGGTGAAATTTGAATAAAACATACTTATATTTCACCTAGTTTCACACATATTTTTCCTTTTCCTTTCCAAATTCCTCCCCAAATTCTCCAACCAAACATAGCGTAAATAAAATGAATCAAACTTTACAAAATTATTCTTTCACAAGGTCATTGCTTCTCTTCTCATTGGCTTCTTTAATCATTTTAAACCTTCACTCGTCCTATACATAACATAATTTTTTTGGTGTAAAAATATACGTATTTTTTTTTCACTGTTTCAATGATCTTTACACTTTTTATATTATTTTAAATTCATTTTTATAGTAATTGTTATCTAATATGAATAATTTGTCGTCTTTACATATTTTATAAAAGTTAGGTTGAGAAATATTTTAAAATCTTGAAGTATGCTTTTGAAATTTTTTGAATTCCTGTACAAGTAGAATCATTTTTTTTAAATAAAAAAAAAAAACTAAATAGTCTTGATTAGATATAGTGATAAATTTTTAGTTTAGAAGCATGAAATTGAAGAAGAATTAAACTGTTCTTTTTTATTGGCTGTGTGATTCTAATTTGCTGTCCATTTTGATTTTAAAATTTTCACGATTCAATTTGAGATTTAATTGCTAAAATTGAGGAAACGATTTCAATTTTTATTTATCTTATAACTAAGCAACACCAGTCCATAAACATCAATAATACAAATGGATGTTCACATGTTGATAAGGCTTGTTTGGAGAAGTAGGAAAAAAATTAGTATATTGTTGTTTTTTTTTTTTTTTTTGAAAAAATATGTAAAAAAATAGAAATGGAATGTGGCCTAAAAAAGCTAATAAGCTAATAAATTAATTTTTTTCCTAATTTCCAAAATGTCCCTAAGACCCCGTTTGAATGGATATGAATATCAAATAAGATACTCCTTGGGATTAATAGATAAAAAAAATAATGAAAAAAAGATAAATTGACGAAGTAAAAGAGAAGCATGTTGTTATAAAAAGAAACCTTAATATGATTTTAAATAATTATTTTTATATTTTAAATTCATCATGATAAAATTATTTAATTTAAGGCACAATTATTAAGAAAACAAAATTTTAAGGTTTGAACCTTGCAATTAAAAAAAATTTGAATTTTTTATTCAGCGCTGCTAAATACCCCCAGTGGAGGTCATTCCCCAGTGACGTGGCGGACCCCATTCGCTGAAAAAAAAAAAAAATAGTTTCTTTTTTTGGGCCAATGGTGTCTCTACATGCAAGGCATTTTTGTTTTTTTATTTTATCAATTTGAATCATAATCTTTTTGATTTGTTATTCATCTAAACCATAAAAATATAGGAAATGTGGATGTTTGGGATGATTTAAATAAATATATTTTTAATTTTTTTTAAAAAATATAAAAATTAGAAAAATGATCTGATTTTAAAAAGATCAAAAAAATTTAAAAATATGTTTTTTTTTTTTTTTATCGTGCTTATCATGCCAAAAAAATCCGACGTAGTTTAATGACTAACACTGGTTTGGCATGATGGGTAAGGGTGAGTTAGGATTAAAATAGTCATAAAAGATAAAATAAGGTTTTTTAAATTAAAAAAATATTATATTTAAATCATAATTATTTTATTTTATTATTATAAAAGTTAAAAAAACCAAAAATATTCATCCAAAGTGAGATTCTTAATCTCAAATTAAATAATTAAAAATTAAAAGATCACCTCAATTCCCAAACAAAGTCTAAAATCTATGTGGCATGAGTTTGACCCGATGGTGATAGAGACACATCATCCATCCACACCGACGGCCTGCACGGCATTTGCCAGTTCATTAAAATCATTAAATAATGCTCTCACATTCAATTATGGTTTTCAAAACCATTGGGTGCGTTTGGATAAATATGAATTTGAATTCCTTGGATTGGATGCAGCGCAGATGATTGGGAGGCGTCTTAAGTTCCTATCAAAATAGAGCAAGGATCCCTTTCGTGCACCATTTTTTACTTATAGGGTCGTTGGGTCTACTTTTAAGCTTAATTTTGATAATTTAAATTATTCATATTTTAAAATTTATTCAGTATATCATACCTGTAAAAAATTAAGTTGATCGGATATCAGAAAGTATGTATTCGGAAAAATCGAATTAAAAACTATTTTTTTTTAAAATTTAATAAACAGTTTTCTGACAACATACTTTCTAATATCCGATCAACTTGATTTTTTACAGGTATGATATACTGAACAAATCTTAAAATATAAACGGTTCGGATTATCAAAATTGGGCCTAAAAGTGAGCCAAATGGCCATGCAAGTAAAAAAATTAAAGAAAAAAGTGCAAGGAGGGAATCTTGACTCATCAAATATACTATTTGGCGTGGATTTGATTTTCTTTCATTGTATAAATTTTAATTTAAACGAAACTTCTATTGAAGTGTCGGTGCAAATGTTTAGATTATAATCTCTAGTTAAAAATAAATAATAAAATAACTTAGAATAAAGGTTGGGACCCCCTTTGGGGGTCACCCCCTTTACCCCCTTTGCCACGTGGTAAGAGGTGATTGGAGGAGTAGGAAAAAAAAGAAAAAGAAAAAGAAAAGGTGACCAATGAGAGAGAGAGGGGGTCCAAAGGGGGTCCTAAAAAGGGGGATGAATCATTGTTGAATAACTTAATAATCTCAATTCAAATACTGTCTTGGACTTGCAGGGAGGATATAAGGATTTTCCTATTCCCAAAAAAAATATATATATATATATATATGGCTTTAAAATTTAGGGAATTTAATTTTAATCACTCAAAGATTATAATCTAAAATTACATATGATAGTTTCGTCATGAATAGTTTTGTCAAGATTAAATTAAGAGAGAAAAAAAATCTAGAATTTGAACTTATAATAAAATAAATTTTAAAGTTTTTAATTTTATAAATTTAAATCATAATAATATTTTGATTTGTTATCAATCTAAGTAATTTTATTTTTATTAAGTAAAATTGTCGAAAAAAATCTTTACATCATGACAAAATAATTAGCCTGTCTGGAATAATTTGTTTATTTTTAATAAAAAAAATTGATTAAAAAATTTAATAATTAATTTTAAAAATTTTGTTAAATTTTTTTTTGTTTTCTAACATGTAAATAGAAATTACACTAAACAATATAAATTTTCAAAAAAAAAAAAAAAGAAGACATTACCAATAATTCCATAAACTATACCAAACAAGACCAACAATTTTAAGACTAAGAATTTAGACAATATATTTTTATAAAAAAATAATTTGTGTTTTAAATTCAATATTTATATAATGACTAGTGAAATTCATATTTAAAATATAGATTATTTTTCTTTATATTTCTTTTCTATTTATTTTTCTCCTTAACATTAATGCCAACAAAAAAAATGCCACACAATATGTATGAGGCATCTCTCCCTCTCCGAACTCTCCAATGTTGATGGAAGGATTCTTCAATAAAGCATTACAAGACTTCATCAGCTTCCAAAAACAAAACAAACAAACAAAAAAGGACATTTATAGAAAAATGAAATTTGGGACAATTAATTACAAAATGAAAACAATTTTAATTGCTGAAAATGTTGCATCAAACAAAAAAAAATATATTTCACATTGTTGTCCTTCAATATTTCACCCTCTCTTCTCCCTCATCTCTCTTCTTTTCTTTTCTGTTATTCTAGTGCCAAGCAATTCCCTCACCAAATCCCACCACCACAAACCTTATCCCTACCCTCACCAACCCAATATCAACCCCTCGCCACCTTTTCTCAACACCCTTTTTTGCCCACTCCAATCCCATTTACTGCTCCCCCTCATTCCCTCTCCCCAATCCTCTCGTTGACTTTAGTCCCAAATTTTTATTTTTCTAGTTTCTGAAAAAATAAAGGTTGTATTTGATATAGAGTTGTAATAATGATTTCACGTTTATATTTGAGTATTAGATTTGGATATAATTTTCAAAAATTAATTTTACACTTATGTTTGAAAACTCTTTCTAGAATATGAATAGCAAACAGAGTACTTGAATTTTTAATTTCGAAATTTGGCCTACCCGATCTTCTGGCCGAACATCCTTCCGGACAATTTTTGAATTTTTAGATGTACCCGGTCGTCCTTTTGGACATCCTCCCAGAGATCCAGCCGGTTGACTGGAACAGTATTTTTTTTTTTTTTTTGCAGCCGTTATGTGAAAAAAAAATTAAATAGATTTTTTCAATAGTTATTTTTTAGAACTAAATTTTAAAAAGAGTTTGATTATAAGTTTTGAATAGAATTTTAATAGAGTTTTGAGTTATAAGTTTGGTTATGAGTTATAAGTTTTTAAATTAAGTTTTCAAAATCATTTTTAAAACTCACAATCAAATAATTTTTCTTATTTTAAAACTCGTTTAAAAAATTCAATACTCAATTCAGAATTCTTTTCAAAACTCATAACCAAATAAATTTTTTCTTTTCAAATCATAATTTCAAAACTTATAAACTCAAAATATAATTATATTTTCAAATGATAATTCTAAAACTCTACCAAAACTTTGAGAAGTTGGTAAAAAACTGACTTTTGGCTTTTTACCAAGTTTTTTTACTTTTTTGAAAGTGATTTAGGAAGTTGGTAAAAAGTTGATTTTTTTTTTATTTTTGGTTTAATATTTTTTAAAAATGTCACATCACTCTAAAATGACCAAAATATCCTTACTTTTTAATTAAATTTACAATTTATAATTAATTAATTATAATATTCCAAAGAGTAGTTTGGTAAATGGTTGAATTGCTTTTTTGAGTATTCCAAAATGGGATCTCCAGCGTTTTAATTTGGTTTGGCGTTTTTGATGATCGACCCCGCCACGTAGCTCGAAACTCGGTGGCCCGAATTTGGCTTGACACCAAAACGACGTCGTTTTGGTGTCTTTTTTTTTTTTTTCCTGTGTTTTTGTTGCAAAAGGAAGAAGAAAAAGAAGGGAAAAGAAGAAGAAAGGTGGAGAAGAAGAAGAAGGGTGGGTCTACAGATCGGGAGGAGGGGGAAGGAGGAGGAAGAAGGAGAAGTGGAGGAGAGGGGGCCATAAAAATCGGGCTGGAGGAGGAGGCGGGGCTGCGACGGAAGAGGAAGAAGAAGGATTGGAGAGGAGCTGCGACGACGGCGAGAAGCTGCGATGACCTCTCCTCTCTCCTCCTCTTTCCCTCTCTTCTCTTTCGAGCCATTTTTCGAGCCAATTTCTTGAACTACCAATCTTTTTCCTTTGACGATTGGTAAAAATACAGCTTTTTGTTGTTGTTGCCACAACGGCACAAAGTAATATGAACACAAGCAAGTTTGGGAGTAATTTTGTATGACACAGATTCTTTGCCTTTAAATCTCTTTGTCCATTTATTTTAAATTATTTATATTTATTATATCATGTCTTATTCTAATTTGTTTACAATTTTTTGGGTCGGAAGAGTGTCGAAGGCAATTTTATAATTTTGAGAAATACAATATAATAAAATCAATATATTAAACTTAAAAGAGGGAGGAATAAGAATAAAAATATAATCTATTTAGACCTATTTTAAAAAGATAGTTATAACTTTTTTTTTTTTAACTTTCTTTAACATTTTTTAAAAATATATATAAAAAATAATATGATCTAAAAATACGTTAAAAATTAACTTTTAACTTTTTCAAAATCTACTCAAAAGAGCCCTTAGATTACCTAGACATGCATCAAACGAGCTAACTAGGAGGTCAACTTTAATAGTTGTGGATTGTGATACTGGCTCAACCCAATGATTTTGATACTTATTTGTTCATATTTTATTTTTCTTGACTTTTTCATATTTTAAAAAATGACCAATAAAGCTAAAATTGAAAGGTCAATATTATTAAAAAATTGCATGAAAATATAAATGCTCTCGTTGGTTGATATATCACTATCACGGAAGATTTTATACTTGTATTACAAAAACAATAGTGTCAAGTGGGGTGGCAATATGGTGAATACTAACAACGTCAATGTCATTTTCATTAAAACTATACTACTTAAAATAAACCGCCGGCCAAGTGTATTTGTAAGAAACAAGAGACTTTTCAAAGCAACGAATCTTAGAGAGAGAGAGAGAGAGTAGAGAGAGAGAAGAGAGAAGAGAGAAGAAAACCACGACGGCGACAATGGCGAACTACTCCGGCAGCCACAACCGCCTACCGGTAATCTGTTGTTTTGTGATCGTAGCTCTGTTGATTCTCTTATCCGCCGCCGTGGAAGCTACCGGAAACCACCATGACCAGTGGTGGATGGCTGCTGCGAAGCCTGCCTGCAGAGGATCGATGGCGGAGTGTATGGCGGAGGGAGAGTTGGAGATGGATTCGGAGATCAACAGGCGCATATTAGCGACGACGAAGTACATAAGCTACGGAGCGCTGCAGAGGAACACAGTGCCGTGCTCTCAGAGGGGAGCGTCCTACTATAACTGCAAGCCTGGCGCTCAAGCAAACCCTTACACCCGTGGTTGCAGTGCCATTACTCGTTGCCGCAGTTAGATTTTTCTTTCTTTTTTACTTTCTCTCTCTTTCTTTCGATTTTCTTTTGGGACAAATGTTGTGTACTCCAAAAAAAAAAAATATTTGTTTATTATTATGTCTACTTAATTTTGATCTCCTTTTCTTGCATATATATATATATATATTAGAAAAATGTTAAAACCTAAAAATTTTTACTAAATTTTTTATCAAATGTATCATGTATGTGATTTATATCATATAAGTTCTATGTAAATTGCAAATCTATAAGATATTTGATAAAAATTTAATAAAATATTTGAAACTTCTAACATTTTTCTCTATATTATGATGGAAGCATTTTAATTTTCTCGGGAAACAATCACCTGGTGCTCTAAACAATATTAATAATAACCATGTCACAAAATGATTAATTTGATTTGCGTGTGATTTGATGCTTTGATATTTTTGGAGTTTTCTTAGGTGTGCAACCCACAAAAGGTGTAAGTGGGTTGCACACCATGTGCCACTAACACAAAAGGTGTAAGTGTAAGGTGTAAGTGTAAGTGGAAGGTATAAATGAAATGTATAAGTTGTACACCATGTGTCACTTACACAAAAAGGTATAAGTGCAAGGTAAAAAAGGTGTAAGTGTAAGGTGTAAGTGAACACAAAAAGGTATAAGGTGTAAGTTGTACACTATAGCATTACCCCTTATAAAATATAAATAAAGGGTGGATTTCTGACTTGGGGTGGATTTTGAAAAATAAATAAATAAAATATGTAAAATATAATTATATTTTATTTTACAATTAAGGGTATAATAAATTAAATAAAAGGAATTAGCATCAAATTGAATTCTTTGATTTGTTGGTTTTTTTGAACAGGTCTTTGATTTGTTGGTTGATGAACCAAAATTGGCCACATGCTACAGTTGAGTTTTGTTAAATTTTAAATTTAACGTAAATAGAAAATTCACAAAAAAGCAAAAATTAAATTTTTTATAAAATTTTATATCAAGAATAAATGAATAGACTATGTTCTATAAATGTCTCACTTTTGCAAAATGTTTAGTTTAATACTCAAAGAATCAAAAAAAATAAAAAACTATCTAATAGATTATTATTTTGATATGTAAAATTTTCACAAATTATGAAATTTTAATGAATCTTAAACGGTGGATCCAGTTCTAAACAAATCTTTGCTTCTCGGGAATGTTTTGTTGACCTCCTGACAAACTTCTCTATTTTGAAATTTTAATGAAGTTTTATTTTATTTTATTTTATTTTTTTTAGAAGTTTTATTTGTTAAAAAAAAATGATATATTCATTTTAGATACTTCTCTTTTGTTTTTTAAACTTTTTTTAAAAAAAAACATTTTTAGAGGTGGGTGTTTAAATCGCTATTCTAATTTGTATGTTTTGTTAAAGATGAAGTATAAGTAATTATTTTTATTTCATTAGGAAAATGAAAAACAAATAGAATTTGGACACAAAATTTTATTTATTTATCTCCTTTCAATTTTATTCTTTGATAAATTCAAAATCTAAATATATCATAAGTACAAAGATAGTTTCATAAACATAGTTATGATGTTGGGAATGGCCGATGACTTTATACAATTTTTCCTTTAATTAAGTGTCGTTTGGGAAGTGGGTTAATTTTTTGATTTTTTGATTATTTTAGCCTGGGCTAAAAAACGTGGTTTGGGAAGAGCTTTTTAACTTTTTGACTTTTTTTGTGAGAGAAGAGTGTAATAATTATGAATTAGATGTGATATTTTGTTTTTTGTGGCTAAAATAATCTATTTTGTCTTTTATGACTAAAATAATCAAAAAAAAATTTCCAAATAGCTCTTCCCAAACGGAGCTTTAGTAGGTTCATTTATATATGTTTTCATTAAATACTTTCGGAATCTGTATATTTTATGGTAGTTGTGTTGAGTATTGTGCAATATATTATTTATTAATGACCAGAGAATATTAAATTTTTTTTTGTATTTATGATCGTTACAAATTTAATTATAATCAAGTTGTCCTAGGTAGCTTATCAGTGTCAGTAATTGACAATTAAAATTTTTCATCTAATCAAGGGCAATTTTAAATACAGAAGTAGGGAATATTTGAAAGAAGAGATGATAAAGGAGGAAACAAAAAGGTTTGGGTTTAGGAGGGATTGGGTCCAGGTTATACCATATGTTCCTAAGTGGTGTTATGTGGTTGTCAATATTTAATTTTTTGTTAAAATTTTAACTAAAAATAGGGATTGTATCAATTTGAAAAAAATAAAATTATAGGAAAGCTTGAAGATCACATTAAATAAATAAAAATATAAAATAAGAGCCAAGGTAAAATTAACTAATATTTCAGGGTATAAAATGTGATTTATCCAAATACAAAATATTTAATGTAAAAAATTATTTTATCAAGAAACTTATTTAAAAGAGAGTTTCTAGATAGATCATCGATGCGGCCTTTATGGTGGATTCACAGAGACCCAATAACACCTTCCAATTAAGAAGTCCAACCGGAGATAACCCAATCCCACTTTGAGTTTATAGCTATTTACATGTTGACAATTTAATTCCTGTTTATGACTATTACTAGGAAGCACTTATCATATAAGTCTCATAATTTTTGGAAAAACATTTAGAGAGACTTACGAAATAATTATATTGATCAGAGTTATTTATTTATTTATTAATATTCTTAAAAAGTATTGGGACAAAATAAATATTAAATTGTACTTGATTTACAGATATTTAAATTTATCACATAAGAATGACCCATAATTTACCTAAATATTTACCCATTCATAGTCATTGAATCATTGAAAATCTTGAAACGCAATAATCTTAAGATATGATTCTATAGATGTAAATATTTTAGACTCAAGGACAAACAAATTTAAGAATCAATAACGATAGAGATCACTAATTTTGGATCTCTAAAAAGATTACTAATGACATGAGACTAAGGTCAAGTTTGAGAAGACTAAATAAATGCACTTTTTGACTTTTCTTGTATTATGTGTAGAAAAAGTAGAGAGAAAATGTTGATTGATGTGACCCAAAAAAGATAAAAAGATGAAATAAGTGCACTTTTTTAGTTTAGCCAAACTTGGCCTTAATAAAAAAAGAAAAAAAATACAACACCAAGGCCAAAACATCAAATCATTCATGATAAAATCTACTACCACATCATTATTGATAGCACTAATTAGGATTCTCACTCATTTTCTTTAAGAATAAAGAATCTCATGCTTATTGGGAATTGGAGACTAGTCACAGCAGGCCCTGTGGTATCTCGATTGGGGGTTTTTCTCGAATATTTTTTTATAATTTAAATTGTTGATATTGTGGGGGTCGTTAAGTAGATTATTCATGTAAAAAATTAAATTGATTGAACATCTATAGCTCTATAAAAAGAACACATTTATTTTTTAAAAAATAAACACATTATTATTACCAATATATCATTACTAACTAATTTAATATTTTAAATTTTAAAATGATATAACTTTTGATGTAAATATCAATTTTTAATATAATTAGTATTTTTAGAATTCTCTCATCAATATCTATCAAACAACGCCCAAGTTGACTATGGAATTCTTTTTTAAAAAAACTACCATTGTAATTAGCGTAAACAGTACAATTTTATTCTATTTCACAATAAAATTTTACTATGAAACAGAGTAAAATTTTACTATTGACATTAGTATCAATAGGAAAAAAAAAATTATTTTTTTTAAAGAATTTCATAACCAACATAGATCTTATTTCATAAATCTTAACAAGAGGATTACAAAACTATTAATTTTATTAAAAATTAATATATAGATCGAAAGTTATATCATTTTAAAAATTAAAATATAAAAATAATTATTAAGGGTATGATTGTCTATAAAAAAAATGAAAACTAATAAGCTTATTTGGTTACACTTTTCAGAAATTTTTACTTTTTTATTTTTCGTATTTTAATATTTTCAATGAATTTTTTTTCGTATTTTAAGCATTTTTTTTTTTTAGTTTTTAGACACACCTAATTACTAAAATTACTTGTGAAAAAATATTTGTGAAATAAATAGTAAAAAAATACTTTTAAACAATTTTTTTTAATAAATAGTAAAATATTTGTGAAAAAATATTTTTAAAAAATTAAAAAAAATTAAAAAAAAAGTGCTTAAAATTAAAAAAAAAAATACAAAAATAAAAAAGTAGAAATTGCTGAAAATATTTTTAGTAAAGTGTATCTAAAAAAGTAAAAAAAATTACTTAAAATTTTAAAAATATTTACTAAAAATAAAAAAATACGAAAAATTAAAAAATTAAATTTTTAAAAAATTAAATTCAAAAAACTCAAACTAAACACACTAAAAATATGTCCTTAATGAAATAAGCGTTTCTTCTCCAGGAAGCTTACAAATTAAAAACAAAAAAAATTAAACTGTCTTTTTCATTTTAAAGGGTACCAACAAAAGACTTTTGGGTAAATATCCCTTAACATGAAAACTAAATACTTTACATACCTCTCTAATGTAAAAGATGGTTATATGGCTCTTCAATGGTTTATCAAACCTATCATTAAATAAATTTAATAAAAAAAAGTGATTTTTTATTTTTTTAACGGTTCATCAAATCTATGATTTCACTTTTCTTTTATCAAACTAAAGATAAATGTGTCTTTCATTAAATTACTATTTATTAGATTTTCACAACCAGATGTTCCCCAGGTGACTACCTCAAGGCAAAAGTTTATGAAAAAAATTACACTGGCCGATTGACCCTTCGGATAACCACCTAAAGGCAAAAAAATGTGAAAAAAATTACATTGTCTGATCGATCAGCCGGTTGTCTGTTCGATTGACTGGTGATTTGATGAAATCACAAATTCCTTGAAGAACTTGATATCAAAGAAAACTTTTATTTAAAATTTTATTTAAATTTAATAAAAATTTTGATATATAGTTGGAGAAACCCTAAGAGAGCTCCAAAAAGAATGATCATTGTCTTCTTTGCACCTCAAATACTATCTTGGGCTCCTTTTGCACCATTATTATACTAGCCCATCTTATATAAGATCACCAAATCAAACCATATTCTGAGACTTCACAGGTTATAGTTACCTCTCACTTAGCATGTTGATTTTTAGCTCAAAAAGGTTAAAATAGTATAAAATAAGTTAGAAAGTTAATAAGATAAAGGTCAAGTTTGGTATTTATTAAATAATACAAAAAGTGAAAAAGTCATTATCTTATTTAAGTTATATTATCTTATTTAAATCAATCACCTCTCTAACACATCACATCAAATCCAACTCAAATCCAATTCATATAAGCCAATAAGTCAAAAAAGTACACTTTTTTAGAATATCTCAAACCAATCATTACATATAAATCATAAATATTTTATTTTTCCTCTTATAAAAATTAAAAAATTTTAAAAATTCAAAAAATTTAACTCAAACGAAACTTTTTGATTCAAATTAAAATAATCAAAAAATCAGTCTACTTCCCAAACAAAGCCTTAGATTGTTGGGCTACAATTTGGTAAATGTCTACATTATTTTTTACTCCATCCGTCCCAAAATATTAGTTTCTATTTTTCATTGTCCAAAAATATTAGTCAATTTTAAAAAAATGAAAAACTAAAATAATATGAATTTTCTATTTTGTCATTCTTTTTATTAACAACACAAAGTATAATTATCACAATTGATATTTCTCAAAAAATATAATATCAAAGGGTAATTTTGAAAAATTAATTTTTTTAAAGTACAATAATTATACTACAAAAAAAATTAAACTCCCCAAAAGGAATTATTATTTTAAAAAAAATTGACCTACAACCAAAATTTCTATGCTTCATTTGGGATGTGGGGTTAGTTTTTTAACTTTTTGATTATTTTAG
Organism: Camellia lanceoleosa; assembly: GCA_025200525.1. Lineage (NCBI taxonomy): Eukaryota > Viridiplantae > Streptophyta > Magnoliopsida > Ericales > Theaceae > Camellia > Camellia lanceoleosa. The sequence continues at coordinate 52,602,852 of CM045770.1, read as the reverse complement.
TTATTTGGAATGTACTATATAAGTATACTTTTTGATTAAAAAAGTAAGAGAAAAAAATATGTACATTTTGAATAATTTTTTGACCGTTTACGAAAAGATGTGTAATAAAATTAAAATGACCATTTTACCGTTTTGACTTTTTGAATAATTGAATTTAAAGAGTAAAATAATAATTTTACTTTAGTGGCTTCCTCCATAAACTACCATTGAATAATATAAGTTTTTTAATTTTTTAAATAATTTTATAACTTTTATGAAAAAAAATAAAATAATTTATGATTTAAATATAATATTTTATCTTATTAATTTTTTTAATCTATTTTACTTTTTTATAGATAAAGTAATCCTAACCCAATTCACATCTTCATGTCAAACTAGGGGTGGGCGCGGGTCGGTTGCGGCCACGAAACCTCCAATCCGCCATCCGTCCGCCAGATTGGCGGATTGGAGAAAATCAATCCGCATCCGTCCACCAATCCGGCGGATGTGGATTAAGCGGATTGGCGGTTTGGCGGATGGATGCGAATCGGTTTGGCGGTTTAAAATTTTATAAATTTTCAACATAGTTCAACTTGTACACTTCCTCAAAAATAAATAAATAAATAAATAAAATATTACAGTCAATAACTTTAAAAAGTGTTACAATTATTGCAAGCCTCATCCAAAGAAAGGAAGTTTGAAACTTTAGAATATCACAATCGCTGCATGCCTCATCCACATATTACAATAATAACATGCCTCATCCACATAAAGTATTAAAATATGTGGTTCTTAAAATATAAAAACAATTCAAACCACCAAAACTATGAGCAAAGCAGTAGTAGAGTTTGTATGTCTTTGTATTGTTACATTTATATATGTTTTTGAAAACAAAAACCAACCAGCATATATCATATTTTCTATTTATTACTTTTAGAGTTAGATTTAAAAACCAAAAAATATAGATAAATAATACGTTTATTTTTTTCAATTCAAAAAATGTATTCAAGTTGAAAACTTTTTTTTTCAACAGAATATTTAAATTCTTTTTCAATTGAAAACACAAACAAAATATTTAAACAAATTGAAAATACAAAATCTTATAAATTACTAAAGGTGCTCGCGGTTTGGCGGTTCGGTTGCGGCCAAAAGAACCTCAAATCCGCCATCCGTCCGCCAAATTGGCGGATTGGAGAAAATCAATCCGCAACCGTCCGCTCATCATCACGCATCCGTCCAAAATGCGGCGGATCGGTTCGGTTCGATCGGTTTTGGCGGATCGGTATATCCGCTGCTCACCCCTATGTCAAACCAATCCTATGTCATAAAATTTATCAAATTGTATCAGGAGTTGTACTCCTGGTAAATAGAACCAAACGAATCTATTCAGGTTTGTACTGTGGATGTACACGTTGGACCCTTCATCACGATATATGTGTCGGTCACTTCACTACCGATAACCGAGCAAGGATCGCTCCTTAGACTCCTCCACTTGACTGCTTGTTTGATGGACTATTAAGTCTATTTTTGAGTTTAATTTTACATTTTAAAATTTAGGGGGATGCACCAATAAATCCCAAATTTGTATCTTGTAGTCCATTTGGTCCTATGAATTTTCTTATGAACCGTTAGGTCCTATCCCAATGTTAATGACCATTAAACATCAAACATCATCATTGTCAAAACAATATCATCATCATTAAAACAACATCAAAATCACAACATCATTATCAACACAACATCAAAAAAATGTAAAAAAACATCAAACCCTAAAAAATGTAAAAAAACCCTATGGGCTCTGCTAAACCAGTGTTCATCTTCAAAATAGTTCGGTAAACATTGCTTCTTTAACGATGTGGACAATCTTCAAAAGATCGAACACAAACCCTAACAATCTCTGGGTCTTGATCGAAGCGTCTTGTACTCTGAGATTGAACTCAAACCGAAGAAGAACATCGAATCGATCAAACCACGGATGTGTAATGTTCTTCCCTCAAATCCCTCAAATCCCTCAAATCACCACCGGATGTGTGAAATTCGATCGGATGTGTGATGTTCTTCCCTCAAATCCCTCAAATCATCAACACGCTGAAACCACCGCCGAGTCCCATGGAGATTGCGCTGGCGGCGACCTCGGCGGCGGGGAGGGTGAGGGCGGCGGTGGTGTTTACAGAGAGACGGCGGCGGTGGGGGGAGGGGGGGGGGATGGCGGAGGAGGCCATGGCCGCGGACGTCGATCGGAACTCTCGGCGGCGGTGAGAGTGAGGACGGCGGTGGTGTTTACAGAGAGACGGCAGCGTTGGAGGGAGGAGGAGGCCATGGCGGAGGAGGCCATGGCCGCGGACGTCGATCGGAACTCTCGGCGGCGGTGAGAGTGAGGACGGCGGTGGTGTTTACAGAGAGACGGCAGCGTTGGAGGGAGGAGGAGGCCATGGCCGCGGAGGTCGATCGGGACTCTCGGCGGCGGTGAGAGTGAGGTCGGCGGTGGTGGAGGTCGATCGGGAGGTGAGGGTGAGGGAGAGAGAGAGGGAGAGGGAGAGGAGTAGGGTTAGGGTTAGGGCTAGGGCTAGTGGTGGGGAAGAGGAAGAAATAGGAAGAGTGGAGAAGGAAACCAAACATGGTTCTGGGAAGTGGTGAAGTGTTCTTAATCCAAAGGTTCAAACCTAGATTCAAAACCAGATTTAAACCGTGAAGTGTTCTTGGGGTTTTGATGATGTTAATGAGGTTGTTGATGTTACTGATGATGTTAATGAGGTTGTTGATGTTACTGACGTAGATAGTGGGACTAAATGGTGCATAAGAAAATTTGTAGGACTAAATGGTATAACTTTCTACCACATAGGATTTACTGGTAATTTTTCCTAAAATTTATTATATATATTATATCTGTAAAAAAATTAAATTGATCGAATATCGAAAAAATTAAAAATTATTTATTAAAAAACTTAATAAATAATTTTATTATTTAATAAAACTTTTAGTTTGCGTGACTTTTAATATTCGATCAATTTGATTTTTTACAAGTATGATATACATATTAAATTTTAAAATGTGAATAGTTTGGATCATCAAAATTCGACTTAAAAGTCGATCCAATGGCCCATCAAGTAGAAAATTAAGTAAAGAGAGACAAGAAGAGAATCTTTGCTCACCTATAATCATAACGAAAAAAAAAAATATATATATATATATAGAAAATTGCAAATAGTAGTTAGTAACTTTTTTACTGATTTGTTATAGTACAATTTTCCCATAAAAATATATAAGAGGAAATGGTTACACTATCATGACGTAAGCATGAAATACTATTGGCAAAATTTAAAAAAAAAAATCCTAGCCTACGTTTGATTAGTCTTTAAAACATGATTTGAACCCAAAAAAAAGTAAAAAAGTTTGATTGGTCAAAAAAAATTTAAAATAGAATTCAAAATTCAATTTTCTCTCTCATTCTCTTTATTTTATTATTAATAAATAAATCAATTACTTTTTCTCTCATCTCTCTTTTCTCTCATATCTTATTCTCTCACATTCTACATATCGATCCATCAAATTTTCTTTCATACTCATCTATTCAACTTAAAAAAAAAAAAACTACAAATCATCCACAAATTATTTTCAAAACTCATAACCAAATAAATTTTCAACTTTCAAAACTCTTTTGAACAATTTTTCTTTCGAAATACAACTCAAAACTCATTTCAAAAACTAAACAAAGTGGAACCTTAAACTTTGACTATTGTAATGAAATAAATTTTTTATTTTATTAAATTAAATTTTAATATTTTGATTTATTTTCAATTTAAAATAGTCAACTATTTTTTAAAAAAGTAAAATCGATTGAAAAATAGTATTTTAGCTATTAGACTCAATGTAAGGGGTCTTTGGGAAGTGGGTTATAATCCACTTTCCAGATTATAACCCACTTCCCTCTCTCACAAAAAACTGATTACAATCAGCTTATAATCAAAAAGTTAATTATAACTATCTTCCTAAAATAGCCCTAAGTGTATATATGAAGTACTCTATTTAAGTTTAATGACTAAATTATTATTATTTTATTTGTTTTACTTAAGAAAGATAGATAAATGGTTTACATTTAAAACAAATTAAAAGATTAAAGACAATTAATTAAAAGATACAGACTAAGGTCTAATTTGCACAAAAGTATAAGCAATTTTGACATTATTTGGATAAATTACATTTACCTCCTTTGTGATTTAAAAAAAAAAAAAACATTTAATTTTACACTTTTAATATAATTACACAAACATGATGTACCATTTGGTTAAGTTTAATGGCTGAATTATCATTTTTTTTATTTGTTTTACTTAAAGAAGATAGATAAATGGTTTACATTTAAAACAATTTAAAAGATTAGAGACAATTAAAAGATTACAGACTAAGGTCTAATTTGCACAAAAATATAAGCAATCTTGACATTATTTGGATAAATTACATTTACCTCCTTTGTGATTTAGAAAAAATACAATTACTTTTACACTTTTAATATAATTACACTAATATTTCTTTTATTAAAGTCAAAATGACCGAAACTAATATAGATGGTGAATAAACACTAAAACAAATATATATTTTAGTAGGAAAAAAAATGGCAATAATATATTTTTATTCATACGATTAATAAATTATTGATAAAAAATGACCTAACTCTCATGTGAATTGAAAAACCTCAAAAGAGAATGGTATAATTATGTTAAAAGTATGAATTAATTGTATTTTTCTCAAACTTTAAATGAGATGAGTGTAATTTTACATAATTTCATAGATATATACTTGTTTTGAAAAGTAGGTTAAAAGTCGATTTTTTAGTTTTTTTTTTTAATTTTTTTTTTTAAACGTGCAAAAAAATAAAGAGGTGTGTGACAAAAAAAAATAAAATTAAAAAGCTATCTCTTAACTCAATTGCCAAAATAAGCCATAATATTATTGGAGACACGAGTTTAATAATCCAATTCAATGAGGTTGAGAGTGAAAAAGACCTTATTACACCCCATCTTACAAAAATAATAGTCGCATTTTATATTATAAGAACTTTTACGTACACATAAATTTAATTCAAATAAATTTCTAGTACACAAATAAATTCAAATCAATTACTAACACACAAATAAACACAATTTGGATAAGGTAGTTGGTCCAAGAATATATGTAGTTGTCCTTTAAGATAGTAAAAAAATTATAAATTCAAGATTCAAGTTAATAAAGTTATTATGATCCTTTTATTATAATCTAACTTACTAACATCCTGTTATGTTATCAACAAAATAAAAATAATAAAATATTATGGATAAATTACAAATACACTCTGAGGCAGTGGCGGAGTCAAGAAATTAAATCAGAAGGGACACTTACCAATTACACTATTAAAATTTTTTATAAAAATATTTCACATATAAATTTTTACCATTAACTTCAACAAAGATAAAAAAAAATAATAATAATAATCAGTGTGTTTGCTTTTAGTTTTCTAAAAACTAAGTATTTTATTTTTCGTATTTTTTTGGTTTTAATGAATATTTTTTTAAATTTTAAATAATTTTTTTACTTTTTTAGATGCACATTACTTAGATATGTATCAAAATAGTAAAATATATGTGAAAAAATATTTTTTAAAAATTAATAAATACACAAAAATACGAAAAATGTACTGAATTTTTATATTATTTTTATATTTTTTGGTAATTAATGTATTTTTTAAAGATTTTTTTCACAAATATTATAATTTTTAGGTATATTTATGTTAGGTGCGTTTAAAAATTTTAAAAATTTGCTTAAAATATTAAAAAAAATTATTAAAAATATTAAAATACGGAAAATAAAAATGTAGAATTTTTTGAAAACTAGAATCAAATAAGAAAAATATTATTTGTAATTAGTGTATCATGGACAATATTAAAAAAAGTCATGAATATAAAGTTTTAAAATAAATTATATAATGATAAAATAATTTTTTATACAAAATATGTGTAAAAATTCAATATAATAGTTATATCACGTCATTATTAACATGTATATCACCAACCAATAGTAAAGAAACATATGGAGAATGAACGCTACATGTCAAATGTAACTAACAATTCAATAAATTCTATATTTTTATTGAGATTAATTATGTTTACGTGTCAATAGTGATAGACATCACCATTATATTGGAATTTTCATAGATAATAATATCGTAATTACTTTATTTTCAGTCAAAATAACAATTATTATTCTTATTATTTAAAAAATATCATTGACATTTAAAATAATATTTTTATAAATTTTTTTATTTAAAATATTTTTTTTATGTTTGCTTTAAAAAAATAAAATAAAATTCTAAAACCTAGGGGGCACGTGACCCCCTGGGCCCATGTTAGTTCCCCCGCTGCTCTGAGGTTTATTTAAAATATGAATTATTTCTTGTGATTTGAAAAATTACAAATACCTTATTATTAGAATTTTTAATTAAAAAAATAATTTTTTAAAAATATTCTCTTATAAAATAATAAAATTATTTAAATTATTAATTTAAATAAAATTTTGAAATTATTAAAAATTATTAATTAATTTAATAATTTATTAATAAAATGAGTTATTTATTATGAAACTGAAAAATTGAGGAGGCAAGATATAATTTTTAGAAAACTTATATTTTAAGCCATGGTTTGGATAACATTTTGGAGCTAAATAATTACAAGAAGACAAAATAGACTATACAAGTCAATAAGATTAAATACTACTTTTTACTCATAATCATTATATTTTTTTCTCTTACAAAGTCAAAAAAGCCTCAAAACAAAAACCAAACGAGACTAAAAAGTCCCAACACAAAGTAGTGTTTTGAGAAGTTAGTAAAAAATTGATTTATTTTTGGGTGACTTTTTTGTGTAAGAAAACTAAAAAATTGGCTTAGGTTCATTTGGCATTGATTTTTTTAGCCAATTTTTTTGGAACAATTTAGAAAACATGGTAAAAAGTCAATTTTTTAGTTTTCTTACACAAAAAAATCACCAAAAAAAGGGCTTTGCTAAAGAGGTCTAATTAGAGCTGTCCTCCAACAACTCTAATGAGCTGACGTCACAAAAAAAAAAATAAATAAATAAATAAGAAAAAGATAATTTAATACCATTTTAGAGCTTAACTTTTAGACCTCTCACTCATTTTTGAGAAAAGAAATACCGAAACCTTTCCTTCTGTAGTTTGACCAAATCCTCTTACGCGTCGGTTGGCAGTTCGCTACGCTCCACGTGTACACATACCCTCCACCTCTCGCCACCTCGCCGTCCACGTGTCACTCTCCCACCTCAACCAACCCCGAAAACCTCGTTTCCCTCTATAAATCCCCACCTGAAATTCCTCTCACCTCCAGATCTATCTCTCTCTCTCTCTCTCATGGCCCCCGAAACCGACAACCTCGTCCGACACCGAGCCAAAGACGAACCCAACATCGATCACAACAACAATAGCAGCAGCAACAACAAAGGAAGAAGACAGAGAAGATCAGCAATGGCGAGACGTGGCATTCGATCATTGGCCATAGCCATAACATTCCCAGTCTCTCTCCACGTCGCTGTCATTATTTTGCTTTCGGGTCGCCACCGGGTCGCACCCAAACCCGTTTGGTTCCCATCTCCATGGATCCTCCACACCATCTTCGTGGGCTCGGCTGCCATTATGGGCCTCTGCGCTTGGTTTGTTTGGGCCGAAGGTGGGTTTCATCGCAAGCCCCAGGCCCTGGCCTTTTTGATGAGCTATCTCGCTCTTAGCGTGGCTTGGGACCCGATTGTGTTCGGGGTGGGTGCTGTGTGGATCGGGTTGATGGTGAGTGTTGGGATGTTTGGGGCTTTGTTTGGGTGTTCTCGGATCTTCAAGGATATGAATCCGATTGCTGCTGATCTGGTTAAGCTTTGTTTAATATGGGTCGGGTTTGTGATAAGTTTAAATCTTAAGCTTTTGTATTGGTGAAGTGTGTGTGTGTGACACGTGTTGTTTGTAAAAGTAATGCTTTGTAAAACAGTTAGGGTTGTCCTTTTTGTTGTTACGCAGTTGCATGGTTTAAATGAAATTAATGTTGTCCTTTTTGGTACATCGCTTGAATTTTGGTTTTTGATTTACTCGATTCATCTCAATTTTAGTTTGTCGGTTATTCGATAACAATTGCGGTAACAATTGCGGTTAATAATGGTAACAACATGGTAGATAAGTAGTGACGGAGTCACATGGGATCAAGGGGTTACATCCGCCCTTGATTTTGGATTTTTTTTATTTATTTTTAACATATGTATATAAATAAAAAGTTTTCAAAAATAATACTTAGAATAAAATGTTAATGATATTTTTAAAGTTATTTATATTTGTATGTGAAATTCACTATTCATATATTGCTTTATTATCGATTGGTAATATTTTATGTTAATGATCACGTGATATCACTATTATATAAAATTTTTATTTCAATTTTGTAAAAAATTAATTTATTTTATCATTATATAATTTATTTTAAAATTTAAATATATGACTTTTTTACGTTATCCATAATATACTAATTATATACAATAATTTCTTCTTCTTTTTTATTTGAAATTAATTGTAAAATTTTATCTGAAATATTTTTGCAATAATTTATTTAAGTTTTTGTACTTAATATTAATTCAAAAATTATTATTATCTTCTTATTGTTGATTATGGAAAAACATTAAAATTGTAATTAATAAATATCCCTTTTAATTTAACTTTCTGTCTCCACTATTGTAGATAAGTGTTACACCGACCATTTGAGTAACCGATCGGTAAACATAATTTAGATTTTCGGACAAATTTAAATTTGAATTACCAATCATTCTCAAATATATATATATATATAATGATGGTGGTGGTGTAATTATTTGAGAACTTTGTAGTAAAAACACATATGCACAAAGAAAATATTGATTATTAAAAGGGCACATTGGAAGTCTGGTAAGATTAAAAAAATTATAAAAGTTGATCATTTTAAATTTTATCATTAATTTGAAATTTATATTGAATTGTAATTTTTTTTATTAAAGTCACTATTTTTTACATTTATTTATAGTTAGAAATGCAAATAAATGTAACAGATCAGTGATTTCGGTGATAGTGTTGTTTAAGAATTTTAACAACGTCATCAAGTTTAAAAAAAAGAAAAAGAAATGTTATATATTTGGATTATTATTGTCATTTAATTAGTTAATTTGGGGTGGAGCTCTCAATTTTTCATGAGATTGAGTTGTATCATATGTGAGATTCAACCTTCACTTTCACATGCGTGAGTTATCCAGACTCTTGTATTTTTTTTTCACAAAAATGATTTTTTCTCACAAATTTTTCCTCCCGAATAGCCCGAAATTAGAAGAGAAAGAGAGAGAGAGAGAAAGAGAAGAGGAGGCTGACGACCCTCGCTTTCGCCATCGCCTCCGCCTGGATAAATCGTCGCCATCGTCTCGTCATGACTCGTCATAGCTTGTTAGGGAAAATCGATGAATCCCCACAAGTAAATCAATCAATGGGACTAAAAACTAATGCGGAAAAATTAAATCAAATGCAACACAAGAATTTTACGTGGTTCCCTCAATGTGAGGTACGTCCACGGGATCGAAATCCGATTCCACTATCAACCAAATAAGTTTCAAACGATTACAAACGAGACACTAATGGTCTCAAAAAACCACCCTTAGGTGAATTCCAATAATCACAAATAAACAAGAGGAAAGACCTCACCAAATAGAAGAACCAAAATCTTCAGAACCAAAGTTGAAGAAGACCCAAAATAACGAACCAAACATCAACCGAAGATGCTCCCAAACCAAGCTTCAAAACAAACCGAAATTAAACCAAACTCTAAACCTTCGGCACTGTTGCCGAAAAATGCAAGCAGCCGCCACTTTTGTGTGTTTTTCCAACCAAAAACAATGCCTCCAAATATGAATATAATATATTGAATCTAGGGTTTTGTAATCAAACCCTAATTGTATCAAAATTGGATTGGGCCTCCACAAATATAATATATAAAAATATATTATACTAAACCAAGCCCAATTAAAACTCTTTTTCCAAAACCAATTGGGTTCCACACTCCAATAAGGAGGTATACCCAACAATTCTCCCCCTACCGACTTAGGTGGAGACATCAACCATACCCGCCAAAGTTCGACACTTTAAATGTTTGTCCCTCGACAAAGTCTTAGTCAGCATATCTGAAATATTATCATCTGTGTGAACCTTTTCGAGTTGTAACAATTTCGAATTTAACACATCACGAATCCAATGGTATCTCACATCAATGTGTTTCGATCTCGAATGAAAGGTAGAATTTTTACTCAAGTGAATAGCACTTTGACTATCACAATAAAGCACATACCTTTCTTGCTTCAAACCCAACTCTTGCAAAAATTTCTTCAACCATAACTCTTCTTTGCAAGCTTAATGGCAATAAATTACCGGTAGTTGAGAGAGCAACACATTTTTGTAATTTAGATTGCCATGCCACGGCACCGCAAAAGTCATCAAATACCCGAAGTAGATTTCCTAGAATCAACATCACCACCATGTCGAGAATCATGAACCCATCAAGCATCGACACCATCCCCAAAACACAAACACACCTTGAAGTCCTCGAAGATATCTTAGAATCCATTTTACGCTGCCCAATGTTCTTTACGGATTAGAGAAAGCGACTCACCACACCAACGGCGTGAGCAATATCCGCCTTGTACAAACCATGGCGTACATCAAAGAACCAAGCTATTTGAAGCATAAGGAACTTTCAACATCTCTTCTTTGTCTTTCTCACTTGTAGGACATTGATTCGAACTAAGCTTGAAGTGACTCTACTTAAGTGGACAACCAACCGCTTTGCTTTATCCATGTTGAACCTCTCAAGAACTTTCTCAATGTAGCTCTCTTGAGACAACCAAATCAGTCCCTCTTTGCGATCACGAACAATTTTCATACCAAGTATTTGCTTTCTTGGCCCCAAATCTTTCATAGCAAAAGATTTGCTCAACTCAACTTCAACTTGTTAATCATGGTAGAATCTTGACCCACAATTAACATGTCATCAACATAAAGCAAAAGAATAATAAATTTGCCATCAGGAAATTTTTCACAAACACACAATGGTCCGAAGTGGTTTTAGAAAAACCATTATTCATCATGAAAGAGTCAAATTTTTTGTACCATTGCCGTGGAGCTTGCTTGAGGCCATACAAACTTTTCTTCAATTTGCAAACAAATTTCTCTTTCCCTTTTTCCACAAAACCTTCCGGTTGCTCCATGTAAATTTCTTCTTCAAGATCACCGTGAAGAAATGCGGTCTTCACATCAAGTTGTTCAACTTCAAGGTTCATACTTGCAGCCATGCCAAGTACAACCCGAATAGAAGACATCTTCACAACCGGCGAGAAAATCTCGTCAAAGTCAATACCTTTCTTTTGCCCAAAGCCTTTCACAACAAGACGCGCTTTGTACCTCAGATTCTTCCTATCATTCTTCAATTTGAAGACCCACTTATTTTTCAGAATTTTCCTCCCTTTAGGCAACTTCACTAAATCATAAGTGTGATTTTCAAGTAAGGAGTTCATCTCCTCTTCCATGGCCTTTTTCCAATCATCTTTCTTTGCATGCTCAATTGCTTCTTGGTAGCTCTCCGGCTCCCCTTGATCAGAAATCAACACAAATTCATTGGGAGGATACTTTCTTAAAGGTTGTCGGTCCCTTGTAGATTTTCTCAACTCAAGTTGTGGTGGCGGTTCTTGAGTTGGATGCTCTTCCTCAATTTCTGGCTCAACTTCATTAGGATTAGCATCATCCTCCACATCTTCAATAGGTGGTGCACATCTCCCCATTTTCATCATCAACTGGAGATGAAGGAGATGGATCCATGTCAATGAGATCACTAGTTTTTGGCTCCGGTTGATCACCTTTACCAAAGTCTTCAATTGTTTGGTCTTCAAGAAACACAACATCACGGCTTCGAATGACTTTCTTGTCGACCGGATCCCATAATCTATACCCGAATTCATCATGCCTATAGCCAAGAAAAATACATTGTCTTGACTTACTATCAAGCTTGGACCTCTCATCCTTTGGAATGTGAACAAAAGCTCGGCAACCAAACACTCTCAAGTGCTCATAAGACACATCTTTGCCAGTCCAAACTCTTTCAGGAACATCACCATTCAAAGAATAGCAAGGAGATAAATTGATCAAGTCAACCGCTGTACTCATTGCCTCACCCTAAAAGGGTCTTGGCAATTTAGCTTGTGAAAGCAAACACCTTGTTCTTTCCACAATGGTGCGGTTCATCCTCTCGGCAACGCCATTTTGTTGAGGAGTCTTCTTAACTGTCTTTTGATGCCGAATACCTTGGCTGCGACAATACTCATCAAATGGCCCAATGTATTTACCACCATTATGCATTCGGATGCACTTCAATTTACGTCTGTTTCTCTTTCAACCATGGCCTGAAAATGCTTAAATACTTCTAGAACTTGATCTTTAGTTTTTAGTAGATAAGCCCAAACTTTCCTTGAATAATCATCAATAAAAGTAACAAAATAAAGTGCACCACCATGTGTTCTAACTTTTAAAGGACCACAAACATCCGAATGAATTAACTCCAACACATTTTCTTTTCTAGAAGCAACATTTTTATGAAAAGAAACTCTATGTTGTTTACCCGCCAAACAATGAACACAAGTTTTAAGATGTGTACCTTTCAAACCGGGTAGAAGCTCTTTCTTGAACAAAACTTGCAGTCCCTTTTCACTCATGTGCCCAAGTCGCTTATGCCATAATTCAGTAGAAGTATTATCTTCAAGTGCATTGATAACACCTTTACAAATTTTTCCTTGCATCGAATAAAGTGTATGAGTCTTCTTACACTTAGCCACCACCAAAGAACCTTTTGTGAGCTTCCATATTCCATCACCAAATTTGTTGTTAAAGCCTTCATCATCTAACTTCCCAGTAGAGATCAAATTAAGGCGAATGTCGGGAACATGCCTCACATCTTTAAGCAACAACTTGCAGCCCAAATTTGTTTCCAAGCAAACATCACCCATGCCGATAATCTTGGACAAACCTTCATTACCCATTCGAACAGAACTATAATCTCCTGCAGTGTAGGTAGTGAAGAAATCAACTCGAGAAGTCACATGAAAAGAAGCACCAGAATCAATCACCCAATGACTCTCTTGGCCCACAAAATTGATACAATCATCTTCACAAACGACCATGATATCATCGGTAATCGCTTCTTTGTGTCTTCTTGCTTCTTATCCACACTTTTGTCACGCCTTTTCTCCTTGTTCTTGAGCTTTCGGCATTCCCGCTTCATGTGCCCTTTCTCATGGCAATAATGGCACTCAATGTCTTTCTTTGAAAAAGAACCATCTCTTGACTTGTCACGGCTTTGATCACGACCATAAGGAGTCTTACTCCTCCCCCTTGTTTTGCTTCGGCCTCGCACAACAAATGCTTCCGAATGAGAGGTACCGGCTGCTTTTCTTCTAGTTTCTTCATTCAACAAGCTACTAGTGACTTGACCCATAGTGACAACTCCATCGGGCGCCGAATTACTAACTGTCACAACTAAAGTCTCCCAACTTTCGGGTAAGGAACTAAGTAGCATCAAAGCCTGCAATTCATCATCAAAAAATAATTTTCATAGAAGCAAGTTGGTTAATGATACTCTTTATTTCATTCAGATGTTCCGGAATAGGGCTGTCCTCTTTATATTTTAAATTAACCAACTTACGAAACAGAAAGGCTTTATTTGTGGCTGATTTTCTATCATAAAGACTCTCTAATTTTTTCCATAAATCATGTGCTGAAGTTTCAGTAGCAACATGATGAAACACACTGTCATCAATCCATTGACGGATAACACCAACGGCTTTTCGATTAAGCCTCTTCCACTCATCATCTTTCATATCAGCAGGTTTGCCACTATCACCCTCAATGGGTCCATACAAGTCTTTACAAAATAATAGGTCCTCCATTTTAGTTTTCCAAGTTACCCAATTGCTTCCATTGAAGCTAGACATACGACCCACATTCCCCTCCATTGATTTACACAAATAAATAAACTCAAATAAACCGTAGCTCGATACGGTTGTTAGGGAAAATCGATGAATCCCCACAAGTAAATCAATCAATGGGACTAAAAACTAATGCGGAAAAATTAAATCAAATGCAACACAAGAATTTTCGTGGTTCCCTCAATGTGAGTACGTCCACGGGATCGAAATCGATTCCACTATCAACCAAATAAGTTTCAAGCGATTACAAAGCGAGACCCTAATGGTCTCAAAAACCCACCCTTAGGTGAATTCCAATAATCACAAATAAACAAGAGGAAAGACCTCACCAAATAGAAGAACCAAAATCTTCAGAACCAAAGTTGAAGAAGACCCAAAATAACGAACCAAACATCAACCGAAGATGCTCCCAAACCAAGCTTCAAAACAAACCGAAATTAAACCAAACTCTAAACCTTCGGCACTGTTGCCGAAAAATGCAAGCAGCCGCCACTTTTGTGTGTTTTTCCAACCAAAAACAATGCCTCCAAATATGAATATAATATATTGAATCTAGGGTTTTGTAATCAAACCCTAATTGTATCAAAATTGGATTGGGCCTCCACAAATATAATATATAAAAATATATTATACTAAACCAAGCCCAATTAAAACTCTTTTTCCAAAACCAATTGGGTCCCACACTCTAATAAGGAGGTATACCCATGACCCGCCCGTGGTATCATTTGTCGTCGTCGCCTCTGTCTTCGCCTCACTTCGCCCTCCGCCCCGCCTTTGCCTCCAGCCCGATTTTGTTAGCCCCTCCTCTTCCTCGCAGACCCCGCCTCTCCTTCTTCTTCTCCTTCTCTCCTTCTTCTTCTTCTTCTTCCTTCTCTTCTTCTGATTTTCTTCTTCTGAAAAAAATAAAATAAAATCAAAACGACGAAAACGACGTTGTTTTGATTTCGGGGGATTCGGGGAAGGGCCTTTCGAGCTACCAATCACTATTGTTTTTTTTATGTGGACTATTAGACGTTTCAGTGGACATAAAATTTAATTCTATGGCCTAATTCAAAAAAAAAGACACTCTAAATTTAACTTTCATTAGTTTTAACCTTGATTTTTAATTTATGTCAATCCTAGCAATCCGATAATTTTGTAAAATTTGTATTTCTTCTTCATCCGTTGTTCTCTCCGTCTAATAATTTTCACCATGTATAAAATATTTCTACTAACTTTGAAATAATGTTATCACACTATTAAATTGGCTAAAAATACCTTACATATAAAATATATTAAAAAAAATCATCAATAATCACCATAATGATTACCAGACTTTCAATTTGTTTATGTCAAATTTCATTTTTTATGATTTTAATATACAAAAAATCAATTAAACATCATCTAAAATAGATTAAAAAATAAGATGCTTCAAAATTATTAAATTAATTATACATGTTTCTAAATATGTATCTCACATGCATATTATTTCAATGTCCTTTCAATTAATGAAAATCAATGTTATAATAGCTATCCTAGGTGAATTCAGGTCCGAAAATAACTTAAAAATTAGAATCCAAAAAAATAAAAAAATTGGGAAACAAAATGTGTGTGTCAATTTCCGATCACACTGCCAAACTGGTACTCAGCTAGAGAACACTAGCAGAATAGATTGCCCGAACGACCTGTTACAGAAAAGAAGAGATTCCGGCGGTGGTTCGTCCACCCGAGGACACTCTAACGATCAAGTCAGTTATCTCTCAAAGATAGCAAAAGAGCTTAACTCACTATTTAGAACATAAAAAGCATATCTTAGACTCATGAGGGTGCCTCTCTTTTATAGCCAACACTTACCTAATCCCATTAGAAGCCTAGTTTCAATGGACTTAGGATTACTGCTAATCTTGGACTCCCAGTAGGATTGGGATAAACTCTCTGAGAGTCTTATCTTTATCCAAACTGAAGTCATCTCCCATTCTAGGACTCTTGTCCCTCATCCGCTTATCCCGGATTCCGGTATTCTCGTAGATAACCTCGGCCTATCTGAGATCATCTCAGCATCATGACCAGGACACATGGCACCTCGGCTGGCACTTCGGTGACACCTCGGCCATGTGTCGTCATTCAAAATTTATGTCCCCACAACTGCCCTATAGGTTCTATTACCTTGGCATCCTGAGGTGATGGAACCTATATCATTTCTTCTATTTAGCACATCGGCTAAGCTCACTCCTTTATTCATTACCGAGGTCACCACTCGTCGGCTCAATATGACCAAGACCTATAGTCTGCTTTCATCAATACTTTGGAACTAACAACCAAGTTCGTTCAAGTTTCTCAACCGAAACCGTTCTTCTAGCCAAGGTATTTGCTTCATTAAATCAAGAACTCCAAGAGTTTCATCACGTATATGAGCTGGCACGCAAAGTATTTCAATCGTTTCTGCCACGCATCTTTCCCCTACTGAGCCGTGTCTGATACGCGCCATTAAGTCGCCTCATATCTGCGTATGCCGTCTGACAAGCACGTCGTCCTAGGCACATTAATTGCCGTTTTGCCGCCATCTTGCGTGTTTGATCAAAATCATCTCTCTCTCTCTTCGTCTTTTTACTTTTGCATCCTCAACTTCGTGCTAACTCTCTCTCTCAAATCCTTCATTGTTCCAAGCTTTCAAGCTCTGCAACTTCTCCGTTCATCTCCTCCTGTAACCTCATCACCTCGGTCGGATCAAGAATCAACTTCTGATCCAACAGAACAACCATAAACCTCGACTCCACAACTAATCCCTCCATCTCAACGCAAACGCCGACGTCAAACTGTAATCGCCGCCGAGATGGATCATAAGAAAGCCGTTGTAGACGACCTCGTAGACGACATCCCCAGTACTGTCACAGCACGATCTTCACCATCACAAACGCAGCCAAAGACAGAACCAAAAAGGCTGAAGAAAGCCCAAGCAAAGGCAACCGTAACCCAGATCAATTCTGAGGATACCTTGCCGATCTCAAAGATGGCCGAGGCAAAGAAAAGTGCCTCTGCTGCCGAAAAGAGGCCCGCCGAGGCCGAACCCTCCGAATCAACCAGATCAAAGAAGCCGAGGTCTTTGTCGGCAACAACCTCGGGCTCTCTGAAGTTTGATGCCCCTTGGGCCCCTCCAATTACCATAGAGGATAAGCCAATCAGAGCCGGTGACAATGCGACTAACATTGAAGTCGGCGTCGCCCTCTCTACTGCCTTGCTTCTACCTAAAGACCTCGAACGCAACGCCGAGGCAAGCGAATATGAAAACTTCGCTTTGATACTGCAGCATTCCGTACAAGTAAGCCCTTAACACTTGGTACTTTTCTTTCTCTGTTTTTCCATACTTTAGATTTTTTTGCATGTCTTCAACGTACACCTTAACTGTGTAATTTTCTCGGTGTGGAATACTTTGGTTATACTCACTAACAATTTTATCTCGGCTTTGGCCTAACACTTGAAAATATTTTTTACAATATTTTTACAAGTGTTATTCACAACTCGATACTTCACCCTTTATTAAGCAAGACTTCTATCTTCAAATATCTTCCAAGTTTTGGCAACATAGTAATCTCGGCAAGTATGTAGATACTTCTTTCAACATAACCTTGACTTAACTTGTAAATTTTTCTCAAAAATTTCAACAAGTGTTAAACCAATCTTCCTTCAAAATGGCCTCGGCTTAACTTCAACTTGTAAATTTTTCTCAAAATTTCAACAAGTGTTAAACCAATCTCAGTTTGTAGATTTCAACTCCCAAGCATTATTCTTCAGCCCTCTGCCCCCTAATGTGAACTTAAGTTCCACTTGGGTTCTCATTAAGCATGTGGTTTTGATCTTGTGGCCGAGGTCAGATTTAAACAAAGACTGGCCAAGGTTACCAACCTTGGTTTCTTTGTTAATCTGACTGACATGTACTTAGTTCCAATATGTGCTTGATTCTTGCCGATATGGCAAGTCCGGGTTAACTCAACTTAGTTCAACTCTATTATATGCAAGTAAAAACTCTGCCATATAATAAGTCTAAGTTATTCGTCATGTTTCAATCAGAAACATCGCCAACTTAGTTCAACTCTATTAGATGCAAGTAAAAACTCTGTCATATAATAAATCTAAGTTATTCGTCATGTTTCAACCAGAAACATCGCCAACTTGGTTCAACTCTATTATATGCAAATAGAAACTCTGCCATATAATAAGTCCAAGTTATTCGTTATGTTTCAATTAGAAATATCGCCAACTTGATTCAACTCTATTATATGCAAGTAGAAACTCTGCCATATAATAAGTCCAAGTTAATCGTCATGTTTCAATCAGAAACATCGCCAACTTGGTTTAACTCTATTATATGCAAGTAGAAACTCTGCCATATAATAAGTCCAAGTTATTTGTCATGTTTCAATCAGAAACATCGTCATAGGACTGGTCGGTCCTATCGCACAGATTTCAAATTCACAAAAATCAAACTAGCACTTTATTGCTTCAGCCGATATGCCCCCCATTGCCGGTAACCTTTCTCAGGATGAGGTCCCTATCCTTGAACTCTCTTGGGCTGGCCTTCTTGTTTGTAAGCCCTAGCAAGTTGTTACTGGTATGCCCCCAGCCGAATTGTTGTTCTATCGTACGTCGCAGGTGGATTTCAACAACATTTTCACGCTTTTTTACACAGGCTTTATGCTTCATTTTGCATGTAAGGCCAAAAGAATCCCCGCGATATTGCTCTATGAGCAAGGGATCTACCCCCTACATGGCTTCCACATACTCCTTTGTGGACCTTATGTAAAAATTCTTTCATTTAGGCTGAGCTCTTCTTTTCTCAGACTTAATCATCTAGGCCGAGATCTTGTCTTCTGGAATCTGGGATCTGCTCACTTAAGTTGAGCCCTTGTCTTCACGGACCTAATCATTTAGGCTGAGATCATGTCTTCAAGGATCTGGGATCCGGGATCCGGAATCCGAGATCTAAGCTCTGGTTTGTTGTATCCAGTGTTATCTAGGCTTCGCTTCGGCGAGCCATTTTTCTTCTCTTGTTTGAACGCCTTTATGCCCAGCGTGTTTTTCTCGGCTCTGGTATATTTCTCAATTCTGGCCATGAGCTCCTCCATGCTCTTTGGTAATGTCTTTGCCAATGAATTTCGAAGTGGACAATCATCTTTCAGGCCATTCTTGAAAGACATAACCGCCACCTCTTGGTTGCACTCGGGTATTCAGTTGAACACCTCATAATACCTTTTGGCATAGACCCTAAGGCCTTCATCTACACTGATTCTCAAAGCCATCAGGGAATCTACCCTTAACGGCTGTAGTTTGTTCGTCACAAATCTGGCCACAAACATCTCGGCCAGGCCCTCCTAGGTTTTTACAGTTCTTTTCGGCAACTTGTGAAACCAGTCTGATGTAATTTTCCCGAAGGACGAGGGGAACACTTTGCAGACCAACGGCTCATTCCTGGTGTATAATGCCATCGAGTTCAGGTACAAGCCGACGTGAAAGTTAAGGTCCGACTTACCGTTGTATATCTGGAATCTCGGCATGTGGAACCTCTTCAGGGCTTCAAATTTTTCCAATTCTACCGAGAACGGCGTTCTCGGCTTGACCGGAGAAGTTACCTCGGCTTCTTGCCGCTTCCTCTGGAAGTAATCCCTCAGATCCTCGTTAGTCCGTCCAGGAGTTCGGCTATCTCCAGATTTCAGCCTTTTTGGTGCACTACTTCCAGTGTCATTGTGGGTCCTTTTGGATTTCTCTCCATTAGTCGTGTCGAAATAGAGTTCCTTTCCCTGAACATCGCGAGGTTCTCTAGTGCAGTCTTCTTGGGTTCGACGTGTCTTCTGGGATTCTCTTCTCGTTGATTTTCTACGCCCGACCTCCCGTGAAGGCCAGTGAGAATGTCCTTTAGTCCTGTCGTCTTTGAGGAATTTGCGAAACGATTTCTGCCCCCTTACGGGCATCTTTCTTGGTCACTAGAATCGGCGTATCTTGTAACGAGAACGGTGGTTGCATAACGTTGTTCTGCATCATGAATTTGACGACCGTTTGCAGGTCCGCCAATTTGTCCACCATTCCTTTCATCTGGTCGTTCCTCCGCAAGCATCTCTCTTTCCACACCTAGAGGTCATCCTCGTTATAATACCCACCTCAGTCTGATTTCTTTGTTACGTCGCTCTCCTGGCCGACGTCCTTCTCTCCGTGATTCTTATCACGAGTCTCTTTGTTGCAGTTGTCTTCTTCAACGTCAAGGTCAATAGGTTTTCCACTCCCAGTAGGAGTGTCGTCCCCAACCTTCTCTTTCTGTCCGTTGTTGGCCATCTATTCTCCTGTCTTTCCCACAGACGGTGCCAAATTGTGTGTGTCAATTTCCGACCATACTGCCAAACTAGTACTCAGCTGGAGAACACTGGCAGAATAGATTGCCCGAACGACCTGTCACAGAAAAGAAGAGATTCTGGCGGTGGTTCGTCCACCTGGGGGCATTTCGACAATCAAGTCAGTTATCTCTCAAAGATAGCAAAAGAGCTTAATTCACTATTCAGAACATAAAAAGCATACCTTAGACCTATGAGGGTGCCTCTCTTTTATAGCCAGCACTTTCCTAATCCCATTAGAAGCCTAACTTCAATGGACTTAGGATTACTGCTAATATTGGACTCCCAGTAGGATTGAGATAAACTCTCTAAGAATCTTATCTTTATCCAAACTGAAGTCCCCTCCCATTCTAGGACTCTTGTCTCTCATCCGCTTATCCCGAATTCCAGTATTCTCGCAGATAACCTCAGCCTAGCCGAGATTATCTCAGTATTATGACCAGGACACGTGGCACCCCGGTTGGCACTTCGGTGACACCTCGGTGACACCTCGGCCACGTGTCTTCATTCAAAATTTATGTCCCCACACAAAAAATGATAAATTCTTAAATGAATAAAAAAAAGGTGGACAAAAACTGAACACCTAAAAACAACATAAATTTTTTTTCAAAGTCCCAGAAAATACACAAAAATAATAATAATTAAAAAGTTGCAATAACAATATAAATATACATATACAACAATTTAAAAATCAAAATACAAAGAACAGCCAAAAAAAACTTAATTACCTAAAGTAATGGTAAAAAACCCAAAATGAAATAAAAAGCAGCTAAGTTAAAAGCTCAAAACAATTTTAAAATTAAATTCAAACAAAAAATAACACAAAAAAAAAAAAATTCCAAAAATAAAAAGATATATAGGTGAGAATTAAGGTAAACAAAAAAACCACTACTTCAAAATTAGAACCCCAAAAATATTAGAATAAAAAATTTGAGGGTTGGGAGGTGGGGGGTTTTAGAACCAAAAAAATAATAATTTAAAAACAATATAGAAAAGAAGAAAAAAAAAAAGTGAATAAACCCCGTCTAAAAAAAGAGAAAAATAATTCAGGTCTGAAAACAATTTTAAAATTAGAACCCAAAAATAATAAAATTCCCCATATTTAATTTGGTATGAAAATACATGGAAATGTAAAAATTAAAACACACAAATAAAATAAACAAATAAATAAACTGAACAACTGAAAAACAACATAATTTTTTTAAAAAATGCATTAACGACAACATATATATAACAATTTAAAAATTAGAAAACCAAAAAAAAAATGTTGTCACAATTTTGAAGTGTCATGATTTGTTACACACACTCAATGAATGATATAGGTCACAGCCCAATTGCTATACAAGTCATTGTGGGTGAATTGTAAGCCTCTAGCTAAAAAAGAACTCAAACGGTAATGGTATAAAATAAAAACACAAAAAATAAAAACACCAAAAAAAACAACTTAATTCTGTTGGTTGTATAAATTGTAAAAACTAATCACAATTCAACACGTGGTATGAAGGGGACAATTTAGGAAGTTAATACAAGTTGTCAATCAAAGTCAGACATGTGTCAGCCCGTATTGATAATAATAGATTTGCGTGGCACTGGAACAATCAAGAGATATAAAGTGATGTGGCCTGACGGTTACTCACAAAGTTCAAATTCAAAATCAAAAGGGAAGCATAACTGCAATGTGGCGTAATGGGACTAACTGTGAGAGAGCATGTTCAGCAATCATGGGAGGACATTTCGACAGTTGGAAGCCCACTTCGATAGTTATCATTGAGAAGTATAAATAGCAAAGAAGGCCCTAGAATGAGGGATCCAGACTCAGATAAAAAAAATCAGTTTTCTTTACTTTGTCTTCCCTTCCCGTTTTTACAGTTCTTTACATTTTTGTACTTCAAATTCCTGTACTGCACTTCATTCATAGGAATAGTTTCAAATTGCTTGTTGCTGTAAACCTCTACGAGGCTAGGTTAGATCATTATAAGGTTTTCATTTTACTTAATGAAATTCTAAAATTATTCTTCACTTAATTGTTATTTACTAAATTCTCCTAAACAAGCCACCAGTAAAAGTCCTCTTCATTGAGGCTGAAAGAACTAAAACACAATCGTTTGATAATTTGTTGGCAATTAATCTTTTGTAAGGACTTATTGGTCCTTACTAGCATACTTAAAATTACAATATTAACCTTCAAAAGCCAAAAAAGCCAATATATATTTTTGGCACGCCCAGTGGGACAAATTGAAATAGCTAGACGTAGGAGATAAGGAGAAAATGAATGCTTGGAAGAAGGTGTGGAATTAGAGGTAGAGGTACACTATCTAGAGGATAATGTGATAACACATCCTATGGAAGCACCTATCTCATCAGAACCTATGGTCGAACAGACGAGTAATTCAGAATATACACCACATGTTCAAAATATTGAACGAAGCCATGGAATTGGACCATCCACTGTTCCATCTACTCAACGAATGAATCCATGGGGAGGCCTAGTAGATGCCATATGACAACAATTAATGAACACAATGGAAAGATGGGCAATATCCTTTATGGATCGAATGAATTCCCATCAACCAACAAACACAAGGCATATGGAGGAAAATTCAAATGTTCCTCAGCAAAGATTGGTTAGAGATAAACAGCCTATGCAAAGTAATGGACATACTAATGGTCAAACTAGTAATCAAAATTATGAAAAACCATCACCTATACCCCAGTGTTGGTATGAGCCTCTTTCGAGGCCTATGGTAAATCAAAATGCCTCGTTACCTAACAGCGAAGCCATACAAATTGATGGATCTGGGCCAACACAAGAAAATGGCATTAGAATGTTTCCAAATCCTATGTTCGAAGCCATACCTGGCACAAGGGAGTTCACTAATCCCTTGTTCAAATTCACACCCGGGGGGTTGGAAGGGTTTCTTGTGGCTGGGAGAGAAACAACACATGCTCCTCCTATTACAGCACCTTTCGCAAGTCATTTCGTAGGACAGGTTCAGAGAGGTCAACCATACCCTCAACAGCAGCCAGTACCACAGGGACAGCCAGTCTCAAATATACCTCCCTATCGATCAAGAGGGCCTCAGGCACAAGGTTTTCTACCAAATCCTGTCTTTGTTCCTCCATTGGTAGTCCAACAAGCACAAAACATGTTTCCTAGGGACCAAATTGCTAATATTGTCAGAGAAATGTATGGACCTATGGCTCGAGGGGTTTAAACTCCTATGTATAGGAAGCCATATCCAGAATGGGTGGATAGGGTGCATAAATACCCAAGGAGGTTTAAAATACCAGACTTTGCACTTTTTTATGGGAATGGAAACCAGTCAATAGTAGAACACGTTGCTAGGTTCGCTGCCCAATGTGGTGAATTTACCAATAATGATTACATGAATTTATTGCCAGATTCAAAAGAGCATGAATCAAATGTAGGGTCATTCTACCAGAGCCTACTACCAGAGCCTAAATTTGTGAGATTGGCTCAAAATGGTTTAGAGTTTAGGCTTCGAAAGAAGTTTGACTCAACTGAGTTTCGAGACTTAGTGGAATTAACCTATAAGGTGTCTAGATATGAATCATTACTTGAGGAAAAACAAGATCGAAGTAATGTATCATACAAGACTTATTATAGAGATCCTAATTATGAGATTGATGCAGCAGAGATCGTAGGGAAAGAGCCTGTGATCTGTGAGGCATTAATTCATAAAGACACTATAATAGACCAGCAGTTTAAAAAAAAGACCTTCATAGGAAATATTATTTCGATTTAACAAAAGTAGATGACATTTTTGATCATTTGCTTTTAGCGAATTTCCTAAAGTTACCAAAGGAGTTAAAATTCCTTCTCTAGAAGAACTTAAGGGGAAAATGTATTGTAAATGGCACAATTCTTAGTCTCACTCAACTAAAAACTGTATTGTTTTTCAGGACAAGATCCAAGAACAGATTCGAAAGGGGAGTTTAAAATTCCTAGTTAAAGCAGAAAAAGCTATGGGGATTGACGCTAATCCATTTCTAGAGATTGGAGAAGTTACAGCCAATGTTGTTGTGCTAGACTTCCAGAACTTATCCTTGAAGGAATTGGAGGAGGTTAATGTGCAAGTGCATATTGCCAGCCAGACTACTGTCAAGAAAGATACCAGAAGTTCACCAGCAGATGGGCAAAGCTTTGCAGACCAAAGAGAGGACTCTAGTAAAGAGGCACTGGATAATGACTCCTTAGAGACAGCTGTCATACAAAGGATGTGTCCCTGATACAGGTTAAGTTACAAATGGTTGAAAAGGCTCCCAATTGATGGGAAACAGTATTACAAAGATGTGCAGAGACGTCCTAAACCAACTAGTACCTACAACAAGAGGCCATACCCAACTGGTCCTAGACAGCAACCATTCATGGCTGGACCATCAGCCACTAGAGTGCATTTCAAGGGCAAGAGACCTCTATATGAGTTCAAACCACCCAACTACTATAGGATGGAGGGCAATCATCCTGAGAGGAGGCCTGAAGTGGGCTCAAGTTATGGCATCAGAGCTAGAGATTGGCCTCCTAGATCAGCCTTAAACAAGATGAAAGGTAACCACCCTGACAGAAGGCCTGAATTAGGTTCAAGACAGGGGATCAGGGCCAAGAGTGGCCTCTACAGGCAGCTTCAAAGCTGGCTTCAAAAGCAGAAAGAGCTAGTTCAGCAACTGAACTAGTGAGTTTATAGGTACCCGGGGTTCTAAATTGATTTGTCATGCAGAACAAGCCTAAGGAAAGGCCTATCTAGAGAAATGTTGTTGGAGACCAGGGTAGAAGGGTTAAACCTCCTTTGGTGGCTCCAAATAATTAGGTGTTACTAACGCACCCAAAAATAAAGGAACCAAAAATGATTCCAATAATTTCTAGGTCCCAAAGGAGGAAGATCCAGTGAAGGTACACTCAGTACCAAAAGGATCTGAAGGAAAATGGAGAGAGTTCTTCATTGGCCCAGCCAAAAGGCTAGACAAAGGAAAGAGAAAGCCTAGAATTGGATCATAGTCCAAAATCGACTCCTCAGAACAAAAGAAGTTTTAGCAAAGAGTAGTTAGCTAAAGTTCACTCTGAACTGAAAGCCAAGGAAAGATCCAACTTAGCAGGTCCTGAAAAGGCCTTGATGGAAAGCGACAGTGAGACAGAAGGAGAAGTTGACTTAGGCCAAAGGAAAGAAATGGTTGAAAAGGAGATGTTTGAAGCCTTTATGGCTGAATAGACATTTTTGGTCGAAAAACCAGCAAGAACAGACCATTCGAAGGAAGTCACTAGTACTGAAGTGCCAGAATGCAGCATGGAAGATGCTTCTAAACTAACAGAACAAGTTAGCTTGGAAAAGAAGCAAGTGCAGCCAGTGGTTTAGTTTGGCTCATTTCCTCCAGTGTCAGTGAATACGGTGCATATACTATCACAGGAGTTCCAGGCTGAAGATGGAAACTAAGAAGGTCAAGAGATTGACCCTATTCCAGTTTCTAGTGAAAATTCACAGGTTAGTATGGTTCAAGATGAATCTGAAGTGGCCACACCGATGGAAACTGAGGACAAGAGTGAGGAAGAAATAAGTATTAATCTTGTATATACCTTTGAGTATCCTACAACATCCATGATACAACATGTCAAGCCCTTGTATATCAAGGCTTTTTTCGATGGGATACAGATGAATAGGGTATTGGTGGATAATGAGGCAGCAATGAACCTGCTTTTGAAATCCTCTTTGAAGAAACTGGAGAAAAGGAACCCCAGATTAATCCCAACGAGTACAACCATTACTGGTTTTGTTGGGGATAAGCAGATGGCTCAAGGTATTTTGCCCATCAACTTGAGTGTGGGGACCAGAGATTGCGTGACGGCATTCTTTGTTATTGATAGTAATGCTAAGTATAATGCTTTACTTGGCAGGGATTGGATTCACACTAACAAATGTGTGCCTTCCTCTCTACATCAAAAGATAACGACGACCTTGTGCAATGGAGAGACAGAGGAGATCAATGCAGGCCCTCAACCCTGCTTGTGCTGACTTTGCAGAAGCCAAGTTATATATTGAAGGAGTGACATTGCTTAGTATATTGAAAAAACCTGATGGTTCAGTCGAAGTGACGGCTGAGGAGGAAGTGGCACACCTAAAGCACTTACAGGAGAGTGTTGATGAAGAATTCGTCATCAAAGATGATAATGATGCCTGGTTGTAGGCAAGGAGATGAAATCAAAGAAGCCAGACCCTTGGCTTTAGTCAAATTTTCAGCATTGGACTTAAAATCAATAGTCTAAAAAGTTCAGGAACAAGAGAAAGAAGCCATGGTAGTTGGCTGTAAGCAAAGACAACAACAGGTCAGGTCTTTGACCGCTGATAAATATTGTGCATTAGACATCGAAACAAAAGTCCAGGAAATACAAGAAGAAGAAGCCTTATGGAGAGACTTTGTCTATGAGGAAGAAGGCAAAGATGTTGAATTAGAGAAAGTAGGAGCAAAACAAAGTAAAGAAATTGCTTCGAGGGCACAAGAAATCAAAAGAAAAGCATTAGTGAGCTCTCGAATACAAGACCCCTTGGGAAAAGTTAATTTAGGGGAAGGTTCTACACAACAACCCACTTACATTTGTGCTTAATTAAGTGCTCGTGACAGGGACCTGTTATTGATGGTTTTAAAAAGATATAAAGACTGTTTTGCATGGTCTTATAATGAACTGCCATGATTGGATAAGTCATTAGTGGAACATAGGCTCCCTATGAAGCCTAATTTCAAGCCATACAAGCAGAAACCAAGAAGGATGAGTCCTAAAGTGATTCAGAAGGTCAAGGAGGAAATTCTTAGACACCTTAAGGCAGGCTTTATTAGAACAGCCAGATATCTTGAATGGCTGTCCAATATTATGCATATGATTAAAAAGAATGGCAAAATAAGGGTAGACATCGATTTTAAAAACCTGAATTTAGCAACTCCAAAAGATGAGTACCCCAAGCCCATAGTAGACTTATTCATGGATAGTTCAATAGGGCATAAGATTTTATCCATGATGGATGGCATTCTGGTTATAACCAAATCTGCATTGCACATGAGGATATCCATAAGATGGCATTCAAATGTCTTAGGAACATTGGCACATTCGAATGGGTTAAAATGTCATTTGGCCTAAAGAATGCTGGGGCTACATATCAAAGGGCAATGAATACTATCTTTTATGATCTCATTGGAGGGTATTTAGAGTGTTACATTGATGACATTGTAGTAAAATCCCAGTCCATGGAGGAATATTTGGGACACTTGGAAGCAGCTTTCAAAGGAATAAGAAAGTTCAACTTGAAACTCAATCGTCTCAAATGTGCTTTTGGTGTATCAGTTGGAAACTTCTTAGGCTATGTAGTACACAAGAAGGGAATATAGATTGATCAGAATAAAGCCAAAGCCATCATTGAGGCCAAGCCTCCATCAAGTAAGAAAGAAGTACAAAAGTTCCTTGGACAGGTTAATTTTCTTCGAAGATTTATTTCTAACCCTTCAGGGAAAACTAAAGTATTTTCTTCCTTATTAAGGTTAAAAGATGAAGAGGAGTTTGTGTGGATAGTAGAGTATCAAACTGCTTTCGAAAGAATTAAAGCCTACTTGGCCAAGCCTCCAGTGCTGATGCCACCAAAGAATGATAAGCCCTTAAAGTTATACATTGCTGCAACAGAAGATTCATTGGGAGCTTTCTTAGCCCAAGACAATGAAGAAGGCAAGGAGTAAGCAGTTTATTACCTTAGTAGGTTTTTAAATTCTTGTAAATGTAAATATTCAATTATAGAAAAGCTGTGCCTTGCATTGTACTTTGCAGCAATGAAATTAAGATATTATCTTTTGCCTAATGTTGTTTTGGTAATTACAACCACAGACTTGGTTAAGTATATGTTATCTAAACCAATGTTGAGAGTAAGAATTGGCAAATGGATATTGGCCTTGTCAGAGTTTTGTCTAGAATATGTCCTTCAAAAGGCAATAAAAAAACAAGTTTTGGCTAACTTTTTGGCAGATCATCCATGTCAAACGGAAAGCTAGAAATAATGGATCTTGGTATGATCAATGTTGAGCCATGGCAGATGTGGTTCGACGGGTCAAAGGCCAATCGTCTTATTGGAATTGGTGTTGTAATTAAGTCACCACAGGAGGTAGAAACCACACATGGTTTCAAAGTTGATGAAATTACTAATTCCAATAATCAAGTTGAATATGAAGCTTTAATAATGAGACTGGAAATGCTTATTGGATTACAAGCTCATACAGTTGATATATTTGGAGATTCTCAATTGGTGGTCAACCAAGTGAAAGGAATTTTCAAATGTCAAAGTGCAAGCATGTTGTCATACTATGTTGTTGCATTACATTTGCTTTCTCAGTTTCAGATAGCAAATGTGGCTTATATCCCAAGATTCATGAATAACAAAGCCAATGATGTAGCTTAGAAAGTTTTGAATTTCAAGAGAAGGGATGACATTTACTTAAATATAAGTCAAGCAATATATCAAAATTTAATACCACTTTTAACTAGAAAGAATATGGTGTTAGAAGTCAATCATAATGACTTACAAGACCAAGATTGGAGGCATCCAATAATGCAGTACCTAACTGGCCCATCTTCGAAAGCCAACAGAAAGATCAAATTATAATCTATGCAATACATAGTATATGGTAATGCTCTTTACAAAAAAGGAGTAGATGGGTTGTTATTAGAATGTTTAGGGCCAAAGAAGGCATTAACAACCATGGCTGAAGTTCATGAAGGCATCTGTGGTGCTCATCAGCCTAGTGTAAAGATAAGATGGCTGCTTTGAAGGCATTCCTACTATTGGCCTGCCATCCTTAAAGATTGTATAGAATATGCCAAAAGTTACCAAGCATGCCAAAAGCATGGCATGATAAGACATGTACCAATAACTGATTTACATGCAGTTGTAAAGCCTTGGCTATTTAGAGGTTGGGCTATGGATATCATAGGGAAAATACATCCACCCTCTTCAAAGCACCATTGTTTCATCTTAGTGGCCACAGACTACTTCACTAAGTGGGTTGAAACTAAACCATATAAGGCTATAGACCAAACTGAAGTTATTGGATTTATTAAAGATTTGATTCACAGGTTTGGCATCTCACAGACCATAACTGTGGATAATGGGACTGTATTTGATGGAAAGATGGTAAAGTCTTTCGCGACAGAGTTTGGAATTAGCCTTGTTAATTCTACCCTTTATTATGCACAAGCAAATGGTCAAGCAGAATCGTCCAATAAGTCTTTGAAAAAAGGAATATAGAGAGTTATGGAAGACAATCCAAGGGATTGGCATAACTTGTTGTTGGATGTATTGTGGGCTTATAGGAATTCTCCAAGGTTAAGTATATGAGTTACTCCTTATGCCTTAGTAGATGGGCATGATGCAGTGTTACCTATAGAGATTAACATTAAGTCCTTAAAGGTGAGATGCCACGACCAGTTAGCTCCTGAGCAATACCATTAGAGCATGTTCTTGGAATTAGAAAATGTGGATAAAGTTAAAATTTTGGCATTAAATAGCATTATCTTTCAAAAGAAAAAAACAGCCAAAAATTATAATAAGAAAGTCAAGCACATTAGCTTTGATGAAGGTGATTTGGTATGGAAGACAATTCTCCCAATAGGAATTAAAAGCCATAAATTTGGCAAATGGTTACCTAATTGGAAAGGACCATATCAAATTCATAGAGTCTTGCCTAGGAGAGCATACCATTTGAGGAATTTGAATGGGTATGTACATCCTAAGAAAATTAATGGCAAGTACTTGAAATCTTATTGTTACAACCCAAACCCACCCCTATAGGTTTAGCATCGTAACCGGCCAGTAATCCTTAGATTACCAAAGGCCTCTTAGCAGAATAGCAGAAAATTAGGGGCTGCGGAAGCAAATAAATAAAATATCCATAGAGCTGTTGTCACGACCCTAACCCGCCTCTATGGGTTAAGGACATAACCGGCCAGTAATCCTGTGATTACCTACGGCCTCAGATCATAACAGACATAACTCATCAGAGTAAAAGAGCCAAACGGAAGCAAAAGTTTAAAACTTTGTCCATAGAGTCGTGCTTATATGCACATCAAACAAACCATACTCACATATGTTAATAACCCACATCAAAGGTACAGTAGCATAAACTTCTTTACAGACAGGATCATTTAAACTGAGCCAACCCACAACAAAAGTATATACAGATATACACAAAGACCTTGCCAACAAGACAAAGTATAAATACATATCAAAAGGGCAAGGATGGGTCTCGTGCGTGAGACATAAGGCTGACTCTCAAAAACTCTTGTTATTCTTGGCAAACTTCACTGGGGCTGGGTTTGGACTTCTCTTGGCTCACCTACAAACACATGAATAAGCGTGTAGACACCCCATTTTTGACCGACCTTAAGACTCAGACGTCACCGATTGAGCGCTCGGTGATGTTGCATACTGTGCTCGTTCAGAAGTCTCAGAGTGCGGCCCGCCTCTCCGGACTTAGAACTCTTTTTCGTGCCTTGTCTCGGTTTGCGAACCGGACTCGATTTTTCTCATTTTCTTTCCTAAGGGAGAGGTCCGTAGACCATCTCGATGGCCGTGGGCTACATTTAAATGGCCGTGAGGCCATTTTGCCCGATTCGGGTTTTGAGCCGTCGGGCCGTGTGCCTCGGTTGGGACCACCCAACCATCTCCGATTTCTCCGGTTTTGGAATGCATCTTATTTACTCCTTTCGAGGACACTGGGTCTTAGATGCCCACTTGGCCAAACACCACTTCGGTGCTTATGGTTTTGGGACCGGCTACGAAGTTCGCCCCGAGCATTCGTTTTGCATTGAGTTTTGTTCATTCTTGGCAGGTACCTCTGTTTTATCATAACGAGGGACACTGAGGTCTTAGATGCCCACTTCGTGGCCAAACACCACTTTCGATTACGGCGATTTTGGGACCGAACTATGTGTTCTGGCCCCCGAGCATTCGTTTTGCATCGGTTTTTGTTCATTTTTGGCAGGTACCTCTGTTTTATCATAAAGAAGGTCACTAGAGGGTGGGAGGACAGCAATTGTCTCAGCAACCAGTTATGCTCCTCCGGCGCCCGGCCGTTTTCTCAAGGGCTAATGTTGAACACCCTAGGGCCATTTTCTTGAGCAAAACCACATATTTGTGTTATACACACATGGGAGGACCCTAAAACACATGGCGGACAGTAATTCGTTTCTTCATTGTTGAGCCACTCCTAGACATGGATTGTTGTTTCTCCTGGTTCAGAGTTGCCAATTTTCAGCCACAGGGCCTTGAAGAGGAGACATGGGAGGACACCAATATGTAGAGCCCGGACAGCTAATCCAACTTCCCATTTTTGCCCCTGGCCGGCCGGCCATGGGGGGTAGCCGGCCGACCACCTCCAGTAAAGGTGCCTAGCCCGCCATGCTCCTTGAAACACATGCCATCTGACCATCAAAATTGTTTCTTCAGAAAAAAGATGTCAGGGGATATTTTGGAGGGGAACACTTGGGTGCATTTCCTTCCACCTTTACACCCCTCTTTTTGCCCATATAAGGGCCTCCCAGCTCTGTCCCTAGGGTTAGAAAAATTTCCCTCAAGCATAGATATACATCTCCATCTCTATCTTTCTCATTTTCCCTAAGTTTGGTGCCATCTCTTCATCATCTTCAAGCACCACTACCACCACTCCATTTCCAGCTGCAAGAAGAGATTTCTCAGAGGCTTAGAAGCAACTTTCCTCAAGCCAAGAAGTAGAGAAAAAGAGGTCTTCAAGGGTAAGTCTCAAATTCCCTCTTTTGTGGCACTTTCTTGCCTCATTTCTTAAGCCTACTTGCTTACTGTTTTGGGCTCCGACCTTAACTGAAACTATGTCTATTTTGAGCTATTATTCATGTTTTTTCAAGGGCTCAACCCTATTTGAGCCCTCCATCTTACACTTGTTTCAATATCCTCTTATATGCCATTATTTTGCATTGAATATTTGGCCTATGTGTGATCTGATTTGGAGCATCTCATGAACTGATATTATGCTTATTTTGAGCCCCTCTTCAACATTGAAGAAGGGCTCAACCTTGTTTTCAGGCTCCATATGCCACTTGCTTTAAATCCATGTTTTGTCCTTGTTTTTGCATGCTTTTTCTAGCCTATGAGTGATCTGTTTTTGAGCATAATGTAAACTGTTAGTGGGCCTATTTTGAGCCCCTCTTCAACATTGAAGAAGGGATCAACCCTGTTTGGCCTCTCCATCATGCACTTGCTTCATAATTCCTCATATTTGCCGTAAGTTTGCATGATTTGTTTGATCTACATGTAGTCTGTTTTGGAGCATGTCATGAACTGTGAGTAAGCTTATTTTGTGTCCCTCTACAACATTGTAGAAGGGACCAACCTTTTTGGGGGTCTCCATGTTGTGCTTGTCTTTATATCTCTCTTTGGCCCCCCATTTTTGCATGC
Source organism: Camellia lanceoleosa (assembly GCA_025200525.1). Taxonomy (NCBI): domain Eukaryota; kingdom Viridiplantae; phylum Streptophyta; class Magnoliopsida; order Ericales; family Theaceae; genus Camellia; species Camellia lanceoleosa. Next base: position 52,569,975 of record CM045770.1, on the reverse strand, counting down.
TTTTTAGGCCTATCTAGCTTCTGTTTTCGGCCATCATCAGTACTGAAAATATCCATATTTTTGCCTTCTCTTCATGTTTTGTTAAGGGTCTTAGACTTTTTGGTATACCTCTCTTTATAACTCTCTTTTGGCTCATATTTTGCATGCTATGTTGAGCATATCTACATATTGTTTTGGGGGTTTTCATAAGCTGTAGATGTTCATATTTTTGGTCCCTCTTCAATGTTGTAGAACTGTATTTTTCATTTTGAGCATTTCATATACCATCTGCTTCATTATTCCCCTCTTTTCCCCCATTTTAGCATGCTATTTTTGTCATACTTGTGATTGTTGTTTGGCCATACTTTGTACTGGAAAAATGCTAGTTTAGGGACTGCCTAGAATCTTTCTTTACACTTCATGTCCATATTGTACATGTTCGGTATAGCTCCAAGTCATTTCGGGTGCTTAACATTGCATTTCGGGCATCGGGTGTAATTTTGCTATAATTCGGGGGCTGTTTTTGCATCATTTTGGCTGCTGAAATTTACGTTTTCCATGTTCCATATGCCACGTCTCATTTCGTATGCCGTTTCATGCCTTAGGGCCATTGCCTCGGTTTACGTGCCTACAGGCACGCATTTCGAGACATCTCATTTTTCATCCTCCGGCGTCCTATGTGAGTGTGGCTGAGGCCCTCTCATGTTGGTATAAGCCCATCATTGCATTTGCATGAAATTTCATGCCTCAGGGCCATTGCCTCGGTTTGCGTGCCCGCGGGCACGCATTTCGAGGCACTTCATTTTCATCCATCGGCTTCTTACATAGGTGTGGCTGAGGCTCACTCATGTTAGTGTAAGTCCATTTTGTATCCCGTATACCATTTTAGTCTTATCGCATTGTGTATGCCACTTTCTCGATTTGCGTGCCCGTGGACACGCATTTCGAGACATCTCATTTTAGTCTCATTGTATATCATATTTCATGTCATTTCATGCCTTTATGCCATTGCCTCGGTTTGCGTGCCCGTGTGTACGTATTTCGAGACATTTCACTTTTATCCGACGGCCTCTTATGTGAGTGTAGCTGAGGTCCACTCATGTTAGTGTAAGTCCAATTGCATTGCGTATGCCATTTCGTGCCTTAGGATTATCGCCTCGGTTTGCGTGTTTATGTGCACGCATTTCGAGGTATCTCATTTTCATAGCATTGTGTATGTCAAGATTGCATATTAGCTACATTTCATGCATATCATGCATATTGCATTGTGTTCGGGATAGAAGTTACCCCAGGCACGGGAAACGAGGCACGTTCCGTACTCCGAGTGACAGAACGGGTCTCAATTCCCAAGTCACCGACACTCCGAATTACCCATGATGGAGTTAGGTTTTGTTGTAGCATTCATCTGCATTTACCCCATATTAAGTTGTGCAATTCGGTTCCTTGGCCATCATGCATCGATATGCGTGATTGGTGGCACGAGGATCGAGGTATGCATATATTTGTGAAATACATTGCTATGTCCCTTTCCTGCTCTCTGTTGCAGCAAAAATGAAGAATCAGCAACTTTTCGGAGTTTGGCACGCATTTCGAGGGAATATTGCAAACAGAGGCTAATTGGGGCATCCCAGTGGATTTCCGCGCAAAGCAGCTCAACATGCATCATTTCATTATCCGAAGCGGAGTCAAGGACCCACAGCTTGCATGCTAGTTTACAGTTTTTCTTCTTTAAACTGTTAATTAATTAGGAATTTGTATATTATCTCGGACTGTATTATTCTTTTATTTCGGACTGTATTATTATTTATTCGGACCCTCTGCGCAAGGACATAATTGTAATAAGTGTGGGTGAGTGTGATGTATGTCTTCCAACCCCCATTTCTTTCTCCCTTTTATTTATCCGCTTACGATGGTTCGATATAGGGCATATTTCAATTAGCATACTGATGTAATGACATGTTTGCATCATTCATCTGCTTTTGCACGCACTGCCTCGGCGATCATACAAACTGCATTTGTATTTCAATTCCAAATTGAATACTTGATAGCTGTAGCATTTCACATGCCATGTTTAGGACAGCCGAGCCTGCTATAGTTGCATTTTTGCATGTGGTGCATTAGGCATTGCTGTATACTTAGGACCATGCATGATTTCTAACATAGCTTCTATTTTGGCTTGGAGTACTCGGTGAGTTTTATGCTTTAGCATCGTTGCATGCGTGTGAGTGTTGCCATGATAGCATGCTTACCATGAGGCTAAATGCTTATGTGATATAACTGCCTTGAATGCCTGTGGGTGGAGGTTGAGTTATCTGAATTGGGACAATTCATCAAATGCTTGTTTTAAGCCCACTAGATAGTGGCAAAATCATGCTTTTCTAAGCCCACCCGAAGGTGGCAAATCCGCGTCTTAGCCTACCTGCGGGTAGCACCATCAAACCATTTTTCAAACAAACAAACATGAAATGTCTTGTTCCAATTCAGGCGATTCAGTCTATACTTGTATGCTGTGCGCATCACATAGTAACCTAGGCTAATAACCGGAATAAGAACTCACAATGTTTTCAAAATCAGATATCATGGTTAGTAGAGGCCGGTCTTTGACCGGGCGAGCGGGGGTGCTCACGAAGTGACCTTCTAATCGTACCAAGTTCGAGCCGAGGCAACTTTGGTGATGACGGACACGTGGCCTTTGGCACCGAGTCAGGGTTTCCTAAATTTCCCATTTTAAAATATTTAGGTGGCGACTCTGTATCTGGCGAAGCAGTCCATGTTTGGCACTTCTTTCAAAAAATTTGTTTTCAAAACGATTTGCCAGATTTGGACTCTTCGGTTCAAGATTGAGAACCGTGACATTTTGAGTCCTTCGAACTGTAGTGACCCAATATCGAACCAGAACGGGGGGGATTCGCACTCCCTTCCCCCAGGATGCGTGTTTATCAAAACGACCTTTGGTCCATTCACTTATTCGTGTCAGACTTCTGTCCACAATCCCAATTAGCAACTTATAGAGCTTATAAGGGAATAAACAATTGGACATTTAGAAGCATTCAAATATCAATATTACTCACAGTAATCAGCTTGTGGATTCACCCTGGAGCTTGACCTTACATATTTCATGAACACAGAAGGGTCACTAATAGTTCAATCTATTCTTTAATTCACATATTCCTCTTTAGGCTTCATTCTTATCTCATTAATTCATTTACAATGCTTAACATATGCCTAAGAGTGCTTACAAGTGAAAGAGAACGGAAAATGAAATACAGAACGATTATACAAAATTTCAGAAAATAGGGTCCCCGCTTGAGCGTAAACTTCCCCGCTCGAGCGGACCGTTAAGGCCTGCAGAAGTACTGGTTGCATGAAAAATACGCTCGAGCGTGTAATAGAGCACTCGAGCGGAAGGCCTGTCCACAAAAGCTCCCCTCTCGAGCGGATACCCAACTCTGCAAAAAGTGCTGGGAGCACGATTTTCCCGCTTAAACGGCCATTTCCCCGCTCGAGCGGACATCAAAAATCTGGGTTTTCCAGATTGAGTTCTTGAGCTCCAATTTGAATTCCAACTAACAAAATATGCATGCAATGGCTCAAATTACACATTTATACATGTTAACATGCTACCAATACAAGATTACAACATTAGGGAGCTCAATATCAAGAATTACACACTTTCATGCCTCAAATTGACACCAAATTCAACTCTATCATGTATATTCATGCATTTCAAGTGCCCATCCTCAATTATTCAAACATGCATGGTCATCTTGACCTTATTTTCATTTCAAAAGATGCAAATGGTGTCAAAGCTCAACAAACTAGGTTTGCATGCATAATCAACTTCAAATCTTGCTTAATTGACATGATACATGTTATTTCAAGTTAATTTCTTACATGTATGCATATATCAAGCTTTCATTCAACAAAGCCAACCCAATTTTATTCAATTTTACTCTTGGTCACCTAATTAGCTTGGATACACACAAAATTACAAATTACAATCAAGGATTACTCACCTAGGAGCTTGATTCTCACAATCTATGATCAAGTCTTGAATAATCTTCAAGGTTCCCAAGCTTTAGGCTAAAATTTGCACAGCTTCTCTCCCTTTCTCTCACTAAGGCCGGATCTCCCTCTCTCTCAATAGTATATCTCAGATTTTGAGTTCAATAGAGTTAAAGAAGAGTGAAGTGTTAATATACAACAAGCCCCACTAACATACTACTTTAATATAAAATAGTTGGGCACTCAAATTATCAACTTAATCAATTTAATCAGAACAGAATAAATTTCTAATTAATTTTCACCATAGGCTCTAAAAATTATACCAATCACAAGGGCGCAATCACTTTCGGGTTCTGTGGCCGATAAGGCCCTCAATTTAATTTCTAAAGCGGATTATTCAAACAGATGTTCCTACGATGAACAGATAGAATTTCAAAAGAACATATATTCACATAATGGCACACAAAATCACGCTAAACACATAATCATACTCAAATTAAAGACCGATTAGCATATTACGAAACAGGGGTATCACAGCTGTGGTAACGTATATGAGATAGTAATCCTCAAAAAAAACTTACGTATATACTTGTGACGTCAAAAATATATGTCATACATCATCCATTTATGCAAGTATAGCCAAACGGGGACTTAGCCCCAAGTACAGATAAGCCCAACAAAATATCTACAGCAAAATTACAAAACAGGACTGTAATAACCCCGACCCTGATTAACGCTAATTGGGACTTAATTATGTCTAGTGATAATTAAGAGGAAATCCAGAATTAATTGCATGTCAATTGCATGAATTTCGTGTTTTTATCTGTTTGAGTTTTAAACTTTAAACTGCAAATTGGAAGCCTTACCGGCACCCGATTCTGAGATTAATTGGAGTTTTAGGCTAGTTAGATTTTATGTGAATTTATGGTAGGTTCAATTAAAATTCGATTTGGAATGTTTAAAACTGATTAAATAACATTTTAATAATGAACCTAGTTAATTACGATTTTGCCATTCTAGTGGTTAATGCTAGGCTCAATTAGTCTTGATGCTAATAAGCTTAGAAGGAGAATTCTTCAGCCCATTTCTCTTGAGCATACACGACTAGAGAGTGAGAGAGGGAAGAGAAACTTAGCTCCAACAAGAATTTTGGCTAAAAAGCTTGGAGAATTGAAGGGTGGTGTGCAAATTAGAGCTCCTAAGCTTGACATTCTAGACTTAAAGGTGAGAATTCATTCCCTCATTCAAGTGATTAAACTAGCTCTTGCATATTTTCATGTCATATGGTAGATTGGAGTCTAGAGTTGGATTGAAATGTTGAATTGGAGCCTAGTTCATGCATGCATGGCCATTTTGGTACATTTTGAAGTTGAATCCATGGTAAATTGTGCATGCATGCTCATGTTGTTATTAAAGTCCATGTTTTCATTTTGTTCTCCAACTATTGAGTTCTTTAGAGCAAGGATGGAAGCTTGAATTTGGTTTAAGGTTCATGCATTTCATGTTTTCAAATTGTTCTTGAAATGGTTTGAAAAATGACTTTAATTGACTCACTCTTGGCCCTTGCATGTGCAAATTGGCTTTTGAAACTTGTTTTACATTGTGTTTAAAGTGTTTTTTCAGATTTTGGGCCCAAGAGGTTGAGTTTTGGATTGTTGAATGCTTGGTTCGAACTTGGGAGACAAATCTGGAAATTCCAGATTTTGCTTCCTCGCTCGAGCGAAGGATTCCTCGCTCGAGCGAGCCCTTTTATTTTGCAATCTCGCTCGAGCGAGAATTGAGCGACCATTGCGCGTAGAATTGCAGCATCCAGTACTTTTGCATTTTCATCAGATCGCTCGAGCGAAGGAATTCTCGCTCGAGCGAAGCCTTCGATTTTGGAAGCTCGCTCGAGCGAGCATCGAGCGAGCATCGCGCGGAAAAAATCAACAACCAGTACTTTTTCAGTTCATCAGATCGCTCGAGCGAAGGACTCCTCGCTCGAGCGAGCCCTTTTATTTTTCAACCTCGCTCGAGCGAAGGAAGGCTCGCTCGAGCGAGACCCCTGTTTTCAGCAACTTTTGTAAAATGTTTTCTAAGGCATTTTTGCATCCATATTCTATCCTAGGCATTCCTAGGCCATGATTAAGACTCCATACTAAGGGTAAGGGGTTAGATACACACTTAGAATCATAGATGTGAGTTTTGTACAATTAGAAATGCGTATTTCAAGTGTGTACCCATTATGTGATTATGTAGGTCGTGTGCCGTAGTTGGTTTGATCGTTTGGCTTCACCTATCAGTTTCAACGCCCACTGTGAGTAATAACTTTGTAAAGTTACGTTCAATGTTATGTATTTTCAGTATACTATGATACGAAAAGATTGATTCTTGAAAAGCTATGATATGTTGGAAATGAATGAATGAATGCCCGATTTTTCTGAAAAGTATTTGTGGCACCCTTAGTCGATAAGGCCCTCGCCCGGGGGATACAATACCGTGGCATAAGGCCCTCGCCTGGGGGATACAATACCGTGGCATAAGGCTCTCGCCCGGGGGATATAATACAGTGGCATAAGGCCCTCGCCCGGGGGATACAATACCGTGGCATAAGGCCCTCGCCCGGGGGATACAATACCGTGGCATAAGGCCCTCGCCCGGGGGATACAATACCGTGGCATAAGGCCTTCGCCCGGGGGATATAATACCGTGGCTACTTGCGCGCAAGATATGGACCTTTGTGGTTGTTGGTACCAACTCTGTTTGTGGTCTTTGGACCTATCTGATCTGTTAGCTAATGGGTGTACCACATATGATCTTATGCGAAACCTGAATCTGAATATGAATATGAATATGAATATGAACATGTATCTAAATCTGTTCCTGATTTGAAATCTGTATATGCATAAGACGCTGTTTTGATAAGATTGTGTTTCTGTTATGAACTCTGATTTCTAACCCTTGTGATGGACTTTATTCATTAAACTCTTTACTCTGTTATTATTCACTGGGCTTTCGCTCACAGTTTACTATATATATGTAGGTGAGCCGACACAAGACCCTGGCTAGAGTTGATGGCCCTCTGTTTCGTTTTGTTTTGGTCAAGCCATCTGTCGCGCCTCCCGAGGAGGTTCCGCTTGAAGCCTGATGTTTGGGCAGTTTTGCACTTCATGCTAGTTAAGGGTTGTGTTTGAACAGTCGGATCTTGGGATGTACTTATGTAAATATGTTGTACATATTGGTGTACTTTGACTAGCATGTTATGTATATAAATAAGCTTTAAATCTTCTGTCTCATGTACGTCATCACAGCTCATTGGACCTTGTTTACTTTCTGTATTTGCTTCCGCAGCCCCTTATTATTTGTTATTCTGTTTGGAGGCCGTAGGTAATCCACGGATTATTGGCCGGTTACGTCGCCAAACCTATAGGGGCGGGTTTGGGTCGTGACAAGGACATCTTAAAAGGAACCTCCCTGAGAGGCACAAAAGGGTGGCTGACAAAAAACTGAGACGCCAGGTCCTTAACTCTAAGCCTGGTCATGTGCCTGTTCACCTACATACATAGTATAAATAGTGAGTTGAAGCCCAGTGAATAATAACAAGGTAAAGGGTTTTAATGAATCATGTCCATCATAGAGTTTGAAATCAGAGTCTTGTGTGCATTTAGATCTCAAAGTAGAAACCGATTCAGATTCAGATTCATATTCATATTCTTATCCAAGAATCATAAGCAGTTATATGTGATACATCCATTAGCTATCATATCAACTTGGTTCTGAAACCCACATGTATAGTCGGTATTGACGACCATAAAGGTCCATATCTTGCGCATAAGTAGCCATGGTATTGTTATCCTCAAGCAAGGGCCACGTGAATATAGGCCTCGGTATTGTTACCCCCGGGCAAGGGCCACGTGAATATAGGCCTAGGTATTATTACCCCCGAGCAAGGGCCGCATGAATATAAGCCTCAGTATTGTTACCCCCAGGCGAGGGCCACGCGAACTACGGATGCCACAAATACATTTCAAAAAAATGGACATTCATTCATGATTCATAAAATAGCATTTCAGAAAACAGATCATATCATTTCAGAGTTATTACTCACAATTAACAGATGACTTTAGGGCGAACAGACGTTTTGTGGCGCGTGACCTACACAGTTACAAACGAATACGTATTGAATTACACACCCGAAAATAGTTAATTCTTTCTTATCTTGGTGTGTTTCTATTTCTTATCCTTATTATAGTGTCTTAATCTTGACCTAGGAATGCCTAGGATGGAATGAGGATGCAAAAATGTACTTGAAAATATTTTTCAAAACTTGTTGAAAACAGGGTCCATTCTCGAGCAGACATGCAAAATGTGAGGGTCCGCTCGAGCGCAACTTCCCTCGCTTGAGCAGTCTGTAAATTTTAAAAAAGTACTGGTTGCTTGATTTTCACGCTCGACAGACACTCGATCCCTGCTCGAGCTTGAGACTCAGACCTTTGCTCGAGCGTGACTTTCGTCGCTCGAGCGATCTGTAAAAACACATGAACTTCTGGGAGTATGCATTTCACGCTCGAGAGGACTTTTGGTCGCTCAAGCGGAAGTGCAAGATTACAGGGTCGCCACTCGAGCGTAGAATTCGACACTTGAGCGGAAGTGCAAAATCTGAAATTTCCAGATTGCACTTCCCAGCACCAAGCTCGAATTCTACACCCCAAAACTTATCTTCTTGGGCCAAAATTCTGGGGAACATCTAGGAACTTGTAAAATATTATGGTTTGAAGATCATTTCATGAAATCAAGGCCCAAAAGTATGTCAAACATGCAACAATTCAACTTGAAATGTAAAAACATCGTATGAACATGATATACATGTGCTCTCTTGAGTTTATGGCTTCTAAAACATGATCAAATGTGATCCATTGATGAGAAATGTTATGAATTCTTCAACTTAGGCTAGAATTACAACATATATGGAGAAAATCTTTGAAAACAACTTCAAAATGCTATAAATGTGCATACATGTATGGAATGACTTATCTTTCTTCAATTCTAGCTCAATCGTTACATGAATTCATCTAATTCACTTGTTTTCACACATTATTCAACTACATTGCAAGGTCGAAGACTAAAACTCTTACCTAGAGTCTAGATTGCACAAGAGAGGAAGCTTTAATTCCCAAATTCTTTGCAAATCCCCAATAATTCCTAGCAATTCTCTTCTATCTCAACTTTTGATCCCAATTTTCTTTTATCTCACTCTCTCTCTCTCTCTCTCTCTCTCACGTTTTTGCTTGTGTGTGTGTGAGCTCAAATGTATTGAAATGAAGAAATGGTGAAGGCATATAAGAAGCCTTATATAGGCTCACTTAATGATAATTAATTAAGGTTAATTAAGTGGGTATTCATTTAATCTAATTTAATCGTTCTAAATCAAATTTTAATTAAACCTACCATAATGTTCTAAAAATTTCAAATTGCACATAAATCAAGTCATTTTCTGAATCAGATGCCGATAAGACCTTCAATTCGCAAACCGAATAAAAACATAAATAGATCTTTCTATGTTAAACGGATATAAACATAAGATAATGTAATGCACATGTAATTAACTCAGGATTTCTTCTTAATTACTTGTTAGGCATACTTAAACATGAATTAGCACTAATCATGGGTCGGGGTTGTTACACTTATTATCCAACTGTATGGGAAACACAAGGAGTGTAGAAAATGCTGAAATAGAGAAGCATGAAAACACTCAAATAGTAAATAAAGATTTCATTTCATAAGGAATTAAGTACATGCAGCCATAGATTGGCCCAAAAGTCAGTACAATATTTTAGTTGTTCCCTTACAATTGATTCTCTACTCTTAAGGGATGGGAACAACTGAATAGCTGTAGTCATCTCTTGCCTTCGATTAGCCAGCCCTTGGTTGGTGATTTGCAGCTTTGTAGCAGTTCGATCCAAAGCCAGGTTAACTGCCGATAACTCTTCCTCTAATTGAGCTTTCTTCTCCAAAAGTTGGGCTCAAAATTGAGAGACAGAGGAATGTTGTTCTTTCAATTCAAACACCTCAGCATGTATATAGGAAACAAATTCCTGGTCTCTCAGCAATTTCTCTTCTGCAACTTTAGCAACATGGCAGATGTTGACATAAAAGTCTATGGTAGCTGCTGTATGATACAAGTGACTCGAAATAGCCATGTTAAATTGCTCAATGACCTTGCAACACTGGAGGAAACCATTCTTGATAATAGGTCTTTGCAAGGCTTCGAATGAGATCCTTGAGAACAATATCAGCAACTCCAAACAGCTGCTCAAGTCGAGTAAAGGTAAAAAAGCCCTACTGATGGTTGAAGAGCTCTAAAAAATTTCCAAAAGAGAATCAGCTAGAACCAATGGCTCAGTTTCATTACTGGCTGCTGGAATGGTAGAAGGCATGTCAAAAAGGCTAGCCAGTCTAGCTTCGAAAATGTCCATATCTTCCATTGACATTGGTGGTGCAAAAAGGGCTCTAGTAAAAGGAAAAGATGACTGCATAGGGATAGGAGAGGAGGATGAAATGTCCCTAGCAGTTTCCATAGTCCTGGCCACTAGTACGTCAAGGGAAAAAGGGTTGGAGCTGGATAGTGATGGTTGACAAAGAATTGGTGAGTTACCAATATCTTCTCTGGGAGAATCAACTATCACTAGAGATGAAGTAATAACTGGGATCTCCTCAGGAGGAGAAAGAGCAGCAAGGATTGTAGGGAGAGTAAATTGGGCTGTGTTAAAGGTTAGGTGAGAAAGGTATGGGGTTAAGCCAAAGGATAAAGATATAGGAATGCTTTGCTTCAAAAAAAGTGTGAAAAGTATGGAAATAGAACGTGGGAGTATTGCCTGAATGGGCTCTACACTTGAAGGCACTTTAGTGTCGATTTTCTTTCTCCTTTTCAAGGGTGTTTCTAATGGTCTTTCAACTTCAGATAAGACTGGAGAAAGCCTTATCAAAGGAGGAGGTAGAGTAATTGTTGTTGCAGAATAAGAAATATGAAGCAATGTTAAGTTTCAGTATTGAAAACTTGAGAAAGGAAACTAGAGACACAAAAGGAAATTACCAGTTTCAGAAGTGGTAGCAATGGTTGGAGAATTGCGAAGGGTATAATGTTCAGCAGTTTGTTGCCTCCTTGTAGTTTCTCTTTGGAGTGCATCAGCAGCAGCAGCTTCATTCCTTAGTACTTACTGTTGTCTCCTTTTCTCAGTCCTTTGGAAAACAATGATCTGTTTAGAGTGTTCCACTTCCACTACTTTAGCAAACGCTTCATGAGTAAAATCCCGAATAAAATCAAAGGGAGAGACCGTCATTTTCTTCTTTCTTTTTAATGGTGTCTCCTGCTCTTTCTCTGTTTCCTCTTCTTCTACGTAAACCTCAGGTACCTCCTTTTCCGGATCAAGTAAGAGTTTTCTTTTCCTTTGTTGTTGTTGTTGTTGTTGTTTGTTCTTGAGGAGATTTAAAGCTTGAACCCTTTGAGGAGAGTCTCCATGTGAGGCACCTACACCAAAAAAAGAATTATAAGCAAAAGCATCATAAAGAAAAAGAAAAGAAAGGAAGCAACAATGTATGCCTTTCTTCGAATCAGCTCTAGTGACTTTAAGAAGAGGCAAGGTAGCATGAACAGACTTTGTGGTAACAGAGGTAAGAGCTGGGGTAGCGTGAGTAGTGGAGAAAGTAATAACTCCAGTCCCCTTGGGCTTAGCTTGAGGCATATCTAGTACCACTAATAGATCTTGAGGAGAATGGCCAAATGCACCTCCATATTGGCCATCCACTAATTCTGGTACCTCTTTAGTGTATTGCTTTGGGGAGTGAAGGGTAGGTATTCAAAATCAATTAAGTCTTGGATAAACTTAGAGGTTGCCTCTTCTAATCTAAATCTTGGAACTTTCAGTTCTCTACTTGCAAGGTTTGAGTTGGACTGACTGCAGAGAGGGATAGGGATCCCTTAAGAGAGTCCAAATTGCCTAAAAAATTAGGCAGGGCAATAGGGCTCAGAGATACACTTATAAGCTCTAGAGTTCATAGTGCCAATGAATAGCTCCCTCGGGATCAAAATAGAAGCCCGCATATTTTTGTGCTAAGGCCTAGAGCAGGACTTATTGCTCAAAAAGGTCCTCAACCAGGTTGGGCCAATATTGGCTTCAAAGGGACAGAAGAAAGTGTGAGAAGAAAGGGAAGTTAGGAGTTGGTGAAAAAAAAAAAAAGTAGAAGGCAAAGTTGGAAGGATAAAGAGAGACATTGGCTAACTTCATGCCATAAGTGGTAGAGTTTGGTATTAAAAACTTTAGATACTTAGAACGCAAATCAGTGAAGTATGCAAAAAGCCAGAGTTGGAGTATCCAAAATGAGCTTCCTTGATTGGCATCCATGGATTTTTCACAAAAGAGGGGACAAGCTCTGTAGACATGGCCCAAAACATAAGGAGCTAAGGCCACCTTTTTATGCAAAACAAAGGCTTTGGCAAGAGGGGCAAATTCAGGCATAATCCTCTAAGAAGAAGTACAGAAGAGGAATTTGCAAAGCTAATACAATAAAAAAGAAAAGAATTCCTTATCAGTCACAGGGTCTTCCCTTTTGTTCTCAGCCTTGACAAAGTCACTATAGGATGAGTTCAGAGGGAGAAGAGAAAAATGGATGTTGAGGTCAGGGTAGTTTGGATCAAAAGGAGTACCAATAGGGGATAACCCTAATAGATGGCAGTTGTCAATGACAGTAGGGGCCATCATACCACATCTAAATTGGAAGAAATTGAAAGCAGAATTCCAAAAACAAAGAGCAGCAGGTATTAAAAATGGGTCCTCCGAAATAGTGAACTCGGATAGTTTGAAGGTGTTGAAGAGGCAAAGTTCCAGGAGATCTAGTGTCCTAGCAGGGACGACCCGATCATACCATTTTTCTCATTCTGGTCTTATTATGGGCCAGCAGCGATAGGGTTGGTTCACTCTCCAACTTCCTCAATCAAGACTGCCTTCATAAAGGAGGCAGTAGTCCTCCAAATACGGGTACAGAGCTGGAAGCTAAGTAGGGACCTCTTTAAAAATAGACCCAAGCACATATTCCTATTGCTCATGGCGACGGAGAATGAAAATACGCCCATCGATAGCACTTTTCTCGCCAACTTTGTATTTCTCACATTATTCAACAATGATCCTCTTTAAAGCAACAGATGGGCTCACGCGCTCCACGACTGGTATCTTCAAGAAAGAAGAAGCCATTGACAGAAGTTTTCAGAGGACGAAGTTGAGAAAAATGGTAAAGAAGATGAGAGGTTAATAGAAATGAAGGGTTTATGTGTTGGGCGAGCAAGTGAATTAAAAGCGCGAAAGAAAAGGGTTTTTAAAACTTTTTGTCTGAAAGATGCCCAATCAGTTTAAATGGGTAGAATTCATAAGAAGTACTGAAGGTACGAATATGAAAAGTTTCTCTCAAGAGTGATCGTTTAGGAGGGAAACGTATCTCAAACACTCATATTGGCTTCGAAATCAAATATTTGGCTTCGAAGCCAAGCTTTGGCTCTAAAGCCAGATGACAAACATCTAGCTAGGGCTTCAATAGGGCTTCGAAAACAGGAAGTTGACTTCGAAGCACGTTTCATACCTAAGAGTACAAGAATGCTCAGGTGTTTGTTTACTTTAAGGGGATTAAAGACTTGCTTGTTGGTTTCTTGTTGAAAGTAAAATCCTTCGAAGTAAAATTTGAAATACTCTGCAGCTAGAATTTGTTTGCTTTAGATTTCGAAGTTGCAAAAAACCAATATTTGGTTAAGCAATTAAAGAACACAAAGGGACTCACTCTTTAAAAATAAAACAGTGCAATCCCTAAGCGAAGTTTCCATACTTCGAAACACGTAGACTGTTTTTTCGAAGCAAAGATAGTTAATTCAAAGCTGTGGATGGTGTTAACCATATAATTGGAATGAGAAAAACCTAAGGTAAGGATTGTCAATTATACTCCATATGTTGGAGAAATTCAAATTAGGTTTCCAATATCCATTGGAAATGTTCAAATCAGGTTTCGAAGGATAAAATTGGTAAATTCGAAGCTTTGATTTTGTTTGCTTTAGGCGAATAGAATGGTTACAAGTATGCAATTGGAATATAAAACCGAACCATGCCGAATAAATAAACAAAAGCCTAGCTTTATTGATATAAAATATTTACATTGGGAAGACTTATTTAGCTACATTCTCAATTTCGTAAAAATAAGGAATGGACAAAGTTACAAGGTCATGAAACTTAGTCTAGTAAAAATCAATAAACATATACTCTTTTATTAATCTATCTTCTATCATATTCAAATTTGGTTTATTTAATTGATGAGCCCTTAATTGGTAGAAGAGTTGTTGGGCTTTCATTTCAAATTCTATTTGCTTCGCCCATAATGGCATCTTCTCCATATTCTAAGTCTGGGTTTTTGAAGTTCTCATATTCTTCGAGGAGATTCTCTGCCTCGTACAGAATTTGGATTCGAGCAGCAATGGCTTCATTCAATACTTCATTTGTAATTGAAGCATTGATGTGCCAATTGAGTAGGAGGGGAAGTTGGTCTAGAAAAGCATGGAGCTCTGCATGGGCTACAGGGTTGAGAAGATGGCTGCAAGAAATGATGTCACAAGCCCATAACAAGTTCTTATGAGGAATATCATCTCGCAGGACTTTGAAAGACAAATGGAAAAAAGTGGCAAGCAGGGTCTGAGCCCTATATTGCTGATAAGCAATTGAGGGAACTAGAGCTTAATAAGGAGTGAAGTGTTGACTCTCGAAGATGGTGAGCCTCAATTCCTTAATCCAATTTGGGTTAGGGGGCAGCAAAGGAGCAATGGGAGCCTCTCTGAAAGAATATGGGAATTCAGGTTTGTTCACACACTCAAGCCAATCAGAGGAGCAAAATTTTGCTCTTTTGGCTAGGAGTGCAGGACTGATTCCTAAGGCTTCATTAGGGTGTGGAGCCCTTCGCACCATTCGGGATGGCAGAGTAGAAGTGTACTATGCTGAAAGCAAGTTGTGCTCAAGGCTGCGTAGATGGTTGAAAGGAATATACAGGTACACTACAGAGCTACGCTTGGAATGATGGACTGCAAGAGGGTCATTGAATTCAGGAAATCGATGATGGATGCGTTCTCTCATTTGAGGTTAAGTAGGAGTAGGCCAAACTCCCCAGCCAGAAGCTTTAGAAGAATAAGAGGAAGCAGCAACCTCATCCCACGCAAAAGGTTTTGTGGCAAAAGAAGAGCTTCCAATATCCATTATTGCAAAGTCTTGGACTAAAGAATTGTGAACAATAGGTTCTTGATCCAAAGGTCGATGAATTGCAAAAGCGTCTATGACTTAAATAAATGGAGATGGATAGATGTGGCTAATAAATGCATGAAAATTCTTTCGCGGGCAAACATCATTATCTAACAACTCTTCGTATGCTTGATCTATGTAAGAAAAGGTTTGTTTGGCCATGCGAACTTTATCAGCCTTTTTGAATGCTCAGATAGTGGGAAATATTCGAGGCATATAAGAGAATTTAATGCAGTACAAACACTGCGATGAAGGACGTCAGTTGCATTTCTAAGAAGGTGCAAAGCCCATGCACGTCCTAGGACGTGGGTGAAGTGCTTTGATCCACTAATATCACCAAGTAATGGGTATATTAGTACAGGGGGTAATGTTGGCTGTATAAATTGTAAAAGCCAATTACAATTCAACATGCGGCATGAAGGGGGGCGATTTAGGACGTTAATACAAGTTGCCAATCAAAATCAGACACGTGTCAGCCCGTATTGATAATAATAGATCTGCATGACACTGGAACAATCAAGGGATATAAAGTGATGTGATCTGACGGTTACTCACAAAGTTCAAATTCAAAATCAGGAGGGAAGCCTAACTGCAATGTGGCGTAGTGGGACTGACTGTGAGAGAGTATGTTCAGCAATCATGAGATGACATTTCGACGGTTGAAAGCCCACTTCGACGGTTATTATTGAAAAGTATAAATGGCAGAAAATGCCCCAGAATGAGAGATCTAGACTCAAATCAAAAAACCAATTTTCTTTACTTTGTTTTTCCTTCCAGTTTTTACAGTTCTTTACATTTCTGTACTTCAAATTTCTGTACTGCACTTCATTCATAGGAGTAGTTCAAATAGCTTGTTAGAAGGCTAGGTCAGATCATTGTAAGTTTTTCATTTTACTTAATGAAATTCTGAAATTATTCTTCACTTAATTGTTATTTACTAAATTCTTCTAAACAAACCACCAGTAAAAGTCCTCTTCATTGAGGTTAAAAGAACTAAAACACAATCATCTGATAATTGGTTGGCAATAAATATTCTGTAAGGACTGATTGATCCTTACTGGCACGCTTAAAATTACAATATTAACCTTCGAAAGCCAAAAAAACCAACAAATTCACAGCAGAAAACAACAAAAATAAAAGCTAAAAACAATTTAAAAATTAAATTGAATAAACAAATATATAAAAAATAAATTGAATTAAGTTTTGAAAACAACTACTTCAAAATTAGAACCCCAAAAATATTAAAATAAAATAAACTCAGAAAACACAAAACAATAGAAGAAATAATAAAATCCTATTTGCTTAGCATATTACGGATAAGAAATGGTAAATTAAAATTCGAAATAAAAAAGTACATGCAAAATAAACGTTAAAATAATAAGAGTTAAAAAAATCAGAAAACATAGAAAATAAACAATAAAAAATAGTCGAATTAATATCTAAAAACCAATAACAATAATCAATAATAATTAATAAAGTGAATTAAGCAAAACAACATAAATATTAGAACCAAAAAAAATAGACTAAACAAAATTGATAAAAGCACTTGTTTAGCCTGGAATGAAATACACATTCACAAAAATGTAAAAAAATAGAACCCAAAAAATGTAAAAGTTAGCTTTGCTTACTTGATTGAGCTCAAACAAGCTCAACAAAAAATGGAACTGAAAAGTTCAAATTTTTTTGTTTGATTCAATAAGTCCAACTCCATATACTCAAAACATGCACATCAAGAGTGGCTAAGAGATGGAGGTATGCATACTAAATTCATAATCTTCTTTCAATCACACACAAATTTGTACAAAAACAAGCAAAATGGAAAAGGGGGAAAAATTAAGGGCTCGGTAATTGTTTTCCAAACAATTTTGTTAGGTCTTGTTTGGCATATATTCAAAAAGTCAAAAAGTCATTTTCTTATTTAAGTCATATCATCTTATTTAAGTCACATCATCTCTCTACCACATCACTTCAAACTCAACCCATATTTCATAAAAAATCAAAAAATACACTTATTTAGAACATCCCAAACCACCCTAGTCTCTAGTCAACTTTGGGTGGGTTTGGGAAGTGGGTTGGCTTTTTGGCTTTTTGATTTTTTTGACTATTTTAGCCTGGATTTAAAAGCTTAGTTTGGGAAGGGCTTTTTGACTTTTTTGAGTTTTTTTGTGAGAGAAGAGTGTAATGATTATGGGTTGGATGTGATGTTTTATTTTTTTGGGGCTAAAATAACCTGTTTGGTCTTTAGTGGGCTAAAATAGCCCAAACCACTTCCCAAACATTGCCTATAAAAAAAAAAAAAATCAAAAACATTTGCTTAAATCCTACTAAAACAGATCCAAAAAAAAAAAAAATTCACTATAAGTTTAGATCTTTCAATTTGAAAAGTAAAACGTTTCAAAGCAAAATAAATAAATAAAATTACCGAAGACAATTTTATTAATTTTTGTTTCCAGTATGAAATCGAACTGGAGCATACTTTTGGGTTCGTGAAACTCACCATGGATCCAATTTTGATAATTCAAATTGTTCAATGTGTAGAGCGAGTATTTCATTCTTACAAAAAATCACGTTGATCGGATATCGATAGCAACTTGATTATAACATTTTTATCAATGGTAAATATAATTTTAAAAATAAATTATTGACAAAAATGTGTTCTAATCAAATGGTTATCGATATCCGATCAACGTGATTTTTTATTAGAACAAGTACTCGACGAACTTTACACATTAAACGGTATGAATCATCAAAATTGGACCGTGATAAGCTCCACAAAACCAAACAGTGTATCCTAACTATTCCCAAAAGCATTACACAGTGACTTCAACAAACAATACAGTACACATGCTATTACCAATTCCTAATCAAATCAAATCTAATCTAATAACAAATTCAAACCAATAAGCACAGGAACCATCTTAACATTTCCAGACCAGTCCATCTGGGAAAACCATAGACAACATCCTCAATAGCATACAAACACCACAGTACATTTGCACATATTATTTCCAGTTCCTAATCAAATCAAACAAGCAAAGAACAAAAATTCAAACCAATAAGCACAGGAACTATCTTAACATTTCCATAGTGGAAGACCAGTCCATCTGGAAACCACAGCCTAAACATCTATAGCAAACAAACATCATAAATGCTATTTCCAGTTCCTGATCAAATCAAATCAAACAAACAACACAGTAAATAACCGCAATAGAACATGTGCATAATTAAAAAATGTAAAGATATACGCATTTGTTCCAATTTTTTAGCATGATTAAACAGGTGACTGAATTTAGAGATTCAAACCCATTCTTTCTACGACATAGAATTAACACCACCACCATTATACCCATCAAATGAACCATTACAGCAGAAAGAAAAAGCATATTCTAGGTAATGTTCTAATTCACAATGACCTCAATTTCAGCTGTTCACAATGCAGAAGATCTGAATCAAATCACACAAAAAGGATTACTCATTGAGGTGTTCTCACTGGTACTACAATATCTTTCACTTTCAAAAGTTACTCTTTCCTTTTTTCCTTTCTCCTTTTCTTAGTTTTGCGGCAACCTTTCTGATCTTGAAAGACAGATTCACACACAACTAAAAGATTTTTACCATGATTCATTTATATCTGTAGAATCCTCTTCAACCATTCTTTAATTATCCTAAATCACACTACAAGACCACTAAATAATCCTGTTGTCCATTGAAGTGTTAAAAATCAAAGGCTGTGCATCTTAACATCACAAGTGAATAACTCTAAACATCATGAATGATTATACGTTGTGAATCAAGTATGTGCCAAAGTGAATCATTCGCATATAGGCGACATAGCACAATAAATACAGCAGCCATCAATTTCCAACAATAAAGCACACAAGGTAATTCTAAATTATTCAATAAAGCAGACATAATAAAACAATCGATAATGTGTTCCCTCTCAGTTCCATCTCACATTTAATACAGTTCATTACGCCAAAATATCAGCAGAAGTTCTAATTAAATAAATTAAAACATTACTCAAGAAAATGATGAAGATTAAACCATGCTCGAGCTATCTAGTTGTTGGTGCCATTTTAATATGGATTAAAGACTGCAACAACCTGAATGAAATTGCATCTAGTAGATTGAGTAATTTTCACCAACAGCAGGCCAGAGTTTTTTGTAGACAGCAGTGGCAATCGGAATAATACTCGCAAGTGCAATAGAGAGATGCTCCGAGCTGCTTGTTCTTATAGTGATCTGCCCACTGAGTTTATTGTTGATTCCTGCTCGAAGAGCCACCTTTGAACTACGTCCCATGGAAAACTGAGCTACAGTGTTGAACCCTAAAGCCCAGTCCCCCCTCCATTTAATCAAAGAGAGCCCATATGTGGATTGGACTTGGCCAATAGGGTAATCTAGCTCCCGACGCTGCAATTCAAAATTGGCTCCATATGCCGCATCACCTTGACATCGAACGGTCCCAGCACTACCCACCAAAGCCCACTGCTTTCCCAACACAATCTGATCCTCAACCTTCAATCCAGTAGCAATATTCTCACCCAAGAAGGTAATAGAAATCCCCGCAGCTGTCTTGTTCTTCTTCAAATTTTTGAATTTTGTTTCACCTCGGACGATGTAGGCAAGTTGCTTTCCAATAGTTTGAATGTCAAAGCCGGCCATACTCGATCCGTTCTCCCCGTGCTTGGCAGAAACTGAGGAATCTAAGTGGATGCTGAAGTCTTTCTTATCCTTTGTGATTTGAAGAGAAATTGCTGCTGGAAACTGACTCGCAATGGCTAGACTCTGTTCGAGGTTGACACCATCGTACCCACAATCATGGTCCCAACCATGAGTGTCCAAAACTGGCCTTGCCAAAAATTGTGAAGTTGGCTCCAAGAACCTGTACCTGTATGCTGGACTATCACTATCAAAGGAAGGTGGCAAGACCATGTCAGGTAATGGAGTCGACACGGGCGCTGCACTTCCATTTTCTTGATCAGCATCTTCTCCTACGAAATCATAATCATTTGCAGTAGCATCGTTCCCTTTCTTCTTCATCTCTCTCATTCTTTTCAACTCCTCTCTCCACTGCTTCTTTTGAAGGAGTTTCACCCGATAATCGTACTCTTCAAAATATGCCTTCCTCTGTTCTTTGCTAAGCTTAGCAAGTTGAGATTTCCTAAGGGGCTTGAATGGTGGGAGCTGGTCATATTCATCTTCCTCTTCTTCTTGATCGGAATCCGACAAGTCAGCCAAGTCAATATCAGAATCACCATTCTCAATACCCTGATCACTGGGAAGTTTCGGATGAGCCCGAGTCTGCAACATTGAAGACAACATGTACGGAAGAGGCGGTGAGCGAACACGGAAGCCAAAGAGCTTCCGGTGGTCAAATGGGTCTTGAGGTTTTGAGAGAGAACTTGCTTCTGACAAGATCTTCATAGAGTAGCACAATAGCAGTAACTGTGGTCTCCAAGTTTGGCCATTGGGGAGCACCTTTTGGCCTTCTCTGTTTTTACGACACAAAGGATGGTTCTCAACAAGAGAAACGGGGTTCATCAAACTCGGACTCATCATTCGCAGATCACCGACTGCATGTCCAATGGATTGCTGAACAACATGGGATCTTTGAGTTACAAAAACATCATAACTCAAAGGAGAACCAGATGGTCCATCTGGTGGTGCAGAAGCAGCATGTGTAAGGGTGACTATGGCACTACGCCAGATAGATGGGCCCAGAGAACTAGTGATCATCTTAAGTAATGGCAAATCATTAAGATCTCTAGTCTGGGTATCCAACCGGTCCACATAAAGGACAATATCTGGGGGACTTTTCTTTGTGAACTTTTTTATAGAAGACAAGACTCTGCGGTTGAAAGCCTGTTCCATTACAGCAGACTTGAGACCGGGCGTATCAAAGACCTTAATCTTAACTCCATCAACTGTTCCTCTAATCTCCTTCACATTCATAGTGGCAGGTTCAAATGCATCAATTAAAGCTTTCTCTTCACCAAAAATAGAATTTATGGTCGCACTTTTGCCCACTCCAGATTTTCCAAGAACGAGGATGTTCACAGAGAAGTCCAAATCATCTTTCCCCTCTGCTTCAAGCTGCATAGCAGTCCTCTTGGCATCGTCAAGGCTAAAAGTTTGACCCGTTTGTCTCCCAGCAATGAGTGCTATTCGGTATAGAACTTGTGCAGCTACAGATTCGTCAGGAGAAGCACCTAATCTCTGAACAAGCCTCAAGAATTTCACCCTTATTAACTGCAACTTCTCCAGTTTCTTTTTATCTTCTTCACTCAAGTTATTTTCAGATTCTCCCCCAGTTGTGAGACCAGTAGGAGTGAAAAGGCTGGACCGATTTGGCCGGGTAGCAGGTTTGGAAGGACTGATTGAGGATCCCAAACCAGCGGGACGCTCAATTGAGAACAGCCTCGATCCATCTTGAGAAGTTATTGTGATATTGCCATCATCTGAGCCACCTCCTGTTGCTGCTTTCAATAGAGCTGCCAACGCAGCAGAATCAAACAACTCTTTTCCATCTCCTTCTTCATCAGTGTCTGCTTCTTCATCCGAATCTATGACAATCTGACCATCAATTCTCTGTTGCTGATCATAAGAACTCTCTGCACCAGAATGAGAACCAGCACCAGCTCCCCGTTCCAACTCCTCAATAAACTGTTTGGCAGCTTCAGAGCTTCCAAATATCATACCATCAGTCTCCCCATCTGAAAATGAGCCTCCAATATTGCCGCCTTCATCTGTATGGTTTTCCCCTTCGTCTTCAGCTTCTAGTAGTACCTGTGAGTTCTGAATCAAACCAGATTCATCAGAGAACTCTTCTTCTAATCCATCATCCTGAGCACCATCGAGGTCAAGGTGTTTTGCCTCCTGAGCTGGATTAGAGAGTGTAGAGTCATCTACAAAGTCCACTGCTTGAAGCCCATCTCTATCCACACCAACTACTTCATTGCTAGACACAAGTTCACCTCCATCAGCAGAAATCTTAACCACGGCCTTGGAATCAGCTTCTTGCTCCCCCAATGGCTCTGATTCTTCCACTTCCACACTCCAGTTGGTTGAAGTTTCAATATTGTTTTCAAAATCAGTATTAACTTTAACCACGTCTGAATCATCAGCTTTCTCAACATCATGGCTAATTTTATCATCAGACCCATTAACGAATCCTCCACTAACCACGGCTGGGTTTACCTGATCCTTGCTTACCTCCGTCTCGCCAACAACAGCTGCTCCTGGCTCCGACAAGTTGACCCGTCTGGATTCAACAACAGAGTCTCCATTAGTGGTAAATTTCACCCCCTCTTCTCCCACCAACTCCGAGTTTACTGGTTCTACAATCTTATCTACAAGTTGGTTACTATCAGGGCTCAAAACTGATGATTCTTCACCATTCAAAGCCTCACTCTTCTTCTCCTCCTCAACCTTCTCACCATCCAACACCAAGCTCTCTCCAACTTCAGAACTCACAACAACCTCATCCAATTTTGAAGTATCAGCCACCTTATCTCCATTACAACCAGTTAAAACCTCAACAGAGCCATCATGGGTCACACCAAAGCCACCTTCTTCAATCGATTCATTCAAATTCGACTTCTCACCCAACATTTCTACCAAAATTTCAGGCTTTTCCTCAAAAGAATCCATGGCATCGAATGGAATCGAATCAGTAACACCATCACCAACAGTGGAATTCGAGCCCATTCCATCAACAACTCCATCTTTTTCAACCTCCTCACCCCACAAAACCCTAGCTTTAGGAAATTTTTCGACACAATCAACAGGCGTGGCGACCGCAACCGGCATCGGAGTGTAAAATTCTGGAGAACCCAAAACAGGGTCGCGAATGTCCACCCCTTCCACAACCTTTTCTGGGATTTCTTCATCTGGGTTAACCACAACAGGCTTCTCCGACACAGTTTCAAACTCTTCGTCACCACTCACAAAACCCCCATCATCAGAACTACTACTTCTAATACTAGTATTACTGTTGATAGGTTTGCAATCAGAGTTGAAAGCATTGGTTTTGACAAAAGTATCGATTTGAGAATCAAAAGGAGGAGAGATATCGATAGAAGAAGAACCTGATGATGGTGACGAAGAGTTGGAGAAATGAGATGGGGATTGGTTGGAGTCCATTGATTTGAGCCGTCGTTTTGCGCCAAATAATCGAAATTTGAGAGAGTTGTAGGTGTTGGGTTTGGGTTTGAATGGTTTTTCTTAGGGTTGAGAGGGTTTTTGATAAGGATTTGGGTTGAGGGATGGTTGTGAGCTGTGCAGAGAAGAAGAGGAGTGAGAGACGATAAGGTTTTAGAGAGAGAGAGAGAGAGAATTTGAGCCGTCGTTTTGCGCCAAATAATCGAAATTTGAGAGACTTGTAGGTGTTGGGTTTGGGTTTGGGTGGTTTTTCTTAGGGTTGAGAGGGTTTTTGATAAGGGTTTGGGTTGAGGGATGGTTGTGAGCTGTGCAGAGAAGAAGAGGAGTGAGAGACGATAAGGTTTTAGATAGAGAGAGAGAGAGAGAGAGAGACCCAAATCTTCAAGGGTGGGGGGTTTGGCTTGGGTCACTTTGGGCGTTCCGCTGATTTTAGCCTTCATTTGCCAGATTGATATTATTTTTAATTTTCAGTCAGAGATGTCAGCGCCCAAAAAAAAAAAAAAAAATTTAACATTAAATTTTTTTTTTTTAGTTTTCAAATACACTTGATATAAAAAATAAAATGATGTTAGGAATTTTAAATAATTTATTAAATTTTTTTATCAAACTTTTCACACGGGTATAAGATCTGTACACATATGGGTTTGTGTAGATTCCACACCAGGTTTGTAAAAAATTTGATAGATTATATGTGAGGTCTATAATATTTTTTTAAAAAAAAAATTTAAATCACTAAATACCAAAAATATAAAAATATATATAAAAAAATTTGATATATTTTCGTATTATTCTGTATTTATTAATTTTTTAAAATATTTTATTATACATATTTATTTTTTAAGTACATATAAATTATGTGCATCTAAAAAATATAAAAAAATACTTAATTATTAAAAAAATACTAAAAACAAAAAACATGAAGAAAAAAAAAACTCAATTTTTATAAAATTTTAGAATCAAACAGGTGCATAGTTTCTATCAAATATTTACCAATTTATATAAAATTTTATAATTTTAAAAATTAAAATTATAAACGTTTCTACTAATTTGCAGTACTTTTTGAAAAATGTGCAATTTCCCAAAAAAAGTAAAAGTTTTAATAGAAAGAATAGTAATTGCCAAACAAATACAAAAATTTTAAAAAATTAGTAAGAAGTCTATTTTTATAAATGTATATGATATCTGATTTAATGATTGGCTTCTTTTGGTAATAAATGCGTAATTACTGGTTTTTTTTTTTTTTATCGTTATAGTTTTTTTCTCTCTATTTCCAAATATTAGTATTAATCGTCATCCAGGACTGTCATTGCCCAGTGTTGCCAACCGCAAGTCACTGAGGGGTGTTTTGAAAAATTAGTAAAAAATTAATTTTTAATTTTTTATTAAGTTTTTGATTTTTTTTGAAAGTGATTTGGAAAGTTCATAAAAATTGATTTTTTAAATTTTTGATTTAATATTTTGTAAAAGTGTCACATCACTCTAAAATGACTAAAATATCCTTACTTATTAATTAGATTTACAATTTTACCCTTTGGCATGTCAACACTATTTTGAATTAATTAATAGTAAATTTTTCAGAGGGTAGTTTGGTAAATGAAGAAGCTGCGTTTTGGGATCTTCCCAAATGGTGGGCTTTGGCTTTTTGCATGGTGCTGCGTTTTTGTTGTTGTTGCCAAACGCTGCGTTTTCGGCTTCTTCCCAAAACGGCACTGACTCATTGAAAATTTTGCCAACGTTGGAAAAGTCATCGACAGTCGGCTATGGTGGCCAATGATTGCAGACAAAAGGATAAGTGGACAGATAAATGAATAGACAGATACGAATAATATGATCTTTTAAATTGCTATTATTTTTATTAAAAAATAATAGATTTTTAGTAATTTTAATTATAAATTAAAGTAAGACTCAAAAGGTTTAAAATTTTAAAACCATTATATAATATAATGTATAAGTTTTGAGAATTAAATTAGATGGGTTGCAAAATAGATACGAATGTTGGATCACAGCCTGATCCAAGTCCAATCTCAAATACATGTACAAACTAAGCCCAGTACAGCTCAGCTCAAAACTCAAGACTAGGTCCAAGTCTAAGACCAAACCCAATACATGCATAAGTACAAGTCTAGGCCCAGTTCAAATCTAAACCTAACTTTATTAATGCACATTTTATGAGACAATTCTCATTTACAACTCAATGATTTCAAATCATTATTTATGTATTATAATCTTCTCACTTAAGAGAATACAAAACTACTCAGATCTAATTTGTTTCTTTTCTTATTATTTGTTCTTTAATTTTACAGAATTTAGTTCCCTTTACGAGTTCTAATATTTAGTTATCCATGTTAATAATTTGTTCTTTTAGTAATTTAATCTAATTTATTTTTTGTATTTAGTTGTATCATTTATTCTGTATTTCATCATTTAATAAAGAAAATAATTTTGTCATTTATATTTAATTTATTTTATATATTTTTCTTGTATTATTATAGAAAAAATAACAACAGTTATTTTTTTTTAAAAAAAAATTACAAAGATTGTGGCAATTGCTCAAACAAAATAAAATTTAGATTTTATGACTCAAATGCCTTAAATTTTTTTGTTTTACAAAAATTTATTTTCACAATTGCCAACTAAATAAGTTATAGCCAAATATTTTTTTTATGAATTAAATAGTTAAAAAGTGAAAAATAAAATAAAATAAAAAATGCAACTTATTTAGTGCTAGTTGCCCAAAAAAACTACTTTGGTGCTTGAATGTCATCATTATTACAATCAAAGTTGAACATTTGTATGGTATCGTTGGCACATGCTAGGCACTTTCAAACTTTTACCAGATTTTTTATCAAATATCCACATGGATGGGGCATCTCATAATCATGCGAATGTTTGGTATAAAATTTTATAAATTTTTTGTATTTATAACATTGATGTAGAATTAAATTTGTCCTTTTTTTTCTCACCTATGAAAATAAGCCAAACAAGTTTAACATGAGATAATTTAGAATGAAGTCATTTTTCTAATTTAAAATATTAAAAAATATGAAAAGTAGATGGGAAAAATCTCACCATTAATATATCTAAAGAATTTCGTAGACAAAAAGAAATTTTTTTAGGGTAAATCATATTTACCTTTTTAAGTTTTAAGTAAATTATAATTAGCTCTATGTTTTTTTGCATAATCACAGCGGTCTCCCTTATAGTTTTAATTTATATAATAATTTGATTGTTTTTTATCAATATTTCACTAATCATATAGATGAAAAGTGCTATTGTCATTTATTTTTTATTGAAATCTATGTTTGTCTTTATTTTAATTTACATTGCAGTTAAGTTTTTATTACTCTCTATTATTTTTTATTAATTGATGCAACAAAAGGATGAAAGTGACAAATGTTAAAATTAAAATAATTTGCATTTTAATGAAAGATAAAAAAAGGTCAAATCTAAATTACGACCCATTTGTGGTTTTTATATACAACAATAGAAATTAGTAATTAAAATCCGGCAAAAAATTTGAAGACTAATGAAGTTTGGAGCTATTCTTCTATAATATTATATATTAAGATGCCTCTCGTCAAATGCTCTTAAAATAATAGAAAAATAACTTGACAGTGGAGTTGAGAAGAATTAATTACAACAATGTATGATACTAATGGGCATATTGATATTAATGGGCATATAAGAGGGCCCAACCTACGGATCAGTGCCCAATTCATATTTTAGTAATCAAAGTTTAATAATTTTGAGAAATCAACACTAGGCCGGAGCCAACAACATTCAAACACTTGCCAAATAGAAGTCTAACCACGTAGGCAGACAAAGATCCTGCAAAGTGATTGCACCCACACATCAGTTATTAATGAGGCTCTCATAGCATTAAATATGACAATCCCTTCACGTCGGAGAAGACAGACACACCATGAACGATGTGAGCTAGAATGTAGACTTTCGGCCAACACAACAATCTGGAATAGATAAGAAAATGATGAGCAAAGAATATAAGGTAGCTTCTGAAATGTGTAAAAGGTTAAGTTCTTCGTTTCTTTCTTCTCTTTCTACATAGTCAATCTATCTAATTCTAACTCGATCGTCAGAGGGTCCGCCGGGAGATTACCTCCCCCTTTGGACCTTTTTGTAGGCACCTCATGTGGGCTTCAAGACCAGCAAAGCCGTTAGAAGTGTGGATTAATCCGATCCATCTTCCGTTGGAATTACCACCTCATCAGTTGGCGCCATCTGTGGGAATCTCCATTTCGGAAAGACAATTGTGTTCATTGTCGTTGGAAGGAACCCCGTAATCATCCACCCCCAGTATCATAGTGGATGGTCACGACTAGATCCATGGCTTCCCAACACAATGCTGGTAACCCCCAAGCTAAGCCCTCCAACCCAAATAACCCGCCTTCATATTTCGCAGAACTCACCAACAGCATCAACTGACTGATTGAGCAGAACCAAGCCTTGATCGATGCCTTACTCTAGTGTGACCTGCCTATCCCGTCCCCACCACAGTCAATAATTCCCCCACACCTAGAACAAGCCCACCATCACCATTTATTCCCACCACACGTGCCTCAAGGAACATTTCCACCATTCACCCCGTGGCCCCAACCATCGAATCTTGACGGTTTGCACCCGCCCCCGTCAGGCTCACAGCCTCGTCAAGATATACCACCATATTTCCATAACCACCCCTTACCACATCAAACGATCGGCCACGAAGGTGAGGCTAGTAGTGTTCAACCCCCGATCCCTGTTTGTAGGGATAATGCTCCTGTCTGAGATGAAGAACTGCGGGCCATGAAACTCCAACTACAAGGGGTCAAACAGAACATGTAGCACAAGGCTTTCTCCACCGTCAACTCTCCTTTACCGCTTTCATCCAAGATAAAGCTCTCTCCCCCAAGTTCGAGATGCCATCGATCGACACCTTCGATGGTACCACTGATCCCGTCGACCATATAGAAGTATATCAGACACTTATGATCTTTGGTGCATTTCCAGATGAAATCATGTATTGTGTTTTCCCTGTCACGTTAAAGAGGTCAGCGCGCCTTTGGTTCAGCTAGCTCTCCCCAGACTCAGTCACTTCATTTCGCTAGCTCAATGAATCCTTTTTAAGCCATTTCATTGGTGTTTAGCGACAACGGCATCCAGCCACCCAACTGCTAAACATTCGGCAGACAGAAGGAGAGTCATTACGCAGCTATGTCACCTGCTTCAATACCGAAGCCCTACAAGTGAAGGAAAATGATGACAAGGTCATTCTCACAGCCTTCATGGCTGGTTTGCGTTCGTCTAATTTCCTCTTCTCCCTTTCTAAAAATCCCCCGGCCACCATAGCCTCCCTTATTGCCAAGGCCCAAAAATATATGAACGCCGAAAACTCTCTAGCAGTTCACCAAGACTCCACATCCAAAGCCCCGCCCTCCAAGGACAAAAGAAAAGAAAAGAACCTGAACCCTGACCCTCGCAATATACATACCGACCCCCATCACACTCAGATCGGCCTGCACACCCAGACCAACTGGCCCCAACCGACCCACCTAGTGGGTTCAGGCAGTACACCCCCCTTAATTCACCCATGGAGCAAGTTCTGAACCAAATTCAACGAGACTATATCCTAAAATGGTCTCAACCATCTAGATCTCCCTCCAACCGACAAGATCAATCCAAGTACTTATGCTTCCATCAAGACCACGGCCACAACACTGACAAATGTGTCAACCTCAAAGACCAAGTTGAGGATCTCATCCGCCAGGGACGCCTCAACCGATTCACAGCGGCCCGATCCCCGCAAAGGCCTAGAATTGGCCCCCCAAACCATAACCGCCAACACACTCCCTCCCAACGACCAACACAACCCGAGCAGAATGATGACCGGCCTCAGCACCAACCCCGAGCTCACGATGACCCTTCCCCTCCGCTAGGTGAAATAAGGGTCATTGTCGGTGACCTCGCATGCGGCGGACTATTGCAGTCGGCACGGCAAGCTGAGCTCTAAAAATTTTGACAAGGATCTAATAACAAAGTAGCCACGATGGACCGACCCTACAAGCAACCCAAGCAATGGTCCAAGCCGATCACCTTTACAGCGGCAAACTGCACAGGCATTCGTTATCCTCATGACGACCCCCTGTTCATCTTCGCTCTCTTATCAAACTATAAAGTCAGGAGAGTTCTGGTCGACAACTGCAGCTCTTCAGACATCATCTTTCTCAAAGCCTACCGCCAACTAAAGGTCAAGGAAGAGAAGTTGTCACATTTACAAACCCCTATGGTAGGTTTCACCAGCGATTGGGTTACATCCATGGGTTTCATCGACTTCTCCATCACCATCGGAGAGTATCTACAGTAATCCACCAAACTCCTTACTTTCCTCGGGGTCGACTATCCTTCTACTTATAACATCATATTAGGGTGCACCGCCCTTAATGCCCTTCAAGTTGTAACCTCCACGTACCATCTGGCCATGAAGTTTCCCATTAACCAGGAGGTCAGGACTGTGAGAGGTGAACAGACGATAGCCCGGGAGTGCTATGTCGCCTCATTAAAGGAAGTCAAAATGAAAAAAGCTATGATCATTGAAGGCTCGATGTTAGAGATGAGGAATAGTTAGTTAGAGGAGAACTAGTGGAGGAAATTGTCAGAGTGCTTGTCGATCCTATCGATTGAACGAAAACGGCTAAGATTGGCAGCCAGTTGTCCTCTCAGGCCAAGACCGATCTCACGGCTCTTTTAGCCAAGCACAATGATGTCTTTGCTTGGACCCATTCAAATATGCCAGGGATCGACCCTTCTTTTATTACCCATCGTCTCAGCATTGAACCCCAATTCCGACCGTTCTGCTAAAAACAACGAATTTTTTTTTATCTAGAACGTAACAGCCTCATCGCTGCTGAGGTTGACAAGTTGCTAAAGGCACAGTTCATCAAAAATGTGGATTATCCCAAATGGTTGTCTAACGTGATTTTGGTCCGCAAAAACAATGGCAAATGGCGACTCTACGTCGACTATTCCGACCTCAACCGAGCCTACTCCAAAGACCATTCTCCAGATAGATCTATTGATCGATGCAACTACAGGACATCAGATGCTTAGTTTCATGGATGCTTTCTTCGGTTATAATTAGATCTTAATGCACGCAGCTGACCAGGAGCACATCTCTTTCATTATTGACAGGGGGACTTATCACTATCGTGTCATGCCGTTCGGTTTGAAGAATGCTGAAGCCACTTACCAATGCTTGGTTAATGCCATTTTCCAATACCAGATCGGTCAGAACTTGGAAGTATACGTCAACGACATGCTCGTTAAGAGCAAACTCTCCTCCGACCACTAAGCAGACCTGCGTGAGACTTTCTAAACCTTGCACAAGTATTAGTTGAAACTGAATCCAGAAAAGTGCACCTTCGGCGTTGGATCTGGTAAGTTTTTAGGGTTCATGGTCAGCCAAAGAGGCATTGAGGGCAACCTAGAAAAGATCAAGGCCCTGATAGAAATGTGGTCTCCTAGAACGGTCAAGGAGGTTCAGCGGCTTACAGGCAGAGTTGTTGCCCTCAACCGTTATATTTTGCGAGCGACTGACAAATGTCTTCCATTCTTCAAAGTCCTCTGGCAGGCCTTCGAATTGAACACTGAGTCTAAAGAGGCTTTCCAGCAACTAAAATAATGCATGGCCAACCCCCTTCTTCTCTCTCAAGCACTGCTAGACAAAACCCTCTTCTTCTATTTAGCTGTGTCATACACCATTATCAGTGTTGCCCTTATTGGGGAAGATGGATCAGTACAGTGCCCGGTTTATTACATTAGCCGTGCACTCAGGGGAGCCGAACATAATTACCCTCTATTAGAAAAAAAATGGCTCTCGCCCTGGTCATCGCCTCCAGACGCCTCCAACCTTATTTCCAAGCTCATTCCATAGTGATTCCCACCGACCAGCCCTTGAAAAAGGTCATGCAACAACTAGAATCATCAGGCAGGCTCATGTAGTGGTCCGTTGAACTAAATCAGTACGACATCTCTTACCGACCACGAACAGCCATCAAAGGCCAGGCCGTCGCCGACTTTATCTTGGAATTCATAAATCTTACCCTGCACGTGTCCCCTCCACCAGTACACGACCTTATTGAGGAGGAAGACCCCCATTCTTGGACTCTTTGTGTTGACGGTTCATCCCGCAAAGAGGGTAACGGAGCAGTTTTAATCCTCACCACCCTAGAAGGAGAATACTTCAAATGCACCCTTCGATTCCTATTTGCAACAAGTAACAACCAAGCCGAATATGAAGCTCTCATAGTAGGTCTCCGATTGGCTAAAGATATCAGAGTCGACCATCTCTAAGTATTTAGCGACTCTCGGTTGGTAGTCGACCAGATAACGGACTAGTTTGATGCCAAGGAAGAAGCCATACAATCATACAAGGACATTGCTCTTCCTTTGACTCACCTCTTTAATAGTTTTCGTATCCGACATGTCCCCAGGTCAGAGAACTCCCAAGCAGACGAAATGGCACAGTTAGCCTCAGCTGACCAATCAGACCTTTGCCGTCGCATCCGAGTTGAGTACCTGACCCATCCAACAGTCTCACCAGATCAACGAGCAATTCACCTTCTCTAGGATGAGCCTATTCCATGGGCCCAGGACATCATCGCATTCATTGAGCAGGAAACACTTCCAGCTAAAAAACTCAAAGCCGCCAAAGTCAGGACTCGGTCGTCGAATTACGTCATTATCAGTGGCACCTTTTATAAAAGGGGATTCTCACGACCATATCTCAAATGCCTCAATAATGACTAAGCAACTTATGTAATGAGAGAAATACATGAGGGAGTTTGTGGAAATCACTCTAGAGGATGATCTCTGGCTCATAAGATTCTCCGAATAGGTTATTTTTGGCCTACACTCTGTCACGACCCAAACCCGCCCCTATAGGTTTAGCGCCGCAACCGGCCAGTAATCCTTAGATTACCAAAGGCCTCTAAACAGATAAGCATATGATAAGGGGCTAGCGGAAGCAATTACATAAATATAAATGTCCAATGAGCTGTGTTGACTTACATGAAACAGTATATTTCAAAACTTTAATTGCATAACCAGTAGTCAACCATATATTATACCACACACATTACCAAATTCTTTAGTACAGCCAACAAGTTTCATAATATGTATATACATGTACAGAAACAACATGGCCTCAACACAAGTTACACCGGGAACCTCCACGGGAGGCACAAAGGCTGGCTAACAACAGAAACACAGTCCCCCACAAAACCTTTGGGCTCGAACTCCAGAATGCTCACCTATATACATATATATACAAACAGTGAGCTAAAACCCAGTGAATAACATTAAGGTAAAGGGGTTAGTGAACGAAATCCGAATATTTTATATGTACAAAACAGATCATAGCATAATCATAGTCATCTCATATCAGAACATACTAATGGCATACTCCATAGAACATATCACATATCACATAACGTCTTACGACTAGAGTAACCAGTCCCGAACACCGATTAAACACATATCACCACAATGAAGTGGCTAACGAGATCTCGTAACTGTCATGGACCCGCATTTTCATGCCGTCCCCCATGACTTAGGACTATCTATGGATGCCATAATAGATTTCAAACATGGAATGTTCGTTCACAGAAACATATATCATTTCAGAAAGCATAGCTTAACACATTTCATTTGGAACATAATTTCATATAAACGTATCTTTACGATAACGTTACTCACAGTGGTTCTGTAGATGGTCAATCACTTCTCGGACGTTGACCTACAATCACAAAATACATAGCACCAACGAATCTTATCATTACTTATTCATGTGGCCATTAAGGCTTAGCTTACATTACGTTGGTTCATGTTCATTCTTAACAAATGGCTTAGAACACACACACCCTTGCAATCTCTTAGTGTGATTCATTCTTATTACAATGCTCAAGTCACATACACACTTGCCATTCTTTATCTTAGTGTGCGTTTCTAGCCCATAACCTCATTACTATAGCTTAATTAAGGCTTAAGAATGCCTAAGATGCAATGAGGTTGTCAAAACATGCCTTGGAACACTTAGGCAAAATTTCAGAATTTTAAGTCCTCGCTCGAGCGAAGCTTTCCTCGCTCGAGCGAGCATGCAAAAATGTGACTGGTCGCTCGAGCGCACATTCCTTCGCTCGAGCGAACTGTAAATGGTGCAAACTTCTGAGAGCTCGAAATTTATGCTCGAGCGGACTTTTGGTCGCTCGAGCGAGGTGCACGATTCCAGAGTGGTCGCTCGAGCGAGAACCCCTTCGCTCGAGCGGGGCTGCAAAATCTGGAATTTCCAGATTGCACCTCCAACTTCAAAACTCGAATTTAAACCTCCAAAACTCATCACTTGGGCCCCAAAACTTGGAATAACAATGTAAACTTGTAAAACGTGATGAATCAAAGATTATTTGATAAAATCATGGCCCAAGAGTTTGTTAAAAACTCACAATTTCAACTTAAACCTCAAAAATGTTATGAACACAACATGCATGGGCTTCTGTAACACGTCCGTAGGGGGACCTCGCGCTACAGTTCGGACTCCCTTTTCGTGTCGGTTCTAAATCTGAACCAAAGAGTCCAAATCCGGCAAATCGTTTTGAAGAAAAACAGATTTTGAAAAGTAGTGCCAGACATGGACTGCTTTGCCAGATTACAGAGTCGCCACCTAAATATTTTTTAATTGGAAAATTTAGGAAACCTTGACTCAGTGCCGAAGGCCACATGTCCGTCATCACCAAAGTGGTCTTGGCTCGGGAGCTTGGGTACGATCAGGGAAGGTCAGCTATGAGCACCCCCTTTCGCCCGGTCCGAAGACCGGCCTCTACTAACCGTGATATCCGATTTTGAAAACTTTATGCGTTCTTATTCCGATTATTTAACCTAGAATTACTATGTGATGCGCACAACACAAAAGTATAGACTAGATCGCCTAAATTGGAAATAAACATTGCATATCCGTTTTGTCTCGAAAAATGTGTTAGATTTTGCTACTCGCAAGTAGGCTAAAATACGGATTTCAATGAGCTATTCCAACTCAAGCAATCCAACCTCCACCCACAGGCATTCAAACAGTTTATCATGTAAGCATTTAGCCGCATGGCAAGCATACTGTCATGGCAACATTCACACGCATGTGGTATGCTAAAGCGTAAAATACTTACATCGTACTCCGTGCCAAAACAATAAGCTAGTTAGCAAAACATGCATGACCTAGTTCATGTTAAGTGGCTAATGCACCGCATACAGGAATGTAATCTAGAGTAGGCTCGGCTAACCCTAAACATGATATGTGAAATGCACGAGTAGCATGTATTCAATTTGGAATTGAAAATTGCAATGCAGTTTGTATGATGTACCGAGCCCGGTGCATGTAAACAAATGCATGAATGCACGCATGCATTGCATAAGGTATGCTGAAATAGACGTGCCCTAATCTACCATTGAAAGCGGGTAAATAAAAGGGAGAAAGAAATGGGGGTTGGAAGACATACACCCACTCACACACACTTATTACAACTTTGCCCTCGCTCGGAGGGACCAAAAGAATAATACAAATTAATTAACTACGCAAGCTAATTAATTATTACAAATTAACTAAATTAATTAAATAAGATAATTAATCTAAATAAACAGTAAATCGCCTCGGGATGAGGGCCGAATGCGACATGCGCTCGGGACTGGCTCGGAATCGCACTGTCATGCACGGATTGCCTCTGTTTCCTCTGCTCTCCTCTTCAGAAAATTCCCAAAATCCCAAGCACCTCTCGGGAATCAAGTACCACCGGCCGACAGAGCACCACCGGTGAAGGAGGAGGCCACCCAATGAATTAACTCATCGGTGCAGATTGATCACGGTCGGCACTAAATAGTGCGGTCGGCACAAAATTCTCAGAACACGCAACTCACAAAGAGAGGAAAACAACATGCAAGGCGATGCAATTCAAGCCATTTATGCACCAAACACACTCCTATCATGTTATTGACTCGAGGGGCATGTGCCTCGGTTCCGGACCACCAATCGCCAAGATTTTCATGCGTGATGGCCCTAAGAACCAAGAATGCAACTTCACTTTCAAATGCATGCAAAACACATAGGCACAAAAGGGTGCCAAACCTCTATCAAACTCACTTCAAGAGGCTTGGCATGCATGTCAATATGGTGCAATCCTAAGCATGCTATCTAGGATGCAGTATGGCAATATAATGCAATCATGCAAGTAAGCATACAAGACAAGCATGCGAACCAATGAAATGATGGACTTAGACATGAATTAGGCAACTCAAAAAGGCCTAAAATCAGTAGCCAAAATACCTACAATTGGGGACTAAACACACACACACACACATGCGCATGTTAAGGTACCAAACCCAAGGCATAAACAAGCAATATTCAAGCATACTTAAAGAGGCCAAACATGGACTAATAGCATGCATTAAAAGCTCTGAAATTCATGTTAAACATGATGTCAAATCATGCAATGAAGCATGCCAAACAAAGCATGCAAATGGTCTTAGGCTTAAGGCAAGCCAATAGGGGCATTGAGCTACACCTATGCAAGGCAATTATGGCATGCGCTTAACAACTCAAAACAGATTTTTAGCATGTCAAAATAGGCCTAAAGGACCACTTAGATGGCATCTAAGAAGCTTGGAATCTAAGGCATGCAATAAGGCCCAAACATGGAGCATATAACACAAGCTTAAGAAGTCACGAAGGAGCATGCAAGGTAAGCATACAAGCACACCAAATGGACTGAAATAGCATGCTAGGTGATTCCAAATCATCAAAACAATGCAAACAAAGGCATGCTACACATCCAAACTCTTAAGGCCAACAAGCCAAATGCAAAGGGGCTATATTAAACATGCCAAGATTGACCAAAATACTTATGGACAGACCTAAAACATGGTAATATGAGCACAAAATCTTCACAAACACAAGTCTAAAACATGCTAGAAATGAAGGCATACCACCTAAGCATGTTAAGACATAAAGAGGCATTACAAGGCAACTATACTAAGCATGCATAGGAGACCAAAACCAACTTGAAAACATGTTATATCATGGCATAATAAGCATGAAAAACAACTCAAACATGTTCAATACATACTCAAGCATGGTGCTCTCTCAAGAGGTAAAACTTGCCCTTTTCAAGGACATCAAGGAGAGGGGGTGGCCCTCCCCTTTCTAGGACTTTATGGCACCATCTCCACCACTGAAATCCCTCAAGATTTCAGTGATGGAGAGGCCCAAGCACACAAGTCCCGGATCTCTCCAAAATAGCACAAAAAGGGACCCTTTTCAAGGTCTAAAGGGGGTCAAACCTCCCCAAACCACAAAACACTCTTAATGTACAACCAAGAGGCTTAAAAAACAGAACTTTTATGTGCCAAACACTAAGCTCAAAAACTGTTATAAAGCAAGCAAAAGGAAGGTACAAGAATGGGGTAAAAAGAGAGTTAGTGTCTTACCCTTGAAGCCTCTTCAACAAAGATGATGTGTTGGCTTCCTTGAGTACCAAATCAGCTCCAAAGCTTCAAAACAAACCTCTGGACCCTCAAGAACCAAAGGAAGGTGAAACACTAGGTGCTTGTGTGCAAAAGTGTGAACTAAAGCACCTAGTGTACTAAATAAGCAAGGAAAAGAGAGATAGAATAGATATATGATCTAACCTAAAACCAGAGCTTGGTTTCTCTCTAAAATGGCTGAAACCTCTCAAGAATTTCCAACCTTGAGCCAAGAGAAGAGCCCATTCTCTTATACAACTTGTTAGGCTCACAAGCTAAGCAACCAGGGCTCATCCCTCCATACACGTATGGAGGGGAACAAGAGCTAAACAAATTGCCTAAAAATATCTCATAAAGCAAATTGTAAAGTGGTGGCAGGCAAAATGGTAATTTTGCCAAAAGGAGTGCTTGGAAACACACCAAATGCCGGTGGCCTCTAGCCACAGGTGGTATGTGGGGATGCCTCGAGGCATTCCCCGCCTCAAAGGCAAAACACAAGTGTTTGGTGCAAAACCAAACACAAAATACCAAGTTCGGAGGTCCTGAGGCAAGGCGCGCGAGCCGAGAACTCCGGGAACTCCAAACAAACACAAACATGGATAATCACCGAGTGTTCCAACGGTGACGTCCAAGTCTTGAGGATGGTCAAAAATGGGGTGTCTACAGTTGCCCCTCTTTGACAGAACTCGGAAGTCATAACAATGACGGGAGTGAATGTCAACGCCCAGAGACGACCCATTTTTGACAAGGCCGAAGACTTGGACGAACATGCAAGACAAAACAAGGTACGCGCCCGAAGGCAGGGGCAAAATGCAACTGAAAATGCAAGAAGCCGGGCATAACTTATGATCATGCAAAGGAAGCTGTAATGAAGCACACATGCAACAGTTATAAGCTAGCATACGCCGATCTACACTACGATGCAGAAAGGATGTAAGAGAATTATGCAATTCTCAAAACGTCTCACACGGAGGATACAATACCTGTGCGGCTCGCCTGGTTTCATCAGCGGTAAATGAACCGTACATACAATATCGTGCCTGAAAAGAAAGCAAACTTAACAGGTACAATATTGTCAGCCATCTACATGGCAATGCGAAATGCAAAATGATATGCAATATATACAAAATGATGTATGAATGCAAATGATAATGCAATGCAAACGAAACTATGCAAACTATATGCAAAGCAATTGAATCATGATTCAAACCGGAGCGGTTCGAATCCACACTAATGTCAGATAGATTGATGGAAGTAACAAGTCCGTCTACCATAGAAAAGGTGTCGAAGCTTCTGGCGCGAAAGCGCACGTAACTATGAGTAATGTAGACAGACACAAGAACAAGTATTGGGTGGATTGACATAAGTGGGGAAACGACCCGCTGAGGAAAGAATAATGATCCTAATGATGGATGCAACAATTACACTACAATGCAATAGAAATGGATTATGGCGCGCGGGCCAAACCGTATCTCGCCTAGGAAAGGCATGGACACATACAAGCCATGTCTAACACAGAAAAGGGTGCCGCAACCTCAAACCAACATACCAACGTGGAGTAGGCGCGATACACGAGCAGAACTATGCTTTAACATGAGAAGTATAGGCACATACCAGACCAAGCTCAACAAGGAAAGGCGCAAGCCATAGATGGGAGATGATGCAGTGGATGCATGCAACTACAATGCACTGGAAATGGATATTTACAGGAAATGCATGACATATGCACTATACTATAATGGAATGCATGACATATGCATTTTTTTTTTGATTGATTTTTTTTGAAATGCATGACATATGCGATATTTACAAATGATGCATGAAATGCATGGTTTTTTTTTTTTGAAATGCGCATGATGCATGACATATGCTGTATTTACAAATGATGCATGATAATGCACTATGATGCAATGACTGCGATTGCAGTTTTCCCTATTCTCCAATCTGGCGGTACACTAGGTTGGTTCAAGATCCGCACTGAGGCGTAAACACGCCTCAACCTATGGGGCTTCCATACAGATTTCAAGCCGAGGGTACACCCCCTGGGTATTTAAACCAGACTTTAGTCTCGGAAATTCCGAACCTTTGCGTTCTAGGCATAAGCCGTTCAAACTCTAGTTTTCACCGTCCCCCTTTGGTCTCCTAGGAACTCACCGCAAACACAGACAGGTGGCTTTACCAGACCACCGGAAGTCGTTCGGGCACGACAAACACCGAAGGAATTGCATCTTCAGAGGATTTAAGGTCTCCTAGACCATATGCAATGCATGACAATGCATGTTTTTTGTTGTCTTTTTTGAAATGTGCGGCAACACGCGGCTTTACGAATGCATGACAATGCAAGAATTGAGATGCGGTGCACAAGTCAGTGTGACATGATGCATGCCGAATGCAATGAAGTGCATATCTTAACGCACCGAAGGTTTTGCGCCTCCCGAGGATTTAAGGTCTCCTAGATCGTGCGTGTTTAAGGTCTCGCCAGACCGGGGGGGGCAACTGCTACACAACACTTTAAGTGCATACGATGCAAATGAGACATGCACACGGATGCAAATGGGGCGAATGAGACGTGTGTGTCTCAAAAGATGGAAAATGGAGTGCAATGAGGGTGCGCTAAACGGCGCGATGAAATGCATGCCAACTGCAATGAGGGGCAACTTAACACACCGAAGGTCTCGCACCTCCCGAAGGTTTAAGGTCTCCTAGACCCCGGGGCGTGGTTTCAAAATACGCAGCTTATTGAAATGATGATACCTGACAATGCATGGGCCAAAGGTTTTGCACCTTCGAAGGATTTAAGGTCTTCTAGACCGTACGTGTTTAAGGTCTCGCCAGACCAGACGGGGCAACGATACAAAGCATAAATGCATGATGGTGCTTGTAATAAAGCACGTGACAATGCAGTCAAGCGGGTTTAAGGTCTCGCCAGACCGCGCGTGTTTTTGGTCCCGCCGGACCTTGCGTGTTTTTGGTCCCGCCGGACCTTGTTCGTAAAATGAAATGCTCATGAGGCATGCATACCTTGTTTGGTGGAAAATGAAATGCAAAACGAGGCACACGTACCTCGAAATGTAATGAAAATGCGAAATGAGGCACGCATACCTCATTTGATGGAACATGAAATGCAAAACGAGGCACACGTACCTCGAGATGGAAAATGAAATGCAAAATGAGGCACGCATACCTCGTTTTGATGGAAATGCAAAATGAAACACGTGAAGAAGTACACCTCGCATGAATCGAAATGAGATGCAAGATGATCGAGAGTACGACACGCATGTCACACGACAATGCAAAACGGTGCAAGTCGCAAGGGACGTGCAGGATGGCGTGCTTCAATGCGCCGGACAATGTGATGGATGCGCGTGACGCACACGGGGGAACTTTGAATCTTTATAAACGATAAAAGGATACAAAAAGGATATAGTCTTCGCTTGAATTTGAGTGCCACGCACGGTAGACACAGTCCGAAGTCAAAACGGAGGCCGGTTGAGCATCGAAGATGCACTTTCTTGCACTTTCTTGAGCTATGAAGACCCAAAACTCCTCAATTTGCCTAAACAAGGCCTTGGGAACACCACCGGCTGGGTGGGAAGGCTACCGGCTGCCACCGGCTGCCTAAACTCATTCACCGGCACAATAATGTGCCGACCGGCACAAAATAGTGCCGACCGGCCAAAAGTTGCTGATCGGGGGCAGTTTTGCCATTTCGACTTGGGTCTTTTAAAATAGGGTTTTAAACCCTATTTCCTTACTCCTCCACCGCCGAAAAACTTCTCCCTCTCTCTCTAGAGTCTCTTTTCCTCCTCCTTCGCTCATTTCTTTGAGTTTTCGCGCCATTTTCGTCGTCCGATTCGCGAAGTTCACCGCGTTTCGGACATTTCCATCCAATTGAAATCTCGTTTCGGGGTCTCTTTTGCTATTTTCACCTTTTTGGGACTTGTTCCCCTTGATTTTCTCTTCATTTTCGTGCCTTTTCACTTTCCGGCTTTTCCGGCCATTTCCGACCCTCCTGGGTTGACCGTCTCGCTAACTTTTCATATTCCGAATTTTCCTTTTTCCGCTATTTTCGCTACCACTACCATGGCGGACGACGTTCGTCATGTCGGGACTACCTCGGATCATGAGATGGTTCCCGGGGTGGAGCTCCTCCCGCTGAGCGAGCGTCCATTCGACCCGGCGACCTTCCGCCCGGCCATTCACATGCTTCCGCCAGACGGACTCCGCCACTTTCGCGGTTTTGACAGGCTCGACCCGAGCTTCACGCTGAGCCGACCTCGCACCTCTCGTTCGGGCGCCCGAGGTAACCCTTTTCTACTTTACTTTCGCAATGTAGAATTGTAAACATCAACCGCCATAGCCGACATAACGCTAATTGCTTAGCTTTAATACATCAGATCAGAAGTTAATCGAGACAACTTCACAACCGATATTCCGCTTAGGACCGAGACACATGCACACACACCGCACTATTTCAATCACCCAAACACGCGACAATCAGATTTCATCGCAAACTCACCGATACCCTAGATTTATTTGAATCAAAACCCGCACACATGCTAGATTTATCTTGAATCGAACCACTCGAACACGCCGACGATATATGCAGTAGTTCACCGTAAGTTTATTGTGACCGTTATCCGCTTGAATCAAAAATGTGCACACATGCACCATATATCAGTATGTCGCCTCACAAACATATCGACACATCACAGGTCGTATTCCACCGTAGTACACCGAAACCCGATATTGGCTTGCATCTGAAAAACGTACACACGTGCACCATGCTTGCACTGCACCACTCAAAAACACACTGACGCATCACATATTGTAGTTTATCAGAGGCATACCGACCCGGTTTCGCTTAAAAAAACGCACGCATGCTAGATTTGTATTGACTTTAACATGTTTCCTCGTAATCGTATTTCATTTTGCTTTGCAACCATTTGTTTGTAACAGGAGATTCCCATACCATCCACGGTATGGGAATGTTTCGCCGGGATTGGTACTGAGCTTTCCCGAGGCAAATGACACATCGTGACGAGGCGGGCTTCGGCTCTTCGCAGGGATCTGACGGCTTATCGCTCGCAGCCTCTCCTCGCCTTGGCGGAGAGGTGGTGGGACACCATCGATTCATTCCACCTATCGGCGCATCGGGGACATGACGATGACCCCTTATGACTTCTCGGTGCTCACCGCATCGGGTTGGGGTGATCCGATCCCTTTGACACCGATATGGACGAGTGGATCGCCGCCGATTTATTTACCGGCGCTCCGCCCTTGCACGCCCGTGCTTTGTCCGCTATTCTTGGTTCGAGGTACGCTTCGGTGCAATTTCTTCGCTGACGCGTCGATGACCGAGGTGGCCGTGGAGCAAGATGCACGCGACTTCTTGATGTTCTTGTTGGGACCACCCTATTCGCCGACCGGCGAACACTGCCTCTTTGCCTACTCAACGACCGGTGGACGTCCGGATGTCTTATGCGCTTCGACCGGGTGGTGTACTCGCCACCCTTTACGGGTATATGAGCTCGCCTCCGTGGCAATGCGCTTGCTTGGGGCTACCGCGAGCTTGGGAGGTATGTCTTCTTCGCTTTTCATTTCGTTACAGACTTTTTGTACTCAGACTCGCACACATCGTTCCGCTTTACACTTATCAGATAATCAGGCACACGCACACACATATCTTGAGCATCGACCGCATAATCGCTCACATCAGACACTCGCTTCAATACACCGCACAACACACGGCCCGCTTATTTCGCTTTATTCAGATTCGCTTCGATAAATGCTCGACATTTGTCTTGCTTGTGGGTCTATGCCTACTTTCCTGTGCTAGAGCCAAGACGAGACGGAGACTCCTCTGGTCGCCCCTTTCACGCCGCCACGACGGAGGTGTACCCGAGGTCATGGAGACTTTCAGCTTTTTCGCCGCTACTTTGACACCATCACCCCGCCGAGGTATGTTTTACTTGCGCTCATTTAAGCCGTTTTCCTCAGATATTTGCAATATCAAGAGGCGGTAAATCAGATTTCAAATTCAGATCACCGGCCCATGGGCTTTTGCCGGCGATAGTTCGATCGGTTTGCTTCGCGATCGAGACCTCGCTACGGATTTTCCGAGGGTCTTGGCCTGTCGGGCTAGTACTGGGTGAGCGCTTATGCCGCACTCGTGGTTACCTGAGCAGATAGTCCCGAGCATCCTCCCGAGCATATGAGGGACACCGAAGCGTTTCATCACGAAAGCGGATGGCGGGCTACACCATCGGCTGGGAGGCAGCCGGCTTCAGGGGCGAGGGCGACTACTCAGAGTACGTCCCGACCTTCATCATGCGGCCGAGCGGTGGTCACGAGCCGAGCCAGAGAGACCACACGGCGAGGGCAGAGCGGAGAGAGGAGTGAGGCAGAGGGGGAGCAGGGGACGAGGACTGGCCGCCCGCTTTGCCTACTTTACTATCTTTCCGAGGGTCGGATGAGGCGACCTATCAGATCCCCTTTGCTCCTCTCCCGGCTGGTCATGAGTTTGTTGGTATCCTCGACTTACCTCTGGTATGTATTACTGCATTTCTGTACAGTCATTTTATTTCAGTTCAGTTCATTTGATATTCCACAGAATATTGATGCATCTAATACTTTTGCAGTTTCCTCCGAGTACACCCTAAATATTGAGCCGAATGCCTCCATGGCGAGGATGCCGCAGTTGCACCTTCGAGTTCCTAGCCTTCTATGGCCTTCCGGTATGTTTTCTTCGTCA
This sequence comes from Camellia lanceoleosa, assembly GCA_025200525.1. Lineage (NCBI taxonomy): Eukaryota > Viridiplantae > Streptophyta > Magnoliopsida > Ericales > Theaceae > Camellia > Camellia lanceoleosa. Next base: position 52,526,220 of record CM045770.1, on the reverse strand, counting down.
TAGTTCCAAACTATATACAAACTGCTTTGCATAATCTGATGTATAACACAACATCTGATAAACTGTTCATAGTACTTGGCACATCAGATTTATCCACAAAGATTCTCGTGACCGATAAATCGCTACGGATTCACACACTGTACTCATACACTGCATTCTGATCCGATAAACTGCTCACGGCATTCACATTAATCGTACTCTCGTATTGATAAATTGCTTTATGTATACCGATGCATTTGCTTTTGTACTTTTCACCTCCCTTCCCGAGTCCTTCCGAGGTGACGGCGCCCATCCGACCTCCCATTTCTACTGGATGGCAGGATATTCCCCGACCAGAGGGGCGCAATGGCGGGAGCAGCCTCACTGCCCAGCTTGGTGGGATGGCGAGTCGGAGGTGGAGGCCTCTCGAGGAGGAGGCCGGGGCAATGCCTGGCCCTCGACAAATGACACTTCGACGATGCTCTGTGCTTCTCGCCCAGAAGAGGGCGAGGACGGATCCCGTGAGGCCATTGATGATGATGATGACCTGCACTTTTGTTGCTTTTTCTTTCTTTTTCTTTTCTTGTACTTTTCTCTTTTTGGTAGATAGAGTACTATGTACTGCCGCAGGCAGGTTTTTGCTTTTCTCAAACGCTGTATTTGGAAAAGATGGTATGAAATGAAACAAACTTTTGGTCTAAGAAAAAAGAGTGTTACATTTGTATATTTCATATCCTGCACTGCATTGCATCATATTACACCTCAAATGTAAACGATATTGATCTGTTGTCTGACAATTGAACACTTGTACTGTAATAATCGGATAACCAACCAACTAGACAGCAAAACAGCTCATACAAACCACTGCTCAAAACTGGGTTCACAACCCATACTCTGCTAGGGACTAATCTGCTGGAGATTGATTTGCATACAGCCCATAACACAGCATTTGGTTCATTCTGCACACAGCGAACCCTGAACAAATAGCCCCAATCTGACAAGACGGATCACAAAACTGATACGGTTGCAGTTGAAACACACTCGGAAGTCCCAAATTTTTCCCTTCCTTCTCTTGCTTTGCACGAATGTAGAGAATGGCAAAGCATTCTGAGCACAAGCGATTACCTTTTGGAAGAAGACGGGTTTTCAACCGGGGTGTCGAGCCTACCACAGAACACGGCGAGACAGACTCAAACAAAGAAACAAAAGGCACACGATCTAACACAACGAGACATACTTGGAAAAGACTTAAAGCCAAAATTGAGACCGACAAATCAAAAGACACGACACACGGACGTGTTTAAAAGAAGAAACCTCAAATTTCGAGGAGCCAGTTCCTCCGGGTATACCTCCCACCCTTTCTGATTTGTGATACTCGCATCGCTCGGCCCTCAGGCTCGGTTTTTCTCTCAAAAACCCTTTTCTCACTTTTCTCTCAACTTACTCCTCTCTATTCTTTATTCTCTCATCTTGCATCCCTCCCCAGGGTGAATGACAGATGAATAGGAAGTCGCGGGTTCACACTCAACGCTGTTAGTTCACGGCTATTCCTTCCGCGGATAGAGCGCCTGTTGGGAAGGATATTAACGGGGGGAAGACAGGGGGCCCGACTCAATCAGGCCCTTAGTTCGTCATTTCGACCATTTTTGTTTTCTTTTGACCAAAATGAGAGTTGGATTACCAAAATGAGAGTTGGATTAACACACTTACTCGATTTTTGATTTGAAAATCATGCGAATCAGGCTGTGAGCACTGAAAATTCTCCTTTTTGGGTCCAAACATGGTCCAATTTTGAAAGCGAAACAGTTTTCGAGAAAATAAGTCATCCTCAGTAAAAATTTTCAAAAACTATTTTTGCAGACAATCAATGCTCAACGAGCGCGGAACTTACCCTCGAGATATGCAAACTCGGATCGGAGGCAATGGAAAATTGCCCCTGGCTTAAAGGGGGGGGAAGGCAACGAAAAGTTGCCCCTGGTTTGAACGGTAACTCAGGGCAACTTATGGCAATGGATGGCAACGGAAAGTTGCCCCTTGTTTGGATGATCTTGCGGCATGTTGTAACCAGTCTTTGTCGATGACGATCGGACCCTCGGACGCGGAGAAGTCGAAGATGGCTTGAATCAATATATGGACACAGTCACCTGGAAGGTGTTAGCGGTTTGGCTTCAAGATGAAGTTGGTCACGTAATTCCGGGTTGCTGCAATCAAGATATCGGATTCGGAGAAGGCAAAAGTGATCAAAACCATGACATGGCCTGAGACGCTATGGAAGCGTTGGGGGCTGGACTTCAAGATGAAGTTGCCTACGTATCCCAAACATGGGAATCAAGCCTTACGTAGTTCCGGTTAAGGTACACTCGGGTATTTTAACCTTCACTATTTTTAGGCTCTAACTTTTGCCAAGGTGCCCAATGCGGGTTTTCGACCTTGCGAGCTATGTTTTTCTTTTTCATTCTTTTTCTTTCCTCTTTCTTCTTCTTCTTTTTTTTGCATTTTTCTTTTCTTTTGTATTTTTTGTATTTTTCTTTTTCTTTTGCTTTCTCTTGTATTTTGCTCTAGCTTTTGCCTGGGCTGCCCTTCCGGGTTTTCGGTCCAGCGAGCCTCTCAAAGGGTAAAAGTGTAGCTCGTCCATGCCAAATGGTTTTGAGATTGAAGCCTCTCTGTATCTAGGAGAACGGCTATTGTGTTGATTTGCAGAAAGGTCCATCACGGCTACTTCTCGAGCTTTGCTTAGTGGGATCTGATTTTCCTGATCGGACTCTGATGCGTCTTGCTCGAGTCGCTTCAATTGGGCCACACAGCGTCTCATGGCACTGGTCGTTTTGCAGACTTGGTTTTGCAATGATGAATCGAATCTCGAGGCGGAGCGACCCTAGGTCGCACCATCTCAAAAGCGGTTCCACACAGGTCTTCGCGAGACTTGCGCAAAATGTTTTGTTTTTGAAAGTTTTTAAGAAAGCGACAAATCGCTCATGTTGAAGATAGTTGTAGACACCCCATTTTTGACCGACCTTGAGACTCAGACGTCGCCGATTGAGCGCTCGGTGATGTTGCATACTGTGCTCGTTCAGAAGTCTCGCGGCAGGCGCCTGCCTCCGGACTTCCGAACCCTCTTCTCTACCTTGTCTCGGTTTGCGAACCAGGCTCGGTTTTCTCTGTTTTCTTTCCTGAGGGAAGGGAGTGGTCCCGTAGACCATCTCCTGGTGGCCGTGAGCTAATTTTCGTGGCCGTAGGCCATTTTGCCAATTTCGGAGCCCGGTCCCCGGTTTTCGGTACCGTCAGGCCGTGTGCCTCGGCTCGGGACCGCCCAACCATCTCCGATATCTCCGGTTTTTGGCATGCACCTCTGTTTCATAGTTCCGAGGAACCCTGGGGCCCCTGATGCCCACTTCGTGGTCAGATGCCACTTCCGCCTATAGCGGTTTTGGACTCTGAATCGCGGTTTTGGTCCCGAGCATTCATTTTGCATCGCTTTTCTCGATTTTTGGCGAGAACCTCTGTTTTGTCATGCCGAGGGACACTGGGGTCCCAGATACCCACTTCGGTGCCGAACACCACTTCCGGCACCCGCAGCGCATTTTGGGGATCCCGAATTGCTCGGTTTTGGCCCCGAACGTTCAGTTCTCATTAGTTTTTGTTCAAATTTGGCAGGTACCTCTGTTTCAACACCGGAAGATCATCGGGGTGGGAGGCCAGCAATTATCCCAGATAACCAGTTTCGCTCTTTCGGCGCCCGTTTTGCTCACTTCCGGGCCAATGTTGAACACCCTGGGCATATTTTCTTCCAACCAAAGCTACATATCTGTGATCAGGGGATATGGGAGGACACTTTGGTATGGTGGTCGGCCAGAAACTGTGGGTTTCATTTTTGGGCCTCTCCTTCAAGCTCTATGTTGTGACTCTTGGTTCAATGTTGCCAAATTCCAACCTTGGAACCTTGTTCTACACATATGGGAGGACACTTTGGTATGGTGGTCGGCCAGCAATTGTTGGTTTCATTTTTGGGCCTCTCCTTCAAGCTCTATGTTGTGACTCATGGTTCAGTGTTGCCCAATTCCAACCTTGGGGCCTTGTTCTACACACATGGGAGGGCACTTTGGTATGGTGGTCGGCCAGAGATTTTACTGTTCATTTTCTTGGGGTGGCCGGTCGGCTGAAAGTGGTGGCCGACCAGGGGGGTGGCCGGCCACCTCCCGTAATCTACTGGCCAGCTTTACGCTTCAACTCTTACAAATGTCCTGATATTTTGTTAAATATCTCCCCCATCCGGGGGATATTTTGGGAGGGAAAGCTTGGATGCTTTGCCCTCCCCTTTTACACCTTGTTTTGCCTATTTAAAGGGACCATCAGCTCCTTTTTCAAGGTTACAAAAATTGTCTTCAAGAACACTTAAGCAAAAACCCTAATCTCCATAGCCAAAACCTTCAAAAAAGCTTCAAGTCTTGCTTGATTTCTTCACCAACACCTAGCCTCACCATTCCAACTTCGATTCCAGCAGCAAGGAAGTGTTCTTCAGAGGTCAAGAGGCTACAAATCCAAGCCAAGAAGCAAAGAAAGACAAGTCTTCAAGGGTAAGTCTTCAAAACCAACTTTTAGGGCTTTTTCTTGATTCATTTCTCTACTCCAATTGGTTGAGAATTGGGGCTCCGACCCCTACTGGTTTGTGCTCATATTGAGCCCTCTATAACATTGTAGAAGGGCTCAACTTCATTTGGTGCTTATATATACTAGTTCCTTCAATATTCATCAAATTTGTCACATTTTTGCATGCTAAAATTGACCTATTTGTGTTTGTTTTTAGGGGTCCGACCCCTACTGGTTTTGTGCTCATTTTGAGCCCCTCTACAACATTGTAGAAGGGCTCAACCCCATTTGGCCATTGTATATACCACCTCCTTCAAATTTCATCAAATGTGCCACATTTTGTATGCAATTTTTGACCTATTTCTATTTGTTTTTGGGACTTCGACCCCTACTGACTTTGGTCTTATTTTGACCCCCTTTACATGTCTCATTAAGAAAATTTTGTCATTTGGTGTGTGCTTTGCATGTCTCTTGTTATAGCCTTTTTTTGGTTCGCGTGCCTGTGGGCGCGTATTTCGAGGCACTTCGGTCTTATCCGACTTGCATCTCACATCGTGACCTCAGTTTGCGTGTCCATATGCACGCATTTCGAGGCACACTCTGTTTTATCTGATTTGCATTCCGTATGCCATTTCCTCGGATTGCGTGCCTGTGGGCACGCATTTCGAGGCATTTTATTTTAGTCTCATTACACATCGTATTTCATATCATCTCATGCTTGTATGCCATTTTCTCGGTTTGCGTGCCCGTGGGCACGCATTTCGAGGCATCTCATTTTCATAGCATTGTGCATGCTATATCATATGTTAGTTGCATTTCATGCATATCATGCATATTGCACGGGAAACGAGGCACGTTTCGTACTCCGAGTAACGGAACGGGTCTCAATTCCCAAGTCACCGACACTCCGGATCATCCATGATGGAGTTAGGTCTGCATTCATCCTATATTGAGTTGTGCAATTCGGCTCCTCGGCCATCATGCATCGGTATGCGTGATTGGTGGCACGAGGATCGAGGCATGCATATATTTGTGAAATACCGCTCGTGCCCTTTTCCCCGCTCTCTGCAGCAAAATTCAGAGTTTAGCAACTTCGAGTCGGACGCCAAGATTTCAAGAAATATTGCCAAGAGGCTAATCGGGCATCCCAAAGGATTTCACAGCAAAATGACCAACAAGCATCTATCGAAGCAAAGCGATCGGCTTGCACGCCCGATTCGCTTTTATTAATTAATTTGTCAATTAATTAGAATTTGTATATTTATTCGGACTGTATTATTCGGACTGTATATTTATTCGGACCCTCTGCGCGATGGCATAAATGTAATAAGTGTGGGTGAGTGTGTTGTATGTCTTCCAACCCCACGTCTTTCTCCCTTTTATTTACCTGCTTACGATGGTTAGATATAGGGCATATTTCAATTAGCATACAGCATGACAGCATGTTTGCATCATTCATCTGTTTTGCACGCACCGGGCTCGGCGCATCATACAAACTGCATTTGTATTTCAATTCCGAATTGAATACATGCTAACTGTAGCATCTCATATACCATGTTTAGAATAGCCGAGCCTGCTATAGTTTGCATTTTTGCGTGTGTTGCATTAGGCATTTTCGCATATTTAGGATTCATGCATGATTTCTAATCAGTTTTCTGTTTTGGCTGGGAGTACTCGGTAAGTTTTATGCTTTAGCATTCTTGCATGTGTGTGAGTGTTGCCATGATAGCATGCTTACCGCTTACCATGAGGCTATGTGTTTATGTGATATAACTGCCTTGAATGCCTGTGGGTGGAGGTTGAGTTATCTGAATTGGAATGATTCATCAAATGTGAGTTTTAAGCCCACTAGATAGTGGCAAAATCATTGTTTTCTTAAGCCCACCCGAGGGTGGCAAATCCGCATGTTAGCCTACCTGAGGGTAGCACCATCACACCATTTTCAAACAAACAAACATGAAATGTTTTGTTCCAATTCAGACGGCCCAGTCTATACTTGTTTGCTGCGAGCATCACATAGTAATCCTAGGCTAATAACCGGAATAAGAACTCACAATGTTTTCAAAAACAGATATCATGGTTAGTAGAGGCCGGTCTTTGACCGGGCGAGAGGGGGTGCTCACGATGTGACCTTCCCTAATCGTACCCAAGTTCCCGAGCCAACTTTGGTGATGACGGACACGTGGCCTTTTGGCACCGAGTCAGGGTTTCCTAAATTTCCCATTTTAAATATTTAGGTGGCGACTCATATCCGCAAAGCAGTCCATGTTTGGCACTTCTTTCAAAAAATCTGTTTTCCTTCAAAACGATTTGCCGGATTTGGACTCTTTGGTTCAAGATTGACAACCGCAACAAAATCGAGTCCGAACTGTAGCGAGGTCCCTCGCGGGCGTTGTTACAATAGTGTGGAACCAGTCTGGATCAGGCCAGGGTCTTTCTCAGTACTCACGCTGACAAGCATGATTTCATTCATTAAGGGCTTAGCATGCCTCTCTTTCTCTCAAAATGGTCAAAATTTTGCGAAAACCCGAGAGATTCCTCCTCTTTGTTTTTATCACCGCGGTGTTGAAAGGGTTTTATGAAAAGCTTCGTCATTGTGACAATGTTCAAAGCACAAGAGAGTAGCGAAAAGCACTATCATTCCATTCACATCTCTGGCGTGGTTGGTTCAATAGTAACCAATACGGACGTGATAGCCACAAATTGTTTCATTCAAATTTGTTGGCATAACTGCTCCTCGGAAACAAACCCAAACAACAAAAGCAACTAATTGAAAGACAAAAGCGGTGTTTGAGGCAACAACCCGAAATCACCGGTATACTATACAAAGGGTGACTCATTACAACAAGACAGACCTTGTAAGCAAAAAATGACTCAATACAGAGAGCAGACTCAAAAACAAAACAAAAATGACTCGACACTCGAGTCGATTTACAAAATTAGCATTGGCGGTGCTCAAAAATGCGTGCCAAACGCCATATCCAAAATGTACGGATATTGCCCGCAGCTTGAATCCCAATTACATACTGCGATGTCGGTGTCCTCGATCTGTGTCCTCACAATCCAAGAACTCAGAGTGGTGATTTGGCCGAGGTAGGCGGGAGGATGACCTTGTTATCAATCAAATCCTGTACCTCATGACGGAGGCGGAAGCAATTATCGCGGGCATGGCCATCTGGCGATGGTAATGACAAGATCTTGAGTGGCATCATGGCCTGCTGGAAGGGGTTTGGGGAGCGGCCTAGAATCGAGGGGTGTAAGATGCCCCTTTTTGGCCAAAATCAGAAGTGCCCTAGACAAAGGCATGTAGAGAGGATGGAAGACCCTGCGCCCTCGGGGCAGGTACTTTGGAACCTGAGCACTCTTGCTAGATGAACTAGCGAATGGGTCAGCGGGTGCGGCTTTGGGTTTCTGATTCTTTCCGGATGCAAGGCTGGGAGTGGGAAGAACCTTTTGGCATGGCCAGGCCTATCCCGATTCTCTCGATTGATTTGGGCGCCCTCGGTAGAGTAGGAAAGCATCCTCCAGCTTTTTGTCGAATCGCAGATATCTGTTGCTTGTTCATTCCCCCTTTCAAAGCCTCCTTGCCACGAGCTTGTTCGATAAGTCGGCGTCTGCTTTCATCTCACCTTTGTCTCGACCTCACTCGGCTGGTCTAGAACTTGGTTTCTGTCGTTGCCACAGTTGGAGGCCATCTCCTGTTGGTGAGTTCAATCACTGGTCGTCAGTAGTGGGGGCTCTGGGTACAAAGCCTCCCAAGATATGATGCAAGTGGCGTAACAGACATCCCATAGGCGAGATCCGCTACGGACCTTTGAAGATCACCTATCATTCCCATTAGTTCAAAGTAGTAGGCTCGAGCACGATATAGGTGAGGGTCCAAATTGGGTGTGCGGCGACACAGGCGGATCGGCATGTCAACAATAAGAGGCTTCATCTTGTGGGGTGGTTCCTTGACTCATTGCAGCCGTCATGACCACAATTTCTTCTGAGTTCTGCGTCATGTTCGGTCTTGCCTCAGCAAGGAGAAGACACTAGCTATTCTGACTCAACTCTTTGAATCTCTGAACTGAAACGGAAAACAAGCAGTATTTCAGCCCCAAACAGATCAAACACGGGTGTAGTCGAACAACTGCACTCTACTACTGAACACTGTTCCCCGAAGTCACTGTCCCAAATCTGAATCTGACACCCGCAGATATAACTGATTTACAACAACACTGATACTGGTGCCCTCAGGCCTGACACCCAAATTTTGCAAACTGATATGCGCATTCCCTGTAGAGATACACTCTAAAAGCACATAGCATGTAAAAGAGAGCCAATACACCCCTGTGTTGGGGTAGGGTTTCCTGTCTATTTTGTCAGAGCTAGGGTTTTACTACGCACTTGCGGTTTCAAACAACCTAAAATCGGGTAAGCAACTTTGTCCTAGTTTGGAATGGTCACTATGGATTCGAATATGCACTAGGTCGAATGGTCAAAAAGGGTGCCCGGTAAAACCGGGTTTGTGTTCTATCTTGGCAGAGCCATAACCTTATGGACATGTCTTGACAAGACAAGCCTCTGGCAAACCGCTCAGGAATAGCAGATGGCCAACACGGTGTCCTAGGTGCACCAATGCACATGCAATGCAAAGAGACACATAAGTGAAATCAAAACTGGATATCACGAGTTCGAGTCAAGCTCTCTAAATCTCGCCAGAGTCGCCAGAATCAGAATATCCCACGCTGAGGGACTCTTTCGCTTCTGATTCTAAATCTGAACCAAAGAGTCCAAATCCGGCAAATCGTTTTGAAGAAAAACAGATTTTGAAAAGTAGTGCCAGACATGGACTGCTTTGCCACATTATAGAGTCGCCACCTAAATATTTTTTAATTGGGAAATTTAGGAAACCCTGACTCAGTGCCGAAGGCCACATGTCCGTCATCACCAAAGTGGTCTTGGCTCGGGAGCTTGGGTACGATCGGGGAAGGTCAGCTATGAGCACCCCCTTTCGCCCGGTCCGAAGACCGACCTCTACTAACCGTGATATCCGATTTTGAAAACTTTATGCGTTCTTATTCCGATTATTTAACCTAGAATTACTATGTGATGCGCACAACACAAAAGTATGGACTAGATCGCCTAAATTGGAAATAAACATTGCATATCCGTTTTGTCTCGAAAAATGTGTTAGATTTTGCTACTCGCAAGTAGGCTAAAATACGGATTTCAATGAGCTATTCCAACTCAAGCAATCCAACCTCCACCCACAGGCATTCAAACAGTTTATCATGTAAGCATTTAGCCGCATGGCAAGCATACTGTCATGGCAACATTCACACGCATGTGGTATGCTAAAGCGTAAAATACTTACATCGTACTCCGTGCCAAAACAATAAGCTAGTTAGCAAAACATGCATGACCTAGTTCATGTTAAGTGGCTAATGCACCGCATACAGGAATGTAATCTAGAGTAGGCTCGGCTAACCCTAAACATGATATGTGAAATGCACGAGTAGCATGTATTCAATTTGGAATTGAAAATTGCAATGCAGTTTGTATGATGTACCGAGCCCGGTGCATATAAACAAATGCATGAATGCACGCATGCATTGCATAAGGTATGCTGAAATAGACGTGCCCTAATCTACCATTGAAAGCGGGTAAATAAAAGGGAGAAAGAAATGGGGGTTGGAAGACATACACCCACTCACACACACTTATTACAACTTTGCCCTCGCTCGGAGGGACCAAAAGAATAATACAAATTAATTAACTACGCAAGCTAATTAATTATTACAAATTAACTAAATTAATTAAATAAGATAATTAATCTAAATAAACAGTAAATCGCCTCGGGATGAGGGCCGAATGCGACACGCGCTCGAGACTGGCTCGGAATCGCACTGTCATGCACGGATTGCCTCTGTTTCCTCTGCTCTCCTCTTCAGAAAATTCCCAAAATCCCCGAAGCACCTCTCAGGGAACTGGGAAGTACCACCGGCTGGGACAGAGCACCACCGGCTGAAGGAGGAGGCCACCGGCACTGAATTAACTCATCGGCTGCAGATTGACTGCCGGTCGGCACTAAATAGTGCCGGTCGGCACAAAATTCCTGCAGAACCTGCAACTCACAGCAGCAGAGGGAAACAACATGCAAGGCGATGCAATTCAAGCCATTTATGCACCAAACACACTCCCTATCATGTTATTGACTCGAGGGGGCATGTGCCTCGGTTCCCGGACCACCAATCGCGCATTTTCATGCGTGATGGCCCTAAGAACCAAGAATGCAACTTCACTTTCAAATGCATGCAAAACACATAGGCACAAAAGGGTGCCAAACCTCTATCAAACTCACTTCAAGAGGCTTGGCATGCATGTCAATATGGTGCAATCCTAAGCATGCTATCTAGGATGCAGTATGGCAATACAATGCAATCATGCAAGTAAGCATACAAGACAAGCATGCGAACCAATGAAATGATGGACTTAGACATGAATTAGGCAACTCAAAAAGGCCTAAAATCAGTAGCCAAAATACCTACAATTGGGGACTAAACACACACACACACACATGCGCATGTTAAGGTACCAAACCCAAGGCATAAACAAGCAATATTCAAGCATACTTAAAGAGGCCAAACATGGACTAATAGCATGCATTAAAAGCTCTGAAATTCATGTTAAACATGATGCCAAATCATGCAATGAAGCATGCCAAACAATGCATGCAAATGGTCTTAGGCTTAAGGCAAGCCAATAGGGGCATTGAGCTACACCTATGCAAGGCAATTATGGCATGCACTTAACAACTCAAAACAGATTTTTAGCATGTCAAAATAGGCCTAAAGGACCACTTAGATGGCATCTAAGAAGCTTGGAATCTAAGGCATGCAATAAGGCGCAAACATGGAGCATATAACACAAGCTTAAGAAGTCACGAAGGAGCATGCAAGGTAAGCATACAAGCACACCAAATGGACTGAAATAGCATGCTAGGTGATTCCAAATCATCAAAACAATGCAAACAAAGGCATGCTACACATCCAAACTCTTAAGGCCAACAAGCCAAATGCAAAGGGGCTATATTAAACATGCCAAGATTGACCAAAATACTTATGGACAGACCTAAAACATGGTAATATGAGCACAAAATCTTCACAAACACAAGTCTAAAACATGCTAGAAATGAAGGCATACCACCTAAGCATGTTAAGACATAAAGAGGCATTACAAGGCAACTATACTAAGCATGCATAGGAGACCAAAACCAACTTGAAAACATGTTATATCATGGCATAATAAGCATGAAAAACAACTCAAACATGTTCAATACATACTCAAGCATGGTGCTCTCTCAAGAGGTAAAACTTGCCCTTTTCAAGGACATCAAGGAGAGGGGGTGGCCCTCCTTTCTAGGACTTTATGGCACCATCTCCACCTGAAATCCTCAAGATTTCAGTGATGGAGAGGCCCAAGCACACAAGTCCCGGATCTCTCCAAAATAGCACAAAAAGGGACCCTTTTCAAGGTCTAAAGGGGGTCAAACCTCCCCAAACCACAAAACACTCTTAATGTACAACCAAGAGGCTTAAAAGACAGAACTTTTATGTGCCAAACACTAAGCTCAAAAACTGTTATAAAGCAAGCAAAAGGAAGGTACAAGAATGGGGTAAAAAGAGAGTTAGTGTCTTACCCTTGAAGCCTCTTCAACAAAGATGATGTGTTGGCTTCCTTGAGTACCAAATCAACTCCAAAGCTTCAAAACAAACCTCTGGACCCTCAAGAACCAAAGGAAGGTGAAACACTAGGTGCTTGTGTGCAAAAGTGTGAACTAAAGCACCTAGTGTACTAAATAAGCAAGGAAAAGAGAGATAGAATAGATATATGATCTAACCTAAAACCAGAGCTTGGTTTCTCTCTAAAATGGCTGAAACCTCTCAAGAATTTCCAACCTTGAGCCAAGAGAAGAGCCTTCTCTCTTATAGAACTTGTAAGACTTACAAGCTAAGCAACCAAGGGCTCATCCCTCCATACACATGTATGGAGGGAAAACAAGAGCTAAACAGCTGTCTAAAAATATCTCATAAAGCAGCTGTAAAGTGGTCGGCAGGGCAAAATGGTAATTTTGCCAAAAGGAGTGCCGACCGGCACAAAATAGTGCCAACCGGCACAATATAGTGCCGGTGGAAACACCAGCCAGCCGGTGGCCTCTAGCCACAGCCGGTGGTATGTGGGGATGCCTCAGAAGGCATTCCCTGCCCCTCAAAGGCAAAACACAAGTGTTTGGTGCAAAACCAAACACAAAACAGTCAAGTTCGGAGGTCCTGAGGCAAGGCGCGCGAGCCGAGAACTCCGGGAACTCCAAACAAACACAAACATGGATAATCACCGAGTGTTCCAACGGTGACGTCCAAGTCTTGAGGATGGTCAAAAATGGGGTGTCTACAGCTTCTTTGAGTTCAAACCCTCCAAAACATAATTAAACTTGATATTTTAAGGGAAAACAAGATGAATGACCAAAATGTGAGTGAAATTAACACATGCATGGAAGAAATCTTAGATTTCAAACTCAAAACATGAAAATTTATACATGCATGCATGGATTGACTCTCATTTCAACATTTTAAGCTCAATGTACACATCTAAGCTTATAACCTCCATGAATCATGCAAGATAACACTGAAATACATGAATGAAAGGATAAAAATTCTACCTTAAGTCTTGTTCTTGCTAAGTTCTTGCTTAATCTTGAAGAGTGCATGCAAATCCTTGAATTTCTTCTTCAATTTCTCCCCTCTCTCTCTAGAATGGCTCTCCTCCTCTCTCTAAAATGTTTCGTCCAGATTTTTCCACTCACTCAAAGGCTGATGAAATGTTTTGTTGAATAAAAGAAGGCTCAAATGAGTTTTGTATGGAATGGGCCACTAGGTTGCAAAACGGTAAATAAGTCTAACTCTTTAATTAGCTTATTTGATCTAATTTAATCATACCATAAGGTTCTAAAAATTCCAATTAACATATTGGTGTAACCAATTTCGTTTTCGGATGCCGATAAGGCCTTTAATTTACAGTTTAACCATTAAACATGAACCGATTATTTAACGGTCAACAAATAGACAACCAATTATGGTGCAGATTACATATTAATCCCGTATTTAATCTTATTCACTTAATTAGCATCATTAATTACCGATTAATAGCTAATTACGGGTCGGGGTTATTACACACTCGGTCAGGACACCACTGATTTTGTGATGAAATGCGACAAATGCCAGCGCTTCGCTAACATCCTCCACGCCCCTCCAACAGAGTTGATCTCGCTTAGAAACCCTTGTCCCTCCGCTAAATGGGGAATCGATCTCGTGGGTCCCTTGCCGATCGGCAGGGGTCAAGTAAAGTTTGTCATTGTGGCCATCGATTACTTCACCAAGTGGATCGAAGTGGAACCTCTCGCCAAGATTACTGAGTCAAATACCACTAAGTTCATCTAGCAGTCCATTGTGTACCGTTTTGGGATTTCCCAAGTCATCATCTCCGACAATGGCAAATAATTTGACAACACCAAATTCAGGAAATTCTGCGCATAACTCAACATCAAGACCTGTTTTTCCTCCCCAGGCTATCCTCAAGCCAATGGTTAAGTAGGGGTCACCAACCGCTCCCTGCTGCAAATCATCAATACCAAGCTGGAGGCCGCCAAGGGCCTTTTGGTAGAGGAATTGCCCAACGTCCTTTGGGCCTATCGGACGACTGCCCAGACTCCAACTAAAGAGACCCTATTTCACCTAACATACGGTGCCGAAGCGGTAATCCCTGTGGAAGTTGGCCTACCAATGCCCAGAATCATCCACTACAATCCACACCTGAACGAAGACCTTCGGAAAGCCAACCTAGACCTAATCAAGGAATTATAAGAAATGGCAACCGTTTGACTAGCCTCATATCAACAAGAAGTAAAGAAGCACTATAATCGCAAAGTCCGACCGAGGGCGTTCACAGTGGGAGACCTCGTCTTACGCAAAGCCACTCTCACCACCAAAAACCCAACCGAGGGAAAGCTAGCAGCTAAGTGAAAAGGCCTTTACATCGTCAAAGCAAGATCCCGCCCAGGCACATACCGTCTTCAAGATATGAAAGGCAGAGACCTTCTCCATCCATGAAATGCCGAACACTTGAAACACTATTTTCAGTAAAGCGGTAGTCCCTGCTGTTTGCTTGATTTACATTGTTGTATGTTTTATTTTGGTGATTAGGACACTTGTCTATTTTGGCTCTTGCCATGCCATGCATGCATTTATAATCACATGACTATGACAACAATTCAAGATTCCCATTGTTTGTGTCATGCCTTAATCCAAAATTAAACAAAATTGGCTGCGTTAAACATAGCCTCAGCTAGACTGAACATGAAGAACTCAACAGATCAGAATAACCCTTATCATCGCTACCGATAACCACCGACATCGTTAATCGAGTCTCGATAATGACCGATAATCGGATGAATAAAATCTTGATCGATCGATCGAAATTGAACCTGAATTGACTGAGTATATCTATTGTATTGCATATTCTATCTGTTTGATTGATTATTTATCTGTTCGTGTTTTATGTTTAAACTGCTAATTGAAGGCCTTGTCGGCGGCCAAATCTAAAATTGATTGGTGTTCTGTGATCCTTAGATTTTATGTGATTTAATGGTATATTTATCTAAAATGTGATTAGGAATGATTAAACTAGATTAAATTAAGCCAAATCAATAGAGTCGCCTTATTTACGGAATTGCCATTGAGTGGGCCTTAGTTTATTCTTATTACTTGAGCCTTAAACACCTAATCAAAACATTCCCTTCAACCATTTTGAGTGTTCAACCGACATTAGAGAGAGAAGGGGGAGAATTGAGAGGGATTTTGGCTATAATTTGATGATCTTGAGGAAATTGAAGCATAAGTTGGCAAATTGAACTTCTACACTTGTAATTGAAGACTTAGGTAAGAGAATTCAACTCTCTAATTGTGAGTTTAAGCTAATTCTTGCATGATTTATGCATCATTCTAGAATTAAGTCATGTTGTAGCTCATACATGGTGAATTACACTAGAAATCATGCATGCATGTTTGAATTGGTGAATTTTGAGTTGAGTTCATGACAAATTGTACATGCATGCTCATGTTTAAGCTTAAGTCCATGATTTCACCATGCTCTTGAAGGAATGAGCTCATTTGAACAAGCTTTGGAGCTTTAATTTGGTTTAAAACTCATGCGTGACATGTTTGAATGTTGTTCTTGAAGAATGGTTGGAAATTGGGTTTGAATTAAACACCCTTGGGCTTTGATTTCTTAAATTGAGTTTTGAAACATGTTATTCTATGTGTTTGAAAGAGTTTTCCAGGAAATGGGCCCAAGAGGATCGAATTGGGAGCATCAAATTTGAGTTTTGAATTTAGAACACAAACCTGGATTTTTCCAGATTTTTGCCTTCCGCTCGAGTGGGAGAAGTAGCGTTCGAGCGGGAAAATCAAGCTCCTAGTATTTTTCACTGTAGTGCAGTCCGCTCGAGTGGGGGGGAAGTTGACGCTCGAGCGGGTACCTTTGTTTGCTTGTCCGCTCGAGCGGGACTCTGTTTCACTGAAATTTCTGAAAATGTTTTCTAAGTGCATCTTTGCATCCTCTTTCCATCCTGGGCATTCCTAGGGCATATTTAAGGCATCTTAAAGAGGATATAGATGTAGAACACATCGAGGCAAATTTAGGGATTAAGCTATTATCTTTCCCAATTGTGTAACTTAGAGTGTGTTCAATCTGTTAACTGTATAGTGTTGGCATTTCGAGGAGACGCTCTAGCCTATTGTAGCCCAGAACTCTGTGAGTAACAATTGTGTAAAGATATATTCAAAATGATTATCTTCTGAATACTGAACCGAATCTTTCGAATCGATATTGTTATTGAATGAATGTATGTCCTTTATTTCAACTGCATCGTGGCATCCTTAGCACCTACTATTTATCTTTATTCTGAGAGATCTTCGGTTCCTTGTGGAACCACTATCACATCGATCGATGGCCATCATTACGCTAGGTCTTTTAAGACCTCATCATATCGATGTGCTAATGGATGTACCACATATGATCAAGCATCGTCTTGAGCAATCGATATCTTGATTGCATTGAACTGTTTTCATTACTGTAAGGACATTCATTCTAAACCTCTTTACGCTTTATGTTATTCACTGGACTTTAGCTCACTGCTCATATATATATGTAGGTGGACAGGCACCGGATCAAAGCTAGAGGCGTCGAAGTAAACTCCAGTTTTGTCAAGCCAACCAATGTGCCTCACTGCAAGGTTCCGAGCCTATCATGCTAAGGCTTAGGGGTGTTTTAGTATTTCCCCTTTTTCACGGTCGTACTGCTTTGTACTAACTGAATGGATTGTATAGACTGAATGTTTACTGTACCGTTGAGTGGGGATTAAGTCCCCGTACTGAAGGAATGTAAATGATGTGCATAACTGTTCTGTACCGAATGTTTATATGCATGAAAAATCTTTTTGACATACAGACTATCACAGCTCATTGGACACTATTTATTTATCAGATATTTCCGCCAGGCCTCCGATAATCTCGGATTCTTGGCGATTCTGATGCTAAACCCATAGGGCCGGGTTTGGGTCGTGACACAGACTGAGTTAAACATAGCCTCAGCCAAACTGAGCCCTCTAGAGCCTTAGCTTAACTGAGCCTCATAAACTCAGCCCGACTGAGCCTGAAGAGCTCAGCCAAACTGAGTTAAACATAGCCTCAACCAGACTGAGCCCTCTAAAGCCTCAACGCAGATTGAGCATGAAGAACTCAACCAGACTGAGTTAAATATAGCCTCAGCCAAACTGAGCCCTCTAGAGCCTCAACCAGACTGAGCATGAAGAACTCAGCCAAACTAAGTTAAACATAACCTCAGCCAGACTGAGCCCTCTAGAGGCTCAGTCAGATTGAGCATGAAGAACTCAGCTAGACTGAGTTAAACATAGCCTCAGCCAGACTAAGCATGAAACATAGCCTCAGCCAAATTGAGCCCTCTAGAGCCTCAGCCAGACTGAGCATGAAGAACTCAGCCAGACTAAGTTAAACATAGCCTCAGCGAGACTGAGCATAAAGAACTCAGCCAGACTAAGTTAAACATAGTCTCAGCCAGACTGAGCCTCATGAGCTCGGCCGAGTTTGAAGAGCTCAATTAACCCTCACCGACTGAGCATGAAGAGCTCAGCCAGACTGATCTAAGCAAAATCTCAGCCAGACTAAGTAGTTTTTATAACTTCACTTTATTACAAATTGTAGTGACAAGCCATGTTGAAAAATTTTTGGCAAATAAGTCACATGCTTCGCTTAATTCATTTATAGGTCTTCCTAGACAAATTATTGCAAGTTCTTTACAGATTTCAAGCAAAATTATTATAAACACAAGTTCTTTACAAAGTTCAACAATTCTTTACAATGAGCTCTCTCAAAACAACACAAAAACAAAAAACTAACTACAACTAAAAAGCAAAACAAAACCAAAAGTCCAGTCTTCACTGTCCTTCGTTGGACGCTAAGTCTTCCTCTTTCACCCCCTCATCCAGTGGAGTCTGGGCGATGTTATCCTCTCCTAACTTCACCCGGCTAAAGTCCATATCTGGAAATAGCTCGTGTGACTTGTATTTGAAGCTTGTCCAGCCGCTGTCCCAGTACTGGCTCATTTCATGCTTGTACTAGCCTGACTGCTAAAAACCTTGGATTATATCTTCTTTGGTCCTCCCAGCAGCAGCCACTCTTGATGGGCCAGCACCCCTTTCACCCTCTCTAGCCAAGCCCCACGCCACCGTTAGACAATGGCCATTTGAAATTCAAGAGACGCTTTAAACTTCTCTACCGTCGCAAAGCACATGTCAGTATAGGCCGCCCTCTCAGACGCCATTATCCTGGTTAACTCTGCCGTCTTAGCCCTCTCATCTCCCAAGGCCTTCTCTAACTCCGTAATACGCACATCTGCTTCTTCTTTGTCCTTCAGGGCTTGGTCGCGCAACTCTTCATTATTTGTGAGGGCCTCTTCCAACTTTTCTTTAGCAGTGTTGCAAGCTTCTTGAACCTCGCCCACTTTCTTCTGCTCGCCCACCAGCTCAAACTCTAGTGATACCACCTTATGGCGCACCACTTCCAATTCAGATTTGGTGACTGACAGCTCGAAGGCGACCCCAACCTGGTTTACCCTAGCGCGCTCGGCCAAGTACCCTTGCACCATCGCCAAAACATCCATCTTTTTTGCCCTCTAAGCATACGCCAGACCCTTCGCACAGGCGCTACGTGCTGCCTTTCTCCAGCTAGCCGTCTCTACCCTTAAGTTCTATAATTGCGCTCGCACCTCTTCTAGTTGGGCCTTCAGCGGCTCTGCCTCCATCTTTCTCCTCACTACCTTGCCTAGTAGGGCCGCCGCCAGGGTCGCTGCTTCTATTTATGTTGAGCAGAACCTTCTCATGAGGTTGACCTCTGTAAATTAGGCCATACTCCGCACTACCGCATCTTCAATGACCCCCAACAGACGATTTGCGACGACCCTAGTTTCGCCCCCATCACCCACCAAGCAGCCGACCACTACGCAAACGTGTTGCATGGCGGTCCTCAGCACAGCGCTAGTCTCTGCTCCACTCACCCGCTCTCTCCCTAGCTCTTGACTTGGGGGCACATCTTGTAAGGGCACGTCTTTGGAGGGCAGATCGGTCGACTAGTCAGTTTCTACCAATCCCTTTTGCTCGTCTGATTCATCCACCACTTGGAAGCTTGGTGTCACGACCCAAACCCGCCCCTATGGGTCTAGCATCAGAATCGCCAAGAATCCGAGATTACCAAAGCCTACTTAACAAGAAAACGATGTCTGAGTACAAGAAAGTGAAGCCAAAACAAGAATAGAAGATGTCCAATGTCATGACGATCTGTATGCAAAAAGACTTTTCATACATATGCACATTCAGAACCAAAACAGTATAGTACATGCATCATATACAAACATCAGGTTAGGGATCGAATCTCTACCATAACAGTACAGTACAAGTCTATACAGTATTACAAAGCAAAGGCTAAAAAGGGAAAATCTAAAACACCCCAAAACAGCCTTGGCTTGAACAACTCTGGAACCTCGAAGTGAGGCACAAAGGTTGGCTTTGACAAAACGGGAGCTTAGCCTAATGCTCCTAGCAACGGTCCGGTGCCTGAACACCTACATATATATATGAGCAGTGAGCTAAAACCTAGTGAATAACATATGCGTAAAGAGGTTGAGAATGAATGTCCTTTCAGTATTGAAAACAATCATTTATCAGTATATCAGTCATTCAGTTTGTGGCTCATATTTCATGCCATAATAGTCATTCAGAAACTATAATAGTCATATGTGGTACATCCAATAGCAAAACAGTACAGTAGGTCTTAACAGACCGAACAGTCAGTTGATAGCTATCATATCAGTAAACAGTAGTGGTTCCAAACATGGGAACCGACAGAGATCTCTGTGACAATAGCAGTACAATACAGTAACAGCAAATTGTTATGGATGCCACGAATACAGTTCACAAATAGGACAAACATTCATTCAGTAAAAAATATCATTTCAGAAAGCAGTACAGTGGTTCATTCAGAAAATATTCATGATTGAACATATCTTTACAACATTGTTACTCACAGAGCACTGGGCTATAAGCAGCTAGAGCGTCCTCGGATGCCAACTATACACAGTTACAAAACGAACACACAATAAGCTACACAGTGGGAAAATAATAACTTAATGCCTAATTGTCACGACCCAAACCCTACTATGGGTTTAGCATCAGAACTACCAAGAATCTGAGATTATCAAGGCCCGCTAACAAGAATACAAGAAAACAGTAGAGGGCCTGGCGGAAGCCAATACAGTAATAAAACAATGTCCAACAAGCTGTGACAGTCTGTATGCCAAAAGATTTTTCATGCATATAAACATTCAGTACAGAGCAGTTATGCTCAATATTCACAATCATTCAGTACGGGGACTTAATCCCCACTCAACAGTACAGTAAACATTCAGTCTATACAATCCATTCGGTTATTACAAAGCAGTACGACAGTGCAAAAAGGGGAAATACTAAAACGCCCCTATGCCTTGGCATGAAAGGCTCGGAACCTCACAGTGAGGCACATTGGTTGGCTTGACAAAATTGGAGTTTACTCTGACATCTCTAGCTTTGATCCGGTGCCTGACCACCTACATATATATATGAGCAGTGAGCTAAAGCCCAGTGAATAACATAAAGCGTAAAGAGGTTTAGAATGAATGTCCTTGCAGTAATGAAAATAGTTCAATTCAATCAGTATATCAGTTGTTCAGTACAGTAAACAGTCATATGTGGTACATCCATTAGCATATCAAGAATGAGGTCTTAAAAGACCGAACAAAGAATGATGGCCATCGCTAGTTAATGAATGAGTGGTTCCACAAGGAACCGACAGAGATCTCTGAATAAAGAATAAAGAACATTAAACAAGAGGGTGCTAAGGATGCCACAAGATGCTTCGTAAATAAAGGACATACATTCATTCAGTAAACATTACAGTTCAGTTGTCCAGAAGATAATCATTTTGAACATATCTTTACACAATTGTTACTCACAGAGTTTTGGACTACAGTGAACTAGAGCGTCTCCTTGGGATGCCAACCCTAAACAGTTAACAGAATGAACACACACTAAGCTATACAGTTGGGAAAGATAATAATTAAATCCCTAAATTTGCCTCGGTGTGTTCTACCTCTATATCCTCTTTAAGATGCCTTAAATATGCCCTAGGAATGCCTAGGATGGAAAGAGGATGCAAAGATGCACTTAGAAAACATTTTCAGAAATTTCAGTGAAACAGAGTCCCGCTCGAGCGCAGGTTTCCCCGCTCGAGCGGACAAGCAAACAAAGGTACCCGCTCGAGCGTCAACTTCCCCGCTCGAGCGTGTCACTCAACACTCCGCTCGAGCGTACATTTCTCCGCTCGAGCGGACTGATGAACAGTGCAAAGTACTGGATGCTCGATTTTCCCGCTCGAGCGCTACTTCTCCCGCTCGAGCGGACTGATACTGCAGTGAAAAGTACTGGGAGCTTGATTTTCCCGCTCGAGCGGACAACCAAAATCTGGAAATTCCAGATTTGCGTTCTAAGTTCAAAACTCAAATTTGATGCTCCCAATTCGATCCTCTTGGGCCCATTTCCTGGAAAACTCTTTTAAACACATAGAATAACATGTTTCAAAACTCAATTTAAGAAATCAAAGCCCAAGGGTGTTTAATCAAACCCAATTTCCAACCATTTTTCAAGAATAATTTTCAAACATGCCATGCATGAACTTTAAACCAAATCAAAACTTCAAAGCTTGCTCAAATGAGCTCATTCCTTTCAAAACCAGATGAAAACATGGTCTATAACAACAATATGAGCATGCATGTACTAATTTCCATGTAATCAACCTCAAAATGCAACAATATGGCCATGCATGCAACAATTAAACTCTAATCCAACACTTTGAGCCATAAATTGGCTCTAGACTTCAATTTAGTTCAAAACCATGCAAGAACACCTCAAGGACACAATTAAGAAGATGAGTGATCTACCTTAGGTGTAGAATTAAAGGTAAGGAGGCTTAATTATGCAAGAATTCTTTAATTCCTTCACTTCTACCAAGCAAGACCAAGCAATTCTACAAGATGAAGCCAATCTCCCTCTCTCACTCTCCACTTCGGCAAAAACAAGGGAAATGGGGCTGAAGAAAATGTTTATTTGATCATGTGTACAAGGCTTCAACAAGTTCAAGCTAGTGGGCCACTAAGTGGCAAAATAGTAATTAAGGCAACTCTTGTAATTGGTTCATTTTAATCTAATTTAATCATACCAAATCACATTTTGATCAAATACACCATAAAATCATATAAATTCTAATGGTTCCAAATCATCAATCAATTTTGGATTTGGCCGCCGATAAGGCCTTCAATTAACAGTTTAAACGAAACAAACTGAACAGATAATTAAATAATCAAACAGATAGAATGCACAATAACACACTTATACTCAGTCAATTCAGTTCCAGCTTCCAGTCAGTCATTTCAGTAATTCAATCAGTTCATTTACTTCCCATAATCGGTCTTAATTTAGCAGTAATCGGTATTAATCAGTGATCAGTAACGAGGGTTATTACAGTCTCCCCTCCTTAAAAAGAGTTTAGTCCTCTAAACTCGAGTTACCTTCATTCTGGAAGAAAACAGGGTTCAGTGGGAACAGTTCTGGATATCGTTTAGCCATGTCATCTTCTCTTTCCCAAGTGGCATACACACCACCATGGTTCTGCCAGTCAACTTTCACTAACGGAATCTCCTTGTTTCTCAGTTTCTTGATCCGTCTATTTACAATCTGTATAGGTCTCTCCTCGTAAGTGTAGTCATCACTCAACACTATCCGAGTAGTCTCAATCACGTGGAATGGATCCCGGAGATAATCTCTCAACATCGAAATGTGGAAGACGTTATGCATATGCTCCATTTCAGGAGGAAGTGCAACTTGATACGCCACCGGATTGATTTTCTCAATAATCTCATACGGTCCGACATACCTCGGCGCTAACTTGCCTTTGACTCCAAAACGAGTCTGGCCTTTCATTGGTGTCACTTTCACAAACACGTGATCACCCACTTCATATTCTCTGTCTCGCCTTCTGACATCTGCATAACTTTTCTGTCGACTGCGCTACCGCCAGACGCTTCACTTTCTCAGTTGTTTCATAAACAATCTCGAGCCCAAGCAAAGGCCCATCTCCAACTTCTACCCAGCAAATCGGAGATCTACATTTCCTGCCATACAATGCCTCGAAAGGCGCCATACCAATACTTGAATGATAGCTGTTGTTGTAGGCGAATTCAACTAATGGCAAATGGCTTTCCCAATTTCCCTGAAAATCAAGGACACACATTCTCAGTAAATCCTCCAGAGTCTGGATGGTCCTCTCTGATTGGCCATCTGTCTAAGGATGATAGGCACTACTCAGTCTCAGTTCAGTTCCCAATGCAGTCTGTAGGCTTTGTCAAAACCTCGATGTAAACTTCAAATCCCTGTCAGAAACAATGGACACAGGCACTCCATGCAGTCTAACAATTTCATCAATATAGAGTATGGCCAATTTGTCCGCATTATAAATTGTCTTAACAGATAAGAAGTGAGCAGATTTAGTCAGTCTATCAACAATAACCCAAATCGAGTCCATACCTTTACTGGAGCGAGGCAATCCAACGATGAAATCCATCGTGATATGCTCTCATTTCCACTCCGGTATGGGTAAGGGTTGCAGCAAGCCTACGGGTCGCTGATGTTCCGCTTTGACTTGTTGGCAATGAAGACATTTTGACACAAAGTCAGCGATGTCTTTCTTCATTCCCGGCCACCAGAAATTCAACTTCAAATCTTGATACATTTTCGTATTCCCCGGATGGATAGAAAATTTTGAGTTGTGGCCGTCTTGCAGAACTCTTCTTTTCAGTTCAGAGTCATTCGGTACACACAGTCTTTCCTGAAATTTCAGTACATTATTCTCAAATTTGAACCCCGGTCTCGGTTTAGATTCCCGTTCAATGATGATCTTTTTCAAGAAGTCATCCTGTTGTTGTTTCTCTTTAATCTCTTCGATCAAAGCCGGTTGAGCAGAAATGGCGGCTAAGGTTCTACCTTGTTCTCGCAAAACAATTTCAATTTCAGATTTTTCAAGGTCACGAAGCAACTCCTTCTGCCCGGTAAGTAAACAGGCTAAGTTCCCAATCGATTTTCGACTCAAAGCATCGGCAACGGTGTTGGCCTTTCCCGGATGGTACAATATCTGCAAGTCATAATCTTTAATCAGTTCTAGCCATCTCCGCTGTCTCATGTTCAGTTCTTTCTGGGTGAAGAAATACTTCAGACTCTTGTGGTCGGTATATACTTTGCATGTTGCCCCATACAGGTAGTGACGCCAGATTTTCAATGCAAACACTACTGCTGCAAGTTCTAGATCATGGGTTGGGTAGTTCTTTTCATGTGGTCTCAGTTGTCGGGAAGCATAGGCAATTACTCTCCTATTCTGCATCAAAACACATCCCAAACCCTTATGAGAAGCATCACTAAATACAGTATAACCATCCGTACCTGAAGGTAAGGTAAGCATAGGTGCAGTCACAAGTCGAGTTTTCAATTCTTGGAACGCTGATTCCCTTTGGTCAGTCTAGTCAAATGATGTCCCCTTCTGCGTCAGTTGAGTCAATGGTAAGGCAATTTTGGAGAAGTCTTTGACAAATCTTCTGTAATATCCAGCCAATCCCAAAAAGCTTCTGACTTCTGTCACATTTGTTGGTCTAGGCCAGTTTACTACAGCTTCAATTTTCTGTGGATCAACAAAAATCCCATCTTTGCTAACAACATGCCCCAAAAACATAACATGATCAAGCCAAAACTCACATTTAGACAGTTTAGCATACAGTTTCTGTTCTCTTAGGGTCTGTAGGGCAAGTCTCAAATGATGTTCATGTTCCTCTACGCTTTTGGAATAAATCAATATGTCATCGATAAATACCACAATAAAATCATCAAGGTACGGTTTAAAGATCCTATTCATGAGGTCCATAAATGCTGCAGGTGCATTGGTAACTCCAAAAGGCATAACTAAAAATTCGTAATGTCCATACCTTGTTCTAAAAGCGGTTTTCTCAATGTCTTCTGGTTTAACCTTCAGTTGATGGTACCCCGATCTAAGATCAATCTTTGAAAATACCTGAGCTCCCTGTAACTGATCAAACAGGTCATCAATACGCGGTAATGGGTATTTATTCTTTACAGTTACCTTATTCAGTTCGCGGTAATCAATGCACAGTCTCAGTGAGCCATCTTTCTCCTTTACAAACAGAACAAGTGCGCTCCACGGTGAAGTACTAGGTCTGATGAACTTTTTATCTAACAGTTCTTGCAGTTGCACTTTCAGTTCTTTTAGTTCAGTTGGGGCCATTCGGTAAGGAGCTTTAGATATCGGTTATGTTCTCGGAATTACATCAACGGTGAACTCAATCTCCCTGTCAATCAAATCCCCTGGCAGATCATCTGGAAATACATCTGGAAATTCTCTGACTATAGGAATACAGTTCACATCAGTTTTAGCATTATCATCAAGGATACAACAAGATGAAACACAGATATCCTTTACACCCTTTTCTAATCAATTTAACAGCTTTCACAGACGAAATCAAATACGGAGGAGGTATACTCCACTCCCATTAAACACAAATTCAGGCAAACCAGGTGGACGGAAAACTACTTGTTTTGTTACACAGTCAATGGTGGCATGATATTTCGTTAACCAGTCCATCCCCAATATAACATCAAAATGGTCTATGTTCAATGGCAATAAATCAATAAACAAATGCATATCCCCAACAATAATTTCACAAGCAGGATACATATATGCACATGTCATGGATCCCTCGACAGGTGATGATACAGCTAACAGATAGTTCATGGGTTCTAAAGGTCTATTCAATTTTCGTGAAAAAGCATGTGATACATAAGAATGCGTAGACCCCAAATCAATCAGTACATATGCATTTTGAGCACAAATAGAGAGGATACCTGACACAACGGTTTCAGTATTTTGCACATCTCTCGGTACTAGGGCGAACACTCGGCCCTGCCTCATGGGCTCCTTCTCGGTAGCTTTGGGGTTAGGCTTTAGTGTTACGATTGATCTTTGTGTTGCTGCTGGCGTTACTATTGCCAGGCGAAGGAAGGGCAATCTTTCACCATGTGGCCCACCTTGCCACACCTGTAACAAGCACCAGAGATTTTATAACAAACTCCTTTATGGTTCTTACCACATTCGGAACAGGACGAAAAGAGACAGTTTCCTTGACTAGAAGTAGTCGTTGACCCTGTATTTTGCTTTTTGTTCAATTGATTGTGCTTGCCTTTCTTGAATTTGAAATTCTGTCTTTTACCACGCCATTCAGATACCGGCGTCTCAGATTGTCTCACAGCTTCGATGTTCGACTCAGCCATCAATGCTCGGTCAAGAACACCCACATAAGTCGATAGCTTTAGAACATTTATTCTGTCAAGGATTGCAACATTAAGGCCGCCTTCAAATTTCTTGGCCTTCTTATATTCAGTGTCCACCATATGTGGCGCATATCTAGCAAGCTCGGTAAATTTCGTTTCATATTCAGCAACAGACATTGTGCCCTGTCTCAGCTGTTCAAATTCAGTCACTTTTCTATCCCTGACACATTGAGGAAAGTACTTCTCAAAGAAGGCTCCTTTGAATTGAGCCCAAGTCATAACAGTATTTTCATCTCGGATAAGCATCCACCACCTTCTAGCTTCTTCTTGCAGAGTAAAGGTGGCCAACAGTACTTTATGTGCCTCGGAGCACGGAAACACTTCAAATAGCTTTTCAGTTTCAAGTACCCAAGCTTCAGCTTTCAACGGTTCAAGGCCTCCCTGAAAGGATGGCGGTTTCATCTTGCTGAACTTATGGGTGAGAGCTATTATGTCCCCGTCATCAACATTTACATTCTATACATTCACATTTGGTTCCTTTGAGCAGGAAGAGGAGGTGGTCATTGGTTACATTGTTGATCAAGTCTAGCAGTTATCAGTTCCATCATTCTTTCCATTCTTGCCTCAGTGGATGAGGACTCAGATTCATTTGCATTATCAATTTCACTATAAGCAGTTATAACAGTTATAACAGTCATCAATATAAACAGTCATTTCTTTAACCAGGCTAACACATTAGCATATAATCAGTCATATCACATATCATAACCACACGCTTTTCATGCTCATGTAATGCCTTATTACTTTTCTAGGACACCCTATAGCTCGTTTGGACACGTGTGTGCGGTATAACTCGTGGTTAAGTATCGCTCTGATACCACTCTGTCACGACCAAAACCCGGCCCTATGGGTTTAGCATCAGAATCGCCAAGAATCCGAGATTATCGAAGGCTGTTAATAAAGAATACAAGAAACAGTAGAACTGGCGGAAGCCAATACAGTAATGAAACAATGTCCAATGAGCTGTGACAGTCTATATGCCAAAAGATTTTTCATGCATATAAACATTTAGTACAGAGCAGTTATGCTCAATATTCACAATCATTGAGTACGGGGACTTAATCCCCACTCAACAGTACAGTAAACATTCAGTCTATACAATCCATTCGGTTATTACAAAGCAGTACGACAGTGCAAAAAGGGGAAATACTAAAACGTCCCTATGCCTTGGCATGAAAGGCTCGGAACCTCGCAGTGAGGCACATTGGTTGGCTTGACAAAACTGGAGTTTACTCCGACGCCTCTAGCTTTGATCCGGTGCCTGACTACCTACATATATATATGAGCAGTGAGCTAAAGCCCAGTGAATAACATAAAGCGTAAAGAGGTTTAGAATGAATGTCCTTACAGTAATGAAAACAGTTCAATTCAATCGAGATATCGGTTGTTCAAGACAAAGAATAGTCATATGTGGTACATCCATTAGCATGTCGATATGATGGGTCTTAAAAGACCGAAAAGAATGATGGCCATCGAGAATAAATGAGTGGTTCCACAAGGAACCGACAGAGATCTCGTAATAAGATATAAAGAACATTAAATAGTAGGTGCTAAGGATGTCACAGTACAGTTCAGAAATAAAGGACATATATTCATTCAGTAAATAGTAAACAGTTCAGAAAACAGTACAGTTCAGTTGTCCAGAAGATAATCATTTTGAACATATCTTTACACAATTGTTACTCACAGAGTTCTGGACTACAGTGAACTAAAGCGTCTCCTCGGGATGCCAACCCTAAACAGTTAACAGAATGAACACACACTAAGCTACACAGTTGGGAAAAATAATAATTAAATCCCTAAATTTGCCTCGGTGTGTTCTACCTCTATATCCTCTTTAAGATGCCTTAAATATGCCCTAGGAATGCCTAGGATGGAAAGAGGATGCAAAGATGCACTTAGAAAACATTTTCAGAAATTTCAGTGAAACAAAGTCCCGCCGGCGCAGTTTCGCCGAGCAAACAAGCTAAAAAAAAAATACCGGCGTCGTTCGTCAACTTCCACTTTCGGCGTACATTTCTCCGCCGAGCGACGATGAACAAAGGCAAAATCTTGGATGCTTTCGATTTTCCGCCGGCGCTACTTCTCGCCGATGATCGACATCGCGATGAAAAGTACTGGGAGCTTGATTTTCCCACTCGAGCGGCACTTCCCCCACTCAAGCGGACAACCAAAATCTGGAAATTCCAGATTTGCGTTCTAAGTTCAAAACTCAAATTTAATGCTCCCAATTCGATCCTCTTGGGCCCATTTCCTGGAAAACTCTTTTAAATACATAGAATAACATGTTTCAAAACTCAATTTAAGAAATCAAAGCCCAAGGGTGTTTAATCAAACCCAATTTCCAACCATTTTTCAAGAATAATTTTTAAACATGCCATGCATGAACTTTAAACCAAATCAAAACTTCAAAGCTTGCTCAAATGAGCTCATTCCTTTCAAAACCAGATGAAAGCATGGTCTATAACAACAATATGAGCATGCATGTACTAATTTCCATGTAATCAACCTCAAAATGCAACAATATGGCCATGCATGCAACAATTAAACTCTAATCCAACACTTTGAGCCATAAATTGGCTCTAAACTTCAATTTAGTTCAAAACCATGCAAGAACACCTCAAGGACACAATTAAGAAGATGAGTGATCTACCTTAGGTGTAGAATTAAAGGTAAGGAGGCTTAATTATGCAAGAATTCTTCAATTCCTTCACTTCTACCAAGCAAGACCAAGCAATTCTACAAGATGAAGCCAATCTCCCTCTCTCACTCTCCACTTCGGCAAAAACAAGGGAAATGGGGCTGAAGAAAATGTTTGTTTGATCATGTGTACAAGGCTCCAACAAGTTCAAGCTAGTGGGCCACTAAGTGGCAAAATAGTGATTAAGGCAACTCTTGTAATTGGTTCATTTTAATCTAATTTAATCATACCAAATCACATTTTGATCAAATACACTATAAAATCATATAAATTCTAATGGTTCCAAATCATCAATCAATTTCGGATTCGGCCGTCGATAAGGCCTTCAATTAACAGTTTAAACGAAACAAACTGAACAGATAATTAAATAATCAAACAGATAGAATACACAATAACACACTTATACTCAGTCAATTCAGTTCCAGTTTCCAGTCAGTCATTTCAGTAATTCAATCAGTTCATTTACTTCCCATAATCGGTCTTAATTTAGCAGTAATCGGTATTAATCAGTGATCAGTAACGAGGGTTATTACACTAATTTGTCTCGGTGTGGTTCTACATCAATATCCTCCTTAAGATGCCTTTTCTTGCCCTAGGAATGCCTAGGATGGAAAGAGGATGCAAAGATACACTATAAAACATTTTTCAAAATTTGCTGAAACAGGGGGTCCATGCTCGAGCGGACATACAGAACAAAGGAGCTCCGCTCGAGCGTGGTTTCCCCCGTTCAAGGGGACTGTAAAATTATGCAAAAGTACTGGATGCATGCAATTTACGCTCGATGGACATTCAATCCCCGCTCGAGCATGAGACACAAGTCCTCGCTCGAGCGTGAATTCCATCACTCGAGCGGACTGTAAATACATGCAAAGTATTGGATACACGCATTTCCCGCGCGAGCGTCACTTTCCCCGCTCGAGCGGACTTCATGAACTCAGTGTGTACGCTCGAGCATGGAGTTCCCCGCTCGAGCGTGAGTCCAAAATCTGGAATTTCCAGATTTGAACCTCAAGCTCAAAACTGAACTTTAAAGCATCAAATTCGAGGCAAATTTTCTGGAAAACACTTGTAAACTCATAATATGACATGTTTCAAAGATCAATTTGAGAAATCAAAGCCCAAATGTAGTTCCATTTGAACAAAATTTCAATAAACTTCAAGAACAAGACTCAAATGTAACATGCATGAGCTTATATGAACTTAAAGCTTCAAACACAATATCAAATGAGCCAATCCTTCCAAAAACATGGTGAATTCATGGATTATAACAATAATATGGACATGCATGCAATAATTTCCATGAAAACAACTCTAAACTTCAAGATATGTGCATGCATACGAGATTTAAGCCTTAATTCAACTCATTAAGCCAATTCTAGACTCAACTCACTAAACTTCCATGAATCATGCAAGATATAACTCAAATGCAAGCTCAAGAAGATGGTTCTCCTACCTTAGACCTTGAATTTCAAGTGTAGAAGCTCAATTATGCAAGACTCCTTCAATTTCTCTTAAGTCTCCAAGCAATTTTTGATGAACTCAAGTTTTCTCCTAACTTTCTCTCTCTCTCTAGTCGGTTTAGTCTCAGAAAATAGAGAACAATTGACGCATCAAATATGTAATAGGCTTCAAACATGAATTGATAAGTGGCCCACTATCATGGCACTAAGGTAAATAAGTCCAACTATTGTAATTTATCATTATTTAACCTAATTTAGTCATACCAAATCAAATTTCAACTAAATTTACCATAAAATCACATTAATTCTAATTAACACAAAACACTAATCGGTTTCGGATTCGGCCGCAGATAAGGCCTTCAATTTACAGTTCGAAACTTAAAACATGAACAGATAAATCAATGACAAACAGATAGAAATGCATTTAGCATAACACATTCATGCGATCAGTTTAGGATTTCATCCTAATCAATTACTTATCATGTTCAGTCACAATTTAGCAGTAATCAATGGTGAGGGTTGTCACACTTGGCCAGACCTTCCTTTGCCTACATATCAACCTTGGTCTGCCCTCTTGACTTAGGGACAACTCCACTACCCCCTCTTTCGTCTTCTTCCCCACTGGTCCACCCTCACCCCCTTCTGTAGCCACCTTCTTTTTCTTTTTCTTCAACACCAACTTCACCTCCCTCTTACTTCTTTGCTTCAGCAGATCCACTGGCGCCCGCAAAGGCACAAAGTCGGTCAGGTCCTTCTCTCCTAATGGCTTGGGGTGTGGTATGACCGACCTCTTCGCAACTAGCTTCGGTGCTGGGTCTAATTCTTTCTCCTTATATTTCTCTGCCTTTGCAAAAGCTCACTTGTTCACTTCCTCCTGAGCTTTCCTTCTTGCCTCCATCTCCTCTGGCGTTAGATCTCCTTCGACTGGTTGCGACCCTAGATTCAAGGCTAACAAGGCAAAGGGCTAGACGAGGTCATCCCACTTTAGCCCCTCTTTCTCCTTCTAGTACTTCACTCGTTTGACCCTCCTTTTCGCCTCAAAATCTAACTTTGGCTCCCAAGACTTGGTGGGGACTTTCCAAATTGTACGCGCCTCTCTTCTGCCGCTCACCGACACAAAAAACCACTTTAGCCGCTAGCCCTTCACTGACGACAGCAGTGTTGCCACCAATCCCTTTCCTACTACGGCTTGTAAGGTCACCCATGTCTCTTACTGTCCTAACGTCTTGTAGCAAGAGAAAAATTCATCCACCATCATCATCTTTCCTCCCAGTCACCCGCGGCCACCGCAATTGCACAAGTGAACAGAATCTTCCACGCGTTCGGCATAAGCTGCCCTGGGGCCACCTCCAGGCAGTTTAATACGTCCACCACTAGCTGTGGGAGGGGTAATCTTAGGCCCCCACGTAGCGCCTCTTTATACAATGCAAACTCCATCGGTCGTGCGTCCGATGCCCTCTCATTCGTCGTCGGCAGCGTCAACTCTATGTCGGTTGGAATGATATCTACTGCGTAACTCCTACAGATCCTCTGCTGTTAGAGTGGATTTTTCTGCCTTCGTATACCAGTGGTCCAGCACCACTTGGCTAATCAGCTACATTGCTGAGATCATTGTTGACTCTAGGGGCCGCGCCAACCACTCTACTTCCCTTTCCACCTGCCTTTCCAACCTATACTGCTCCGCCAACTCCATCTCATCATCCTCTCCTAATGCATCCACTTCGATGGCTGGCACTTTGTATTGTGTCATCTCCTTTACGTTTCTAACTATTGCTTCAGTTGCGGGGGCAAGAAAGTTTGCGATATGCCAGATGGGCAAATCTCCTGCGATGAAGGAACTTAAGTCTAGAATGTGCTGGTTTTTTGCAATAAGGTAGGTAAAACGCACAAGGCCAAAAGCATAGGGTTTGCCTATTTCCCACGGGTCGTGGTTAAAATTTGCCAAATTGAAAATTCGAACAAAAATACAACCCTTGCCTTTTCCACATCCCAACTTACCAACCATTCATCTCCTGCACTCCATTCATCTCCCTTATCAGCGACCATTGTTGTGCCATATGTACAGCTACGATCCCTTCCTCGCCCACTAATTCTCATTTTTCTTCCCTGTCTATTCCACTTCACATCATCACGTGATTTTCCCTTCCTCGAGCCCCGCGCGTCGTCAATCTTAACACGATCACCCACCTTTGCGGTCGGCCCACCTCACGCTCGGTCTCCCCACGATCACCCACATTTGTGGTCGGCCCACCTCACACTTAATTGCCCTATAATCGACCACCTTTTCGGTCGGCCTACCTGACGGTTTCCCCTCATGCTCGGTCCACCCCATGGTTGGCCAGCTTGACGATTTTCCGTCACGATCAACCAGCTTGACGATTTTTCTTCACAATTGGGCCACTTCACGGCCGGCCAGCCCGACGGTCTTCCCTCTCAATCGGTCGCTCTTGCAGTCGGCCAGCCTAATGGTTTTCCCTCACGCTTAGCCTACCTCACGGTCTGCTAGCTCGACGATTATCCCTCACGCTTAGGCCATCTCCCGGTCGGCAGCTCGACGGTCTTCCCTCCCAATCAGTCGCCCTTGCGGTCGGCCAACCTGACAATCGACTACTCTAACCCACGCACCCCTACCAATCCTCGAAGGACTCCCTCCCACACTATTATTCCCTTCGCTGGACTAAAGCTGCACTCGGGAATGGGGAACTACTGATACTAATGGGCATACTAATATTAATGGGTATCCAAGAGGGCTCAACCCACAGATCAGGGCCCAGTTCATATCGCAGTGATTAAAGTCCAATAACTCTGAGAAATCAACACTAGGCCTAGGCCTAGGCCAACCACATTCAAACACTTGCCAAACAGAAGCCTAGCCACGTAGGCAAACAAAAATTCTGCAAAGTTATTACACCTACACATCAGCCATTAATGAAGCTCTCACAGCATTAAATACGACAACCCCTTCATGTCGGAGGAGACAAATACACCATGAACAATGCGAGCTAGAATGTAGACTTTCGACCAACATGACAGTCTGGAATGGACAAGGAAATAATGAGCAAAGGATATAAGGTAGTTTCCAAAATGCATAAAAGGTTAAGTTCTTCGTTCCTTTCTTCTCTCTCTACACAGTCAATCTATCTAATTCAAACTCAATCGTCGGAGGGTCCGCTGGGGGATTACCTTCCATTTTAGACCTTTTTGCAGGCACCTTCTGTGGGTTTCAAGACCAGCAAAGCCGTTAGAAGTGTGGATCAGTCCGACCCATATTCCGTTGGAATTACCACATCATCAATGTATATTATAAATATTAATAATTATAATTATAATCTTTTTTGTTAACATATAATAATTTTTATAGATTACCACGTAATGGTAATTCCCCTAAAATAATTAGATACCTATACCAATGGTCTTGCGCTTGATTCCAAATAATTACACAAATATTTTAATGAGTGCCAAACAATCACCTTTTTTCTTTTTTCTTTTTTTCTAGTAAACTAAAATAACAAACAAGCAAACAAAAACTCAAGGTTTGAGTCTAGGACAAATAAAACTTTAAAATTTTAATTGTTTCAATTTAAATCTTTAACTTTTAAAACAGTGTCAAAAACAGTTTAAGTAATTAGAGAAAAAATAAGAAAGGTGACAGTGAACTTGGAAAGAGTAGAAGAAGTAGTGGATGGAAAAAATGGATGGAGCGGTTGCAATGAATTGGGAGGAAGAAAGGTGATGATGGGCGACAATAAAGATGAGAAGCAATTGTCAACAGTAATAAACAAAAATAATTAAATTATCTAAATTGCCCATTCTCTATTAATCTTAACTAATAGGTATAAGCTATTGTAATATTACTTATGACCGATTGTCATTGTTATTTTGGTTATAAACAAAGTGATATTTGTTTTATTATAATCTATTATATTTTATTATGGCTGAAAATAATTTGGTCATGATACAAATAGGTGTTAAAACAAAAAAATAAAAAAAAAATAATCATAATCTACATATGAAAAGAAATGTATATTTTATGATTCATGCACCACATTACAATTTCACCTGGCCTTGTCACGTGAATGACTTGGAAATTGGTTTTGTTGGGTTGTGTTGTGTTGAACATGAATGATGATAACGTTTAAGGATTGGTTTGTGTTTGTTTTGTTTTGTTTAGGATTCTGTTTCGTTCTGTTCTGTTTTATTGTTTGGGGAATACGTGTTCTTATTTACTTTCTTTAATTCCTCATCTTTAATACATGGCT
The DNA here is from genome assembly GCA_025200525.1 of Camellia lanceoleosa. NCBI lineage: Eukaryota > Viridiplantae > Streptophyta > Magnoliopsida > Ericales > Theaceae > Camellia > Camellia lanceoleosa. Next base: position 52,491,081 of record CM045770.1, on the reverse strand, counting down.
CAAAACTTGTCTCACCCTTTAACCTTAACTTCCTGAATTATCTGCCCATTTTCAAATCCAGAACAAAATAACTATATAATATATATATAATACTATATATTATTGAAAACGTCATTTTGAAGCAGTTTTACTAGAGAAATTATTCAATACTCCCAGAGTACCACGTGTCCATGCTTCAAACCAATCACCAATTAGTTAGTCTCATGTTGTCCCCCCATCTCCAACATAAATCGTGGGCCCTTGTGTCTCTCCACTAATTAAAACTTTATGAAACACCACGTGTTCATACTCCGAGAGTATTAAATAATCACCCGTTTTACCAATGCAAATTGTTTTAAACTCACACAGTTTCTTTCATATCTTTTGTATTTAGTATACGAAAAATAAAAGTCAATAAAAAATAACCTAATTTAGAAGGAAAATGTTTAACATTTTTCAGATCAAAGTCTTACAAATATCACTATATTACTGCCATCGTTGCCATTTCTACTGTCACCACTAATACAACCGCTAGTATATTAGTTTTAAGAACGTAATCAAATATAAAAAAATGTTGTGAGTTTTTTTTAAAATATTTTTCACTGACACAAAAGAAAGTTCGAAATAACTTCCATTTAGGAAAATTGTTATAAAATTTAAATGACAAAGGTTTGGTAATGACTCACATATATTATAAAAGAAATATTTTAATTGGCGTGAATACAAAAATAAAGTTGTGTAATAATTCATTTTTCTTGTTCTTTCAAAAACCTATATATAATTTTATTTATTTATTTATAAAAACTACATGATGACTTATGTCGATTATTTATTTATTTATGTTTTAGAATATGGGAAATATTGGCATATTTTGAAAAGTAAGTTAAAAGTCAATTTTTTTTAAAAAAAATTAACGTACAAAAAATCAAGATGTGATGTGATATAAAAAAATCAAAAAATAAAATAATTGGCTTTTAAATCAATTGTCAAAATAGACCATTATATTAATAAATAACAACATTATATAAACAATACCTCAAATGGTTATCCTAACCAAACAACAAAACAAATAACAAATAACCAATAACAAAAAAAATATATTTTAAAAAAAATTACAATTTAGGAAAAATTACCGATCTTCTAAAAGATGTGATCTGAAAAGTAAGATCTACTTGAAAGTCCGCCGTCCCCATTGACATCATCTCCTTCACTACTCTCCAACTTCGCCACCGATCAAACACTGCCAAAGACTGGAATTAAAAAGAAAGCACACTCACAATGATTATTCATTACCTAAATATGTAATGTCAATTCATATTTAATTAGTTAATTAATTTAACAAAGATAACGTTCTTGATATCACTCCATCCGATAGATTGTCATTATAAAAATATTAAAATTAGTTATAAGCCTGTTTATAATTTAAGGTAATTATTTACATTTTTTTAGGAGGTAGATTAAAAGTCACATCTTAGCTTTTAATTCATTTTTTATTACATCATCTTTCACATTTTTTCAAAAAAAGTTAAAAAATTAAAAAAATTAACTTTTAACTATCTTCCTAGAACACCCCTTAGTAGTCTTGGATCACTATTTTATAATGTTTACGTGGTACTTAAATTAATCATGAAATAAAAAATTTAAAACATGAAATATAATGATTCATCTTTGTTAAGTAATTAAGAGACAAAATATGATTCACTTAGAGTGAGTTTGGAATCAGCTTAAAAAAAAAAGTTAAATTTTTTTTTTTTTTTTGGTAAGCGATTTGGGTTTTTTTCCCCCAAATTTATGTAAAAATGTTTTACCTTTCAGGTTTGTTTACTGCAAAAGGATCTAAAAATTCAAAATATTTTTTTAAAAGATTCACTGAATACAAAAATTGCAACTTATTTATTTTTTATACCTTTTCAAAATTTTTATAATATTTTTTGAATTTAAAAAAAAACCATTAAAGACAAAAAAATAATAATAATAATAAAATATTAACTAGAAAAGGTCAATCCCAAGCATTACATGAGTTGTGATTTTCCATTTATCAGAAGTATGTCATAAGGGTTGGGTTATGGTATGCAACTTACACCTTACACCTTACACTTATACCTTTTGTGAAAAATTAAACCTTACACTTACACCTTTTTTGAGGTTGCACATCATATGCAACTCACTTACACCTTACACCTTACACTTACACTTTACACTTACACTTTTTATATAAATAACACATCACTTTTTATATAAGTAACACATGATGTACAATTACACACTTAAGAAAAGTCCATGTCATAAACAAAATTACATAATACTTCAAAAAAACACAATTGTCGGCCAACGTAACAGCCATGAATGATACTAGCCTTGCTTAGAAAGCCAACATATGTCAGACCCATTAGGAACAGGCCGCCCTTCAGGCTTGGTCTTCTTCAAATTTCCCAATTGTTTATTGGTGCAGTCAAAAAGCCTACCTTATTTTAAACACATTTAAAATACGTAAAATTTATAAAAAAAAATCTTTATAAAATTTATAAGAATACAAAAATTGGGGACTACGAATCCCAAAAACTCGATCATTCGTAATCTTAATTCTAATCAGTTTGGTTGATTCTAATTTTTTTCAAAAACATTTTTTTAGAAAATTCTACTTTTATATGTTCTATATATATATATTTTTATTTTTACTGAATTTTTTTTCTTTTTAGACACACTTAATATAAATACACTTAAAAAGTAAAAAAATTGTAAAAAAAATATTTTAAAAATTCACTAAATACCAAAAATATAAAAATTCAGTACATTTTTTGTATTTTATGTATTTATTAATTTTTTAAAATATTTTTTCATAATTTTTTTACTTTTTAGATACATTTAAGTAAGGTGCATATAAAAAAATTAAAAATAAAATTAAAATTTTAAAAATATTCACTAAAAACAAAAAAAACACGAAAATCAAAAAACTCAATTTTTAAAAAACTTAATTTAGAAAATTCAAACCAAACACACTGAATATTATACAAAATTTTATTAGAAAACTATGCAATTAGAAAATTCTATGCATTTAAGAATCCAGGATCTTTACTTTGTTCATCAGAATTAAGGGTAAGCAACGGATATACCAATCCATCTAAACCGACCAAACCGAATCAATCCGCTATATTTTGGACAGATGCGTGATGACGAGCGGACAGTTGTGAATTGATTTTTTCTAATCCGCCTAGTTTTAGACGAATGGCGAGTTTGAGATTTCTTTGACCGCAATCGAATTGTCAAACCACAAGTATCCCTAGTAATTTGTAAGATTTTGTGTTTTCAATTTATTTAGATATTCTATTTGTGTTTTCAATTAAAAAAGAGTTTAAATATTCTGTTGAAAAAGAGTTTTCAACTTGAATATATTTTTTGAATTGAAAAAAATAAATGTGTTATTTATCTATATATTTTTGTTTTTAAATTACCTCTAAAAATAATAAATAAAAAAATGATATATGCTGGTTGGTTTTTGTTTTCAAAAACAGATATAGATGTAATAATACAGAGGCATGTAATCTCTACTATTGCTCTGTTTATGGTTTTGGTGGTTTGAATTATTTTTATATTTTAAGAACTGCAGATTGTAATATTTTATGTGGATGAGGCATGTTGCGATTGTAATATGTGGATGATACATATAGTGATTGTAATAATCTAAAATTTCAAACTTTCTTTCTTTAAATGAGGCATGCAGTGATTGTAATACTTTTAAGTCATTGACTGTAATACTCTTTTTTTTTCTTTTTTTTTTGAGGAAGTGCACAAGTTGAATTATGTTGAAAATTTATAAAATTTTAAACAGCCAAACCGATTCGCATCCTTCCGCCAATCCACTTAATCCACATCCGCTAGAATGGCGAACGGATGCGGATTGATTTTTTTCAATCTGCCAATCTGACGGACGGATGGTGAATTGGAGGTTCCGTGACCGCAATCGATTTGCGCCCACCCCTAATCAGAATTGATATTGGTTAAATTTATTTATTGATTTCCTTATTATTTTTATTTCATTTAAATAATTCATTTCATAATTTTTAATTAAAATATAATTTAAAAACAAATCCTGAATTTTTTTAACATTCTACTTGTCCTTGAAATGCAATTCACAAGCTTGAGTTCAATTTATCTACAAAAACAAATTTCAGCTTAATAAACATTGGATTGATCGATATTAGATAATGATATTGCAATAACTTCAATGGATGATGGATCGGGCCGACCTACGCTTCTAACGGGTCTGCTGGCCTTGGTATCTTAAAAGCGTGCTTACAAAAAGGTCCAAGGAAGCAGGTAGTCCCCCGATGGACACTCCGACAATTAAGTTAGGTTAAGGCAGATTGATTAGAGAGAAAGAGAGAGAGAGAAGCAAAGGCGAAAAACTTAACCTCGACATATCTTGAAAACTTTTTTATATCTTTTGTTCATCATTTCCTTGTCCATTCCAAGCTGTCTTGTTGGCCGAAAGTTTATGGCCTAGTTGACATCGTTCTTGGTGAGTTTGTATACTCCAGCGTGAAAAGGTTGTCGCATTTAATGTTATGAGCGCCTCGTTAAATGGCTAATGTGTGGGTGCAATAACTTTGTAGGATCTCTGCCTGCTTACGTGGCTGATTCCCTGCCTGACAAGTGTTTGAGTGCTATTGGTCCTGGTCCAGCATTGGCTTCTTAAGGTTACTGAGCTTTAACACCTGGGCCATGAGTTGGGCTTTAAGCCGTGGGCTGGCCCTCTTGGGTGCCCATCAGTATCAGTAGTCCCCCATTTCCAAGTGCAGCTTTAGCCCAATGAAGAGAATAGAAAAGAAGATAGTAGTCCCCCAAGACGCGAAAGAGAATACCACAAGGGAAAGAGGGGGGCATAATGTGGTGGTCGACTGAGGATGTGACCGACCGTTGAGGAAAGGAGTCGACCAGTGTGGTGGTCGACAGATCGGCTTGGTGGCCAACCATAAAGGGAAGTGGCCAACTAACGAGGAGAGTGACCGACCAGTGTAGTGGCCGACTGCTTGAGGAAAGTGGCCGACCAACGAGGAAGGTGACCGATCAACGAGGAGGGTGAGCCAACTGGTGTAGAGGTCGATCGACCGACGTGTAATGTAACAACCCTCATACTGATCACTGAATAATGCCGATTACTGCTAAATTAAGACCGATTATGGAAAGGAAATGAACGGCGACTATCGAACTTCGATTGAAATCCAAATCAATCGATTAATCAGATTCTGTTTAATTGCATGTTTATCTGTTTAAATGTTTAGATTATCTGTTCATGTTTATATGTTTAAACTGTAAATTGAAGGCCTTATCGGCGGCCGAATCAGAAATTGATTGGTGTTTGAGGACCATCATAATTTATGTGATTTTATGGTGCATTTAATTGAAATGTGATTTGGTGCGATTAAATCAGATTGAAATAAGCTAAATTACATGAATTGAACTTATTTACAATTAGACCACTTAGTGGCCACTATCTCCACACATTTGAGACCATTACATTACACTTAAACAAAACATTACTTCTCCCATTTCTTGTTCTAACCGGCCTTAGAGGGAGAGAGAGTGAGAATTGAGCTCAACTTGTAGCATTGGCTTGAGTCTTGGAAGAAATTATAGGAGATTTGCCTTCTAGGGCCTCCATACCTTTAATTCAAGGCTTAGGTAAGGAAATTCAACCTCTCATTGATGTCTTTGAGTTGATTCTTGCATGTTTCATGCTAATTTGAAGAAATGAGCCTAGATTTGGTTGAAAGTGTTGCATTAGAAGCTTAAATGTTGCATGCATGCCTATATCCTTGCATTTTGAGTTGATTTCATGGCAATTGTCACATGCATGTTCATAATTTTGCAATGGTCCATGTTTTCAACTTGTTTTTGGAACAATTGGCTCAGTAGAGCATCATATTGAAGCTTTGAAATGATTTGAATTCATGCATGTCATGTTTGTAGTATGTTCATGAAAATTGGTTTGAAATTGAGTTTGAATTAAACACCTTTGGGCTTTGATTTGTCAAATTGATCTTTGAAACATGTAATATTAGGTGTTTACAAGTGTTTTCCAAGTTTTCAGCCCAAGAGGATTGAATTTTTAGCATTTGAACTTGATTTTGAGCTTGGGACTCAAATCTGGAATTTCCAGATTTTGAGCCTATGCTCGATCGAGGAAGTCCACGCTCGAGCGTACACTCTGTGGTTCTACTTTCCGCTCGAGCGAGAAAAGTTACACTCGAGCGTGAAATGCATGCATCCAGTATTTTTCATGAGTTCACAGTCCGCTCGAGCGAGGAAACCTACGCTCGAGCGAGGACCTGTGTCTTACGCTTGAGCGGGCATCGAGCGACCATCGGGCGTAAAATCTAAGCATCCAAAGACTTTTATCAGAAGATCGCTCGGCAGCGGAATCCACGCTCGAGCGGAGCTCCTTTGTTTGCATGTCCGCTCGAGCGTAGAAAGCCACGCTCGAGCGAGACCCCTGTTTTCAGCAAAATTTGTTAAGTGTTCAAAAGTGCATCTTTGTATCCTTTTTCTATCCTAGGCATTCCTAGGGCATATTTAAGGCATCTTTAAGAGGATATAAATGTAGAACACACCAAGGCAAATCTAGGGATTAAATGATTATCTTTCCCAACTGTGAAACTTAGTGTGTGTTCAATCTGTTAACTGTATAGGGTTGGCATCTCGAGGAGACGCTCTAGCCTATTGTAGTCTAGAACTCTGTGAGTAACAATTGTGTAAAGATATGTTCAACTGATTATCTTTTGAATACTGAACTGAACTGTTTACTGAACTGGTATTATTTACTGAATGAATGTATGTCCTTTATTTCCGAACTGTACTGTGGCATCCTTAGCACCTACTGTTTACTGTTACTGTCACAGAGATCTCTGTCGGTTCCCTCGTCGGAACCACTACTGTTTACTGATTGATGGCCATCACATCATTACTGTTCGGTCTTTTAAGACCTACTGTCACTGTTATGCTAATGGATGTACCACATATGACTGTTTATTGCACTGAACAACTGATATACCGATTGAAATGAACTGTTTTCATTACTGAAAGGACATTCATTCTAAACCCCTTTACGCTTTAGGTTATTTACTGGGCTTTAGCTCACTGCTCATATATATATGTAGGTGTACAAGCATCGGATCAAAGCTAGAGGCGTCAGGGTTACTCCAGTTTTGTTAAGCCAGCCTATGTACCTCACTGCGAGGTTCCGAGCCTATCATGCTAAGGCTTAGGGGTGTTTTAGTATTCCCCCTCCTGCACTGTCTTACCGCTTTGTAATAACCGAATGGATTGTATAGACTGAATGTTTACTGTACTGTTGAACAGGGATTAAGTCCCTGTTTTGAATGATTGTATATATGTACATACTGTTCTGTCACTGGTTGCATATATGTATGAAGAAAATCTTTTTGCATACTGAGATCACACTACTCACTGGACATTATTTATTGATCGTATTGGCTTCCGCCAGCCCTCAGACTGTTTTCTTGTATCAGTTAGCGGGCCTTGATAATCTCGGATTCTTGGCGATTCTGATACTAAACCCATAGGGCCGGGTTTGGGTCGTGACATGTAAGTCGACTATTAAGGACAGTGAGCCAACTAGTGTGTAGGTCGACCAATCGGCATGTGGCCTGACCCCTAAGGAATGTAAGCCGATCGGTGTACGGGGCGACTGACCGGGGGGCCCGACCGTCTGGTATTTATGTGCACGAGGCTCGAGGGATCGGTCACCTCCTCACTGGAAAGAAGGAAAGAGAATTAGTGAGGGGATGAGGGATCGTTGCTGTACACATGGGGCAATCTCGGCCACTGGTAAGGGATGATGAAACGAGAGCAAGAAGTGAAAGGGTTGTATAGAGGGATGTGTTGGAAAAGCGGGGTTTTAACTTGGTGGATGTTCAAACTGGAAAATTTTAACCATAATCCTTGAAATACAGGTAAACCCTGGGCATTCGAACTTGTGCGCTTTTTTTACCTGATTGCGAGAAATCGGCACATTCCAGACTTCAGCTCCTACATTTCGTTTGATTCTTCTATTTTTCACATCGCAAATTTCCTCACCCCGCCAACTGAAGCAATATATAGAAACGTGAAGGAGATGGCATAAGACAAAGCGCCGACCATCGCAAACGTCAAACTCTTGTAGGCTTAAAAGTCTTCCAAGATCTCTTGGCATTGGCCCCACAAAGTTGTTATGATCAAAGCCTATTTGTTAAAGTTTGGAAACATTTGACAATGAAATAGGAAGTGGTCCTGTGAACTTATGTAATAACCCTCACCACTGTTTACCGAATAACCGCCGATTACTGTTAAACTGAGACTGATTATGATAAGTAAGGAATCAACTGAAATACTGAACTGACTGACTGAAAACTGGAACTGAATTGACTGAGTATATATATGTTATTTTGTATTCTATCTATTTGATTATTTGATTATCTGTTTGTATTTTTATGTTTAAACTATTAATTGAAGGCCTTATCGGCGGCCGAACCAGAAATTGATTAGTGTTTCGTGATCAATAGAATTTATGTGATTTTATGGTGTAATTATCTGAAAATTGATTAGGTATAATTAAATTAGAGTAAATGTTTGTACATGAATTGAGCTTATTTACAATTAGGCCACTTAGTGGCCACTATCTACACACTTTTGAGACCATGGCATTACACTCAAAACAAATGTTTCCTCAGCTCATTCCTTGTTTCCACCGAAAGAGAGAGAGAGAGGGAGAGAATTAAGAGAGATTTGAATTCCTTCTTGTGAATTGGCTTGTAGATTTGAAGAATTGTAAGAGCATTGTCTAATTAAGCTTCTAGTCTTGTGATTGAAGACTTAGGTAAGAAAAATTCAACCTCTCATTGATGTCTTTAAGTTGATTCTTGTATGTTCATGCTAATTTGAAGAAGTGAGCCTAGATTTGGTTAAATTGTTGCATTAGAGGCTTAATCTTTGCATGCATGGCATACTCTTGCATTTTTTAGCTTGTTCTCCATAAACTTGTCACATGCATGTCCATGGTTTGAGAATAAGCCATGATTTCATCATGTTTTGGAAGGAATTGGCTCACTTGAGCTAACATTGAAGCTTTGAATTGAACCCAACTCATGCACGTCATGTTTGAAGATTATTCATGAAATTGTTTTGAAATTAAGTTTAATTGAAACATCCTTGGGCCTTGATTTCTCAAATTGATCTTTGAAATATATAATATCATGTGTTTACAAGCGTTTTCTAGGTTTTTGGCCCAAGAGGATCGATTTTAATGCATTTGAACTTGATTTTGAGCTTGAGGTTCAAATATGAAATTTCCAGATTTTGGACCTACACTCAAGCGAGGAAGTCCACGCTCGAGCGTACACTCTGTGATCCTGCCTTTTGCTCGAGCGAGAAAAGTTACGCTCGAGCGTGAAATGCGTGCATCCAGTACTTTGCATGAGTTCACAGTCCGCTCGAGCGAGAGAACCCACGCTCGAGCGAGGACATGTGTCTCACGCTCGAGTGAGAGTCGAGCGCCTATCGAGCGTGAATTTTGAGCATCCAGTATTTTTACTGTAGCATACAGTCTGTTCGAGCGAGGAAGTCCATGCTCGAGCGTAGCTCCTTTGTCTGCATATCCGCTCAAGCGTAAAAAGCCACGCTCGAGCGAGACCCCTGTTTTCTGAAAATTTTGTAAAGTGTTCAAAAGTGCATCTTTGCATCCTCTTTCTATCCTAGGCATTCCTAGGGCATGTTTAAGACATCTTAATAAGGATATAGATGTAGAACCACACCAAGGCAATTTAGGGATTAAGTTATTATCTTTCCCAACTGTGGAACTTAGTGTGTGTTCAATTTGTTAACTGTATAGGGTTGGCATTCCGAGGAAACGCTCTAGTTTACTGTAGCCCAGAACTCTGTGAGTAACAATTGTGTAAAGATATGTTCAAAATGATTATCTTCAATCTTGAATCGAACTATCTTCGAATCGATATTATTTCTTGAATGAATGTATGTCCTCTATTCGAATCGCATCAGGCATCCTTAACACCTACATTTCGTTATCACATAGAGATCTCTGTCGGTTCCCTCGTTGGGACCACTACTGTTTACTGATTGATGGCCATCATTTACTGTTCGGTCTTTTAAACCTACTATTTACTGTTATGCTAATGGATGTACTACATATGACTGTTTACTGTACTGAACAACTGAAATACTGATTAAAACGGACTGTTTTCACAATTGTAAGGACATTCATTCCTAACCCCTTTACGCTTTATGTTATTCACTGGACTTTAGCTTACTGCTTATATATATGTAGGTGTACAGGCACCGGACCAATGCTAGAAGCGTCGGGGTAAACTCCAGTTTTGTCAAGCCAACCAATGTGCCTCACTGCGAGGTTCCGAGCCTGTCAAGCTATGGCTTAGGGGTGTTTTATTTCCCCCGTTTGTCTCTGTACTGTTTTGTAATACTGTATAGACTGACAGCACCATACTGTACTGTTAACAGGGATTAAGTCCCTGTACTGAATGATTGTAAATATTGTGCATAACTGTTCTGTACTGAATGTTTATATGCATGAAAAATCTTTTTGCATACAGACTGTCACAGCTCATTGGATATTATTTATTTACTGTATTGGCTTCCGCCATGCCCTCAGACTACATTATCTTGTCTTCTTTGTTAAGTAGGCCTTCGGTAATCTCGGATTACTAGCCGATTACGGTGCTAAACTCATAGGGGCGGGTTTGGGTCGTGACAACTTATTTCCAGTAAGCAAAAGATCCGTGAGATTGGGTAGGGTTAAGCCTATATTAGGAGGAATGCTTCCACGAAGTTGGTTAGAAAAAATTTCAAACCAAGACAGAGTGGAGATGTTATAAATGCTTGCAAGAACCTCGCTAGCTATATTGTTTTTAGAGATTTGAAACTATATCAAGCCTTGAAGTCGGGCAATAGGAAGTGGAGGGGTTGTATAGAGGGAGGCATTGGAAAGGCGGGGTTTTAACTTGGTGGATGTTCAAACTGGCGAATTTTAACCGCAATCCGTGGAATACAGGTAAACCTTAGGCATTCGAACTCATGCGCTTTTTTCACCTGATTGCGAGAAATCGGCACATTCTAGACTTTAACTCCTATATTTCGTTTGATTCTCCTCTTTTTCACATCACAAATTTCCTCACCCCCGGAACTGAAGCAATATATAGAAACGTGAAAGAGATGGCATAGGACAAAGCACCGGCCATCGCATCTGATGCATTAGGAGATGATGACAGAGTGACGTTGGCGAAGAAGTATATGGTAGAGAGGTTGGTAGAGAAGGGAGCGAGGTGATTGGCCAGGCCCATTCCGCAAATGCGGATTGCGGCCGTTAAGCCGATTAGTCAAGTGGTGCCTGACCATTGGTATACGAAAACAAACAAGTCAACCTTAACCATGGAGGATCTGGAGGAAATATGTAGGAAATATCAGATTCCAGCAGAGGTGGGGTTAAGATTGCCAACAGCGACGGAGAGGGCATCCGACGCGAGATCGATAGAGTTCACGTTGTATGAGGAGGCACTCCGTAGTGGGTTAAGGTTGTCGATCCCACAGCTAGTCATTGACGTGTTGAATCGGCTGGAGATGGCGCCAAGCCAGTTGATACCAAATGCTTGGAAGATCCTGTTCGCGTGCGCGATCTCGTGTCCACATGCAATTGAGGGGGATATGATGTCGATGGACGAGTTTTTCTCGTATTACATAGCGTTGGGGCAACAAGAGACATGGGTGACCCTACAAACAATGGTAGGAAAAGAGTTGGTGGCAAAGCTGCCCTCATCTGTTAAAGGGTGGTGAACAAAATGGTTTTTGTATTAGCGAATAAGAGAGGGGTTTCGAACAATGTGGAAAACCCCAATCAGGTCATTGGAGCCGAAGTTGGACACGGTGGCAGAAAGGCGAGTAAAGCAAGTGAAGGGTTAGATAAGACAACCTGATCAAGCCATCGGCCTTGTTTGCCTTGAAATTAGAACCAGAGCTCATTGAGGGAGATCCTGCTCCTGAAGAGGTAAAAGCCATGAGAAAGACCCAAGAGGTGGAGGAACAGTGGCAGTAGTGGAGAAGTATAAGGAGAAAGAGTTGGGACCTATCCCAAGCCGATTGCAAAGATATGCATCTTGCCGCATCCCAAAGGTGTAGAAGAGCGAGACTGGGAAACATTCATGCCGCTGAAAGCCCCTGCCAATCCGATCAAGGTAAGGAGCAAAACGGAAGTGGAACAAGTGCTGAAGAAAAGGAAGGTACCAAAGGAGGGTAAAGACGGGGGGAAGGCAAAAAGGGGAAAATGAGAGACTGAACTAGCAATGGAGGAGGTGAGAATGCCAAGATATGGAATGGCGACTGAGGGATGAAAGGAGGAGGATAAGGACCCACTAGTGGCGAAAATGGTGGACTTGGGGGAAAAGAGTGTGAAGCAAATGGTTGATTGCCCCTAGAGCAAGAAATAGGTGACGCTGAGCTAAGAATGGAAGCCCCTTCATCCGAAGGAGAAGGTTTGGCAAAGTAAGATGTGAGAAGGAGACGTCTTGCCCTAGCGCAAGTGTAACAACTCGAAAATTTAAGTTGTCTTTTAAATTTTATATTAGTATTATTTAATTATAAATGAGAAAAACCCTAAATGTTTAATTAAATATTCCGTAAGAGTAAAACAAAATATTAATAAATGTTACGGGTGTATGAGATAAAGTGTAATTAAATTAGGGATTATTATATGGGGCCAAATTAATAGAAATATGGAATTATAATACTAGTTGGGTCAAATTAAAGTTAAAGATAGTAAATAAATAAATATAAAAGTAAGAATAAATAGATAATAATAATAATAATGGGTGTGGTAGTAAAATAAATAATTAATTTTGTATTGGTATACGATAGAGATAGAGTGTAATTTAATTAAGAATTAATTTATTTATATAGTTATATTAGAAAATTGGACTAAAGTGTAATTATCTTAAATATCTATCAAAGATAAGTATCAATTCATATAATTTATGGACGAATCTGTGGGAGGATTCGCTGGCCACGTGTTGGCCTGTCAATGATCTTCTCTCGTTATTAGGGAGGAGGTGCTGTGTGGGAAAGAAAAGGAAAAGGAAAAAGAAAAGAAAAAGAAGGGAGAAAGAAAGAAAAATGAAGGAAAAGAGAGAAATGAGAAGGGAAAGAAAGGAAGAAAAAATAATGGAAGTCAGAAGAGTCATTGGTAGTGGAAAGAAAGAGTGAGGTATTAAAGTTAAGGTGAGTTACATTATACCTGGAGTTACCATAATATATTTTTACGTATGTTTTGATTTACCATAATATATTTTATATAAGTTATATTTTATTAGTTATATTAATACAAGTTATATTTTATAAATATTTCAATTACGTAGATTAAATTCTGAACTCTATTTGTTAAAATGAAACCCATGGATGTGTTTGTTTATATTTTAAAGAATATTTGACTATGACCTTATAAATAATTATGTTTTGTAAGTACCACTACGGGAGTCCCACGCCTTGGGGGACTTAAATAATCATTGACTTCTGTTTGGTCACTTTGTGACCCTCTGTCTGTCATGGATCCATTGACCTTCTGATTTCTGGTGTGGAGCAAAGTGCTGTACGGAGCTAAGTGCTACACTGTTGTGGGAGCCACCTCTAGAGTTCATACGAGCTACCTCTTGAATCCGTACCTCTGTTCTGACTGTCACTCTTGTGACCTCTGTTCTGTTCAGTTCGGTACCGTGGTTATGGTTATTTATTTACATAATTTCAGTTTTGCTACTTAAATGATTATTTATTCAGACTAAGTTATGCCATGTGTTTATAGCTGTTTACCAATTTTCAGGAAACAGTGCAATTCAGAAATAGCTTTTGAAAAGTCTTAGATGTGGGGCTGCGGAATAGACACATAAAACACTTTTATGATATTTTTATATGTAAATATCGACCTTTTTGGTTAATAAATTTTGTAATAAAAATAGAAGTTCCAATGATTATTTTGGTACCCTCACTTAAATATTATTTTCGCTCGCGTTTATTAAATTGTTCAAGAATTAACCGGAGGTAACTTCATTCACTGGCCATCATGATACTTAACCCTTTGGTACGGGGAGTGGGTCATGACAAATGGTATCAGAGCAATGGTTTATAAAAAAAATAATAATAAAATCATTATTGGAGCATAGGACACACGCACATTTAAGAAGTAAGATAGCGGATAATTAGTATCTAAATATTATATTTTGTTAGTCGATTTAATTATATTATAATTTTATATGATTTTATATATATATATATATATATTTTGTGCATAATTTGTGAAGGATAATAGATATAATTTATATTTGTTATAACAAAAGAAGTAAAAGAAAGAGAGGATGTCAGGCTCAAGCACCCACAAAAATTATAATATAATTAAATACATATAATTTTCAGTTCAATATTCAAAAAAAAAAAATTATTTCGACTTTTTAAAAGTCGGTTCAAATGATAAAGATACTAATTTTGAAACTATTTTCTATCAATGGAAAGTTCACGGATAAAAGAAATGGAAGCTCATCTCAAATTCTTTCAACTTTTGCATGTGATTCTGTCATTTCATTTCTAGTCACTTGTTTAATTATATTCTCATTTTTTTTCTTTTCAGAAATAAAACCAATGAAAAGTTTTCTAAGTCACTGATTGTTTCTCATTTTGGCACAAAACAATTTTTTACAACTAAACAATGAGTTATTTTTGGTAATGTTTTTTTGAGGTAATATTTTCTATCAGATTAATCAGCTAATATATATTTATCAGAGTGTGCAGCGGTTAGTTTATACCTATGACAAATTTCGAGGACGAAATTGTTAAAAGGAAGGAAGATTGTAACAACCTGAAAATTTAAGTTGTCCTTTAAATTTTATATTAGTATTATTTAATTATAAATGAGAAAAACCCTAAATGTTTAATTAAATATTCTGTAAGAGTAAAATAAAATATTAAATGTTACGGGTGTATGAGATAAAGTGTAATTAAATTAGGGATTATTATTTAGGGCCAAATTAATAGAAATATGAAATTATAATACTAGTTGGGTTAAAGATAGTAATACTAGTTGGGTTAAAGATAGTAAATAAATAAATATAAAAGTAAGAATAAATAAATAATAATAATAATAATGGATGTGGTGGTAAAATAAATAATTAATTTTCTATTGGTATACGATAGAGTGTAATTTAATTATGAATTAATTTATTTATATAGTTATATTAGAAAACTGGGCTAAAGTATAATTATCTTAAATATCTATTAAAGATAAGTATCAATCCATATAATTTATGGACGAATCTGTGGGAGGATTCGCTGGCCACGCGTTGGCTTGTGAGGTGCTGTGTGGGAAAGAAAAGGAAAAGGAAAAGGAGAAGGGAAAGAAAAAGAAGGGAGAAAGAAAGAAAAATGAAGGAAAAGAGAGAAAGTAGAAGGGAAAGAAAACAAGAAAAGGAAAAAAAAATAATGGAAGTCGGAAGAGTCATTGGTAGTGGAAAGAAAGAGTGAGGTATTAAAGTTAAGGTGAGTTATATTATACCTTGAATCACCATAATATATTTTACGTATGTTTTGATTTACCATAATCTATTTTATACAAGTTATATTTTATTAGTTATATTAATACAAGTTATATTTTATAAATATTTCAATTACGTGGATTAAATTCTGAACTGTATTTGTTAAAATGAAACCCATGGATGTGTTTGTTTATATTTTAAAGAATATTTGATTATGACCTTATAAATAATTATGTTTTGTAAGTACCACCACGGGAGTCCCACACCTTGGGGACTTAAATAACCCTCGACTTTTGTTTGGTCACTTTGTGACCCTCTATCTGTCATGGATCCATTGACCCTCTGATTTCTGGTGTGGAGCAAAGTGCTATACGGAGGTAAGTGCTACACTGTTATGAGAGCCACCTCTAGAGTTCGTACGAGCCACCTCTTGAATCCGTACCTCTGTTCTGACTGTCACTCTTGTGACCTCTGTTTTGTTCAGTTTGATACCGTGGTTATGGTTATTTATTTACATAATCTCAGTTTTGTTACTTAAATGATTATTTATTCAGACTAAATTATCTTAAATATTTTAGTTACATAACTATCCATGGTTATTTTGTGTCTCTTATACTCTTGGTATAATATTTCTCACTCTGCCATGTATTTATAGTTGTTTACCAATTTTCAGGAAACAGTGCAATTCAGAAATAGCTTTTGAAAAGTCTTAGATGCGGGGCTTCGGAATAGACACACACAACACTTTTTATGATATTTTTATGTGTAAATATTGGCCTCTTTGGTCAATAAATTTTGTAATAAAAATAGAAACTCCAATGATTATTTTGGCACACTCACTTAAATATTATTTCCACTCGCGCTTATCAAATTGTTCAAGAATTAGTCCGAGATAACTTCAGTTGCTGGCCATCACGATGCTTAACCCTTGGGTATGGGGAACGAGTCGTGACAGCAAGGGGGAAATGTGAGAGCAAGCCCAAGTGTGGTGATCAAGGGTACCGTCGTTCGTCATTTGAGTGTAATGGTTGGTTGATCACTGGCTAAAGGGGAGGAGTTGTCAGAGATGACATTAACAGCACGAGTAGCGGCGGAGCCTCTGTTGGGCACCATAGAAGATGTTGCTGTGAGAGGCGTCTCTAGGTTTAGAGAGGCTGAGCTGATGAGGGCCTTCTGCTCATCGCAAATGGAGTCCCTGACGTTGGCAACTGCTATTTTGGGAAAAAGAGTTAACGCTAGGATGGACATAGAGCCCCTTAAGGAGCAATTGGAGGCGGCAAAAGCAAAAGGTGGGCGGTGGCGAAAAATGGCACGAAGTGCCTGTGCCAAAGGCCTGATGTATGCAAAGCAGGCTAAAAACATGGAAATATTAGCAGTGGTGCAAGGGTTCGTGGCTGAGAGAGCCACGGCGAGGCAGATGGAAGTGGTAGCAGCGTCGGCGACTGTAAATGCTGAACTGAACCACACTAAGTTTGAGCTAGAGGCGGCGCGCTGTGAGGTGGTGATGCTAAAGTTTAATTTGGTGGCCTAACAAAAATGCACTGGCGAGGTCCAGGATGCATGTACCACTGCCAATGAGAGATTGGAAGAGGCCCTTGCCAATAATGAAAAACTGCGTGATCAGACTTTGAAGGAGAAGAATGATGCAGATGTATAGATTGTGGAAATGGAGAGGGGCCTTGTTGCTGCAGAAGAGACATTGGAGAAAGACAAAGAGAAATCGGCAGAGGTAACAAGAACTTTGCTGTCAGAGAGAACTGTTTACCCTGACCTCTATGGAGCAGCTATGGAGCAATATAAGCAGTCGACAGAGTTCCAAATAGCCATAAATACTAATGTAACCACTAGTCTGGCCAGGGGGGAAGAAGGTGGAGTAGGTTCTTCTAATGCGGCGACAGTTGAACTGGTGGAATGGCAGACTAAGGCAGAAATAATAGAAAGCTTCCAACAGTCTGACGTCTACAAGCATCAACTAAGCCTGTACTAGGATAGTGGGTGGATGTGCTACCAGTGAAGGGCGAAGGAATTCTTCCCAGACATGGACTTTAGCTATGTGAAGCTAGGAAAATGAGACATTGCTCAGACTTCATTAGATGAGGGTGTTGAGGAGGAAGACCTAGCATCCAGTGGGGACGAAGGAGGTGGAGAGGGGGTAGAGTAAAGACGCACCCTAGCCTTGTGTGTTTTGTTTTGCTTTAAATTAATTGTGTAAAGTTTTAATTTGGTTTTGTAAAGATTTGTACAGTTTGTAAAAAGTTTGTGTTAAATTATAAGAATTGATAGTCAAGAATTGGTCCGATTTTGAGGTGAATTTCCCACATGTAGATTTTTTTTGCTTTTTTATTTTTTGTTTGAAGTAGGGGGTGTAACTTGGGCGAGCTCAACCCGAACAACCCGAACCCAGCCTGAATTTTTTTAGGGCTTGGACAAGATATTTTCAAATTCGGTACGAGCTTGGGCAAAAATTTCAGAAGCCTAAATTAAATTTAGACGGGCTTGGGCAAAGATATCAAACAACCCGAGCAACCTGAAACCCGAATTATACATATATAGATATATAAAAATATTAAATATATATAAATTATTAGCCATTACATGATATTACAGTAATTTAGATTATTAAATCATATTAAATATATATTATATATACAAATAACATAAAATCTTACTCTTTTTTTTTTATTTTCACTCATAAATTGTAAAGACTACGATAGTGGCATCTCTCTTACATTATATAAATTATTTATTTTAATGGTATTAATGATTTTCTATATATATATATATATAAATGTAAATAGAGTCAAATTTTAATAATTTAATAATGTAGCTGCAAAAAAAAAAAAAAAAATACAATTCGGGCAACTCGAGCAATTCAGGTGTCACGACCCAAACCCGCTCCCATAGGTTTAGTATCGCAACCGACCAGTAATCCTTGGATTACCAAAGGCCACTTGGCATAATAACATATAGCAGGGGCTATGGGAGTAATTAATCAAGACATACATAGTCCAAAGAGCTGTGCAGACATACATGGAACCGATAACTTAAAACTATATATAACAGTGATACAAACTTTACACATCACTTCCAGATACACATTATACAACAAAAGTAACCTACGGTGACGAAAAGTAGTGAAGAAAATAAATTTCGTCACCAAATAAGAATAATCCGTGACAAATTATAAAATTTTGTCACATATAATAAAAAAATAAAAATAATAGGTGACGAAATTTATTTTCGTCAGCAAATACTTCTTTTTAGGTAAGGAAAAATTAAATTTCGTCACCGAAAATTTTCCCGCTAATTTTTTTTAGTGGCGCCAAAATTTTGAGACTTTTGGTAAGAAAAATATTTGTCACTAATTATAAAATTATTAGTGAGAAATATATTTTCATCACCAATAATTTTATATATATATTTTTTAAGAAACTTGATTTTAAATATTTTAAGACCATTTGGTGAGAAATATATTTTTATCATTAATAATTTTTAATATTTTGAGACTTTTTAGTGAGAAAATTATTTTGTCACTAATTTTGTAGGGAAAATTTTGACATATTGGGCGGTAATGAAAAAAAATAGACTATTAACTTTCCCTCCCTTTTTTTTTTTTTTATCAGTTTTCCTCTTCTCCCCCTCTCTTTCTCTCTCTTTCTCAAAACAGAACACAAGTTAATTAGCTCTCTAAGTAACTTATGGTGACGAAAAGTAGTAAAGAAAATAAATTTCGTCACTAAAAAAAATAATCCGTGACAAATTATAAAATTTTGTCACATATAATAAAAACGTAAAAATAATAGGTTTCGTCAATAAATACTTTTTTTAGGTGAGGAAAAATTAAATTTCGTCACCAAAGGTTTTGCCTCTTATTGTTTTGGGTGGCGCCAAAATTTTGAGATTTTTGGTTAAAAAAGAATTTGTCACCAATTATAAAATTATTAGTGAGGAATATATTTTCGTCACCAATATTTTAAAAATATATTTTTTTTTGAGAAACTTGATTTTAAATATTTTAAGACCATTTCCTCACTGATAATTTTTAATATTTTGAGACCTTTGATGAGAAAAATATTTTGTCACTAATTTTAAAGGGAGAATTTTGACATATTGAGCGATAATAAAAAAAAATAGATTAATATTTTTACCCCCCTCCTTTTTTTGTGTGTGTTTATTAGTTTTCCACTCATCTTTTTTTTTTTTTTTTTTTTTTTTGTGTTTATTAGTTTTCCTCTCATATATATATATATATATATATCTCAAAAAAACAAAACACAAGTTAGGTCTCTTCCTTTAGCATTCCATGTCCTCCTTCAGCGTGTTTTTCTCCAGCGCTGCCGCCGACGTCGCCTGTTCTCCTCCTTCATTGGCGCCACCGACGTTGCATCTCCGAGCTCGTTCGCCCGTCTCCTTTAGTGCCATGTGTTCTCTTCCATCAATGCCTCTTATTATTCGATTTCTCTGCTTTGTATTTTCAGGTATGGGTCCTCTCTCTCTCTATCTCTCAATTTCTCTATTTTTCTGTCTCTATTTTTCCTAATTTTCAAAACTAATGAGACACGCAGTGTCCCATATGTGATTTCTTTGGACTGTATTTTGCATGTAAAGGTTGTGATTTCTTCGGATTGAATGGTGGGGACATGATTGATTTGATTGCTAATGTTTCTCCCTGGTAAGCAGGTTGACAATTACTTATTTGCTTGGTTGTTTTCACAACATTGATTGACTTTCGTTGCCTTCACAGGTTTCCCTTATTGAACAAGTTTCTGAATAATATATTGACGAAATAATTACTCGGGGAGGGGGGGTTGGGGTTAACCTTAACTAATTATTTGTTGTAGGTAGAAGGGAAAAAAAAGGATTGTCAATAGATTTCTAGCAAAGGTTTATTAGTTAACGCAGCTTGATTGTGCTAGTCTAACTCCATAAATTTGTTATCTATTTAGCCTCTCTACATGATAGGATTTTCCTACAATGTTACAGAGTAGAATTGAGGGGTTTTTGGTGGTCTCTTGGAACTTGTTCTCTGGTTGAGAAAATTGTTTGCATTTCTAGATCTTTGGCCTTCAGTTTTGTGAGTTTTGAGTTTTGTGTTTCTGGATGCTTTAATCTCAGCAAAAAGAGGTACTTTAAGTGAAGTAGTATTATTTGGATTGGAATTACTTTGTATTGTTAAATAGTTAATTATTTTTCTTTTCTTTTCTGTTTTTTTTTTTTTTTTTTTTTGGTTCTTTTTCCTAATCTTCATCTTTTGCTGTTGAAACCTTTTACTCTTCCATTTTATATTTGAATAGTGATATGTCATGAATAATATTTTATTTAAAGGCGTCAAACTTTGTTGTAAGATGTTTAAGATTGTGAATTTTTTAAATAAGCAGCTAGTTGATTGGAGATGTATTTTCTTATGCACCCTTCTCCACATATCAATAATTATGTTAAGTTTGTCAAATCTTTTGTGAATGAGTATTGACCATTCAGTTTTAATAGAATAGAGCTTAACTACATGTTCTTTTCTCATTTTCTACCAGGGTACATTCTTTTTGAAAGATTGGAGTTTGTCACATAGGGGGAAGCATTGATTATGGCTAGCCCAGTAAACAATCAGGGTAGTCTATCGATTTTGTGGTGATTGGTGACTAATTTGTTAACAAATGTAACTGGTACATTTTATTCTTGAAAATTGACATTTTTGGAGCAGAAATATTGCGTGTAACCACATTGTTGGGGAATGCATCATTTTTAGATCAAAGTCGGTTGGAACATGCTAGCTCCCTGGCTTTAGGAGGAATATTTTCAAATGGAGGAGCCAATGTGAACAGATGGGCATCACCGTTTCAATCAAAAGTATGGATACTAACTATTAACATAACCTTTTGTTCCATCTAATATTACTGTTTTTCAGAAGCATTCCTAACTCATTTTTTAAACATTTCATTCTAACTTCGTTAGTCTATTTGATTGCTTGTACTGAAATTCCATGTATTTCATGACGGTTAGTTTGAGGCTAACATCATTAAGAATGACACAAAGATTTAATCAAGTGTCCTAATCCAGCATAACAAGATAGTTAACACAATGTTGGAAAGGACATTTTACCTATAAGGGCTGAGACAATTGGAGGACTTTTGTTCTTGCTGCTGACTTCTCAATTAACATGAGTGGTGTACATTACAAGGGGAGACTTATTGGCAGAGACCAATTCATTTGTTTTTGGTTCTAAGAAGTGACTAATTTATTATGTTGTTGATACAGTAGTTAAATATGCTATCATCTGAATGCAAATAAAAAATTAACCAACAAAAAAAACTCATAAGAGCTGGTAGTATTTGCAAAATGATGTATATTTCTTGGTTTCAATACTCTAGAGTTTGTTTTCAGATATATAGGAATAAGTTCAAGCTCTTATATGATTTGTGCTCAAACGCGAGCATATGTTTTTGGTGTTCCATTCATATATATGTTGAGGTGCACCTATTTACTTCTGTGGGTTATCTTAATTTCAATGTTCAGCAGTTCTAAGGTACTTTTCTTTGTGATAGTTTTTTGGAAATTTGGTAGATCTTGCTTTGCAAAACAGTATTACAGGTGTATCTATCTTTTACGTTCTTTTAACGTTGGCTATGTTTTTATTACACAGATGTCAGGTTTATTGCAGCCCTCATCTGCACAAAACAGGCTTGGTTCTCAAGGCAACTCATCTGGTCTTATAGTGAAGAGAACGATGAGGGTGGATATCACAGTTGATCAATATCCTAATCTATGAGTTATTCTCTTATTCCATTGCATCTTTTTCATGGTGTGGTTTACTGCATTTCATGTTTAACTTCCTGTTACCCACTTGTTGTTGCAGTTCAATTTCGTCGGCCGCCTCCTTGGTCCCAGAGGGAACTCACTCAAGAGAGTAGAGGCAAGTGCTGAGTGCCGTGTTCTAATCAAAGGACATGGTAGCATCAAGGATCCTGTTAAGGTAATTTTGATTGTCTTTTCAACCAGAATGCTTGTGTTTCTTGGATACTTTATGTTGTGTTTTATGGTTTGATGTGTTAATACATGAAATGCTGAAACCATAATATTCTGGATACTGAATAGAGCAATGCCACACTTTTAATCTCTCTCTCTAAATGAAAGCTAGAGGTGTAACATGGGCTATGCTCATGTTCTTAACTTATGTCATCTTCATCTCATTTTCAATTCAATTATTTATTTATTTTTAGTGGTATTCGTTTCCTAATATCATTTCAAGAGAGTTTTGTTTGTACAATAGTCTACAATATTTGATCAGGTTTCCAATTTCTTCTGACCTCAACCAAGAAGTAAAGAATTTTTTTTTTTTTTTTTTTAATTTTTTAAGGGAGATCACAACAGCTGTACATGCTTTCAATTTTTCTTGTAGAAACTGTGAACTTTTATTAGATGTTGTAATTAACCATTACATTATAGTTCTTAATACCTTGTCTGATCATGAAGTTAACATGGTTTGTCTATTCATATTGATGGGTGTTGCATTTTTTGTCTCTCTAAATGTTCTATTTTACTCTGAATTACTTTTTATAATTTCCTTCCCATGGGTCTTTAATCAAGAGAACAGTGAGATGCTCTAGCAGTTGTATTTTTAGGAATTTTGATTTTTTATATAGCAGCTCAATGAGGATCTTCAATTTGGAACCCTCCTCTTGATTGAAGAGTGCATTCAGTTTTGCATATCAGACTTTGATTGCATATTTCATGTATTGTGGTAGCTAAGAGTAGTTCATTTCCACCACCCTTTGAAATACATTTTTAGAAGCAGTGGGACATGAGATTTTTTGACCGTCCATGAGTACACTGATCCTTCCTTAGCCGTCTTGTTGACAAGTATGGTTTTAGGTATACCAAATATGAATAAGCATATTTTTGGTGTTTGATATATGATGGCGACTATCAAATATTTGATTTATGATTGTAATTATCAATTAAATATGTAGTCTCTTGAGTTTGTTGAGAATAAAAAATGCAAAACTGGTGTAGCAAGCGTGTACTGAAAAGCTTATGTTATGTCGGTTTTCATCCCAGTATGACACATAAATAATTGTAGCACATGCACATGTATGGTGCCTGTCTAATAAACATAAATTTGGACTCTCTCTGTGTGATAATATTTATAAGAGGAGAGGCAGGTTATTATCCTATTCGGATGGAACTTTTATTGATCGTGGTACCAAGTAATGTTTGGCTGGGATTTAATGTTGATGACGCTTAACTTTTTTTTTTTTGTTGGTTATGTATTTTTATTAATAAGAGACAGATTTATAAAAGGTGCTAAAAGTGGATACAACTCATGTAGAAAGTCCAAGGGAAGTGCATGCTATCATCCTATACAAGTACAAGAATCTAGCTAAATCTAAGAAGCATGGATTCTTCTAAAAAGGTTCCATGTCCATGTTGGACATGTGTTGGGCACCCATTCAGACATGCCCTATTATATTTTTAGACGTTTTTAGGTGGAGTTTGGACATTTAGAATACATGTCTATCTCGTAGACACACATAAACGCATTGTTAGTTTGGATTTGATATCACTTTACAAGGAAAAAATACTTACAATCTCCTATCAATTGTGTGTACTAGTACTTGACCTCAAAACCTCCAAACTTCGAGGTTACCTCTTGCAGGATTCTGAGTTGGAACAAGTTCTCTCTCAAGAGCAACCCCTGCCCCCTCTCTTCTGGCAGTCTACGTTTATTCCAAAATCTGACCCTATATGTCCTCTGACAATTACATTATATGTTGAAGGAACTTCTTCCATTTCTTTCCTAATATCTTTAGATGCACCAAGATCATTAGAGAGTTACACAATAGTCTGGTAGACCTCAACTCCACCATAATGAGTGATTTCTACCTTCCCCCAATAATTTCCTGCTTGAATGCAAATGTCTATTACCATTTTGTCATTAATGGTCATGTGAACACCCAAAGTCTTTTGTTTCTAAACTTGCCTAGGTAATTAAGGAGCAAAACAAAATCACAGTCCACCATATTATCTTTAAACTCTTCTCTCACATGTGACCACTGATTAACTGTGAATCAAATTTCCTATATGTCGCGCCGATTGACTATGAAGCAAATTATTATTCACCGTACCATTATCATGTTTGCTGGTACTTACAGGGTCTCTCATATGAATCCTATCTGTTACATCAAGGAATGAACACGGCCATTTTTTTGGCTTATCATAGAGTCAATGTCTAGCTGTAAAAAGCCTATCTTATACATGGACTTGTTTTCTATCACTTTGGAACTACTGAACTAGTGTTGTTCAGTTAGAGCATGTAGCTAACATATTTAGGCAATTGCTTTTGGTTTCTTCTTTCTTGTTTTTCCTTTTTTGGTTGTTTGTATCAGTAAGTTTTGATTGTATAATCATTTTTACTCTTTTTACTTTAGGAGGAAAATAGATCATACTCTTTTTTCAAGAGCTCGTTTGTTCTCTAGATTTCTACAACTATTTTCAATATTGGTTTTCAATATATATATATGAATTTGTAATTCATTTTTTTAAACATTGCATTTGACTGTTGACAATATAGCTATTTGACATAAATTTTGCTAACACGCAGTCTTATAATGCAGCTAAGTTTTATTGAATCTGAGATTGTTCTTTTTATTTTCCTTGTCATCACTTCTTGTATTGGCTTTCTATTAGAAAAGATGAGAATGAATTTGGCCCATTTTCTGCTTGGAACATAACTGGAACATGCACAGGTTTGTAAGTTCGTTGTGAATCTGATTATCTTATTATTCCAGCTGATTGGGAAATGGTTTTTTTTTTAAAATTTTAAATTGCTTCATTTATTTTTCCTTTCTTTAATTGTATTATATGTTCTCTGTCTTAGGTGTTCAAGTGAGTCATTCCACTGGTTGTTTATGGCCATGTAAGCCTTTTTTTAATTATTATTTTTGTAATAATATTTTTCACATGAATAATACTTTGAGTGAAGAAAGTATTTTATTACTACGTCTTATTGGGATGTGCTCTTTCTATTGCTCTTTACTTTTCTTTTTTCCTTTATGTATTAAACGATTATTAATTTTTGGCATCTTCTGTTACTCGTGTTACTTTATCATCAAGGATCACCTCAACTTTTTAAAGTTTTGGATTGTTATATGCATTTCTACTAAATTGGTTTATAAAATAAAATTATTTATATATGAGTTTAGATGTAATTGATAATATATTAATGTTTTCCTTGTTTATTTTCTTTGCAGATTGATTTTTGATGACGTTTGGAAGCGTACTTGCAAATTAAGATCAAGTGTTGAATTTTTTTTTCTTGAACTGATACTTAGTTCTAGTTGCAAATCAAGATCGAGTGTTATTTTTTTGTGGACTCCACGTTAGTTCATTTTGGAATTTGCTATGATGGTTTTTTTTATTATACTTAATGGATTATTATTAAATTTGTTTGATGGATATATTTTTATTTATAATATAAATTGTTTAGTAAATTTTTTTGTGGACTGGTGTATAATAGCTAGTGAATTTCTTAGTACATTTAAAATGCTATTGGATATAAGTAGGGATATTCGTGAAATAATAATTTAAATTGAAATATAAAATATGTATCACGACCCAACCTCAGGGCTTAGAGTTGAAATCGTAACTTACTAACTTATTCTTATTCGAAGCAAATTAAGCTGCGCAAGCAGAAAAAAAAAATGATTAAACAGAAATTTTACTACATCTTACTATTTAAGAAATAGGAAATACATTTCTAGGGCTTTCATTATTTTATTATTCAGTGACTAGCCCCGAATAGAAACAAAAGGGAGCAAAAATATAAAAAAAGAAAGATAAAATAGTGGTTTAATAACAGTACATGAGCAGGTTCCATTTCGTGGAATTATGGATTTCCCTTATGTCTAAACTGAAAGGGTATATTTATAAGCACCTGACAAAATGAGAATTATTATGCCAAGAGTGTAGGGAATACAAAATATCCATGGATAATTAGTTAGGCTAAATATTTGCATAATTTAATTTAAAATAACAATTTATTTAAAGTGGCAGAATACAGAAATTATGTAAATAAATAATCATAACCACGGTATAAAACAGAACAGAACAGAGGTCACAAAAGTGACAGAACAGAGGTCAATGGATCCATGACAAACAGAGGACCACAAAGTGGTCAAACAGAAACCAATGGTTATTTAAGTCCCCAAGGCGTGGGACTCCCGTGGTGGTACTTACAAAACATAATTGTTTATAAGGTTATAGTCAAATATAGACTAAAATTTAAACTAACATATCCATGGATTTCCTTTTAAGTAAATAGAGTTTAGAAAGTAACCTACGTAACTGAGATATAACTTTTATTTATATAACTTAATAAATGTACTTGTAATAAATAAGTTATGGTAACTCAAAACATTTGTAAAACATATAATGATAAATCAAGGTATAACATATCTCACCTTAATTATAATCCTTAGCTTTACTTTACTATCAGAACTTCCTTACTATGGATGGATTCCTTACCCTCAACTGACGAGTCTCTCCCTCTCGGTTTCTTTCTTTCTTTACTTCTACATACAGCATTACCTCTCCTATTTATACACAATTTACGTGATGACTCACACCCTAAAACTCCAGGTAATCACTGCCTCTATCCAAGTCTAGTGTCCAAGTGGCTTCACCGTTTCTCATTTCGGCAGATTGTAATCTAATTCATTAATGATCCTTGATCTATTTGGATAATATGGTAAGATTGTATTTGATGGTTCTGATTTGTTTTTATCTAACCAACTAATATATCTTAACTAAAATTGATATTTAATAATAAAATTGGTATTTAATTTATCTTAATAATTTTCTTCGTCATATATTTAATAACCATAATGATAAATTAATTTACTTAGTACGTATAACTTATTCATTTTATTATTTCCATTATTATTCTTCTCATTCCATATATTATTGTTATTATTATTTATTTATTTTTAATTTGATCCAACTAGTATTAGAATTCCATATTTCTGGTCATTTGGCCTCAAATAAAAATCCCTAATTAATCTCATATAACCCAGTGCTAAATTAGATTCTGTATTTATTAGTAATTATTTAATAATATATATCACATACACCCATAACTATAAACATTTATGTCGTATTTAATTAAACATTCAGGGTGTCACAATATGAAACAAGTTTAGTGACGAATTTGTTTCGTCATTTGTATTTGTTATTATGACAAAGTGATTATATGTCACTGATAAACTTTTTTTGTGACAAAATTTACTGCAGTTTATATATGAAAGTTTTTATTTATTTTGTTATTTGGTGACTAAAAATTTCATCACATATATATACATATTTGTGACGAAATATATTTCGTCACCCATGTATGACTTTTGAAGACGAAAAAATTTGTCACCTTTACATCTTATTGTGACGAAATTATTTCCTCATCAATGATCAACATGCGTGACATATTTATTCGTCAACTAAAGTTATAAATATGATACTGAATAACTATTTGGTGACGAAAATGAGAATTTTTGGCGACAAAATGTTGTTTTATTGGTGACAAAATTATGACTTTTGAAGACGAAAAATTTTGTCACCTTTACATCTTATTGTGACGAAATTATTTCCTCATCAATGATCAACATGCGTGACAAATTTATTCGTCAACTAAAGTTATAAATATGGTACTGAATAACTATTTGGTGACGAAAATGAGATTTTTTGGCGACAAAATGTTGTTTTATTGATAACAAAAAATTTCGTCATTGAAGTAATTTCATTGGTGACGAAATTATTTTTCGTCACGGTGGTTTTTAGTGACAAACATTCAATGACGAAACTGGTGACGAAAATATTTCCTCACAAATATCTATAGTGACGAAATTAGCTCTTTGGAGACAAAAAAATTTCGTCATTCAAGACCCAACTTGTTGTAGTGTTACCAGACGTCTTGTGCAAACATAACCTGGTATAAACATAGCTTAACATGATTACAAAAACAGTCATGAAACTCAACTTCAATCGGAACCTCCTCGGGAGGCACAAAGGTTGGCTGACCAAAATTGAGACTTAAGCCATCAACTCTGGGCCTGGTCACATGCCTGCTCACCTACATACATAATATAAATAGTAAGCAATCGTCTAGTGAATAATAACAGAGTAAAGATTTTATTGAATGGTGTCCATACAGAAACATAATCTTGTACATGTTTGGATGTCATAACATAGTAGATTCTTTGGTATGATTGCATTTGTATTCAGAACTTAAACATACAACATATCATGGTACGTGGCATATCCATTAGTATTAACACGTCTGATGACCCACAAGGGACTGCCATGAAGGCTTTTTGATGACCCATAAAGGGACGCATATCATATGATGCTAAGGATGCCACGAATAACTTTCAGAATCTTGGACAATCATTCATTTATTCAAAACATAGCATAGCATTTCAGAAGACTAATCATTTCATGTCATAATGTTCAGAAAAATATTTAACATTGAACATAACTTTACAAAGTTATTACTCACAAACAATTGGTAGCTCCAATTAGATGGCAAGATGGTACTTCACTTATCCTGAGGCGCGTGACCTACACGAATACACATACAAATGCACACTTGAAACACACGTTCGAATTATACATAACTTACTTTATTTGTTCTTAGTGTGTTTCTAGTCTTTAACCTCATTATGGAGTCTTAAACATGGCCTAGAAATGCCTAGGATGGAATGAGGATACACAAATGTACTTGAAACACTTAGCCAAAATTTTGCTGAAACAGGGGTCTCACTCGAGCGTGGCTTTCTTCGCTCGAGAGGACATGTCAAATGTGAGTAGTCGCTCAAGCGGTCTATAAAATGTGAAAAGTTCTGGTTGCATGAAATCTCCGCTTGACGCTTGCTCGAGCGTGAGACACAGGTCCTCGCTCGAGCGTAAGTTTTGTCGCTCGAGCGTGCTTCTACGGATACAAAATTCTACTAGCTTGCAATTTCCACTCAAGCCAGCCTTTCGTCGCTCGAGCGGAAGCATGAAAACAAAGATGGTCGCTCGAGCGTAGGATCCCTCACTCGAGCGTGGAAGCGAAATTCTGGGTTTCCCAAATTTGCTCCCAAGCTTCAAAACACGAATTCAACTCTTCAAAACACATCTCTTGGGCCCCAAAACTTGAGATAACACAGTAAATTTGTAAAACATGATGACTTGAGGATTAGTTCACAAAACTATGGCCTAGGAGTTTGCCAATTGTATAAAATTCCAACATAAACTTGATGAATATTTCATGAATACAACATGCATGAACTCCCTTGAATTCAAACATTCCAAACCATGATCAAACTTGGTAATTTAATGGAAAACATGATGAACTCCCAAAATGTAAGTGAGATGAACACATGCAAGAAAGTAATCTTTGAAATCATGCTCAATTTGTGAGAAAATGCACATGCATGCATGATATGGCCCAAATCTTCTCAATTCTAATGCAATTCCTCCATGGATTTACTTAATTCAACAATAATCTTGTAGAATCCAACTCAATTACTCAATGTAGAGTTTAGTCCCTTACCTAGAGGCTTGAAGTTGCAAGGGTTGAAGTTAAAACTCTTAAATCTTCTTCAAAAGGTAACAATTCCTAACAATCCCTTGATTTGAGCCCAAATTCCTCAAGTCTTGAATTAATTCCCTCTTCTCTCACTCTCTCTCACGTTTGAGGCTTAGAGGACTCAAAGATGCATATAGATGAAGAAATGAGTGAGTGGAAGTGTTTTGTGTTCAATGAGGCCTCTAAGGCCTTAATTAGGCCATTAAATAAAAGTGTGCTTAATAAAGGCTAATTAGTGGACATTAGTGTCATCTAATTTAATCATCCCAAATCGAATTTCAATTAAAATTACCATAAAATTTTATAAATCCTAATTAGCATATAAATCAAGTCAATTTCTGAATCGGATGCCGATAGGGCCTTCAATTCGCAAACCGAAAGAAAACACAAACATATTTTCCTATGTTGAACAGATGTAGACATAATTTATGCAACACACACATGCAATTCAATCCAGAATTTCACCCTAATTACCAATTAAGCATAATTAACCACGGATTAACATTAATCAAGGATCGAGGTTGTTACATCAAGTTTAACTCGGGTCGGGCTTGGACAGATAACCTCGGGTTACAATTCGGGCTTGGGCGGGCCTGGGCAGATCTCAGCACAACTTGGGCTGGGCTTGGACAACCTCCCAACCCGACCGAACCCGCTCGAGTTTCACCCCTAGTTTGAAGGAATATACAGTTTCAATTACAAGTTTTGACATGCAGAGGTTTGGTTAAGAGCTTATAGCCTTTAATTTCACGTTTGGCTAAGAAAAAGGAAAAAGGGCATGGAAATCATTAAATTCTTCAAGTTTTAGGTTAAATTGTGACAAAACAAAGAGGGGTTTGAATTGTATTCAGTGTGTTTGGTTTAATTTTTTTGGATTAAGTTTTTTGAAAACTGAGTTTTTTGGTTTTCATGTTTTTTGGTTTTTAGTGAATATTTTAAACATTTTTTCACTTTTTTAAATGTACCTTACTTAGATGTATCTAAAAAGTAAAAAATTTGTGAAAAAATATTTTAAAAAATTAATAAATACATAAAAATACAAAAAAAAAATATTGAATTCTCGTATTTTTTTGTATTTTTGGTATTAAGTGAATTTTTAAAAGGTTTTTTTCACAATTTTTTTACTTTTTAGGTATATTTATGTTAGGTATGTCTAAAAATTTAAAAAAAAAATTACCTAAAATATTTAAAAAATTCAGTAAAAACAAAAAAAAAACACGAAAAATAAGAAAGTATAATTTTCTGAAAAGTGTTTTTGGAAAACTTTAACCAAGCAAAGTGATTGTTTTTTGTTAAAAAGAAATTGGTCTGGGGCTCGTGCTTATGAAGGAAGTGACATTCTTAAATGGAGTCAAGTATTATATCAAGTAAATAAACAGGTGAGTGTTGGTCTATGCCCATTATTCATTAGCTTATGTTAACTAGAAGGCATGGCCGACTTAATCTAATTGAGGGTTACTTTGAGCTCGGCAGAGGCTTGGGGGGTCTCAGTTTGGTTCAGTCTAGTTGAGGCCTATGGTGCTCAGTCTGACCGAGGCCTGTTGGACTCAATCTAGTTGGGCTCTTCAAGCTCAACCTGGCTGAGACTTGTGGTGCCCAGTCTGGTCGAGGCTTGAGGTGCTCAGTCTGGCTGAGGCTTGTTCGACTTAGTCTGGTTGAGCTCGTTAGGCTCAGTTTGGTTGAGACCTGTGGTGCTCAGTCTGACCGAGGCTTGGCTCAGTCTGGCTGAGACTTATGGTGCTCAGTTTGGCCGAGGCTTAGCTCAGTCTGACTGAGACTTATGGTGCTCAATCTGGCTGAGGCTTTGTTGGACTTAGTCTAGTTGAACTCGTCAAGCTCAATTTGGCTGGGACCTGTGGTGCTCGGACTGGCCAAGGCTTGGCTCAGTCTGGCTGAGACTTTTGGTGCTCAGTCTGGCCGAGGCTTGGGATGCTCAGTCTGGCCGAGGCTTGGGGTGCTCAGTCTGACTGAGGCTTTGTTGAACTCAGTCTAGCTGAGCTCGTCAGGCTTTAAAAAAGGTATAACGCAAATAATAGGGATTGAATATTGTTGTCATTAATGCATATTCTTGCTATCATAAGTTTATACATTGTATAGAAAGGGCAAAAATGAACAAGTGTTTTGAACATCAAAGCGAACTATACAACAATTGGACGTACAAAAAGCTAAAGACGCTATTTTACTAGAAATACTGCTTCAAGTGCTCGACATTCCAAGGGTAAGGAAGATCGTTGCCTTCCATGTCTTGCAGATGGTAAGTGCTCAAACGTGGTCTGGATTTGACAAAATAAGGGCATTCCCACTTAGCTGCGAG
Source organism: Camellia lanceoleosa (assembly GCA_025200525.1). Classification (NCBI taxonomy): domain Eukaryota; kingdom Viridiplantae; phylum Streptophyta; class Magnoliopsida; order Ericales; family Theaceae; genus Camellia; species Camellia lanceoleosa. The sequence goes on along the minus strand of CM045770.1, from coordinate 52,458,581 downwards.
CTTATCTTTGGTCGGGTCCTTGGTGGTGATGGTGGCTTCCCGTAAGACTAGGTCTCCTATTGCGAATACTCGGGGTCTGACTCTGTGGTTATAATGTTTCTGCATTCTTTGTTGATGCGAGGCCAACCTAACAGCAGTCGACTCTCGTAGTTCTTCATTCAAGTCCAATTTGGCTCGTTACAGCTCGTTGTGTAGTTCTATGTTTGGATGTATCATCTGGAAGGTCGGAAGACTGATTTCCACAGGGATGATTGCTTCGGTACCATATGTTAAGCGGAAAAGGGTTTTGCGGTGGGAGTTCTTGCTATTGTTCGATAGGCCCAAAGCACATTTAGGAGCTCGTTGGCCCAGAGTCCTTTAGTGGTTTTCCAACTTGGTCTTGATTATTTTCAACAGAGAGCGATTGGTAACTTTAACCTGCCCGTTAGCTTGGGGGTGGCCAGGGGAGGAGAAACAGGGCTTGGTGGTGTTTCGCTTGGTAATCTTGGCAAGAGGCTTTGCTTCCACCCACTTAGTGAAGTAATTGATGGCGACCACAACGAACTTTACTTGGCCTCTGTCGGTTGGCAAGGGACCGACAAGATCGATTCTTTACTTGGTGAAGGGACAGAGGCTATTGAGCGTGATCAGCTTTATTGGCGGGGCGTAGGATATGTTGGCAAAGTGTTGGCATTTGTCACATTTAAGGACAAATTCGGTGGCGTCTTGGTTAAGCATGGGCCAAAAATCACCCGTGCAAAGGATTTTATGAGCCAAGGACTGTCCCCTGGAATGGTTGCTACAAACTCCTTCATGGACCTCTCTCATCACATAGGTAGCTTAGTCAGCGTTTAGGCACCTAAGAAATGGTCATGAGAATCCCTGCTTGTACAAGATGCCATCAATAATGACATAATTAGATGACCGAGCTCTGACCTTGTCGGCTTCCTGTTTATTCACTGGTAGGACTTTCTGTTCTAAGAATGGGATAATGTCTTGGGCCTATGGGATGGGCTTGTCTTGGAGCAAATAAACCTCGTGCTGATCCGGTGAGATTGCTGGGTGGGTCAGGTATTCAACTCGGACACCGTGGCTGAGGTCTGATTGGTCTCTTGAGGCTAATTGGGCCATTTTATCTGCTTGGAAATTCTCTGACTTGGGGATATGCTTGATGTGAAAGTTATTAAAGACGCGGGTGAGGGGAAGAGTGACGTCTCTGTACGATCACATCGTTTCCTCTTTTGTATCAAATTCGATGTTATCTATCTAACGACTAACTGAGAATCACTAGACACATAGAGATGGTCGACCCCAATGTCCTTGGCCAACCGAAGACCTGCTATTAGGGCCTCATACCCGGCCTCGTTGTTACTTGCGGCGAACAGAAATTGGAGAGCGCACTTGAAAGATTCACCCTCGGGGGTGGTAAGGATCAAACCAGCTCCATTAACTTCTTTGCGGGATGAACCATCAATGCTAAGAGCCCAGGAGTAGAGGTCCTCTGTATTAGGAATGACGTTTGCTGATGTTGGGGGTACGTTGGGAGTGAGGTTAGTGAACTCTAAGATAAAATCTGCAATAGTCTGGCCTTTGATGGTTATTTGGGTCCAGTAAGAGATCTCGTACTAGCTAAGTTCAATAGACTATTGCATGAGCCTGCCTGATGATTTTGGTTGTTGCATAACCTTTTTTAAAGGTTGGTCAGTGAGGACCATTATGGAGTGGGCTTGGAAATAGGGTTAGAGGCATCTAGAGGCGATGACCAGAGCTAGGGCCATTTTTTCTAACAAGGGGTAGTTTGTTCTGCCCCCTAAAGTGCACGGCTAATGTAGTAGACTAGGCATTGGACTGAGTCCTCTTCTCTAATAAGGGCAACACTGACCGCAGTATTGGAAACAGCTAAGTAAAGGAAAATAGTCTCTCCTGGTATTACTTGAAAGAGAAAAGGGTGGTTGGCTATGCACTATTTCAATTGTTAGAAGGCCTTCTCGGATTCGGTGTTCCATTCAAAAGCTTGTCGGAGAATTTTGAAGAATGAAAGACACTTGTTAGGCGCTCACGAAATGAAGCGGTTGAGGGCGACAACCCTGCCCGTGAGCCGCTGACCCTTCTTTATCGTTCGAGGCAATTGTATTTTTATTAAGACCTTGATATTTTCTAAATTGGCCACAATACCTCTGTGGCTAATCATAAACTCCAAAACTTACCAGACCCAATGCCGAATGCGCACTTTTCTGGGTTCAGCTTCATTTTATACTTGCACAGGGCCTAAAAGGTCTCCCGCAGGTCGGCTAGGTAATCGGAGGAGAGTTTTCTTTTGACGAGCATGTCGTCGATGTAAACCTCCATATTCTTATCTATCTGGTTTTTGAAAATGACATTGACCAAGCGTTGGTAAGTGGCCCCCGCATTCTTCAAACCGAATGGCATCACACGGTAATGATAAGTTGCTCTGTCAATAATGAAGGATGTGTGCTCCTGGTCAGTTGCATGCATTAAGATCTAATTATAGCCTAAGAAAGCATCCATGAAGCTGAGCATCTGGTGTCCTGATGTTACGTCGACCAATAGATCTATTCTGGGTAGTGGGTAGCTATCCTTGGGACAAGCTTGGTTGAGGTCGGAATGGTTGATGTAGAGTCTTCATTTGCCATTATTTTTGCGGACCAAGACCACATTGGACAGCCATTTGGGATAGTCTACATTTCTGATGAACTGGGCCGTCAACAACTTGTCTTACTCAGCAGCGATGAGATTGTTGCGCTCTAAATAAAAATGTGATGCCTTTAGCGGAAGGGCCGGAACTGGGGCTCAATACTGAGGCCATGAGAAATGAGAAAAGGGTCAATACCTGGCATGTCGGAGGGAGTCTAAGCAAAGACATTATTATGCTCGGCTAAGAGGGCTGTAAAGTCGATTTTGGCCTGGGGGCAGCTGGCTGCCAATTTTGGCCGTCTTCATCTGGTCGGTGGGGTCAATGGGTACTTTAGTTAGTTTTTCCACTAGTTCCCCTTTGATTAGCTCCTCCTCATCTTTGACATCGAGGCCTTCTATGATCATGGTCTCCCTTAGTCTAACCTCTTCTAATAAGGCGACATAGCATTCTCTGGCCACCGTCTGTTCGCCTCACACCGTGCCAACCCCCTGATCGGTCAAAAATTTCATGGCCAAATTGTATGTAGAGGTTACGGCTTGGAGGGCATTGAGAGTTGTGCGTCCAAGTATGATCTTGTGGACGGAAGGACAGTCGACAACGAGAAAAGTGAGTAATTTTGTGGACTGCCGTGGATATTCTCCGATAGTGATTGAGAGTTCGATGGAGCCTATGGATGTCACCTAATCTCCGGTGAAACCGACCAGAGGGGTTTGTAGGGGCAACAACTTCTCTTCCCCGACCTTAAGTTGTCGGTAGGCGTTGAAGAAGATACTGTCTGAGGAGCTGTCATTATCAACAAGTATTCGTCTGACTTTGTAGTTCGATAAGAAAGCAGAAATGACCAGGGGGTCATCGTGGGGGTAGCAAACGCTTGTGCAGTATGTCTCCATAAAGGTGATCGGATCAGACCATTGTTTGGGTTATTTGCAGGGGCGGCCTACTGTCGTCACTTCTTTATCGGAGCCTTGCCTAATTTTTCTGAACTCTGCTCGTTGTGCCGACCGAGATGGACTGCCACAAGCGAGCTCGCTAGCGATGACTCTTATCTCTTTTACTGGGGGGCAAGGCCACCTTGTGCGCAGGTTATGGTGAAGCCTAGTCATCACATTGTCTAGGTGGTTCAGGCTATCTAGGAGGAGTGTGTCGGTCGTTGCGCTTGGGGGGAGGTCCGTCTGAGGTCTTTAGTGAGGGTGAGTTGTTGTGAACCGGTTAAGGCGTCCCTAGCAGATCAGATCCTCCACCTGATCTTTAAGGTTGACATATTCTTTAGTGGTGTGGTCGTGGTTACGATGGAAACGACAATATTTGGATTGATCCCGACGGAGGGAGGGAGATTTTGATGGTTGGGGCCACTTGAGGTTATAGTTATGCTGGATTTGGTGCAAGACTTGCTCCATGGGTGAGTTAAGAGGTGTGTATCATTCAAACAGACCAAGTGGTCGGGTAGGAGCTAGTTGGTCTGAGCGTGAGGGTCAGTCTGTATACTGCGGAGGTCGGTGGGTGTATTGTAACGCCCCAAAAATATACACATCTAATAAACCCAATTTAACTCAAGATGATCTAATTCTCAATTACTCCATCATTAACAGGAGAAAGAGAGAGAGAGAATGATAAATATTACATGCATTAATGTAAGGACCAAACCTCCTTTATTTTCTATTCATGACTTTCTAGTAAGAATCATATAAGAAATCACATGCATTCATACATTCACTATTTCTAAAATATAAATTTATGGCATGTGATGACAAAAATTTAAAGCAAGCTAAGTACAAGATAATGCCCTATTAGCTACAAGTTCCAAGGCCCTGCCTGGTTACACAAAAATGGTGTTCACACCCAAACACAAATAGCCCTTGGCTTACAAAAAGAAAACAAATAAAAACCGAGCTTCGTGCTCTAAAAGTGCCTCCTTACCTTCACTTCGACTAAGGCACATCGCAATCACCTGAAAATGGTTTCTACTAAGGGATGAACATAAAGCTCAACAGAGATAATCTAAATAAAGTTTATGCAGTTTAACAATATCATAAGGTGCAATGCATATGAGATGCAAATGCCAAAAATCATAGGTTTTTTCATTTTGAAACTCTCATGCCATGCACTTGTTCAAAAGCATAACCAATTCAATTATCCATTTCATAGAACAAGGGGCAGTAAATACAACACTGGAAATCCCTAGGCTGGTGTTTGCAAGTAGGCATAACTAGCACTACCAATCTCCACTTTACCGACTCCTAACAGGAAGGCATGTGGCACCTACTTCGCACGTGTTTTCGGTCTTTCACCCTGGACATTCAGGCTAACTTAAACAATACCAATCTACACCCCTTGTTCGGATTTACCAAACGTATTTACCCCATAACTCAACACATTTCAAATATTCTCAATGAATCAATTTGAAAATCAGTTTTTCAAATCCAATGCGAGAATTAAATTAAATCATGAGATTATGCAATGTTTAATGCCATGCATAAATTTACAAATATTTCAATTTACTTATTTCACATGCAATTTTTTTACAATAATCAATACAACCCTCCACGGTTGCTCAAACAATTATCTCTATACAAAATATATCAAGAGACAAACATGACTCATAATCTCATATTTTCAATCATTTCAACATAGGAGTAACAATCACGTGTTCAATCTTCTCTTTTCCAACTCAATCAAGAATCATGACATTCTTCTAGAAATTTCATCAATTTTTCCTTTTTATTCAAACTCAAGAATTTACCCAAAATTTTCATGATGTCAAAAACAACATATATTTCTTTCGACTTTTCTCAATACCTCAACATGATAAATATTTTCATCTTTCTCAAAAGTTCAATATTTTCAAATTAAACAATTTTCAAAAGAAACCTCAATGGTTTTCAATGTTCCGAACATTAATCTCATCCTTTTAAACATCCACTTTCAAATTCTCATTTGTTCAAATAAACATATATTTTTAACCTTTATAAACTTTTCACAAACTTAGCCAAAATCTTAATCTTAGCATTTTAAATTTTTAGGGTTTCACTAAAATTTGGGAATTTATCATAAAAAAACATATTTCTCAAAATTCATGAGTCATACAAAATCTTACTCAACCAACAAAAGATTTTTTTTAAAAAAAGTTGACTTTCCCCTTTTTATGCATTTAATATCTCATTAATCAAACCCTAATCTTTTCAAATATCACACTATCAAAATAACACATAATAAAGCTAAAATACACAGACAATGTTTAGAAAATCCCTACCACAAAAGCTAGAAGAGGAAACAAGCAAAAACCCCAATTTTCGACTTTGTTGGATTTCGATCTCCACCGGCCAAAACGTTGCTCTCGCCAAGCTCTTCACTTTGATCTTAAGAACTATGGTCTAAAACCTAATAGATTTTGGTAGATCAAAGATTTTATATGATAAATGTAACCAAAAAAAAAAAAAATTCAGAGAGAGAGAGAGAGAACCAAGAGCCGAGAGAGAGGCCAAATAGAGAGAAAGAAGAAAACATGAGGAAGCGTTCTGTAAGAACAAAAGAAAAAGAAAGGAAATGAGGGAGGAGAGAGAGGGCTCGCATGTGTTGCTTTCAAATTTTTTTTATTTTTTCAAATCAATACAAATATCTATCTATACATATATATATATATATATCAATTAAAAGTATATTTCAACATTATTAATGACAAAAATGATATAATATTTTCTCATCACAAAATATATTTTGTTTGATGGTGCATACCATAAATATTTGTAACTCTCTCCAGATTATAAAATAAATAATAATAATAATAATAATAATAACAACAACAATAATACATGGTTATAAACGAGTCATGATTCAATCAATTGGGTCCAAAATGAATGTAGTTTAATACTTTAAAATAAATCTCTAACTGAGATTAAAGTATAAATAACTTTTAAGACTTAAGATGGTCTCCACCATTCACATAATTAAATATGAACCAAAATGATTAAGTATGAGCTAATCAAATAAGTTAAAAAAAAAATTAAATTTATATCCCATTTATTACTCAAGATCCAAGAATTACTATAACTAAAACTAAAAAATTTACCAAGCGAGCCTTACGAAGTCAAAATCAAGAAATAATATAATTTATTTTCACCAATTTAAATAGAATAGTCCACGACGCCACAATTATAATAATAACAACTAAACAATCAAACGATTTAGAAATTCATACCAATCCAACTCCAATCAACACCCGAACCCACAAACATATTAAAATAAAAAATTACTACACAGATATTGAAAAGAATAATACATAAATAAATTCAATTTGATTTAACTCGTTATATGTATTGTGGGTGCCTGGGCTCAGGTTTTTTTCTCTTTTTCCATGTCTGCGAGGCTTTAGAGGTGAAATCTTGGTGAGCTGCCAAAGCGTCTTTAGCATTCATGTATTTATGGACTTTGGCGAAAAGGGTGGCCATTACGGTTGAGGGATTCTTGGAAAAGGAAAAGAGAAAATCTGACGGGCGTAATTCGGCTATAAAGGCTGTAAAAATGACCTTGTCATCATTTTCCTCCACTTGTAAGGCCTCTGTGTTGAAACGAGTAACAAAGTTCTTGTGATGATTCCCCATCACCTTTGGATATTTAGTAGTTGGGTCATTTGGATGCGTTCTTCTTTGAGCACCGATAAAATGGCTCAGGAAAGATTTATTGAGCTGGTGAAAAGAAGTAATAGAGTCGGGAAGGAGCTAGTTGAACCAGAGTAGCGCCGACCCCTTTAAGGAGATGGGAAAAGCACGACACATGATTTCATCCGGGAAGGCATAGAGGATCATAAGTGTCTGATACGTTTCCACGTGGTCGACCGGATCGGTGGTACCATCGAAGGTGTCAATCAATGGCATTTTAAACTTAAGGGACAGAGCTTTATCCTTGATGGAAGTGGTAAAAGGGGACTTAACAGTAGAAAAAGGTTTGTGCTGCATGTTCTATATGACCCCTTGTAGCTGGATCTTTATGGCCTGTAGTTCTTCGTTCCAAACGGGGGCATTGTCCCCGTAAGCATGAATTGGGGGTTGAACACTGCTGGCCTCGCCTTCATGGATGGTAGTGTAGTGCGATGGGGGATGGTTATGGAAAGGCGGTGGCCCCTCTTGACGGAGTTGGAAGAGGGGGCGCAAATTGTTAAGATCTGATGGTTGAGACCGTGGAACAAAAGGTGGAAATATTTCTTGGGACACATGTGGTGGGAGTTGATGATGATTGTGGGTTTATTCTGGGTTCGGGGGAACTATTTGTGGTGGTAGAGGAAGGATATGTAAGTTACGTTGGAGCAAAGCATTGATTAAGGCTTGGTTTTGTTCAGTTAGGCAATTGATGCTGTTAGTGAGTTCTGCGAAATATAGAGGTGGGTTATTGGGATTGGAGGACTCGGCTTCAGGGTTACAAGCATTATGTTGAGAAGCCATGGATCTTGTCGTGACCATCAATCCTAATGCAGAAGATAGATGATAACAGAGCTTCCTTCGGTGGCAATGATTGCCTACTAGAGAATGTTCCCACAGACGGCGCCAACTGATATTGCAATAACTTCAGTGGAGGATGGGTCGGAACGACCCACACTTCTAACGGGTCTACTGGCCTTGGTGTCTTCAAAACGTGCTTGCAAAAAGGTCTAAGGGGGGAGGAGTAGAGGTACTCCTCCGACGGACACTCCAACGATTAAGTTAGGTTAAGGCAGATTGAATGGAGAGAGAGAGAGATAAGTAAAGGCGAATAACTAAACCTCGACATATCTCGAAAATTTCCTTATATCCTTTGTTCATCATTTCCTTGTCCACTCTAAGTTATCTTGTTGGCCAAAAGTCTATGGCCTAGTTGACATCGTTCATGGTGAGTCTGTATCCTCCGGCGTGAAGGGGTTGCTGCATTTAATTTTATAAGGGTCTCATTAAATGGCTGATGTGCGGGTGCAATAACTTTGTAAGATCTCTATTTGTTTACTGTATCTTTGCTTTTCGTGCTCCTTTCGAATACGACTAGCCCTACAATTCAGACTCCCGTGGTTCTGAATCTGATTCCACAAGTGCAATGTGAAATAGATAAACACAAATGAGTCCAAATCCGACAATTCTTTTGGAAAATAGATTTCGAATCAAAATGACAAAAATGGACTGCTTTGCCAGATATATAATCACAACCTAAATATTTTTGAAAAATTTAAGAAACCCATGACTCATACTAAAGGTCACGTGTTTATCATCACTAAAGTTGTCTCGGCTCGGGAACTTAAGTACGAGAGGGAACAGTCATGAATTGAGCACCCCCGCTTGTCTGATCAAAGATTGGCCTCAACTAATTATGATGTGACTTTTATTTACATTATATGCTCTTATTCTGATTATTAGGCTAACTTTACTAGGTGATACACGCAAGTATAGACTAATTTGCAAAAGTTGGAACATTTGATTTCATGTTTGGTTGAAAAAAAGTGTTTTGAATACGCGTCACTTGAAAAAGTGAGTTTATATGTATATTAATCAATTTATTCCAATTCAAGCAATTAGCTTTCACCCATCGGCATTCAAATAGATATATCACTTAAGCACTTAGCTTCATAGAATCATACTTTGATGACATGGTAACAATCACACGCATGCGGTATGCTAAAGCAATTAAATACTCACCTAGTATTCTGAGGCAAGCCAAAAGAAAATAAAAGGGTTAGAAAAATGCATGATTCGAACTACGTAATATGACTAATGCAATACATACAACTATATAAAATAACAAGTTTGGCTACTAGCATGACATTTGATTCAATCCAAGACATGAGATAAAACATGTATTCAAGCAAATATTTTGATCTTGACATTGGTTAGAATGATGAACCGAACTCTTATGTATATAACACGAGTGGATACAAGTCATAAAAAAAATGCTAAAGAAACAAATGCTTTATGTTACCATCATAAGCAGAGAAATAAAAGGGAGAAAAAAAATAGAGGTTGGAAGACATACATATTTATTACACGTTTTGCCCTCATACAAGAGGGTCCAAATGAATGTCTGAATGTCTAAATTAAACTAACTATTACAAAACCAAATGAATGAATAAATAACTAGCTAGCTAAGTTATTACAACAAAGGCTAATAATGAGTAATGAATTAACTACCTAATGGACCATTACTACAACAACACTAATTACAATGATAATTAATTAACTACAACAATGATAATTTATAACAATGATAATTATAATAATGAATTAAAGCAATGTATGCACATCAAAGAAGACAGGTTTCAGAAGCTACTCTGTCTGCCTTTTTGGGAATCTGCCATGTTTCACCTTTAGCCACTGTCCTTTGTTTCTGCAGAAACACACTGTTTACCAACCATTGGTCATGGCCGGCCCCTAATGAGGCCTGGCTGGGCCCAAGAACAACCGGTTGTGCCCTAATTTCATATAAAATCCTGTTTTTGTGCTCTAAAGTAAAAACAATGCAGACAGAGTGTTTCAGAGCTCTATTTGTCCCTTCTACTCTTCTCTGTCATGGAGAGGTTCAGGAGAAGAACGAAGTTGGTTCCAAAACCATCAATAAACAACTTAATCGCTTGATGATTTTGAAGACAATCGAACAAAAATCAATAAATGCAATGAATAACAACCACTTCTCCATCCTATCATGAAGTGAGCTCAAAGAGAGAGGCAGAGACACTTCATGATTCATCAAAACATCATGAATTGATATGTGACAACTCTTGATACGATGGATTCGGCATAACGTTCGGCCGAACCTAAGCAATCTAACTCATTTTCTTTGTGTCGGTTTCATTGATTTTAAGCCCATTTTATCAGTCATTTCCATTCTTTAGGCCTTGTTTGGGGTGTCCTAAAAAATTGAAAAAAGTCAAAAAGTCACTATCCTATTTAAGTTACATCACCTCTCTACCAAATCACTTCAAACCCAACCCATATTTTATAAAAAGTCAAAAAGTGCACTTATTTAAAACATCCCAAACAACCCTTTAATCAATTTGTCCAAGGTGACGGTTAAGTCCACTAAACAAGAAGGAACGTCAAATGAGAAGCGATTCTCAGCATGAAAAAGAGCCTATGCCTTGACGATGAATCTCTGTAGAGATTAAGCCATTGGGCATAGGACTTTTTTTCCATGCCTTGAACAACTGTCAATCTTTTGAAATAACTCTCAAACAAGACCAAAAAAAAAAAAGAAAAAGAGAAAGGTGGCAGAAGTGATTATGTGAAATTGATTATTAGAATGAGACTCTTGACACAAAAAACTAAACAAAGAAAAGCTATCAAAGCATGGGTAACACAACGCAACAAGCTAGATATGCGAACTTCCAACACAATAAGCTATATGCTCAAAGCATACACTAAGTAAAGAAACTAGAAGAGCCTTAAAACAACACCTACTAAATAAAAAACAGTGGCCAAAACTTATGCTAAATAGCACAAAACGGTAGATAATAGCAAAAAGATACTAAACTAGTAAACTAGAACAAGGAGAGGTGGCTAACCCCTCCCCCAACTTTTAGGACTTCAAACCATGTTTTTAGTTATTTTTTAAACTCTGGAAATCAGTTTAAAAGTTAAAGAAAATAAGTGTAAAAAAAAAAGAGAAAGCGTTGAGCTATGAAAGTAGGTACAAGTAAGAGTGTTAATCCTTACCACCTTTGGTAGCTTATTCAAACTCAAATTTCAGCACTTGACATCGATTCAAAACAGCTCAAGAACACAAGAAATAGATAAAGATGAAGTAAAATGAAAGCAAGAAATAAAAGTTACAAGCTTATACCTCTTAAATGGAGTAAGCTTTGATTGTTAAGCAAACTCAATCTTAACACACTTACAAGGTTAAATTATGATTCTCAAGGTTTAACCAAGACCCCAAGGCTAAGGTTTAAGGGTGTGTATGGTGTATAACTAGGACTCAAAGATGGCAAGCTTGTTCAAAGACGGCTTGCAAAAGAAGAGGGAGCTCTCAAGTGAGTATATAGGCTCTTTGGAAATTGTTTAACCCTAAAAACAGAGATATAACCTTGTATTTATAGAATTCGAGAAAAATAAATTGAAAATATCTTCAAAAAAAGGCAGTTGGCGGGCTCCCGTCCAAAACAGTGTTTATCGCTACCAAGGCACAACCGGCCTTAAATAGCCACGGTCGGTGCCTAATGAGGCACGGCCGGACCCAAAGGTACTTCCTCGTTTTTCTGCTTCCAGCTTAGTGTAGGGTGGCGCAATGTTCAAAAAGGGACCTCTGAAGGATAAACAAGGTAAATAGGAAGGTGTTAGGATTGTTTCAAAGCCCGACCTTGGAGTCCTTCGTTGATCATTCAAATTACATATAATGTAATTTTCATCATCGACCGAGTCTTACAGGCGGTCAAAAATGGGGTGTCTACACTTACGTGGTTGATTCCCTACTTAACAAGTGTTTGAGTGTTATTGGTCCTGGTCCAGCATTAACTTCTCAAGGTTACTAGGCTTTAATACCTAGGCCGTGAGTTGGGCCCTGAGCCGTGGGCTGGGCCCTCTTGGGTGCCCATTAGTATTGGATAATATTTTCAAAGCCTTATAAAAACAACACGATGGGTTTAAAGAGAAAATTGAAAAACCTACAAAAAGTCATTTTCTCCATATAACTAGGCCTTGATGCGTGAGACCATTTCCAGTATCGTATTTTTCAAAAATTTTAATACTCCATTTTTTTTCGTTATAAAATATTTTTTAATAGAAAATATTTTATACAAAAACAAAATTTTCATTTTTTTTTTTGAATAATTTTTTTATTTATTTATGTTTGGTGATGGTGGTAATGGTAATGGAACGAAAGTAGAGGTGGAAGTGGTGACGTGATGGTGGCGATGATGGCAACGGTGATAGTGCTGGGATGGTGGAGGTGAAAGTGATAAAATTTTAGTTCGAAAAATGTTTTCCGCTTTTTAAAAGTATAAAATATTTTTTGCCAAAATAGGCTTATTTTTCATTGACCATAGAAAATGTGTTTTTATTGACTTTTGTTTTCTATTATACCAAACACTAGAAAATACAAAAAAAAAAAAAATGAAAAATATTTTTTACTCAAACAAATGAAGCGTGAGAATGTGAGTGTAATTTTATAGGGTAATTACACTTCAGTAGTGATTGGTACCACTAAATTTGGACCTCTAAGCCAGCTCTAATGAGCTGGAAATTATAAAAAAAGAAAAGAAAAAAAAGAACAAGAGTAAAACATCCAATCATGTGGGACCCATACCAACATTAGAGCTATTAGTGCTCTTGGATTAGAGGTCTGAGACATTTCTGTTACACTTTGTTCCTTTTATGTTTGGTTATTTTTTTACTTTGGCTTCTGAATTTTTTCTTGACCCTTCATATTTCAAAAAATTTCAATTTATTGCAAAAATTAATTTCTGTTAAAAATTATACTGAAAATAACACGTTAACTGTCATATGACATAAAAATATATTATTACATTGGGACTTAAGTTTATGTCTATATATATTAGTTATATATAATAAAATATTTTTTATGTCATGTGGTTGTCAATGTAACATCTCTTCACATATCATAAGTTTGCATGTATGATATTGGACATATAAAACACTACTAACTTTCTACTAAGTAATCTAAGCTTAAGTTTTTCGGTTATGTTGATAGACTCACATGTTACTTAGGCCCCCAATCATGTGGCCTAACCACGAGTTTGTCGTGATATTCTGATTGATTATTCTGGGTTGGCCATGATATTGTCGTCGTATTCTAATTGATTATTTTGGATTGACCACAAGCTCCACATCGAAGGTTTGCATGATTGACTTATGTGGAAGTAGTGGGCCGTTATATTCAATATGTCATTTTTCATCTAATTTTGCATATAATTTAGTTTTTGGAGTAAACTATAAAAAAAATTTAAAACAAAAAGGGCCCAAGTAGGGAGAAAAAACTTCAAAGATCAAAGTGAAAAAATTTGTTAAACATTTGACTATTGTAACGAAATAAACCATGAACTTTAAATTTTGTCAATTTAAATCTAAGTTTTTTTATTTTTTTTTATTTTCAATTTAAACATTTACGTATTTCCATTAAGTAAGTATCCTAACTATTAAATTAAATATAGATATATATAAAATATTTAAAATATAAATTTTTGTTAAATTTAAGGGCTAAAATACAATATTTTTATCAATTTTATTTAGCAAAATTAAGTAGACTGTTCAAATTAAAAGTAAATAAAAAAAAATAAAATTAAGACTTATTTTATTACAACGGTCCAATCTTAGATTTATTTATTTATCCAATACAAAAAGTGTAGTAAGACATTTTGCTAAGACAAACTTATGTCAGGTATTCAATAATTTGGCTCGAGTAATGTTTTTATTAAATAAATAATTAAAATTGTGTTTGATAAAAAAATTTAAAAGAAAATATTTTTTTTATTTTTTTTTAAATCATTTTTTTTATTTTTTTTTAAATCATCATCAAATCTCTAAACTAAACCCAATATAAATATCTCACATAAATATCCATCATATAAGGTATTTAATTAAGGATTTTCCTTTTGGTTCCCTCCTGGTAATTACTTTCCCACACCGTTCCTTCCTACTCTCTCCACCGCTTTATAAAGCCCCTCTGCGGTCCAACCCCAGCCGAACAGGTAGAACCACCCCTCTCTCTCTCTCTTCTTCTTCTGATTCCCGGCAACAAACTTTGGATCAAGAGAAGATCAAACAACAAGAACAACAACATCACTTTAGAGATCAAACACAAAGATCGACCGACATGGTTGACACCAGGCGAAGCTCATCTTCCTCCAAACGCCATCTCTCTTCTCCTTCCTCCTCCTCCTCCTCTCTCTCCAACGCCAAACGATCAAAGGTTCTTTCTTTTCCTCCAATTAGTGTTTGATTTTGAATACATGCATGTAAAAGATTTGTATGAATTTGATTGATGTGTTTGGATCGTGTGGTAGGTGGCGGAGGCCTCGTCTCCCTGTGCGACACCTCCCGAAACCCTAGCTCCGGCGAAGGAATCCGGATGTGAATCTCGAGGCCAGGAGGCGAGATCTTCTGATCCGCCTCGTACTGGTAACTCAGATGGGTTCGATGCGACTGTGCCTGAAAAATCCCCAGATGTTCAAGTGGAAGGCGAGCCTTTAGGTGCTTTTTTTTCTTCTTCTTCTTCTTCTTTCTCTTGCATGTGTCTTGATTTTCTTGGATTATGGTTTGTTGTGCTGTTTTCATCGATATTTCTTGCTTTTTTCTCACTTTTTTGGGCGATGGGGTTTAAGGTGATTCGGCCATGGATGCAGAGAAAGTAAAGTCGGTTGCTTTAGCGCTTAATCGGGCAAAGAAACGGCAACTGAAGCAAAATGTCAAGGTCGCATGGGGAAAGCTCCTCTCTCAGTACTCTGAGGTAGGCCTTTAGTTTTCAGCCTTTGTTTATTCACTTCTTGTTTGCCACCAATTTGCTAGAATTGAAGAAAAGAATATATATACGCTGTTTTTGGTTGGGGATTTGAAGAAGGATTTTATAATGGAAATGGAAAAGGAAAAGGAAATTAAAATGTAAATAAAATATACTTACATTTCTCCTTGTTTCAAACATCTTTTCCTTTTTTTTTTTCTTCCAAATCCCTTTCTAAATTCTCAACCAAACACAGCAGTAGAGTTCTACAGTATCTACTGCAACTCAAATACGTGTTGTGAGTTTTACACACATTTTCCAGTGCCTATTTTACATTAGGGTTCTTATCTGATATATAATTATAGGTTTGACAAATTTTGATCGGTCTTTATGACATAGCAGAACATGCACATGAGAACTGTATATTGTTTTAGTAGATAGAAAGGGGCTCTCAAATCATGAGAAAGATAGAACATTGAATTCACATGGAAGAAAAATTCTCTAAATAATATTTATTGATAAAAGGTCGTTTTGTGCTTAGGCTTGTATGCGGATTTATACAAAACAAAGTATTGGAGACCTAATAATCTTGGAGACCTAATAATCTAAATGAGTCTCTGGCCCTGCTTTTAAAAGTTCCCCCACTAGTGGGTATTCGGATTGGTTTCTCGGATTAGTTGGTTCGTAGGGTCAGATACTGATATCCAGTTATCTCAAAAAAAAAAATTAAAAAAAATAAAATAAAATTGAGAGTTAGGAAATAACCTAAATCTTCGTTATAAACCAAACCAAACCAAACCAAATCAAGTCTTAACTCTCATTAAATAGTATCGGTTACATGAATCCTTCTTTTCCACGCGGCCTTATCAAAAGTTATTTCGTTAGTCAAATTAAGTAGATCCAAATCTCTATATACAATGCTAGTCAATGTTAATCTAGGCCTACCCCGTCCCTTAACACTTCCATTTACCGTTACAGTATCGTATCTCTTCACTATAGCCTCTATTGGTCTCTGTTGAATGTGACCAAACCAAGGTGCTATTCCTACTCATTCCCGAATACACTCATTCCTAATTTTGTCTTGCCTAGTCTTGCCACACATCCACCTGAGCATCTTCATCTCAGCCACATTCATCATATCTACATGTTGTTTCTTGGTTGCCCAACACTCCGTCCCATATAACATCGCTGGTCTAATAGCCATTTTATAAAACTTATCTTTTAGTCTAGTGGGTATTCATTTATCGCACAGTACCCAGACGCACTTCTCCACTTACACCATTCCGCCTTAATTCTATGGGCCACATCCACGTCAATTTCTCCCATTGTTGTGATAATTGACCCTAAATAACGAAATTGTTTACTCTTAGGTAGTTCTTGGTTCTCAATTTTCACTTCTCCTCTGCTTTCATTGTTATTGCTACTGTTACTAAATTTACACTCCATGTACTCTATTTTAGTTCTGCTTATCCGGAATCCTTTAGATTCAAGAGTTTTTCTCCAAATCTCTAATTTTGTGTTAACTCATTTTCTAGTCTCATTTACTAGCACAATATCGTCTGTAAAAAGTATACACCATGACACGTCATCCTGAATATTTCTCGTCAACTCATCCATAACTAAAATAAAAAGATAAGAGTTTAAGGTAGATTCTTGGTTTAACCCTACAGTGATAGGAAATTTATTTGTCTTTCTAACAGGCGATATAATAGTGGTCACCACCCCTTCATGCATGTCTCTAATCACATCGATGTAACATTTTGTCACCCCTTTCTTCTCTAACACCCATTATATTATATTCCGAGGCACTCTATCATATGTTTTTTCAAGGTCAATAAATACTATATGAATATCTCTTTTATTTTCTCTATACTTTTCTATTACTCTCCTCAAAAGATAAATTGCTTCCATTGCTAACCTGCCAGGCATAAACCCAAATTGATTCTCTGACACCTCTGTTATATCTCATAATCGGCGTTTCATCACTCTCTCCCACACTTTCATTATATGACACATTAGCTTGATTCCTCTATAGTTGTTGTAATTCTAAACATCTCCTTTATTCTTATAGATTGGTACTAAAATACTCTTCCTCCACTTATTTGACATGTTCTTAGTCAACAAAATTTTGTTAAACAACCTAGCCAACCAAGTAACCCCCTTTTTACCCAAACACTTCCAAGCTTCAATAGGGATATCATCGAGTCCTAAAGCCTTATTTGATTTCATCTTCTTAAGTGCAATCTCCACTTCAAAGTTCCTAATCCTGCAATAGAACCTATAGTCTTGGTTTATCGTATTACTGGCTGTTTCTTCCCCTATTACCGTATCTCCATGTTCCTCATTTAATAGTTTCTCAAAATAGTTCTTCCATCTTTCCTTAATCGCTTCATCCTTCACCAATACCTTAGAAAGAATCTTCACTTTTGATGCACTTAACTTGATTAAAATCTCTTGTTTTCCTTTCCTGCATCTTAGCAAGTTTGTATACCCTCTTTTCTCTCTCCTTACTATCTAGTCTAGTGTATAGGTTATCATAAGCTTTCAACTTAACCTCTCTCACCACTTTTTTGACCTCCTTATTAGCCAATCTATAGCTCTTAAGGTTTTCCTCAGTTCTATCTTTTTGCCACTTTTTAAAGCACTATTTTTTTTTGCCTTAACTACCGCTTGAACCTCTTCCCTCCACTACCAAGTTTCCCTAGAGCTGGGTCCTGTCCTGTTCGACTCTCCAAGTACTTCCCTTGAGATTCTCCTCATATAGTTGGCCATCGAGTTCCACATAGTGTTAGCATCATTTTCTAAGTCCCAAGTACCTTCCTTATCCATTTTATTCTTAAATATTTCTAGTTTATTTCCTTTTAGGTCCCACCATCTCGTCTTACGCCGCCCACCATCCTTCCTAGCTTGGTATTATTCTCTAAAATATAAATCTAATACTAAAATCTTATGTTGAGAGGCCAGGCTCTCTCCAGGAATTACCTTACAATCATTGCATTTTAGGTGATCCACTTTTTTCACTAAGAAGTAATTTATTTGGCTTTTAATTGACCCACTCTTAAAGGTCATCAAATGTTCCTCCCTTTTCTTATACATAGTATTGGTCACCATCAAGTCAGAAGCCAACGCAAAATCTAAGATACTTTCTCCAGTCTCATTTCTGTCACCAAAACCGTATCTACCATGCACCCTTTCATAACCTAGTTTATCTATGCCTACATGGTCATTAAAATCTCCACCTATAACCAGGTTCTCTCCTACGGGTATCTCTTGTAAGATCTCGTCCATTTGCTCTCAAAAATCCCTCTTAGTCTGGTCATCTAATCCTACTTGAGGGGTGTATGCACTAATAACGTTCACTATATTATCTCCAGTAACTAGTTTAACTAACATAATCATATCCCCTTTCCTAATGACCGACACTACATTCTCCACGAGACCTTTAGCAATTATGATTCCTACCCCATTCCTGCATTTATCCTTACCACTATAATACAGTTTAAAATCGATATCCTCAATTTCCCTAGCTTTCTCACTCATCTACTTAGTTTTTTGTATGCAAGCTATACTAACTTTCTTCCTAATCATAACATCTACCAATTGCATCGCCTTACCAGTTAAGGTTCATATATTCCAAGTGGCTACCCTAAATCTGTAGTTTTGGACTAGCTTCTTTACTCGCGCTCGTCCAGAAAAGCGCGGGAATCTTTGCCTATTTTTCACTGCACCCAGGCGTTGATGCGGCGCCCCTTACTCACTTTTCGAAACACCCGCAGGCAGGTGTAATGCGTCACTTGAGGGGAACGACTTAGCATTTAAATGATTCAAAGTAGGATTCATTTTCATAAGGGATCCGAGCGGTTTTTTTACGTGTTGGTTGTTGCCTACCTAACATACAACCGTATTCCTTAACCCGGCTTTGGGATTGGCGGAGTTGTTAACAATCCTGGCGAAGTTAACCTAAATCTTCATCATGATTAACAAAAATAATAAAGAAATCAAAAAAATTAGAAACAACTTAAATCTTGCTTATTAAGTAAAACAGATAAAGAGCACTTTATTCTTGCTAATAAATTAAAACAAATAAGGAAAAAGTTCAATCTTGCAAATAAAGAAAAAAAAAAAGAACATTTTATTCTTGCTAATTAAGTCAAATATTCTACTATCCCCTCTACATGAAGAGAACTCGACCTTGAGTTCAATTTGAGATAAAGCGGCTCCTCAACATGTGATATGTGTACATACAGATAAATTACATTGAAGGTGTTGGAAATCTTCAAGTCCTCCGGTAGATCAATCCCATAAGACATTGTCATTGATCTTCTTCAGAACTTCGTATGAACAATATTTTCTTGGCTTCAACGTCTTGTACATGCCCACCAGAAGCCTATCTTTGTGCAAGTAAATCATCATTGATGTCCCAGTGACACTGTGAACTGCACCATTGTAGGCAAACTCAGCTTGTAGCAAAGCATCCCATTGCATTTCATGATTGAACTAAAGTTACGGATGAAATGTGGTCGGAAGTAGCCAACCCATGAATGCTTCAAACATCGCTGACGGTCTTAGGCATTGTTGTATTGTCATTTAGCTCCCTTAAGGGCCAACCCTGGTTGTTATATCCTCATTTAGCTCCCTTGGGTGGGTTTGTTGTTTTTGACATTTGAACCCCTTTTCCTTATTGTGGGTGAGGTGTGTTAGAGGTGGTTGGTTGTGGATCTCTGGGAAGATGCTGGACACTTCAAAGAGTTGTTATCACCGGAGATGGTGGTGGAGAAGACCAAGGCAACCTTGGAGGTAGAGGGTGGCATTGAGAGTACTTGAACATTAGGTTGTAGGGTGGTTGTGTGCGAAATAGGCCGGTGCTCTTTACCTTGTGTTATGATGTGATTATGGTTGTGTTGTGGCTGCATTCATGATATCATTGTATAGATTCCCAAAGTATTTTAGCCGAAGTCACCTATAGACAAGTGGTAGGATCTCCTCAATTTGAAAGGATGATGATATCAGCCCTATTGTTGTGTCCTATGATTCAAGCCTTTGGGAAGGCTATGTCATAGGAGTTGCAGAGATTGGTATGATATCTCGGGAAGTGTATCATGCATGCAACGAATGTGAGTCTAAGGTCAACATTCTCTCTCTAAGACTGGTCAAGGTGGGGTTGTCATCTCAGGGGATACGACCAAGAAACCTTGACGAATCCATAATCCTAGCCTCCAATCTACAATCGTCCTATGATCCTTGGCAAGGGATGCCTGGGCCCTGCTTCTAGCCTAGGAAACCAAATGATTGAGCAGAGTGATCCTTACTTGGGAGTGAGCACATAAGGGAGACATAAGCGAGTCAAGGGCCTAGTTATGTTGCAGCTAAGCAGGCAGGACTTGTAGAGAGAGAGTCACTCTCGAGCATTCCCTATGAGGATGAAGCATGAAGGACCATAGTGAGCCATGGTGCTACCGAGTGGGCGGGCTTGGTTCTTACCCGTGTAGTGTGAGCCATGTTGGGTTCTTCATACTTTTGACTCATGATTTTGGAGCTCTTGCCTACTAGGGCAGCAACTGCACTAGTGAGTTGAGTATCCACATTGGTTTTTGTATTGCAGAACAACTAGAATATGTTGTGGAACATTGTAACTGCCAGAATACATATTTGGTCTTGAGTAGACTTTGTATTGATCAAGCTAGAGGCTGAGCTAATCTTTAGCCCAATGTAGGCCTCAACATCAGTTTGGGCTTCAAAGTTTGATCAAGTTTAGCTCGCCCTAATTTGTTCCTTGCAGCTTGGAATTGTCAGGGCCAAATGGATGGGCTTTGGGCTAGCTTGGTCAAATTGACGGCTTTAAACATGATGAACCTTGTAAATAGAAATTGTATCTTACATCTCTTATTTTTATTTACTTTTGGATCTGATTTTGTATATCGCATTAGTTAATAGTTATCTGGTTTGCTCAAACATATTGCCTTAGTTAACGGTTTTCCTTCTGTATTTTAAATCATTTTTAAAACAATTGATTGTTGGTAAGTAACACAGAATTATATTATTTGAATGAATCTTTATCTGTTATTATGTGATGATTTTTAATGCATTTAAGTTTTTCTTTTTCTTTAGAATAAATCACGTTGTTATGAATGGTCCTATTTTTACTGTTGGTCAAGGTCAATGCAACTTGTGGATCAGAGATCCATCCATTAGTAAAACTTTGTGTAATCTGAGGCCCACAGAACCACAGGTATTAATTTATGCAATTTTTGTTCTTGAATCAGATTGCTAGGTCAATAATTAGACGTATAGTAGTGAGAAAACATCCGTGATTTGTTTATTCATCACCCATCATAATTGGTGATAATACTTACAGTTCTCCTTTACTATGCTTAGCGGGGAGGTTCTCCTGGCACCTTACTTGAGATTATTGGCGGAAAAGGAGCTGTCCAAGTAAATGGAAAAGTTTTCCCTAAAAATTCTACTATACCTCTGAATGGTGGCGATGAAGTGGTTTTTAGTTCATCTGCTAGACATGCTTATGTATCCTCATTTGGTAGACATGCTTATGTATCCTCCCTTTTTACTAATATTTATTGACACACCAGCTGCATGGGTATTTAGTTTATAGGATTATTGCAATTAAGGCAATAGATGAAACATTTATTATAGTTAAGTCTATTGAATAAAAATATTTTTTCAAAGTTTGTTTTAAGAATTTATTTTTAATTAGTTGAAAACATAGATAAAAAGTGATTTTTGCCCATGTCCTCTTTCTTCCTCCACTGCGGTCATGGCCCCCATACTCCTCACCATCCTCACCTCCCCTCCTTTCCCATGATTGTTGCAGTCCCTTCCCTTCCCTCTCCCTCCTACCATCATACCTCCTTTCTTCCTCTTCGTGACCTCTACTGATCCCTCTATACATACATACACACGTACACATTTGTGTATGTAATATGTATATATTCATACACATATAGACAATAATTTTGATTGAATGACTTTCTTGACAATAGATAAATAAATATGTTCATCTATACATAACTTCAATTTGCAAGCTAGACAAACAACAACCATTGTTAATACTTACTATAAACATATCTATATGTATATAAAAATGTACAGTAGCATTGTAGGATGGAAGTGATAGTTGTTGTCTATGGAGAAACTCAAACCCTGGAAACAAAGCATCCATTATCTTCTCTTTGTGGAGTTTCTTGGTGGAGTGAGCTGCTCAAGTCAAGTCAGTAATCAAATGTATGTATGTATAAATAAAATAAGATAACCCATTGGTTGTAATTCTCCATCGCCGTTGAAATTTTGATGTTGGTTATTGAAATCTTGCCAAACTATTATTTATCTTTATTCTTGCCACTTGGGAAGGGGGAGGAACAACGAAGATACCAAGGAGGGGGACAACAGGAATGAAAGAAGTGAGGAGCATGGACAAAAAATTACTTCATGGGCATTTTTTGATTGACCTATAAATAAGAAAAAAATTATTTAATGGAGTCAATTCTAATAATTTTATTTATTAATGTATCTTATTGTCTTAGCTACTATAATCCCATAGTTTATTGTAGTTACCACTACAACAAATAAGAGTTTAGGGACCAAATTTTTGTCCCCAAAGAGAAATTTTGTTGCAAAGAACATTTGGAGACCAATTTATGTTGTCCCAAAGATAGTTACTAAAAGGTCATCCCGAAAAGTCAAAAGGACTTTTAGCAACAATTTTTAAAATGTTTTTAATAAATCCACTTTTAGGTTAAAAAAGGTTTAATTTTTGAGGCAAATTTTCTTTCCCAAAATGATAGTAATTCATTACTAAATGTCCAATTTTGTTGCTAAAATACAAAAAAGACACTTTTGGCCAAAAAAATATTTTGTCCCTAAAAAGTGATTTTGTCTGCAAAACCTTAATTTGTTATAGTGTACTTCTGATTTCAAATTGCTTCACGTAGTCTTAATATATATATATATATATTTGACCATCATTACTCCTTAGGAGGAGGGAGAAAGTTTCCTTTGACATATTTATTAGATTTTCCAGCAACTTGTAAATGATGACTTAGCTGCTTCTGGCATGCCACCTCCGTTAAGCATATTAGAAGCCCATGGTGCTCCAATAAAGGGATTACACCTTGAGACAAGATCAGGAGATGCTTCAGTGGCATCAATTTTAGCATCTTTGTCAAGTCTCCGAAAAGAGTTGTCACTTCCTCCACCTTCTCAAGATGACGTGGATGTGCAACAAGGTCCTGAAATGCCTATGCTGCCTTCTGCTTGTGAAGTATCTGATAACCGTATTATGGGTGCTGAAATGAAGGATGCTCCTGATCATGATGATGGGGCTGGTGTTTCGTCAAGCTTGAAAGCTGTTGTTCCATCTCCTGATGCTGCTTTTGAAAACCCGAATCTTGATAGCATTGGTTTGGATGCTTCTGGGGATGCAGATATTGGAAAGGTCTCTGGGGAAGCTCATGAATTGAGACCACTCCTAAGGATGCTTGCAGAATTACCTACTTCTGAATTTGATTTAAGTTTTAGCATTTCTAAAATTCTTGGTGAACGAAGGGAAATCAGAGAACTTCTCAAGGATTTTGACACTCCAATTTTGGAATCAACTAGGCGCCAAGCGTTTAAAGATGGGTTACAAGAAGGAATTCTTAGTGCCAACAACATTGAAGTTTCGTTTGAAAACTTCCCATATTATTTAAGGTGCAAAACTTGGTCTCAGTGTTAGGCTGTTAACAATCTTTGGATTTCTTGTTATCTTCTTCTTGATTGCTTTGTTGCACGTGGGCTTTCTAGTCACATGTCACATGCAATGGTCTTTGTGGTTTCAATTGAGTATTATGTGGAAATTTTTTAGTAATCTCTTACTGGCCTGATTGGTTGTTCTACATCTTTTATTGCTGATGCATGCTGGTTGGTTGAATTGCAGAACCAGGTGCTTTTGTTCATGTAAAGTTCATATCTGTTTAGGCATGTGATGATAATAGACCTTGATGCATTATTCATTCTTTACATTCCAGTGAAATTGTAACAGTGTAAAGGGTCTAGGGGCATGGATACATCAGTTTACTAAACAGAAGTATCTATGGCACTTTACAAATGGATACTGCTATGTTCAGAAGAAACGAAATAGAAGAGAGCAAGGTGATAGCCTGGTCGCTGACTTCGAAAGGGTGAAGACTTCGATCCCTCTGGTTGCTGCTTTGATGACTTGGATCTCGCACCAATTGATTCCTCACTCTTGATCTCGTTTTCCCTGTGTCTTCATCTATGTCGATCTCCTTCTCTCTCTCTCTCTCTCTCTGTCTTCTTGTCTTCTTCTTCCTCTCTCTCTCTCTCCCCCTTTTTAACATATAATCATATAATTTGTTATACAATAATAAATCTAATTAAATCATATATAATAAAAAAAATCTAATAAAATCTATAAAATAAATCATCTAATTTTTATTTATTATTTATTTTAACATATTTTATTATTCCTTATTTGTTATATTTTTATTTATTTATAAAAATAAAAAAATAAATTATATAGATAAATTAAAAATATTATTAATAAAAGTAATACATAAGATAAAAAATAACAAATGTATTTAAAAAATAACTGTTTAACTCATCTTTATATAATAAATATATTTTAAAAATAACTATTTACCGTATTCCCGTATCTGTATCCAAATTTGGATCTGTATCCATGTATCTTCAAATTTTAATTTTGAACCCCTAGATACGCACTTGTACCCGATACCCACACTCGAGTCCGTGTTACGTAGGGCTTTAGCTATATACCTTTTTGTTTTTGTTGTGTGGTTTATTTTATTTAGTTTTCTTGCCACTTTGATAGTTATTTTAGATTATAGCTAGCTATATTTGATGCTTTTGTTTTGAACATTGTTATTGCCAAGCTATTTTCATGGTGCATTGGTTTTATCTTACAGTTCACCATTAATAATTATAAATGCTTACAGATTGAACTGTGCCAATTTTTTAAATTATTTTATTTAAGTTGATAGTGATACTGGAAACAGCTGTACATAGTAGAAAGTTCAATTGCATTATGGGCAATGTATGTAACTGATGAGCCATTGTGTATGCTCAGGGTTGAAACATAATAGGTTAGAATCCAAATAGGTTATGATATTGATCTTTGATAATCAAGGATGACAAAACAGTTGAAAACAAAACCTCCTAGAAGTTTGTTCGAATTGGTGTTAAAATGGGGAGTTGGTAACCCAACTGTTTTATTTGTGGTATAATAGGAGCTACTGTGTGCTTTGTTTGGTGTTATACAGTGAAAGGAGTTAGGTGGTTGATGGGATGGGTTAGTCCATGTTGAAAGGGTGAAGGTATTAATGTGTGGGACCTTTATGCTTGATGTGTGCTGTATTTGGGGAGAAATATTGGCGATCTTTTGATGTATAGAAAATATGTGTTCTTGTATGTATAAATGTTTATTAGGTTACGTTGCTTTTTCTAAACATCTTTGTTCGTTTCACTTCTCTTGCTGTTCCACATGTTCTTTGTAAATAATGCTTTTTAATTCAATTCAATCTTCCTATTTTTTTAGTTAGTAATAATTGGAATGTCAGTAACACTACATTTTTAAAGTAGGCTTGAATCTAAGATTGTTATAAATGGAATCTGTTATAAATCTGCTTTTCTATTTTATTATTGTTTTCCTTGTATCTATTTTTGGACTGTTTTAGAAACTTTAGCAGCCCCTCTACCCTTTCTGCACAGTATCTTTGTTTTTGTTAGATGGACATATATCTCAAACCTATGATGCTCTTTCATCATCAATCAAAATGTAAAAAACATAACCATTTTTGGATAAGTACTTGTGCTATTTCTATTGAACTTTGCTGTGAATTATACTTGTGTATTTACGAGCTATAATGGAGATTGTTGTCAGATGTGAGACTATTGCATCCACTGTTGCGATTGATTGCTATGATTTGAATCCTCTGACCATGTCAACAGTTTGCTAATTTTTTTAAAGATAACTGCATATATGTATTTGTTGGTGTGTATTTATGCTCTGTTTGGTTCAATGGAATGAAGTGGAATGGTTTGATCATTCCATCGTAATGTCCATTCTCATGTTTGGTTCACTAAAAAAATGATGAAAAAATGTATGACAAATGGAATCATCATTCACCATCTAAAAGCTTGGACACATAACACTACACGGACACGCAAACACGTAAATTTTTAAAAAATGCAAGATACAACATGTTGGGGACACGTTCAAAACATATACTTTTATATTTTTATTATATGTATATTTTTAAATATCTTAATATGTATTTTATGTCAAATATTTAATTCTATCAAATTTATCAACCTTATGTATGCTGTTTTTGTAAAAAAAAAAATTAATTTTAAAAAAAAAAAAATAGTACTCAGCGTGTCCCTAGAGTGTCCTTACCGTATCCTTAGCGTGTCCAAAGTGTCCCAGCGTGTTTGACACGTGTCTGGCACCCACTATTGTAAATGAATAGTTATTCCATAGGGAGTCTTAAGGAATAATTATTTGATTCCATTCTGATTGTAGTGAACCAAATTATGGTATTTTCTTCTTCTTCTTGGATTGCTGAATCTGCATGATTTAGTCTATGTTGTTTGGGGGGACTTACATATCATTTCTTGCATTGTGACAGTGAGACCACAAAGAATGTTTTGATTGCATCCACCTATTTACATTTGAAGTGTAATAAATTTGCGAAGTACACCTCAGATCTCCCTACGGTGTGCCCAAAAATATTATTATCTGGTTCTGCAGGTAATACTTCCAATTTCTGTTGGTACATCATGTTCTCCTTCCCCCTCCCCTCTCCTGGTTGATTACAATCTTGGGACATTATATTTCACTTGAACTTCTTTCTAGGTTCGGAAATATATCAGGAAACACTGACAAAGGCACTTGCCAAACATTTTGGTGCTAGACTGCTACTAGTTGATTCTCTTCTACTGCCTGGTGTAAGCATCTTTGATGTCTTTATTTTAGTACCTCTTTCATTAGAAGTTTATTTGCTTTATTTATTTTTGAATTTATCTCTCTTTTTGATTTGGACTTTATGCCCGAGGCAATATTTGCATCCTTAGCTATGAAGGAGTTGACAATTATGAGGCTTCTTTGTTGTCATAGTGCACTTTAAATGTATTCAGGGATCAATTCCGAAGGATTTTGGTTTTGTGAAAGAGAGTATAAGGCCTGAAAGAGCAAGTGTGTTTGCGAAACGGGCTGGACAGGCAGCTTCAATACAGCTCAGGAAACCAGCTTCAAGTGTTGAGGCAAATATAACTGGTGGGTCTTCCATAAGTTCTCAGGCACAGCCTAAGCAGGAGGCATCTACTGCGTCGTCAAAGACCTACAATTTCAAGAAAGGTATCTAATATTTTTCCAATCACCGCATTCACAAAGAATAGATGTTTGGTTATTTTATTGTCTGAATACTGCCCCTCCCCCTACCCCTACCCCCTTTCCCTTCAAATTATCTTCTAGTTAACTTCTTAGTTGCATCAACAATGGTCATTGTGGCAGGTGATAGAGTAAAATTTGTGGGTTCCTTGCCATCTGGATTTTCTCCTCTACAAGCTCCTTCAAGGTATGTATTCTACCAATATAAGTAAAATTATAAATGCTTTCTGACAAATTATATGATATGTTCTGCTCTCAAACACATGCAAGGCTGTATTTATCTGTAGGAATTGCAGTTACAAAGTACTACCATGACTAACATTTGTACCCAAAAACCAACTGCTCCCATTCTGGCAGTGATGCAAAATTGATTGCTCAGACTTGGGTCTAAGCACGCATCAACTGACTACCATGACTAACATTTGTACCCAAAAACCAACTGCTCCCATTCTTACAGTGATGCAAAATTGATTGCTCAGGCCTGGGTCTAAGCACACATCAGGGAGGGGTTGAAGATATGTGCGTGTGCACAGCAGAATGCATGCATTATGCACTAGTTAAGTTTTATATCGAGGGAATTTTTATTGTATTCCTCTCTCCCTCTCTCCACATTGAGTAACTGTGTAGCTTAGTTTTATCAGGCACATATCTCATATGTATATATATATATAAATCAATTAGTCTTATGATCTTGTCTGATGAGCACACATCAGGAAGGTATTGAGATATGTGTGTGTGCACAGAGGAATGCACACATTACAATAGAGAGGACTGCCCCCCCGACTTTCCTACCCATTTCTTTGAGGAATTCCCCTTAAGGGCACCAACCTGTTGATACTGCTAAAAATATAGCCTTTGCTTGAATAGGATGGAGACAATTGTGTTGGATGCATGATACAATTGTTTTGTTCATGTAAAAGGTTATATATTTGAGTGGGTGTGTTTGCAGGGGCCCAACATATGGTTATAGAGGCAAAGTAGTTCTTGCATTTGAGGAAAATGGGTCTTCCAAAATTGGTGTTAGATTTGATAAATCAATTCCAGAAGGCAATAATCTTGGTGGCTTTTGCGATGAAGACCATGGATTCTTTTGTACTGGTGATTTTTCAACACATCTCTCTCTCTGTCTCTTCTTCTTCTTCTTCTTGTGCTACCCCTAAAATTTTGTTGCAAAATCCTGCCACTTTGTTTTTAATCACTGTTTCAGAGTAATGACAAATTTGATTTCTCTCATTGCAGCTGACGTACTTCGCCTAGATAGTTCTGGGACTGATGAGGTTGACAAGCTTGCCATAAATGAACTCTTTGAGGTAAATTCAGCATGTGTGGAAGGATACATCATTTGATATGTTCATGTTTTATATCTTAAATCATTAATTGTCTTGTTCATATTTCAATTATTACGACCTAGCGGTGTTTCATTTTATAGGTTGTCTCGAATGAGAGTAAAAATGGTTCGTTAATAATATTTCTAAAGGACACAGAGAAATCAGTGGCGGGGAATCCCGAGACATATGCAGTCTTCAAGAGTAAGCTGGAATGTTTACCGGAAAATGTAGTCGTCATTGCTTCCCATACCCAGATGGACAATCGCAAGGAGAAGGTATGAACTTGATGTTGAGTAATAATTCTGTATTTGTATTTTACATATCTAACATGGTATGTAATACATAAATATTTTCCAGTCCCACCCTGGTGGTCTTCTGTTCACAAAGTTCGGGAGCAATCAAACAGCACTACTAGACCTTGCCTTCCCGGTATGTTAAATGTAGTTTGTGTAGTTTTCTTTGCTTCTTTTGGGGTGTTCATCCGTGTGTGTGTGTGTGTGTGTGTGTGGCTTGCTCTTGCATTCTGCATGCTTCTATTTTTGTCAAATTTCATGCTTATATGGCTTACTTGTTACTAATAATTTCGGTTGTTTGTTCTAAACAATTTCACTTAAACACAAGCTGCGTACTTGATTTTTTTTTTTTGTTGTAATTTTGTGGCTTTTATTGTTATTCAAATTCTGTTTACTAGTTTCTATATGTTTCTAATCTTTATGGAGACTGCAATTGAACAGTTTTTACTGGATAATTCTCTATTTTTTGTGCATAAGGATGAAATATGAGGTGATATTATCGGATCAAGACGTTTTAGTACTTTTGAACTTCTTTATATTAAGTGCCTTAACTTTATAATGACTAATTCTGATGCTAGAATCTGTCTGTCTCTCTCTCTCTCTCTCTTGTATGAGTTCTGGTTAGGGTTTCCATCTGTGCCTTTTTGGGCTTTGATTGAATTTCTAGGGTTCCGAATTGTGATTCTTGTTTTTCTTAGTTCATTCTACTTATCTTTTGTCGGCTCATTTTTTTTCGTCATTTTTGGGGTTTCTTTTGGCATGGGGGTTACTTTCTCTAATTGGGGTTTTAATGCCTTGCTCTTTTCTTCAGTCTTTGTTTTGGATTTCCTTTTAGGTTGTTGAATGCCTTGTTCTAGGGATGCGCTTTTCCATCATTCCTCAATGACTGTTCTTGGCTCTTGATTCTTCTGGTCTGATCTGTGATATATGTCTATTCTCTAGTTTGTTGTTAATTATAGGGTTTGTTGATATGCGTAGGGATCAAATGTGGGGGGTTGGGGAAGAAGCGAAGAGGGTTTGAGAGATTTTAAAGGGAGTAAGGAGGGGGTGGGTGTCGTTTTAGAGGGTGTAGGAGAGTAGAGGGGATTGAGAGAGTGATGCGGACGTGCACAGTTTTTTAAGTTGGAATATAAAGTGTAGTTTGGAAGGCCTAGATTTTGTAACATTTTGGCTCCTATTAGATTGTGTAATGGTTGTGTCCCTCTGCATGTTATCTAATACAATTTTCTTTGTTTTTGATAAAAAATAAAATAATAATGATCATTTCTGTATTATTTTACTGGACAATTCTTTATGTCTTGTGCGCTTATGGTTAATTGTCAAATAGTATTGTGCAGCCTTTCTGCTAAAATGTAAGATGTGAATTACTATACTGAAGCGTTGAAGTGACGGAACTTTATTTCCATTCAGGATAACTTCGGTAGACTACATGATAGAAACAAAGAAATACCTAAAACAATGAAGCAACTCACCCGTCTTTTCCCCAACAAGGTGACTATTCAGGTGCCTCAGGTATTAAGACTACTTCCAGTGTATTGTACAATGTGTTCTTTTGTAAATGTTTGAGGAAAGCTGTTAATTTTGTTGGTGCTGTGGCAGGATGAAAATCTACTTTCAGACTGGAAACAACAGTTGGATCGTGATATGGAGATTTTAAAATCACAGTCTAACATCGTTAACATTCATTCAGTGAGTAATCACCTGCTTGTGGAAGACATTCTTTTTTCAATGTGAAAATTTTCTCTCTTTAGTCATTTCATTCTCTGCTTGGGTTGACAATAGTTTAAATATATAGTATTTTTTTTTCTTGCCTAATGGTGACTATTGAAAATCAATGTATTACATGAGATGCCTGAATGATGTGACTTAGCTGGTGGAGGTAGACTTTGTACCTAATGCTTGTTCGTGGGCATTATGTGTACCCTTCAGTTTGTATGGGGGAGCATACAGAGCTTTGATATTGAGATTGAATTGCATTTGCCTGTCATTTAGCCTCTTAAAGGTTGCCAACTCTGTTCACATAGGAAGAGGAGGTGGTGATTAGGATGATGTTTGAGCAGGTGTGGGTGGTTTTCAGAGTATGAAATTTATGAAGTGCCATTTGAATTGATTTTCTGTAATACTAATTTTCTTTGATGGACGTATTAGGGATCATACAGGCTTGCACCAAAGGGGGTTTGGTTTTTTGAATGTAGGATATGCTCTTATAATTTGAATAGACTGGTTGTTTCTGATGTTACCTTCATCCTATCAGTATTTGTAACCGATTTCTTGATTTCAGGTTTTAAACCGGAGTGGCCTGGAGTGTCCTGACCTTGAAACACTGTACATAAAGGATCAGGTCCTGACAAGTGAAAGTATGTGCTGTCCTGAAGTATAATTTTCAGTTGCACAATTTTGGATATTGGCCTTGATTGTGGTGTTTACTGATGTTCAATAACTGTTTTGAATAGGTGCGGAGAAAATTGTTGGCTGGGCTTTGAGTCATCAGTGTATGCACTGTGCTGAAGCATCAGCTAAAGGTGCCAAGCTCACAGTTTCCAGTGAAAGGTTGCCACACTATTTTCAACTACCTTGTGGAGAAAATTGTTGGCTGGGCTTTGATTTCATGTGTTCCTCTCTGTGGTCTGATATTAACATTACTCTTCGTATCAAAATTTGCAGTATTAGGTACGGGCTCAACATTCTACAAGGAATTGAAAATGAAACCCAGAATTTGAAGAAATCACTCAAGGTAAAGTTGATTGTCACTCAAGAATTTGAAGAATTAGACTATATACCTCTCTTTCGTTTACTTGATATTTTTTGTTTTCATTTATTATTATTATTATTTTAAATCCAAAGTTTGTTTTATTACTTGATCTTGGAATGTGACCCTCAAGATTTTTCAGGATGTGGTTACTGAGAATGAATTTGAGAAGAAGCTTCTTGCTGATGTTATTCCGCCAAGTGACATTGGGGTTACTTTCGATGACATTGGAGCCCTAGAGAATGTTAAGGATACATTGAAGGAATTGGTTATGCTACCTCTTCAGAGGCCTGAATTATTTTGTAAAGGACAGCTGACAAAGGTTGAATTATTTAAATTTACTACTGCTTTCCCCAAAATATAATTTAGTTCTCGTCAGCAAATTGGTGGGGAGTTTGAGCTATTTTATGGTGTTTGTTCTACTGTTGAATAAGGGTACTGTCTTTTCAGCCTTGCAAGGGAATACTGCTTTTTGGACCACCGGGTACTGGTAAAACAATGCTTGCAAAAGCAGTTGCAACTGAGGCTGGTGCGAACTTCATCAACATATCAATGTCGAGCATTACTTCAAAGGTACTTGTATTTAGCTGACAACTTTGCAGCTCTTTCTGTAAGTGCTTCAATCAGGCATTATAACTGACATGCTTTTATTGCTTACAGTGGTTTGGAGAAGGAGAGAAATATGTCAAAGCAGTGTTCACGCTGGCTAGTAAAATTGCTCCTAGTGTTATTTTTGTTGACGAGGTTGGTTAGATAATCAATTCCTTTATTTGGTGGATTGCTCTTTATCTTTCTTGCATTTGGCTGCCTTTTCCTGATGATGGTATTAATTTAGGTTTTAGTCTGTTATTGCCTTATGTTGTGTCTAGTGATGATTAAAAAAGTTCTGGGAAAATTACAAAAAAAAAAACCCAGGTTTGACCTTGAGTTTTTAATTTTTTTCAATTTGAACCTGAACTTCTACTTTTGTTTCAATCTCAACCATTTGTTTGTTTCCGTTAAACAAAATTGACGGGGAAGGTTATTTTAGTCATTACATTCATCATTTTACAAATAAATAAATAAAGATTATTTTAGTACTCTCTCTGTCTCAAAATATTAGTCGCGTTTGGACAATCTAAGGCTGTGTTTGGTGTGGAGTTCTAATCATGACTCCACACCTATATTTGAGTATGGTGTTTGGTTACAATTTTCATTTTTTTTTTTTGGCACATGTTATTTTTTATATATTAAATAAAAAAAATATTCCGAATTTCTTAAAATATTTATGAGCTTTGAATAGAATTTTGGGTTGTGTGTTTGGTTATGAGTTGTAAGTTTTTGAATCAAATATCATGCCACATCAATTATTCAAAACTCTTTTCAAAACTCATAACCAAACAAATTTTTCACTCAAATCATAATTTCAAAACTCACAAACTCAAAATATGACTCTATTCTCCAATTATAATTCTAAAACTCTAACAAATGCAACCTAACTGTTTTTGGTAGGACAATTATTATACTTAAAAAATATTAACTTTCCAAAACTACCCTTTGGTAGTACATTTTTTTGAGAACATCAATTGTCATAATTGTACTTTTTGTGGTGTTAATGAATTTAAAAGAAGAGCAAAATAGGAAATTCATCTTATTTTAGTCTTTGATTTTGAAAAGCGACTAATATTTTGGGACAACGAAAAATAGAATAGAGGGACTAATATTTTGGAATGGAGGGAGTATTATGATTTGATGTATTCAAGTTCAAAGTTAGGTTTTGAAAAAACAAGTGGGAGTGCCATGCGTCCTGTTACATTTTTTTGTGTTAGATAAGTTAATGCTGTGTTTGGTTGGGGGATTTGGAAAGTGAAAGGGAAAGGAAAAATATGTGTGAAACTAGGTGAAATGTAGATATATTTTATTCACATTTCACCTATCTTTTTTTTTTTTTTTTTCCCCTCTCCAAATCCCTTCTTAAATCTCTCAACCAAACATAGCGTAAAGGACATAAATGAAGGGTTAGAATTGTGCCTAATTTAGAAGTTCAGAGTTTAAATTGAAGAAATTAAAAATCAGGATTTGATTTGTTACAAGGGTCAAACCGTGAGTTTTTTTTTTTGCTTACATTTTTTGACTGTTTATTCTTCTTTCTTTCATTTTCCTTTTCCCGCTCAACAACACTTTTCCTGTTGCACATCTTTTGTGTTAGGTTGACAGCATGCTGGGAAGACGTGAAAAACCTGGAGAACATGAAGCGATGCGCAAAATGAAGAACGAGTTCATGGTGAACTGGGATGGTTTGCGTACGAAGGATAAGGAACGTGTACTGGTACTTGCTGCCACCAATAGGCCTTTTGACCTTGATGAGGCTGTCATTAGGAGACTGCCCCGTAGGTAATAATATGCTTTTTTAAAGTTTTTTCTGTTCTTTATTATGGAAAGTCTCTTAAATTAATGATCTAATGGACACATATTTGGTGCAGATTGATGGTAAATTTGCCAGATTCCACAAACAGAGAGAAAATTTTGAGAGTTGTATTGGCCAAAGAAGAATTGGCGCCTGATGTTGATCTTGAAGCAGTTGCTAATATGACTGATGGATATTCAGGAAGTGACTTAAAGGTTACAAATTTTGTTGTAATCTGCGATTTTTGCGAGCAAAGATTGGATTCCCCTTGTTTTTCTTCTTTTTTTCCCCCCTCTTATAATATGTGGTTCCTCTGATTATTTTGGTTGCAGAATCTTTGTGTGACAGCAGCGCATTGTCCCATAAGAGAAATTTTGGAGAAGGAAAAGAAGGTTAGTTGGGCATAAATATCTATATAAATTGACTTGGATGCTAGTAGATCCCTGTAACTTTTCTATATGCTTCATGTGAATTTCTTGTGTGTTTTCTGCTAGCAAAACAAGCTCATTCTTACAAGCGAACTGCAAAAATGAGCTATTTTATGTTTAATAATGAAAATGGTTTCTAGTTTGTCCACTGGACCTGTTTCAGGGTTAAAATGCCATCTGGCTTGTGTAATTTATCAGTGAAAAGTCCAGAGTTACCTTAAATTTTATTTTATTTTATTGCAATAAACCTTGCATATTTTGACATGTTTAATGCATCGGTTACTTTATGTCTCTCGGAGCAAAACATCTATTATGACACGAAGTTTTTCATGCAGATTGTCTAGTCCTCTTACATGGATACATACACTAGTTGATGCCCCCTCCCCTTTAGTAGATCAAATGAACTATAATAATCGAATATGATGATTCTTGCCAATGATTTGACCAAATTCTATTTACTGGATGGTGTGAACTTGTTAGAACTAAGAAATATTTGTATTTTGTACTAATTCAAAAAAAATGTTGAAATCATGGAGCTAGAATTCTTTAAATGCAATTGATATAAGTAGATTGAAAGGGATCCGTGAGATAGTGGGCGCTGATTATGAATGCTTGCACTGTCGAGTTAGGAGTTTTGTGGAAATTTTACTTGTACTTGAGGAACTGCATTTGAATCATCACTCATGAACATGGATTACAACAATTGTATATATATTAACTTCTTTTTTCTGAGATCACTCATGATCTTTGCTTGTTTCAAGTCTAGGGCACCTGACTATCCTGTGAAGTTCGATTCTTTCAGTGACATCATTCTATTTTCATCAAGGTGCCCTTTTTGGAAGAAGTTTGAAAACTTCTTTTGTTTATCTTTTTATTGATATTAACCTGACATGTAGCAGACAGGCCCTTAGGGGTACCATTTTGTCAGGTCCTCCTCCTGTTCACTTGGATTATAGGAAGGTTTATTATTGTAAGAATTGAATTCATATCATGTGAAGCAGCATTCTCTTCTCCTGCACTGCTCTTGCAGATTGTTTCATTGAATCAATACTTGCTATGATTGATTTTGTTATTCACCTAGTGTCAGCAAAATTGATCCAGTCTTGCCTTCAAACCATTGTCGCTTAGTTTCCCCATGAAAATCAGTTCTTCTAGTAGATTATAAACTAGGATATTAAAGAATATTTATCTTTGTACTTTAATTATTCATAAGCAATTGTCCCATTTGCTTTTATTATGCTTTTTGTGATGAATAATTTGAATTCAATTTTAGCTCATTTGGGATGGCATTTGTATATAGGATTGCACATAGCTTGTGTATTGAATTGGATTATGGAGGTTATGCCTTGAATGCAAATTATTATCTTTTTTGTCCTTTAGCCAATCAATCTGATAATATATTTGCATGATTTAGGAGAAATCTTTAGCATTGGCGGAGAACAGACCATTACCTGCATTGCATAGCAGTGCAGACGTTCGCCCTCTAAGCATGGAGGATTTTAAATATGCACATGAACAGGTATGATTATTGATTTTGATAGTGACAGGAATCATCAATTTCTTTTCCTTTCTTCTTCTTCTTCTTCTTCGCCCTCTTCTTCTTCTTCTGTTGTCTGGATTCTACTGGGAATTATTGTACTGGATGAAATTGATGGTTTGATTACCAAAATAAATTAATCTTCTTCTCTAGAGAAATAGAGAAATAGATATGTTTTGCAAGCACTTTTTGGTTGTGGGATTGGTTTACTGTTGACAAAAGAAGTATGCCCCTCCCCCAATAGACCCTTGATCGATGGTTTCATGCAATACATGATTTTGCTTAATCATAACTCATATTTGGTATTTTACATCCATGGGCTTGTGGTTGACTTCTTGACTAGATGTTGTCTAGTGCTTGATTATGGCATATTTTGGAATCTATTATTTTATTATAGCATGTATGCATGGTGTTTGATATAGTTGATTGTCAAAGAATTTAATTTGCTTTCTTTTTGAATTGTGTTGCATATTTTGAATTGTTTCAGTAGTACATTGGTTGAGTTAGATGTATATGCAAGCTGAACAATCAATCTATTTACGTAGATTTTGCTCCCATTTAGTTGATGTGTTAAAAAATTTACATTTTGTCCTTTTGTTTCTCATATTGCT
The DNA here is from genome assembly GCA_025200525.1 of Camellia lanceoleosa. Classification (NCBI taxonomy): domain Eukaryota; kingdom Viridiplantae; phylum Streptophyta; class Magnoliopsida; order Ericales; family Theaceae; genus Camellia; species Camellia lanceoleosa. The sequence goes on along the minus strand of CM045770.1, from coordinate 52,421,791 downwards.
CATATTATATGTTTATTAAATTTTTAGGAGACCTATGCCCCTTAGTTAGAGCTTCTTGAGCTTAAAATAATTATGTTTTGAGAATTGATTAATTATTGTTTGATAAAGTTGAGATTGTTTGCATGCTTAATTGATTCATAAATAGCAGATTTTATGGCAGCCTACTTTGACTTAGCGAATTAGTGATCCCACTTAATGTTACATTACACTTGAAATAGTTTTAAAACTCTTCAACATAACTGACTGTCTATTATATCGAAATTTTTTCTTGGGCTTTTAAATTTACTATTTAAGAAATTTAAAAGGGTAAGTGATGTTGAATGGACTATTAAGAAATCCATTAAACTCTCCAATTGATTTCAAAACCAGAGCATATGGAGAATTAATCCAAAAGGGAAGATAAAAGGTTTCAACAAGAATTAAGAATAGAAAAGAAGAACATAAGGGCCACAGACCTAATCACAAACCGCCACAACTTAAACACTTAATATCATTAATTCAAAACTGTCCTAAACTTATTGCATAAAGGCATATATATAGACAACGTAAGAAACCTCAATTAAGGTTACCAAAAATAGAAGAACACTACCCTTAATAAACTCTAAATTAAATTAAATATAATTACAGAAACTTTAATTTTTTCTTTATCTAACACCTTTCCGTTACCCATCAGTATGCTACCATGACTGCATAACAAGTACTTTAGCTCTTTATGGGTGGTAGTGGATTTGTGTGGCTGCCGCTTAGTTTGTTAAGGAAGTTTGGCTTTAACCCTAGCTTTATCTTTTGCTCATCTTTGGCAATTGGGCTTCCTATTGTGCCATGCTCGAAAAGTTGTTCAAGGCCTTGGTTCATATGTTGCCCTATCCATATTCCTATAGATGTATGTGTGCTTGAAGTGTTGACTATTTGTAAAACTTCAATGATTTTAGGCTAAAATAGCCAATAAAGACAAAATAGGCTAAAATAGTCAGTAAGACAAAATGTCACATCCAAAACATAACCAATTCACTTTTTCTCTCAACCATCAAATCAACTACAAAAAAAAAAAAGTCAACTATCATCCCAAACACAACATTTTTAACCATACTAAAAAAGTCAAAAAGTCAATTAAAATAGCCTATTCCCAAATGGGGCCAAAGTAACTTCATTTTGGAGAGTGGGATGGTTTGGGAAGTTTTGCTTTTCCATTGTGATTGAGTTGTAGAATTAGTTATGGCTTTCTAGCTTAAAGGTAATATCTGAGCTCACTGTAGGCCATATTATATATATATTTTCTAATGCAGGTATGTGCAAGTGTGTCATCGGAGTCTGCAAATATGAGTGAGCTCCTCCAGTGGAATGATCTATATGGAGAAGGTGGATCAAGGAAGAAGAAATCCCTCAGCTACTTCATGTAGACATGGTATTTGAGTGTATAGAATTCCTTTTTCAGTTTATGGTTTTTTTTCACAAGCAAAGCATCTAGGTAAGATAATCTTAGGTAACTGTATTAATGGAAATTTTATCGCAGTTTTCCCCCACCCAAAAATCCCTTTCCCCCATTCAGGCCCTCATGTATCATATTTAGTTTATGGATATTTTTCCGCATCCATTGCAAATTTTACAATATTTCTTAGGCTTGTTTTATATCTTTTTATTTTTATTTATTTTTTATGCTTCTCAAGGTCCCCCTTTGTCTGTATATACAATTTGATTAATTGAATAAGTTATGTTTGTTTTCTTCTTGAAATTCATCTCTTTTCTGAAACTGGAATATTTTTCTTTTTTGAAAATCTTGATATCTTCATTTTACGAAGGTATTTTTTTGGTTGAAAAAAAGCAGCAGCAATTTTTGGTACAAAATTCTATCTGATGGAGCTGATTGATTTAGAAGGCAAAATGAAAAAACTATTAGAAGGAACTTGACCTTTTTTAGATGATCTCAATTTTGATTACATGGAATGCTGTCTTTTTAATTTTTGTTTTTTTTCCCAGTTATTAAATAAGTCTAGAGTCTATAGACCTGTGATATTTTATATCCGTTTGGCATCGTAGCTACTTCATGCTTTGTTGTACGAAGGATCCCCTTGTTTTTATGTGTAAACATGTTTCAAATGATTCTGATTCCCAAATGTGTAAAAAAGAGCTGAGCGAGGTTGGTATCGGCAAAAATATTCAGGGAATAGGGTGGGAATACCCGTTGTATGTAGTTGAGAGCATAGGCTGTTATTGTGAAATTTTGAATTTTTATCAAGTGGCATTTCAGTATGGAAGTGCAATTAATTTCAGCTTTATTTGGGATGTATATGGTTGACCATTGATGCTGTTGATTTTCTGATTTTGCTTTCATAGTATATATACATGGGGGATTTAGTGATAGATCTCTCACTGTCTAATTTGTTTTTTAAAAGAACAAGAATTATATAGGTACTTTCAAAACTCTCTAATATTTTAAAATTTGTTTCTTTTATCATATTACCCTCATATCTATCAGCTCTCATATTAAGTTATCATCACAATGTATTTCAGAGTAAGATTTAAAATAAAATTTTACTCTGATTTAGAGTAAAATTTTACTCACAGTAAAATTTACTATGATATAAAGTTAAATTTTATATTGGTTAGCAAATTAACATGTTTTTAACCAGAGTAAATTTTTTTTTTTGAATCATAGTAAATTTTACTTTGATTCTGAGTAAAATTGTACTCTAAAAGTATAATTTTACTATGATCTAAGGAGAGTATCCACTTTGAATCACACTAAGTGTCATGTATTAATAATCTTGCGTGTTTGGTTGTTGAGAAAATTACAGAAACATAACAAGAAAACTAAATATAGTCTTATTCTCACTGTTGCTTTGATGTTTAAATGATCAATTTCTCAACTTTTCCTTCATTCTCTTGGGAACCAAATAGAAAATAACATCGAAATCCACAATCAAAAAACACAAACGACGCTTTGAAATATGTAAATATATATTCACACATGCAACCAACACATATGTAAATAAAGGAATATATATACACACATATATGTAGTATAGAATCAAATCTCTAAATCTCCTTTTCAAAACCTTATAAACATTAATGAAATATGATTTGAGATTGGAATTTTAACAATCAAACAAATATAAGACCTTGATAAAATCCCTTTCTCCCTCTTTCTTCAAACCCTAACCATCTCTCTCCACCTCAGAATCGGCCTCCATCTCCTGATGTTGCCGTGGTGGAAGACTTGAGGGTATGAAGTGAGCCAGAGTTGAGAGGTTATCTCTTTTTCACTTTCCTCTCTGTTCTCTCTGTGCTCTGTCTCACAACACAAAACCATCATTGTTGGACCTTCAAATCAGCCTCAGATATGGCCCATTACGGCTTGGGCTGCCTGTACACCTTGAAAATCAACGACCTCTCCCTCTTCCTTTCCGAATCTCAATCGATCTCTCCCATCGCCAGACTGAGAAGTTGCCATTGATCTGAGGGTCTTCGGATCTACTAGATTTGTGGCAAATCTAAAATTTGAGATCTCTTTAGTTGAGGGTATAATAGTCTGATAAAATATTTAAATAATAAATTTTGTCTTTTATACAAGACTTTATAATTATGAGGGAGTTTTGAAAGTATAATTTTATTCTTGCTCTTTTTAACAATAAAAGGAAGGTAAGAGGGGTTTGTAGTCAAATTTCTCTATATACATATATATGTATATTTTTTTTCAGTTCATTTGTTTTGGTGTCTGCAATGAGTTCTGCTAGCCTTTAAGGCCCCGTTTGTTTGGGGTTATAGGGAGGGGATTGGGTTTAATAGTGAGGTGGGACTACTATATAGGGTGTTTGTTTTGAGAGATGGAGAGGGGATTTCTAATCTCTTGGTATTAGTAAAGGCCTTGGAAGGGGGATTGATAAGGAGGATGTAGAGATGGTATTAGAAAAATAGTGAGGGGATTAGAAATTTTTTTATTTTTTTTATTTTTTATATATTGGGAATTTTTTTTAAAATATTAATGTTTAATTTTTTTTATATATTTTTTTATTTGTTTTATTATTTTATATAAAAATAATTTAACAATTCCTACACTAACAACTATCATAAAAATAAACACAATTTTATTTAATCCCTTCATTGTCAATCCCCTCACTATGAATCCATTCTATTTTATCTCCATTCTACTTTTGAAAATAAACGGACCTAAAGGTGAAGTGTGGTGCTCAAGTTGTATTTTCAACCTTTATGTTGAGGGCTGCAATGGGTAGGTATTTTTTCCACATTGTTGCACTGATCATTTACCATGTTTTCTGTGTATTGACATTCCAAAATACGAGGGTCAGAAAGTGGAATGGGAAGTCTTCGAGTTTGGGTCTCCATTTTTTCGGCTGTAGGAAGTGGTGTACCATCTCTCTTGGTAGTAATCCCTCCGAATATGGGTCAGGCTGTCTCCCAGATAGCACATGCCAATTTTTGGAGTCAGATCTAATAATGTAAGAATGCTAATTTAAATCATAAGTTTTTGGTGACTCGAAATCATTTTTTTTTATTCACGTAATAAAAATGGAGTGATTGATTGTAGGTAGGTATTATGAATTGCTTTCAATGTGGGATAAATGCTCATTTTGTCACCTATAATTTGATTGATAATATGTTATTGTTTCTGTTTGCGTCTTTGGTGGTTGATGAGGAAGAGCAGCCCAAGGACAATAAAGAGAATAAATGTTAGCAAATCTTTTAGTGCTGGCCAAATCTGGTTGGTTATCCAAAAAACAATTTTTACTGAACTTTTTCCAAAATGTTTTTCATATAGGAGAATGTTAAAAGCAGCCTTTAGGGCTGCTAGTATTGAAAAATGTGTAAAGAGTGTGTTGCTGTGTAAAAAATGTATATAAATATATAATAATATTTTGAGATATGTGAAAAATATGTCTGGGGTTATAAATATTTGATATTATTGGTTTTAAAAAATACTTGAGACACTTAATTTATCACTTTTAAAAATAACCTCTAATGACGTATTTGCCAAGTGTTAAATTTTGATTTGTAAAATATTTTATTATGTGATGTCATACCATTAGGGTGTCAATAAAAAGGGTGTCCTAAGACCATCTCCAACGGTGAACCAAACCCAACATCAGATTCAAAATTTGGTGAAAAAAATACTTTTTGGTGCTCTAACCGTTGCACCAAATTGATATCAAAATCAGAATTCACCAAACATTTCATCAAACTGAGAACAGACCAAGTCTTTCACCAAATTTCACTAAATCACTGTTACTGACCGTTGGGTTTATACTAACCAGTCGACCAGCCGGTTGTCCCGGAAAGAATTCAAAAAGTCCAACATTTGTGGTTCAAACCGTTCAAAAAAAAAAAAAATTTCCCTAACCGGTCGACCGGCCAGTCGATCAACCGGTCGCCCCGGAAAAAGTTCAAAAAGTTTAACAAAAAGGTTCAATTCGTTCAAAAAAAAAAAAAAATTTTACTCACCGGTTGACCGCCCGATCGATCACCCGGTTGTCTCAAATAGATTTGATATTTGGTGAACCATTGGAGCCTCTAATATCAAATTGGAGAAAGAGCGATTTTTTTACTCAGATTTGGTGAAAAGTTTGATGAACCGTGGAGATGCTCTAAGCAGTTCTAATAATCTGGTTCATTTATATTCTTAGCCGATATGAACATATTGATGGCATTAGTGTTGTTGTGATTAAAGTAGTATAAAGTATGCTATCATTAAAGAATTGTTGTGATTAAAGTAGTATGATAATCTGATTTCATTTATATTCTGAGCCGATATGCTCATATTGGTGGCATTGGTGGTGTTATGATTAAAGTAGTATAAAATATGCCTCCAAAAATATCAGATACGGGAATATTGGAAAATATGACCCTCCGGAAGAAAAATGCTTGGGAGCACTAATTAGTGCTGTCACTAATTAGGTGGCAGTGGGTCCTGCCAGTAATGATGTGATGTTTTGGTCTTGGAGTTGTATTTTTTTTTTTTTTTTTTTTTACTTTTTTAATACATTAGTGCTATTAGTGGTGGTGTTTTTAGTGGGATGAATCATTGTTGCCTCTGGAAACATCTGAAGTGGTTGGAAGTGACAATATATATGGTTTGTTCTAAAGAACTCTAGCGTAATTATAAATTTAGAAAGAAAAATATTTGAAATTTACAAAAATATTTTTACAAATTAAATTCACAATAGCATGATATAATATGTGTTAACTTTTGATTTGTTATCCATTAAATAATACAAAGCTCAACTCTAGGGACAAAATCAGGATTTCATCACCGTAAGTATCAAAAGACAAATAATATTTTTTAATCATATAAGTAAACACACATGTATGTACAATACGATATATAAATTATATATATACACATAAAAAAATTCAAATATCATATAAATAATCTTTAATATGATAAAAAAAAATAGTAGAAAATAAAAAGAGAATGCAAAATGAGAGAAGAATGAGATATATATCTTTTATACTAAGAGTTTATTTTATTCATGAAATGAAGTGTTATGGATAGTGGCGGAGCCAAAAAAATTAATTTAGAAAGGGCACTTACTAATTATAATAATTTTTACAAAAATATTTCACATAAATTTTTTACGATTGATTTTAGGAAACATCAAGAAAAAAAAATATTATTTGTAACTAGTGTATCATGGACAATACAAAAAAAATGGATATAAGCCTTAAAATAAATTATATAATGATAAATTATTTTTTGATACAAAATTTGATTAAAAATTCAATATAATGGTAATACCACGTCATCACTGGTATGTAATATCACCCACTCATGGTAAATAAACGCATAAATAGTAAACTTCACATGTCAAATGTAACTAACAATTTAATAAATTTCATATCTTTATAGTGAGATTACTTATACTTGTATATCACTAATAATGACATCGTCGTTACATTAAAAAAATTTCATAGCTAATATGGTTTATTTATAATAGTCTCTTCATTTTCAATCAAAATAACCATTATTGTTTTCATTATTTTTAAAATGTCATTGACATTTCACTCTAATAATATTTTTGTAATTTTTTATTTAATTTTTTTTTTATGTTTGCAAAAAAAAAAAAAAATTCCAAAATCCAGGGAGCACGTGACCTCTCTAGTCACATCCTCCGCCCTTGGTTATGGAAATAAAATTTTTACAAAAACAGAAGGGCCATGGTCCTTATAATTTTCTTTTAGTTCCATTCCTGTTCAACTCTCTTATCACATTATTGTAGGTGAATTTATGAGTTTAAAATTATGAATTTTTATTATTTCTTATGTGAAATTTGGCCAATAGTCCCTTTAACGAAGTTTTTTTTATTGAGAAAAAGACACTTTAATAGTTTTTAGTATGTGGTATTTCTTTTGCAAATCATGTTTGTCCAAATCTTGGCTAATTTAAACAAACTTTACGAATTTGATTATCTCATTGAGCCATATTGAATACAATCATGGCATATTTTACTAAAATTAATGGGTAATTTTGTAAAATTTATTCAACTATAAAAATAGAATGATTATATTTTTGCATCATGAACATGTTATTATCAAATATGATAATAATAATTATAAAAAGAGGGAAAAATTACTCATAAATCCTATTTTAGTAAATGTTACACTAATTGGTCCTGAATGTTTTTTATTAAACCATTTAGTCCTAAAAAACATCACCAACATCACTAAAAAACATCATAAAAACATCAATATCATCAACTAAATCATAAAACATCATTAAAATAACATCTTAAAACATCACAAGATCATCAAAAACAACATCTAACAAACATTGATGTTTTTTCTGCAACATCAAAGTCGGTGGTAATTTTCTGCAACATCAAAGTCGGTGGTAATTTTTAAATATTTTGCAACATCACAATGACTTATGAGTAATGGAACTTTGATTACTCCTTTCGGTGGTAATTTTTTAATATTCTGCAACATCACAATGACTTATGAGTAATGGGACTTTGATTACTCCTTTCTGCAACATCAAAAAAAATTTGCCATTCTTCTTCACTCCTTTCTCGCTCGCTAACGAATCATAAAAACATTAACCCAGATTCAAATACTGAACAGGTATTTTCTCGAGAAAGTTGCAGTAATTTTTCTCAGGAACCAAACGGAAGGGGAAAGGTGAAAAAAACAAAACCCGTAAAAGGGGAGAAGGAAAGAGGACTGGGTTGGGACGATGGCGGTTTCAAGGGCGGAAGACGTTGGTCAAAGAGCCGAGAATGGAAGCAAGCTATGCGTGATGGACTACTCTTCTGAAAAGAGTCTCTCATCGTTGCTGCTCTTTCACTCAGCACATCCGAAACCACCGGAGTTGCTGTCGGAATCCCCATTCTTGTACCCTCTCTCTTGAATTTTCTCTCTGCTGGAACTTCAATTCGAAGGAATTAGAGAGAGAGAGAGAGAGAGAGAGATTGCCATTCGATATGGATCTGTAAAGGAATTCGATGTCGTTGTCGTCGTCGAAGGGGGTAATCGCGGTGGCGCCAAGTATGTCGAAGGAGAGTTTGCGGCCGCGCGATTTCAACTCCATGGTTTTGAGAGAGAGAGAGAGAGAGAATGAATCAGAGTTGTTAGGGTTTGAAGAAAGGAGTGCTTCGAGATTGAGACTCTGTGATCTGATTTCGGTGTTGCCGAAACTCTTCTTGCGTAGGCGAAGCAGTGCTGGAGACGAAGAATAATGTTGAAGAAGATGTTGCCGATTTGATGATGTTGCTTGATCTACATGAATTTTTATGTTTGAAACACCCACAATGATGTTCCCTTCTGCGTGTTTGATGTTTGAAACACTCACGATTTTGTTTGAAATCAGATCAGAAACACCATTAAAGTGAGATTTAATTGTCTAAAAAATCAGAGATCAATGTTTGATGTTGCCGATTTAATGAAAGTTTTTTTTGTGAGATGTTTGAAGCAGATTTAATTACAGATTTCTGGGTGTTTGATGTTTGAAACAACCACTATGATGTTGCCGATTTGATGATGTCGCTTGATCTATATTAATTTTTGTTGTTTGAAACACCCAAAATGTTTGATGTTGTTTTGATGATGATATTGTGATTTTTGACGTTATTTTTGATTATGATGTTTGATGTTTGATAAATAATGTTTGATATTTGATGAATAATTCTAATGTTTAATGGTTGTGTTTGATGTTTGATGAATAATGTTTGATGTATGATGAATAATTCTAATGTTTAATGGTTGATATTTGATGAATAATTACGTTTGATAATGTTAGATGTTGGATGAATAATTCTAACGTTGATAATGTTCTCACCGAAATTATACGAACAATCTCGACGTTGGTAATGTTTGATGTTTGATAAATAATTCTGACGTTGCTAATGTTTGATGTTCGATGAATAATGTTAGACATAAAAAGGCCTATAGTAAGCTTTTAGAGAAATAGGACCTATTAGTCTAACAAAAAACATTCGGGACTAAATGGTTTAACATTTTCAAATTTAGGATTTATTGGTACTTTCCCCTAAAAAGAGAAGTGCTACCGATCACAGCACTCTTAACCCACTGGCTGTGGTCATCTTTTGCCCTTCATATGTCATTATCGCCCTTCAACTAACAACTATAGAAATATATTTGGGAAGCAAGTTCCTAAATTTTTTTTTCATTTTTTCTATTAAAAGACAAAAGTTTTGTAAAATTAAAAAAACATATCCAAACAAAATATCACATCCAATCCCATAATTATTTCACTTTTTCTCTCACAAACATCACATCCAACCACATAAAAATCCAACTATCTTCCCAAACACCAAAATTTTTTTATCTCATAAAAACCTACATCTAATAAAATCTACATAAAAACTCAATTCTCAAACACCCACATAGAATGATGATCTTTTCTTATTATAATTGGTATTATAATATCATATAAATGTCATTATTATATTACAAATATTTTTTATATTCTTTGACGTTTAGTGTAACGAAAAATAAATGTTGACTGAAAATATTTTTCATAATTATAAAAAATAAGTTATATAGGTAGAAAATATTTATCACTTTTAAAAGACATTCTAAATTAAAATTTTGTCAATATTATCACATTATCATTATTACCACAACCATGGCCACAACGACAATAATTATATCACTATTGTTGCTGCTGCAACCATCCCAACACGATTTCTACCTTCACCCATCATTGTCACTGCCATTGCCATTACCATTAATTCAAAAATTATATTCAGTTAAAAAAAAAACATTTTTTATAAGAACATTTTAAAATCTTTTTATTAATTTTTTTACCGAAATGTAAATCATCATAAAATTATTTTTTTTTTCTCTTTCTTATGTGGCACATTCAGACTTACTTTTTTTCTTAAAAAATCACATTAGCATATTTTTTTTTTATTTACATATAAGGTTTTATACAAATTCAATTTCAATTATAATAACTAATTTTATATTGACAATTACTTATTTTTCATATATATATATTTTTTATCATATATAGTTTTGTCGTTATCATATTTATTTTATATAGTTGATATTTTAATTTAATTATTATGATATTTGAAAAAAAATTATCTCGGTATACAAATAAATAAATAAATAAGACAGACGTCTTGCTTGGAAAGAGGGTTGTGCTAAAATAGCTAACTAAAAGGCAAAATAAGCTAAAATAGTCAATGTCATATTTAACCCACGATCATTTTATTTTTTCTTTCACAAGCATCAAATCAACTTGGGGTTATTTGGGGTGTCCTAAATAAATGCACTTTTTGTCTTTTTGAACTAAAAAGTTGAGGAAAAAAATATGAATGTTTGGGTTTTTTTTTTTCTTTTTACGAAAAAAATGTATAATAAAAAATTGTATAAATAAAGTGTATAGTGGAATAAAGATGAGTGGTTGTACGGCTGCACTGCTGCCCAACATGCCTTACCCAGAAAATAATTGCCTCCTTCGGAGCAAAGTGTTTGGACAGTGATGATCGCTTCGTGAGGGTCACCATGGATCCCATTTTAATAATCTGAACTGTTCAATATGTACAGCTCGTCGAGTATTATATGCCTGTAAAAAATCACGTTGATCGGATATCGATAGTTATATGATCGGATTAGTTTTTTTCAACAGTTAACTATCACACCATCCGTTTTGTTTATACAAAACTGATTTGATCATAAAGTTAACGATATCCGATCAATGTGATTTTTTACAGAAATATATTACTCGACGAGTTCTATATATTTAACGGTTCGGATTATCAAAACGGAACCCTTAGTAGCCCCCCAAGGGCCCAACATTACCATCAAACTTTGTGGCTTTACATATGTATTTTTTTTTTTTGGCCCAAAAAAGTGTATAATGGCCTTCCTGCTTCACAAGTACGGCTAACAACATCCATCAAACTTTTGTGTTATAAAAATATATAAAATATTTATTTAATATTTTTTATTTGTGAATAGTAATGACTTTTTTTACTTTTTGTGTAACTTTTTAGCTTTTTAGATTATTTTGAACTTGTCAAACCAGCCCTAAAAAAAACTAACTTCCCAAACACAACTTTTTAAGCTATGTTAAAATAGTTAAAAAATCAAATAACTAACTAAAATAGCCAACTTCCTAAATAAGGCCATAATGTGCTTAATTATGTGCATTATACAGTTCAAATTATTTTATTTTTTTATAGTTTGTATTTTTTTCCTATCTTATTGATATCTTAATATTAATTTTTATTTAATTTTTTTATTCAACATGAAATTATTTATTACAAAATATTTATATTTAATTTAAATTTTATATACCTATATACAATATGTATGAATAATTCAAAAAAAATATTAAAAAAAAATAATACTCTACATAATTAATTTATATATTTTATTCTTAATCTAATTACGACATATATTTTGTTTGATCTAACTCGTACTTACAATAACCGTTATAACAATTAATTTCATGGCAGAAATAGACAACCGGAATGAGACTCATTTCATGTCTCTTTTATTTTATTATTTGAGTGAGTTCAAAAACGGAAATGTAATTTATCATCCCATTCTCAAGACAAATAAGATTATCACATTTCACATCCGTCAATGGGAATTTCTCATTTGTTATTATCTTTTAAATAAAGGGGAATTGACCAGTAAATCCCATTTTCTCATCTTGTAGATCATGTGGTTCTAATTGTTTTCTTTTAAACCGTTTAGTCCTTTGGGTTGTTTGTTTACTATTTTACCATTAAAGTATTAATTTGAGTTTGTATACGGTGTGTGAGATTCACGTTCCAAAAAAAGGTAATAGTACTCTTTTTCTATAACGTGGGTTGTGATGTGAACACAAGTAATTTAAATTTTTTTTTTTTTTTTTTTCTGACGTGAGTTCTGTCACGTTTCTTCTTCTCCACAGGTTGACCCTTTGCTTTCCAATTGACATTTGTGGGTTATGACGTGAACCGAAGTAATTTGGCACATATTCCACAAAATCATCATTGTTTGAATTTCAAATAATCGAAAAATAATGAAAAAGAAAAAAACACTCGAATCTTATCCTACACCACCGCTACAGATCCCGGTGAGAGACCTTTGAAATCTACAAAGAGCTCCGGTCGACGGCGGAGCATCCTCCGCCGGCGGGTGGTGGTAAACCCTCCCGTCGTAACAAAGAACCGCCGTCCGGCGGTGAGCACCGTCAGCGCCTTCAATCTCGGCCGAACCTCCGCTCGACCTCAAGGAACTCGCCGAGCGACGACGGCCTCGAATCTCGTCCTTACACGCCTCCACTAACGCCGCCTCTGCTCCGCTTAACGCCACCAACGCCATGTTTTTTTCGCCTTGTTGCTTCTCCGCGCTTCCACCGCCGACGTTGGATTCTGATGAGAGGAGCCCTAAAAGTGATTGCAGGAAGGTCACGCCCATCGAGTCCCCAGATGTGATGTGAAATTCAAGTTTAACGTCAATGGTAGGGTTCGCCATTGATGGTCAATGGTAAGGTTAACGTCGAAATCACAAATGGCGAACTCATTTCACCTATTCTTTTCTTCCTTGGAGACTCAAGTACCACGTTCCCGATGAACCACGTCCCGGTGTGCCTTTGTTGAACCACGTTACCTTTGTTGCCTTTGTGAACCACGTTGATCTTGTGCCTTTGTGGCGTCAATCTGCAGCAGCTTGCCTTTGTTGGACTATGAACCACGTTTCCTTTGCTACGACGACAGTGAACCACGTTTCTGTGCAGCAAACAACTTTCACCCACATCCCACCCCATAATTGTTGGGATTGCACAAACGGAAAATGGAAAGAACATAACATCCCATACAATAAGGAGGGCATACCCGTCCAACCCACACCAAAAACATTCAAAAAAGGACTAATGGGTAAGTAATCCCACCTAATATGAACTTGGCAAACAAACAAAAAATCAGCAGGACCAAACGGAACACATTTTAGCCAAAAAGGACTTTCCGATAAATTCCCCTTAAATAAATTTTATTTTGTTCTATTTTTACATATTTTTGTTTTCTAAATAAATATAGAAATAAAAGAAAAAACAAATAATTAGAATTAGTTTTATAATTTAACTATTATTTTTAATATCAAGATGAGTGTTTATTTTATCATCTTATAATTTAATATATATCATATAAAATCATTATATAATACTTTTATAGCACAATAGAATTAAAATTGTCAAAATAAACAAATAATTTAATTAAATTTATTATGTATAAGTATTCAAGTAATGCTTTTATAAAACGATAAGGTTAAGATTATTAAAATAAATAATTTTAATTAAAATTTTATTTTAAATTAAAATTAATATTGTTATTTTGTAACACATACCATAATATAAAATATCATTAAATTAATTAAAGGCAATTCTATTGTGATTTTATATTAGATATCATATTTCTATAAGTGATTTAAATACACGTATAACATGCAATTTGACATTGATTGATTAAAATAATGGAATTCAATATTTTTTTGTGAAGTTTTTAAAAGATAAATTGATAAATGTCAAATGATAAATAATGTGGAGTATTATTTTAAATAATAATAATTCATCAAAAATGACGGTGTATGTTTAAAATATCTATTGATGTTTTTTGAATAATTTTTACATAAATTTTTTAAATTTATAGTATTACTGATAATGCATCTTTATGAACTCTGTCAGAAAAGATATGCAAAAATAATTTGACTTGAATAAAAAATTTGCGATTATTATGATATATCACATAATTAATCAGGACCCCTTTGAGACCTGAAATTATTAAGGTTATAAAGATTTTGTGTCTAATTTCCTTTGAGGACATTTTTTATTATTTGAATTTATAATTTTTTATACATCAATATAAATAACTCTTATGATTTTACTGATATAAGCATAAATCCTATATTTGGGTTAACTCATCTTAAACACTTTTTTCGTGTAATAAAATATTTAAATATTGTCATATAAAAATATTATGATAAATCATAATCAAAACACTTGAAACATAATTAAAAGGATAAATTACAAATACACCCTCTGATGTTTGATTAAAATACGAATCGCCTTCTATAATTCTGAAAATTACATTTCACCCCGATGTTTCTAATTTCATAACAAATCGCCAATTTTATTAATAAATTATAAAGTCAATCAATAGTTTTAATAATGTTATAAATATGTTTCAATTAATAATTTAGGTAATTTTATTATTATATAAGAGGACAATTATGAATTTTATTTTTTCAGTTAATTCTGTTAAATAAAAAATTATGACAAGGGGGTATTCGTAATTTTTCAAATCAAAGAGGACAATCTGTATTTTAAGAAAACCTTAGGGGATGTATTTATAATTTATCCATAACAAAAATAATACACCATAAATTATAACTAAGTCATCTATATAATATGGAAGAATGGTTTTTGAAAATGGCCAAAAATGTATAAGAGATACATTTAGTTTCAATGGTGTAGATCTTTTTAAACAAAAAATGAACGGAGTAGATTACTTTTTTTTCCCGCCCATACACTTTCGACTTTCTCTCTCTCTCCTCAAAAACTTTTTCCAAATCTGTTTGAAAAACATGCCACTTGCTCCAAGCCCCACTCACGCTGCCCTTTCTCTCTCAAAACAGAACCTACTCACGCTTCTCCCTGCCGACCACCGATTTCCCTCCCCAACCCTCTTCCTCCAAAGGCGACCTTTCCCAGTCGCCCTCTCTCCCCTTGGAGTGTAGAAGTGTAGACCATTCAAGTTGGTAGGCGATATAGCTTCGCACGAAGAACAACTTTTGGATTCGAAAAACGAAAGAGCATCGGAGATGATTCTCAGTCCGCCGCTATTCATCACCTCTCGCCATCACCTCTCGACATCGCCGTTACAACCCAACCATCCAGATCTGGAATGGTGGAGTAACTGAGGAAAAAAAGAATTTTCTTTATGCTCCGGGGCTCTTCTGTAATCGACCAATACAACGACAACATTGGCTTTGGATGTTAGTGAATTGAGATGGTTATATAGCTGAGAGAGAAGGCAGTTTCGACGCAGAAGCCACCGCCATGGAAGTAGACAAGAAAAGGAAGTTTGTGATGTGGGTTAGGATTTTTGGATGAGTAAGTTATGATGGATCTGATTAAATTTACACACCTCTATTGGTTAATTATTTGGTTTTGATGCGCATTGATCTGAATTTGTTTATTGATTTTGAGTTCAATTCAGTGAAAAGATTGTTTTTTTTTTTTTTTTTTTTTGGTTCATTGTCTGTTTGGTCTCATCAGAGAATTTGTGGAGAATGCAAGAGAAATGAAATGTTGAATCTTGGATCTTATATATAATCTCTGCTAAAAGGGGAAAGAAAATTTGGCTCCATGTAAGCCCAGTAATTGTGTTTAGCATCAATTGAGTATAGGTGTTTGTTTGTTTGTTTGCCTTACTGGGATTTTTAAAAGTGTTCTTTCCACTGCCAATTGCCAGCAATTTTTAAGCAACCAAATGGATCATGAAGCCTCCTCACTTGCACTCAAAAGTTTATTAATGGTAATCAATTGGTGGTGGTTAACCTTTAACTGTCTCTCTATCACCCAGTGAGATAGAGCACACGATCCAGTTGTCAATGCATTATTTTACTGAATTATTTGTTGGTGCTTCTGTTTACTTTTGATTCTTAGTTTCTGATTGGGTACACAATTCATTCTTTTTACTTTAAAACTGCATATAGAAAATCCTAGCCCACTTTAGATTCCTCTCAAATTGTCTCTCTGTTCAGTTCAATTTTGTTTCACATCTGAAACAAAAGATTCATTTAATTCAAGTACTTGAATGTATCATTGTGGCTTGGATTTCAAGGGATTAAATTCTTGGTGTAAAGGTCCAGACTGCATCTCCTTATGTTGATTCCAATTATTATTGCAACCAACTTGCTTAGTTTTGTGTGCTATTTGATGTAATTTGGGAATCTTGCCGATAGGTTATTGGTTTTTCTCTACGCTTTGTTCACTCATTAATGTGTTTCATACTTGAAGCTGCAGAAAATAGTAGAGAGAGACAAGATAAAAGGGCTTATTTCGGTTGTCGAATTTGCCATGGTATACATTAGTGTAATATAAAAACTAAATTCCTGGGGGCCAGCTTCATTTGAAAATATCAAAAACTGCATAAAAAATGAGAGGAAGATCAGATGGGGGGCAAAAGAAGCGCTTGATCACTTATGTATGTGCTATAGGTGGCTTTCAGATTTCTGCTTTGAGATTTAGAATCCTTCAGATGGACAGGGATTACAACAGTTGGATTTCTGCTTCTTATTCAGATTTATCAGATTTCTGCTTTTAGTCCCATTTTATCTTTATTCCCTGACGTAGTCCCATTTTACGTGCTCTGTGTTGTGAAGGGAGCAAATGAAAAAGATTTTACTCTGGTTTTAGTTGTTCCTAGCAAAGTTATTTCTTATGATCTCAACTCCAAGACATTGATCGCCAGAGGATCTTGAAAATTGGGAAGCATCTTGGTAATATGTATCCATTCATTGAAAGCCTATCACCTGTTTGATCAATGTCCTACATGTTTCGGCAGATAAGTCCCTCAATAAACTCTTCTAAATTTCTATCTTCTTAAAAGTTTTAGTTAGTTTCTTGGTCTGTGATGCTACTACTATTATCTTTTAATTTATAGATTCTGTTTTAAAAAATGATGTGTATAGTTCATTCCACAGTTTACTTCCCTTGCCTGGGAAGTGGGTTCAATCTGTGACTACTATTATTATGGCTTATCATGATAGTAGCATAATAAGCTGTGGAATGATAGTGGGTTCAATCTGTGGAATGATAATAGTGGGTTCAATCTGTGACTACTATAATAGTAGTAGCTAAAACAGAGCATAATAATAGTAGCATCAAAGAAGATAGAGAGCATAAAAAATGGGTTATCAAAGATTCATGACTACAACCAATTTGAATCATAATAATAAAATTTATAAATTCTTCATTGATCAATAAGGCGAAATACAATTGATGTGTATAGTTCATTCCAGTTTACTTCCCTTGCTCAGCTTCTAGAGGCTAGAGAGCATCAGCTTGATTATCACTTTTGAAAGTGCTTTATGTTAGAGCCCTGTTTTGAATAATTCTGGTTTGATCAACCAGCTCAATCCATTTTTGCTGACAAAGCAAAATTAAAGAAGAAAACTTTTAACACTTTGCCATAGAAAAGCGCACCCGTAAAAAATATACAACAAAACCACTTTGACATTAGTTTGTGGGGCCTGTTGACATTGGTTTGGGTCTCAACATTTTCATTGTTATCTTTTTTCTCTACAGCCCGCATGTCTCTCATGCGACATCATATTTGTTTCACTTCAGTTTATTTCTATAACTCAATCTAAATTTTCACTGATAATTCATGGACTATTTCTTCATCTCTGTTGAAGACATGGTGAAGAAATTGAAAAGAAACAGAGTGAGAAAAGAGATAGTGGTCGGTTTTCTTAATTGTGTTGTGTTGATATATTATTATTATTTTCAATAAGAATGCAAAAAAAATATGTGAAAGACAGACCCCGCAAAGGATTGATGGCTACTTCTTCCTACTGACAAATTGCTTGGATTGTTAATGGTGTTTATTTATTATTTATTATTTATTATTTATTATTTAGTAAAATACGTAAAAGATCTCAGATTGTTTAGATTGAAAACATGCAAATAGTTTAGATTGAAAATAAATCAGAAATTTAATATTTAAATTTATAAAATTAAAAACTCAATAGTTTATTTTGTTGCAAGTATTAAATTTTAAAATTTGTTTTTTTGGTTAATTTTTCCTAAATTTTAATGATACCTACAATTATTCAAACAAAAATGGGTTATATGTGGTGGCAGCATGCACTGTTTCTAATATATTCATATTCCCCATGATTAATTAAATGTTGAGGATGCATTAAATTAATTAATTAATTGACATTATACGTAGAAATTATAATTACATTTTAATCTCAACATTATTTATACCGAACATTATTTACGCCGTGCCTTCAGGCACGGGTAGAGCCTTATAGATAAGCCAGTCTCTGGATCGATTACAATGTCTTTGGATTGGACACCAGTGTTGGAATTGGTTGAGGGAGGGATTGTATTGGTGCCTATTAATCTTTCTACTCTGCCATCTCTGTATACTTCAATGAAGTGTGGAAATTCATAAACTATTTCTTCATCTTTGGTTGAAGACATGGTGAAGAAACATAGTGAGTGCAAAAAATAATCCATCTTTATGTATATTATTATGTATTTTATATATTCAATCTTTATGTATTTTATATAATCAAATTGTGTTGATATATTATTATTTTTTTCAATAGGAATGCAAAAAATAATATGTGGAAGACAGAGCCTGGAAAGGATTGAGTGGCCACTTCTTTCCACCGACAAATCGCTTGTGCTGCTAATGGTAATTTTTATTTATTTTTTAGTATCAAAATGCATCTCAAATTGTTTATTTTTAATTTTTTAATCTTTATATAAATTCTATAAATCTGCTTTTGACTGAGCGTATTTTATGAGTGTTTTGTTTTATTTTAACTATTCCAAGTAGTATATATTTATTTAGGAGCAAAGTTGTGCAAAGTTTCCTATTGTCCATAAAAAAGTTTGATAATCATTGTAGTTACTGAATCGAGCGATCAATAGGAAAAGATAGTGGCAGATTTTTTTTAAACCATCATTTTAAATCATGCCATTTTTTTTTAAACCATCATTTTAAACTAAAGAAATTAGGGGTATCTAAACAAGTCTGTTGGAGTTGCAAATGTGATGGCTTTACATTTTCTCTCTTTACATATTTCTCTCTACATTGATGGATTGCAAATATGATGGGTTTATATATGTCTATGATGAAATCAAAATATGTATAATTATAATGGGTTCTGATTTTGGTTTCAAATTGGGATAGGTACGAAATTAGATGCATTCTTTATTTGTTTATTTATTTTCAAATAATTTTTAAATTAAATTGTTGATTTGAAAACACAGTGACAAGAGATTCAGGGAATTCTTTGGCATCACAGTAATTTATAATCTGTAAGATATCTGAGAAATTATTGAGAAGAGTTAGAATTTCATAGAGAAACTGATGGATTCGCAAAAATTCTGATTTATATCACTTGGGAAAACAGGAAAGTAGGTACTTGCAATTTGTGAAGCTTAGATGGAACACATACTTGACTTCTATGTTTTAGGAGAATCAAGGCAAGTGTGTAGTGGGGTTTTAATTGTTGTGTGACTTGCATCTATTTCAAACCATTTAATATTATTAGCCAAACTTGAATGGATTAATTATTTTTTTACTGCTCAATCACTCTCCAAAGAGCGTCCTGCATATCGCCATTTACTTTATTATGTTTGATTGCTATCACTTTACTTTCAATTGATCTCACAAACACATTCGGTTTCGTCTTCGATCCTCAAACAGATCACTTCGCTCACTCTTCTCAAACTAAAGGTTCACTCACTCTTCTCAAACTAAAGGTAAAGGTTCGCTCATTTTTCTACTATTTTCTGTCATGTGTTGTTTCAAATGTGGTGAATTCACTCCAATGTTTCGCTGAATGTTTATATAAATTTTCTGAATTTTCTATAAATTGGTGTATTCACTCCTTAACTCTTTCAAAAAAAAAAAAAAAAAATCTACGACCACCCACATTTTCTCAAACGTGTAGAAACCCACAAACCATATTCACTAGACTTTGTTGCCTAAGAAGGTGGGTAAACGGAGAGGGGATATTGGTTATGCTTCTCAGGAGTTTTAGGAGCTAACCAGACTTATGTGATGTACAATGATTTTTCTCTTTTTGGTTTTTCTTTTTAAAAATCTATTGTGGCTTTATGGGCATAGCTCCTTTTGGGGGCATATGAATCAAAGTTACTACAGTTTTGATGGGTGAAGTTTGATGTTAATTGTGATTTTTTTTTCCTTCTGGGAAATTTTGTGGTTGATGGCTTTCTGTCAATTGATTAATTTATCCAATATGTACCGAATCTTTAGATCAACAATACTTGGAAATCAAGTTTGTTTAGATACTGTAAACAAACATGCAAGTTGGTTATAGATCCTCAAGTTCAAATGTGAAATTTGGATCACTAGCCCAGTTAACCTCTGCATGGAAAATGTGCAAGACCAAAATATAAGATTGCCCAAGTTTTTGGACGACAAGACGAGTTGAAAAAATATTCTTTTTTTTAAAAAATGAAATATTTAAAAATAGTTAACGTTTTTTATTAGAGGAAAAAAATAATGAACGTTTTAAAGTTTATTTTAACTTTTTAAATTTTAGAATTAAAAAAGAAAATTATCTTTTAAGAGGGACCGATAAAGTAAAACATTATGATATTTGTTAATCATCTTAATCACACTTCAACATCAAAACGACTTGAGAGGAGTCTACAACTATAGATGAATATAAACAATAGTGTTATTAAGCTACCAACAATATCTTAAATTAAAATTAGATTTGAGCTCCATCTGTATCTGAAAAACTTACCAAGAAATGGGTGAGTAAGCATTTTTGACAATACTAAAGAGAGTAAACACATAAATGAATGTGTGTAATTAATTTGAAATCTTAAAACAGGTTTGAAGGAAATTGAATTGCATTAGTAACCTGTTAGGTTTCTTGACTTCTCATAAAATTTGCACAATATGAAGCAAGTTTTCAACTGTGAGTAGAAGGCTTTGAAAGATTTTTCTTTAATTTGTCTAACACACACATAGTTTTGACAGAAACAAAAAGTAATAATATATCTATATTTCTTTGTCAATCAATGTGTTCTCTATTATATCAATGCAAGAGCCAACGGACTTTTCCAAAGCCATGGCTTCTGCTACTCTTTAATTAAGAGAGTATTTATAGCAGCCCATTTTACTTGACAATCAGCTTCATTTTTTGTGAAATCCAACCATTTAAGTACTTTGTTCAACTGTTTCATTTGATATTTAATTTTTTTATATTTGATTTGTTTGGAATTGTAGAGTATAGCCTGTTAAATATATTTTTATAATTGCATTTTAATCTTAATATTATTTACACCGTGCCTTTAGGCACGGGTATACGCTAGTAATTTATATATTATAGAAATTTTTGATAAATTTAATTACAACAAATAAATATTTAATTTCAGGTTGAAAATAAATTTTTTCTTTTTTTTAAACGTTGAAATAAATTGTTTTTATAAACCTATTTTATATATGATTACACATAGTAATAAAAAAAATTTATTAGCAATTAACAAATCAATTTATATTTAAGTTTTAATTATTAAATTTTTTTACATATAAAATATTAAAATTTAAAAATCCATGGGACGGTGACCTACTAGTTGATATAGAGTAAAGGTGCATGAGCCTTAACGGAGCGCCAGCTCATAATTTGACATTTCTTTGTGGGTGGCGCTTGTGGTTGTAAATGTACTCATAGAAGTCAGTCAGTGATTATAGAGAGAGTTGACTTTTGTTTGTGGTGGAAAAGCCATTCATTCTAGTAGTGACCCACTACCAAACTGTGTATCAGAGAAGAAGATCTTCTTCATCTCTCTCTCTGTCTCTCTGTGTGTGTGAAATTGGTGTTGTTGGCCATGGACGTAATGACTCATTCTTCAAACTTCCTCTTACCTTCTCTTCCCACCGACAACGGACCCTCTCTATCTTACGCACTCGTCGTCCTCAACCAACGCCTCCCTCGATTCACTCCTCTCCTTTGGAAGCACGGTACTCATTCTCACTCTCTCTCTAGGGTTTTGTTTTTTTGTTTTTATGGTGGTGTTGTTTGTTGGCTCCTCTGTTTTGATTGTCTGATGGTGATTGTTGTGTAGAGCAGCACAACTTCGTATTTGCGCAGATGGTGGAGCTAATCGACTCCACGACGAATTCCCTCAGCTTTTCCCTCACGATGACCCCTTTGATGTTCGAAACAGGTTCCTATTTCTTCCTTTTTCCTCTCAATTGTTTCTTGGTTTGATTGTTCAGAAAGTAGGAGTCGAAAGAATTTTATGGAAATTCAGAAATTTTGATCCTTGTGTCTCTCTGTAGTTTTGTTTTGATTATTTAGAATTTAGAATTTTTAATTTCTTTCATCACATGGTTAAAATCAATTGTTGATAGTTGTTTTACCTGCCAAATATTGGAATAAAAAGTCTGTCTGGCCTACCAAATATTGTTTGGCCCTCTCAATTGCTTAGGGAAAATGCAATTTTGTTGTTGTTGTTGTTGTTGACGTGCTTTAAAACCAATTCTTGATAGTTTACCTACCAAATATTGGAGTAAAAAGTTTGGCCCTTAAGTTGCAATTTCTCTTTCTATATCTTCCTCTTCCCTCTTTTTCTTTTCTGTTTGTGTAATTCATGAGAAAAGAAAATTGGTTTTTGGAAATTTCATTGCGTGAAAACTTAAAATACTTGAATAGAAGTTTGATCCCCAGATTTGCTTTTTAAAGATGGAGTTTCTCTTTCTAACTTTTTACATTTTTTTTTTTTTTGTTTTTTTGTGAAAAAGCCTCACTTGTTTGTGAAGGAAATGTTAAAAGAAATAATGAGGAGAAAAGAATCTGAATTTTAGAGTCTTCACTATATTAGACCCTACTTTCATTTGACTTGGTTTATAAATTTTTTTTGTTTCTATCACATTCAGTCTGGACCATATAGAAAGACTTGAGGAGATGTGATTAAACACAGGAATTACAGGCTCTAAATTGGGGCAGAAAGGCTGAAAGTGACATGGTCACATGATAACATGGATGGAAACATTAACATCATGTTTGCACTATTTGCAATAATTGAAGTCTTATTCATGGTTATACTATTTCTATTTCCAATTCTTTTTCTCAATAGATATCATGAGGGTTTCTAGAAATGACTTATGCTATCTATGATATGACCCACATCCACTCAACAATATATATATATAGTATAATAGTTTTTTTTTTTTTTTTTTTAATTTTTTTTTTTTGAGAGAAAGACCCACTAACACTAAACCAAAATGATAGTGAACAATTTCATTACAAAAAAAAAAAAAAAAGTGGTAGTGAATCTCGGACATCTTCCTCCAAACCCCAAATACAACCCATCCCATAAAAAATTAGCTAAACCCTGTTGAATCTCCTTTTCCCTGTCAACATTCTAACCCCAACTTTAATTCAAGCAAATGAGGTTTTGATGCTGATGAACATTAGCTATCGTACTAAAAATGTATCTTCAGCCACAACGAGAGCAATTTTGTGCATCCAACTATTCACTTCCATTTTAGTTAGAGTGTTGTTATTAGCACTCCTATTATTTTGGACGCCCCATTTCTTTAGACCTCCACTTATAAATTGTAAAACCTTTAAAAATTCTTTTCTCTGTCCAAATAATATCAAAATTATCGTTGTAAAAATATTTCACCCATTTAAATACACCCCCCCCCCCCAAAAAAAAAAAAGAACACCCCAAAAAGGCTCTCTTCCAAAACCCTAACAAAACCCATGACAGTGGAACTTTCCAAAACCAATGAAAAAATTATGGTAATTAAGAAGTTTTTTCTCTACTTCGTTACGAGATTTGTCAATCTGTTTGATTTTTTTTTCTATTACTTCTTTTCACACATACAACACAATCTACTTTCATGCTTCTTTGGTTGGTTTTTTGTCATTCATCCATGGCACTGTACTTGTATGTTTTTTATGTGAGCAAAACTAGGCAGGCTTTCATCCACCAGTTGACCCCCTGGTCGACCACCCAAGGGTGGTCCGACCTCCTTTATTTGCCTGCTTCTGCTGCTGCTGCTTCAGTTATCTATTTCTGAACAAATAAACAGTATTCGGGCCAGTATTTTCGAATTTCGGTCATATGTTTGGGAGTTCAGTTCCAAAAAAATGACGAACAGTTTTTATTATTTTTGCCATTTTTTTCAAGAAACTTACCTTTACAAGGCCAATCTCCTCTGAGTTAAGAGCACAATCAAGGTTATGAACCTCTTCTGAGTTTTTATTGTTGTACTTCTCTTATTTCATGAAGTTGTGATTGTCAGAAAAACTTTCATTCGTTGTCATTGTTGAAGAAGTGTATGTAATCAAATGGTTGCCATCGTTGTCATTGGAATATTGCCGTCAAAGGATTTTCAAGGTTTTGAGGGTAGGTAGGTTTTGAAGGTAAGATTTGGGGAAGATTGATGGATGGTAATAGAGGTGAGTGCTCTCATAAATTCTAATTCATGATATAGTGAATGTGTGGGCTTAATTATGAGATGAGAAGTCCCAAAATTATTGATATCATTTTTAGTAATTTCATTTGAGGTTATTATTTGTTTCGTTTGGGAAGCCCAACTTGGGGCTTTTTTGGCTATTTTAGCCACAAAAAACAAAATAGGCTTTTTAGCCAAATGAGACAAAACATCACATCACATCCAATCCATAATCATTACATTCTTTCTCTCACAAAAAGGTCAAAAAAGTCAAAAACCCTTTCCAAACCAAAAAAACTAAAAAGTCAACTTCCCAAATGAACCCATTGTAATAAAAAAAGTTAAAAAATGAGGGGTCTAAAATAATTGATAGGGTACTAATAACAGTACTCTTTAGTTATCCTTCCAAATTCCCCTTTTACCCTCTCCCTAAACTCTATTTCTAAGTATGAAAGCAGTCTCACCTGCTCAACGTCCATAATCCAACAAATCTCCTTCAAAACTCTCGCTTTCAGAACTTCCAACCTCCCAAACTGTTCTTTGTTCCACCTCAAATCCTCCTCCACCAAATTAAAATTTTTTTTTCTTAGTACAAACTTGGCATACCCTTCACAACATAATTGCTCCACCACCCCCATATTTTCTCCTTGCACCCCTCAATTTTCATTTTTCCTTTTTTGGGCATACGGTATACATTAACAGGAGTTAGTGGGGTTAGATGTTAGTTGGGAAGGGGGAACAATAATAGTATTAACCCTCTCGCCATAGGAGAGGAACCCACAACCTCACACCAAAGTGGTGCTACACAATCACTTGGGCTGTTGCTAGTGGTTATCTTCTTGCAGTTATATGTTACCAAATTGAAAGGGACTCCACTGATGTCTACACAACATTATAGGGGAATGATCTGATATGGCTTTCATAAGAGAAAAATGAGCCATATTTGAAAAATGCTCTTGCACCACTTTAAAATTACCCTAACAAACACATTCATGTGGCATCCCATTTGTAAGCTATGGAAGACAACTCTTTCCAATACTCCTTGGCCTACTTTTCACCAGATCATACATTCTATAGAACACCACGAAAGGCCATACATAATTGAGAGCACCGACATAAAATCGTCCTCCACAATTTTAAATATACCACACACTAAAAATTTCAACTTCATTTTCCATCCCCTCAAAGACCGTCTTTCCCCACATCACAGTCATACCTCTTTCAGCTGCTCCTTCATTGTTCTTTTTGGTCTCTTGAAGATGAGCAACATTTGCTCTCCAATCCTCAAGCAAAGCTTTCACTACCTACAACCCTCTTATCCCCGACATTTAGGCCCCTCACATTCTAGCTAACCATTCTAATATTTATAGTCAATCAACAATTACTTCCTTCTCTATTCCTTTCTTTTTGGTTACTTAAGGGTGTTTGTTTTGCGGGGTGGAAATCTCTTTGTTTAGAGGGGCAGTTCATGTGGAAGGCTTTTGTTATGAGTGTTGTTGTCAATTAATCAGAATGTAATCCAAGAATTCGTGGGGTCAGAGTTTGAGGGAGGTGGTTTTACCAGCAGTACAATGTCCATGGTCTTTGTGGTGCTTTTTTGTTGATGCATTCTTAGGGATTTCTCACATGACCCTTTTTTTTTTCCACTTGTCAATTTGCTTCCGGGGGCTTCATTTTTGGTGTTCGTTACATTTATATTCATTATAATTATCGTCAGGTGGTTGTCTACAATGGATCTTTTTTTCAGTAAAAAGATCATAAATAAATACAAAATACATGGGGCATTCTCCATGTATTATCTTGGTTTTCTGTTTGTCGTGTTTTCTGGTCCCTTGTTTTAAATGGTTCTTTTTGCAATACTAAGTAATGGGTTTTGTGCCAGGTACAAGCCAGATGTAATAAAGGGAGACATGGACTCTATTAGAAAGGAAGTCCTAGATTTCTATAGAAACCTGGTAAGCTTGCCATACTCTTTTTGCACAACTAATTGGGGATATTTTTGTGGAAGTTTTCTATGCATGATCCTGGCATAGTTTTTTATTTTTAAAATACATTTCTTTATTTCTTTCATTTTTTTTTTCTTTCTGTGGAATCGTAACGTCCTCAATGTTTGAAAACTCAAAACTTTGGCGTGAATGAAAAGACTTGGCCAGTTGGCCTAGTTTCGATCATATCAAAAAAGTCAAAACTTGGTATAAAGCTTCAGTTTTTGACTCCAAGAATTGGTGGATATGACGGAACAGAAAAGTGAGGCAGATGATGCACTTCTTGACTTTAGTTTTCTTTTTTTATTTTCGCATTTAGTCATAATGTTGTGGTTAATCAATTTTTTTAATCATTATGAGGAATGAAAGCATTGTTTACTTTTGTTGCACTGAGCAACATTTTGATAATTTCATAGAGCCATTGCAAAATTCTGAATTTAAATGACCTATGTATTCTTTTCTCTTTTCCTTAATGATTTCACAAATGAACTTTTTGTGACAAACTGGTCAAGTATTTACACCCAGTTGGTAACTGGAGTTAGCACAAAATGTAGAAGATAAAAATATATGATTCTCAACAGTAAAATGGCTTCATCTCAATGGTATGATTGTGCTGTTCCATATGAGTTGACGTAGCATCTTACCATTGACAGTCAAGTGCTGGTCGTACACATTTAATTTGATTTTGATGTTATTTTTGCTATTTGTATATGATTTGAGCTTGTTTGTGTTATTGTATGAGTTTCCTTTTTCATATTTGTCCTCATTGTTGTCCAATATGTATATATGCAATAGTAATGCTGCTCTTACCACATGTTGTTCACCATCTAATGTGGGGCACCTACAATGGTTGGATATTAATGGCATTTACATGGAACCCATTATATTAATAATTGCTAGTGTGCCACATCAGATGATAGACAAAACATGGTAAAAAAATGTAGTCATCCTAACATTATTGTATATGCAATGCTTTATAACTACAAATCTCAGTATGTTGTCCTGAATTGAAAATAGGGGACCGAGATATTGGATGAATCTCAAGATCAGGACACCACAGATCTCCATAAATGTGTAGCATTAATATGTGACGTCACACCAACCGTGGATAAATCTAATGTAAGTTGCACAACATGATCTTTCCAAAGTTTTTTAGTGAATTGCTCTCATTTGTTTCAGCTTTAATTTTATTATTGCTCCTTAACCGTATTAATTTCTATTGAAAGTGGAACAAGTCAACTAACGTTGATTGGGAGCTGGAAAGTGAGAATTTGTTATACTAGCTACTAATAATTTTGTATTAAAATCACCCACCATGCTTACTTCGATTGCCACTTCAATCGGTTTTTATTCCTGTTTAAATTACAGTTATGCATTCTTGTGGCCGGAGCACTTGGTGGAAGATTTGACCACGAGGCCGGCAACATCAACGTTCTATGTCGTTTCTCAACCATGCGAATAATTCTTTTATCTGATGATTGCCTCATCCAACTCCTTCCAAGGACTCACTGTCATGAGATCCAGATTCAGCCCTCCGTTGAGGGCCCGCATTGTGGACTTATCCCCATCGGGATGCCTTCTGGAAGCACTACAACCACTGGTCTCCAATGGGATCTCAGTAAGTATATCTTGCAACAACATTGTATCACTTTGTTTCTCTTTAGTTTAAATTTTTTTATATTGTTTATTCGTTTTTGATTTAAATCATTTCTGTTGCAGATGATACAGAAATGAGATTTGGTGGTTTGTTAAGTACATCAAACATTGTAAAAGAAGAGAAAATAACTGTGCAATCTGATTCAGATCTACTTTGGACAATATCAATTAAAAAAACCTAGAGATTATTGCTTTCAAGATGAAGCGTGCGATCTGCCGATGACACGGATTCTCCTAACCTACATTGCTGTGATCCCAACAAATTTGAAGAACTGAGGGAAACCTGAATAGGCAGTTCTTATGTTCTTTTTCATCTTCCTTTCTCTTTTTTTTTTTTAATTTACTTTTCTTTTTTTCTTTTTCAAATTTTATACCAGATTTAGATTTCCATTTGAAGCGGTCTGGTAGACTTGAAGCATTATATATATTACTGAATTAATAATATTGTATTGTAAATACCTCTTTGATTCTCAAAGTTATTTTTACATTTCTATATATTTTTGCTGAATTAAGAGTTGATAATTCTCTTAAGAGCTGATTTCCATGGACACTGCTGTTGTTGAATGCTAGAACATGAAACTGGACTTGGGTTCTACCGGATTGTTCATCTGGATTAAGGACCTGTTGGTGCAGCTTTGAAGATGATAATTAGAAAACATAAGTCAAAAGCATCTCTTTTCTGATTTTTAGATAATCGGTTTTTTTTTTTTTTTTTTCCCCAACTAATTTATGTCATTTTTGTCTAATAAGTTGAGCTAAAGCTGTATCAAAATGTCTGATTTAGACTTTTGCAATAAAAATTATGGAAAATAATTCCCCTCCCCCCCCCAAACACCGCCCAAACAGCCCAAAAGAGAGAAAGGGAAGAGGGAATGGAGAGAGAGGGCTCCTCCTTTGCCTTTGCTGCTGCCGATCGATGGCAGATCAATTGACCGATCGTCGCAGCAGCAGCTCGTCGCAGCCCCGCCTCCGCCTCCAGCCCGATTTTGTTGCCCCCCCCTGCCAGTTCTTCTTCTTCTTCTTCTTCTTCTTCTTCTTCTTCTTCCTTCCTTCCTTCCTCCTTCTTCCTCAGATTTTCTTCTTCTGAAAAAATAAATAAATAAATAAAATAAAATAAAATTTCAAAAAAATCAAAAATAACGTTATTTTTTGAATTTGGAGAGTTCAAATTCGAGCTACCAATCACTACTCAAAAATTATATAAACAGCTAAGATGGATTGCACCAAACAATCTTTGAAGTCCTGGTCCAACATAGAAAATAGGCACCGAAGAAGTATGTGATCATATATAGAAAATATTTTAACATTTTATTTAATTAAACATCATCAAAATTGAAGTTATATTGCAGAAGAAATGTATATGTGAGTGTATATGAATAAAAAAATGATATACAAGTCCGCATTTTAAATTTATTTTATAGACGTAATGATGTGTAATGATTAATGATTAGAAAATATATGAGATAAATTTATTGCCATATCATTAGATTTAAAAATTAAGTCTAATTTTTAGATTCGTAGGGATTGGCACCAAAGAAGTTCGGAATTGGGGGCTTGATTTACGCAAAATATTTATTAATAAGTTAGAGTAATGCCAAATTAATGTAAGTGGAAAATTATTTGCACTATTTAATAATTCTTTAAACAATTTACAAAGTAATGCTAAATTAATGTAAGTGGAAAATAATTTATACTATTTAATAGTTCTCTTAAAAAATATAGAAATTACAGAATAATGAAAGCTAGGACAAATAATTACAACCAAAAAAAAAAAATCGTAACTAATTTTTTTGGCAAATTTGTTTTTCTGTTATTTTTTTTTTCTTTTTTTGTTTGATTTGGATGGCCCTTTAGGGTCTTGTTTATATATATTGTTGTTTATTAATATAAATATTTCCCATGTTCTAAAAAAAACAAATAAATAAATAAATTCCCATCTATCTCTCTCTCTCTCTCTCTCTCTCTCTCTCTCTCTCTCTCTCATTATTTATTAAGAAAAAAAAAACTTAATCATACAAAAAGTAAATTATATGATTCTTAAAATTTTAAAAAAATATAGCAAGTTGCATAATTTTAATATAATTACATTAAATTTCTTAATATTTAAATTTATATAACATTTAGGTAGTATTTGGTTCATTAGAATGAAACGAAATGAAATGACTATTCCAACAAAATATTCATTCTTGTGTTTGGGTAACTAACAAAAACAATAAAAAATACATTATAAATATAACATCATGCACCAATATAATGAAATGATCATTCCGTAAGGGAGCTTACGGAATGGATGGCCATTCCATTTTATTCCAATAAATCAAATTGAAAATAAGTACCATTTTTATCAATAATTTATTAGTCATGTGAATAGAAAATTGATTTTATTTCTTTTAGACTAAATGTATATCTTTCCTTATTTATTTGGTATTCACGCTATTTACATTAGTTTTGACTAGTCTAGGCGTACTAATATAATTCAATGTAATTATGTTAAAATTATGAATTTCTAAACTAAGGGAAGGTAATTGCAATTTACAGTACAAAAAAAAATGGTAAATTACATTAACTTTGTTTGGGATTTGAAGAAAACATAACAAGTCTCACATTTTTAATATAATTACACTAATCTTCTTTTTATAGTAAAGTTAAATAGACCAAAATTAATACAAAACTTGAAGAGACAAAGATATATTAAATAAAATATACATTTGAATATAAAAGAGATGCAATATCGAACTATAAACTTATGACCTGAGAAACAAGAAAAAAAAGTACTGCTATTAAATTTTTTAAAAAAAAATTCATACAACTAATAAAATTTTGATAAAAATAGAGATAGAACCTAAGTGAAACTTGTGAGACTTATATATATATATACATATATTTTGTAAAAATAATATTAGAGACTCACACATTTATACTAATAAATTCACGATATGACATGAGAGTTGTATCAATAATCATTAAGTAGGTAATAAATTAAAAGTTAACAATGGATACTTTTTCGAGTCTCAATCATTTTTATATTTTAATTGTCAACGAGTCTAATATACGGAAGAAAAAATGAAATGGTACTTCTAACATCCATACTCTTGAAAGGCTACACCAAATGCACTATTAATTATATATATTTTTTTAGTTGTGATTAATTGTTTGCTTTGATTATATTTTATATTATATTTAATTATAATATATTTTTTAAAAATTATAATTTTTTATAGGGTAAATTACACTGACATTCACTAAGGTTTATGTTTATTACAATTTTCTTTCTCATCTTTTAGAAATTACATCTCTCCCACAAGGTTTAAAGTTTCATTACAGATTTCTCTTGAGTAATTTAATTTTTTTAAATACCAATTTTGCCCTCACTAGGTAAATTACATTGACATCCCTCACATTTTAGAAATTACAATCTCCTCCATAAAGTTTAAAGTAGCATTACTAATTGTCCTCTTGGTTAGTATTAGTTGGGAAAAAAAATTAATTGAAAAAAAAATTATTAGTAAAATTTTTTAATTTTTATTTAAAAACCAACGTAAACTCATTTTTTGAATTTACGTTTTTTTCTCAAATTTACAAACTGAAACAACCATTTATAAACTAAAAAAATTATCAAATAAGTTTTTATGACAGTTTTGAAAACTTATGTAAATATAAATTGAAAACTGAAAACAACATGGTTACCAAACAGGTCTTAGATGGTAAAAATGTCGTAAAATTAACAAACAATTAAATAAGTTATTAACGTAAGAAATGACTTATCAAAAGATTCTTAGACTATGTATGATTTGATTTTGAGAAAAAAAATTTAAAAATTAAAAATTAATTTGGTTAAAAAATAAAAAATAATTATCATTTAAGGGTAAAAAATAATTATCATTTTAACTTTTGGCAGGTTATATACATATGTATGACTGTTTCAATTTAATTTGTAAAAAATTATTTCTAATCACTCGAAAGATAAAAATTATATAAAAATGATAATTATTTTTTTTATTTTTTATTTCTTAACCAAATTAATTTTTTATTTTTTAAAAAAAATTCTAAAAATCAAACCATACATAGTCTAAGAATTTTTTGATAAGTCATTTCTTACGTTGGTAATTTATTTAATTATTTGTTAATTTTATGACGTTTTTACCATCTGAAGCATGTTTGGTAATCATTTCATTTTCAGTTTTCAATTTATATTTACAAAAATTAAAAAAACTGTCATAAAAACTGTTTGATAATTTTTTTAGTTTATAAATGATTGTCTTAGTATATAAATTTGAGAAAAAAATGTAAATTCAAAAAATGAGCTTACGTTGATTTTTAAACAGAAATTTAAAAATTTTACTAATAAATTTTTTTTTCAATTAATTTTTTTTTTCAAATAATTTTTTTTTCCAATTAACTTTTTTTTTTCCCAACTAATACTAACCGATGGGGCAATTGGTAATGCTACTTTAAACCTTAGGGAGGAGATTGTAATTTTTAAAATGTGAGAGGTGTCAATATAATTTATCCAGTGAGGGTAAAATTGGTATTTAAAAAAATTAAATTGCTGAAAGAAAACTTTAAACATCAAGAAAATGTAATTTTCAAAAAGTGAAGAATGAAATGTAATAAATATAACCTTCAGGGTGTCGGTGTAATTTGTCCTTTTTTATAATTATAAGATGCAAAAGGCCCGTAGCGCTCCTCTTTTATAGTTGCCTTGACTGGGAACGAAATTGAAAATAGTTCAGACTTGAGAGAGTCAGAGAGAGAGATCTTCTGCTACGCTGCTACCCTTGCCGACCCCGAGATCTCCACGCCGGTGAGTCCCTATTCTTTCTTCGTTTTTAGGGTTTTAATTCTCACGATTTATTTCATGCCAGTCCCATTATGTTCATTATTCACTGTTCATCTCATATAATGTGTATATATATTGACGGATGTGCGTGTTGTTCACAATAGATTTTTTTCTTTGAATCTGATAGGTTTTGCGTTCTGTGCCCTGGAATATGGTATTTCACTCTACGAACTATGTCTTTTTTTTAGGGTTTTTTTTTAATTGATTTTTTACTTTAGATTGTTTGCACTTATTATTCAATTTTTAATTGGTGTTCAGCTTCCGCTTTCTCTACTCAAGACCGCTCAAGGTCACCCTATGGTAAGATCATCTCTGTTTTCGCTCTTTTCTATTTACTCTACTTCTGCTTGGGTTCTGTTTGCTTCCATCGAAAATACTTGAGAAAATTTATAACCAAGTCCTTAATTAATAGCCCTATCAACATTGTGTTTAGTGTTAATAGGATGCAATGAAAATTGTATGGAAAAAGTAGAACTTATTAGATCTCTTCCCCAAAATCGCAAATCTGTTTCTGTTAATCTTTGAACTAGTGCAACCCTCATGTTTAGTTTCCACCCTGAATGGACTACCGGTGATAAGCTGGAGCAATGTTTGAAAACCCAGAGTGGACCGGCCGGCCGGACCGGTCGAACTGGTGACAAGATGACCCTCCAAACCCAGACTATGCTCAAAATTGGCTTAGAATTTGAAAATCGGAATAACCGGCGAAATAGTCACAGATCGACGTAACCGGCCGTTTGAAGAATTGAAGTTTTTGGAGAAGGTTTGAATATGAAATCAAGTGCATAAAAAATAAGCACTCTAACCACTAAGTCATCAACACTATTGGTGACAATGTAATAAGTATATATATTATATATTCAATATTATCTTAATTATTTTTACTAAAAATAAATGTATAAAAAACAATTTTAAGAAATATATATATATATTTTTGTAATTGTTTATTATTATTATTATTATTATTTATTTTATTTTATTTTTGTAATTTTGATATCTATATTTTTTTTACTTATAAATTTTAATATATTTATGACATAATTATGACATTACGGTTCAATTCTGGTTCATCCATAGTTGAACCAGTGACCTGTTCGCCTGATTACTTTTTTGGTTCGCTCACCAATCTGATTTTCAAAACATTGAGCTAGAAGAAGGTGAGGATGATGGACGTAGTCATCATCTCCCTTTTGCCTTGGGCTGGACATGTATTACAATGGACTGAAAAATTTATTTTTATCTCAATCACTTTGCCTCAAAGTGGCCGTGTTTGGTGTGTCTTTTTAGAAAAAGTCTTCACAATTTTTTTGAAAAAATGGAAACTAATTGAGGAAAATACAGATCAATGGGACTTGGAAAAAATTATTACAAATCAATGGTGAACTTTATAAATATTAATAATTAAAATCTTAAATTTTTTCATCAATTTGTAATATTTTTTTCAAACTCCCACTCATTTATTTTCCCCAAACTAGTTTGATAAAAATAAATATAAAAATGTAATTTAAAATTTTTAAAAATTATTTTTGGCCTGTCAAAAATAAAATTATATAAAAATGATTAAGTGCTTTTGATTTTTTTATTTATTTCACCAAATTATTTTTTTAATTTAAAAAAAAAAATCTGAAACAAGTTTATAAAACCAAACCAAACCGGGCAAGATCTTTCCATGTGCTTCCTTTTTTTTTTCTTTTTTTCTTTTTTTCTTTTTTCAAAAAGATTGATTGGAAATATTTATTTTGACACAAACATGTACTTGAAATTTTTTTATAGTATGATTGATGTCTCACTTTCTCTTCTTAGTTGCAATATTGTAAATATTTATTTTATTAGTGTTTGTGTGTGTTGTGACAGTTGGTGGAGCTGAAAAATGGGGAGACATATAATGGGCATTTGGTTAACTGTGATACTTGGATGAATATACATCTCCGTGAAGTCATCTGTACCTCTAAGGTCTTTATCCTTTAATTCTATTTAGTTCTTTTGTTCTTCATCATCTACTATTATTGTTTTGTATGGATAAATACATATATACACATGTATACATATATATGACATTGCTTTCCTTTTTAAATTCATGATGGGTGTCATTGGAATTCACAATTTAGGATGGAGATCGATTTTGGCGAATGCCTGAATGCTATATACGCGGAAATACAATCAAGTATCTTCGAGTTCCTGATGAGGTATGCTGATTAGTTTTTGAATTGTCTGCAAATATTCAAGCTACAAACCCTTGCTTTATATCCTATTCTCTTTCTTCACATTGGTGAATACATCTTTAATGGTTTGAGCATTTCGATGTGGATATTATTTTACCCCAACAATTTAATTTGTTATTAATTTGTGATATATTTTGTCTTAATTTGTGGAAGATGTTGCCTTTGTTTTAATTTGTTTTGTTCACCTGGCATATTTTTTGATTTAATTTTGTCTGTGTGTGTTTGTGTGTGCATAGATGTGTTCTTCTGGAAAATATGTTGAGTGGGATTTAACAAACCATAGGATGTCAAACTTTTTCTATGTGTTTTAGTTTTGAATCCTGAGAATCTGAAAATATTGTGGTGCTTAAAATGTCAAGTTGATGTGGATCTGGACAGATGTGATTTTATGAATTCAGGCATATTGCGTTTTCTA
Source organism: Camellia lanceoleosa (assembly GCA_025200525.1). Classification (NCBI taxonomy): domain Eukaryota; kingdom Viridiplantae; phylum Streptophyta; class Magnoliopsida; order Ericales; family Theaceae; genus Camellia; species Camellia lanceoleosa. The sequence continues at coordinate 52,386,011 of CM045770.1, read as the reverse complement.
AATGGAGTAGAATGAGCCAAGTTTAAAAGAAAAATGCTTGGGACCTCTAATTAGAGGTACCACTAGTGATGTGGCAGTGGGTCCCACTCACTGCCACATCAGTGTTGTGTCTTGGTTTTTTTTTTTAATCTTTTCCACCTCATTAGAGGTGTGTTTAGAGCCTCTAAATTATAGGAATGGCAATGGGGCGGGGGGTGGGGCGGGATCACCTCCCATCCCGATCCCGAACTACAAACTTCCCGCCCACTGATCCTCGACGAACCTCACCCCCAAATTGCTTCTCTGGATCGGGTTTCCCAAGAAAAATCCCCGTGAATCTTTCTCTCTGTTTAGCTCTTTCTCAATAACAAATCATCATAAAAAACATCATTGATCATCAAACAACATCATCAATCATCAACATCATTTTTTCATAAACAAAAATATCATCAATAGCAAGCAACATCATAAAATAAAATAAAAATATATATATATATAAATAGAGACAGATCTGGCGGTGGCGGATCTTCTCAGATCTGTTGTTGTAGAGGGAGGAGGAGGAGCCGACGACGGAGGGAGGAGGAGGAGGAGGCGGCGAAAGGCAACGACGGAGGAGAGGAGCCAACGGAGGACGAGGCCTGGCGGAGGAGGAGTCCACGGAGGACAAGACCGAGAGACGACGGAGGAGGAGGAAGACGAGATGGAGGAGGAGGCGGCGGTGGCCTGAGGAGCCGACTGCGTCTGTCATCTGTGTGTGTGGAGATGAGAAAGTGAGAGAAGAGACGAGAGAGAGAGAGTGTAAGAGAGAGAGAGTGAGACCAATAAACATATATATATATATAATATATATAATATTCAAAAGAGGCGCTGCGGCGCTGTTCTCAACCAAACAAATATATATATATATAATATTCAAAAGGGTCCCTAAACATATATATATATAATATAAATCGGGGATATATATATAATATAAGTCGGGGATAATCGGGGCGGGGAGCGGGGCCGGGGCCGGGCTGGGGTCGGGGATGAAATCTGTATCACCGTCCCTGGCCCGAATGTCACCGGGGATTTAATTTTAAATACCATTCTTATCGGGGAAAAACCATTCTTATCGGGGACGGGGGGTCGGGTCCCCGTCGGGCCGGTTTCAAATTGCCATCCCTACTAAATTAGAGGTCTCTAGCATTGTTGAAGTTTAAAATGAACTCCTGTTTCCCACTCAGCGACATAAGTATGTGAGAGTGAGAAATCTTAATCAACATTTTGCATATGCACATAGGGTACTTAAGGAAATTAAAATAAAGGCATTTTGATGTACTGTTTGGCTAGGGTGGTGTGGGGTGGGTAGGATCCCCTATGCTGAATACTTTGCCTGACCTGACTCAGGCTTACCCTTCTTCTCAAACCTTTCTCCTCCCAATAGGTTCTCCCCAAGCCCATACCAATAGAGGCAGAGCATGGAGGGTTTTTGGCACATCCCCAAGCTCATGTTATTATTGCTAAGTACAAGTCAATTTATTTTTGTTACGTGTGCATGTATTCTTTCTGTAACTTGTTTGGCTGATGGACTAAAATCAGCTAGTTAAAGCTTAGGTCATCTTGGCTTGTGAGAAGCTCATTGAGCTGTGTTAGCATCTCTTGCAATGGCATTTTCTGTTTTATTTAATTTTAAATCTCTAGAGTGATGATGCCCCTCCCTGTCAAAAGAAGAGACGGTTATGTTTTTTTCAGGTCACTTTAAAATTGACCTGTATTTTACTTTTTTACTTTTCGTAAATAATATTTTTAATAGTGGCTAAAATCTGGTTCAATCCTGTACTCTCCTATGACATTGTTTCCTGCAAATGCCTCAACCAATAGAGTCCTAAAATGGTGTGAAAACTCACAGGCACTTCATAACCACCCATATAAGTTGTCATTTTCTACAGGTGGAACAGGTCAAGTTGACCTTGAAGCTCATTGAACCTGCCAAACCAAGTTTGAGCACATCTCCTGATCCATTCTCAGTTTTTGAGTCTTTTCGTATTATTCCTTTGTTGTGAAGTTATGTTTCAAGGACTGGTTGGTATGCTGTATTGTTCAGCTGGATGGCACTTGGCAAATGACTATGATTCAACAAGGAGTTCACTGAAGTTCTCTTCTTTTACCTAAAGAGAAGAAGGGGTTGCACATTAGTGCTGGCATTCAATCCTGCTGATACCAGAAAGACCTTTGTTATTCCCTCTCCTATGGTGTGTGGTAGGTGTTTTGGATAGAGACAAGATAGGATAATGTAGCTGATACTGTAACTGGTGGCTGATGCATGCAAATTGCAATGATACTCTATTGTTTTATATTGTGGAAAACCATGAAACTTATTGGATGAATATGTAATTTTTTTGGTACAAGATCTGAGAATCTCTTTTAATTTTGGTGTACTAGTCCTGGGATCCAATACTGTTGTAAAATTTGCTTCCCGTGAAGGCATTTGCTTGATTGTCATAATTTATTATCTTTTTGGCGTTCTCCACTTGGTCTTAACTCTAGCTATCTCCATTTTATTGTTATTCATTTTTCAATGTTTGAATTGATCTAATGTGTTGTTATGCGTCGGTTTTCTAGGTGATTGATAAAGTTCAGGAGGAGACAAAGAGCCGTGCTGGTATGTACTGCACTTTTCTTTTTATTCAGCATGTTGTCTCTCTTAGCTTATGAAACAAATGTTTTTCTCGTAAACTCTGCTTAGCTTTAACTGTGAGTTTAATTAGTGATGTGAGTATCAATTTAAATGCTTGAAAGAGATCAATTGGTAGGGCAATGTTGCTGAATGACACGCATAAATGAAACCAAGTTTCACTTTGCTTCTTAGTGTAAAGTTATATGATTTGGATAATTTGTTAAGAAAACTGATATGCTTATTGATTGACATTTCAGATAGGAAGCCACCTGGTGTAGGGCGTGGAAGAGGAAGAGGTAGAGAGGACAGCACCAGTGGTGGGCGACCAGCAAAGGGCATGGGTGGCCGCGGTCTAGATGATGGAGGTGCTAAGGGGATGGGTGGAGGTCGAGGCAGAGGTGGGGCTGGTGGGAGGACTGGTGGAAGCAGAGGTAGAAACTTTCCATTTCGATTTTTGTATTATCGGAAATTGGTTTTATTTAGAGGGATTGCATTTTATATTGTGTAGAAATGAGTTTGCGTTGATCCATGGTAATACCCAACGTCTTGCTTTTGGAGTTGCGAGTGCCACATGACTCATGCACATAGTAGAGGCTACACACGTTTGGTTTCTTACAATTCCTTAAGAAGCACAAACACTTTAAAGAAAATGGCATTTCATGTCAGACACCATGGGGACACTGCACTCATTATGCACTTCTCGACACTTGTCATACACAAGTCCAAACATGTCCTACTATTGTTAAAAAAAAAAAAATTGTAGATTCGAACAAGTGTCTATTGCTTAGGCACACATGAAACACATTATAAGTTTAAATACAATTACTTTGAATTTATTTAATGATGTACGGGGAGCAAATATTCAGGCTAGCCCGCACTCCTTTCTTCCAAGTTCCGTTTCTGTCCAATCACCTGAAAGCACAACGACGGTGAGCTACCCGGCGGTGTGTGGCCGGAAAACCCTTCCGACGATCAAGTTAGCACACACCTTGGGATCGAGAGAGAGAGAAGAGAGTGTTTTAGTGTCCAAGTTTTCTTAACCCCCCGTCCTTTTTCCTGTATGGGGGCGCAGACATGCCTATATACCCTCTGCGCCTAATATCCACTCCCAATCATCTCCTGACACGTGGTTCTGCTATCCCATCTGTCAGCGTAAACCTCGCTGAACATCACCTAATCTCAACTGCTAGCCCTCTCGCTGAGCTCGGCCAAGAAGCCGCTCTATCCATGGCCGGCCGCTTTACACCCATGCACTTCATCGCTACGCTAAGAGAACCGGGCTAAGACTCGGCAGAGCCGAGCCCGAGACATCTCGTGTGGCGCCTGTCGGCCTCCTGCCGAAAGCAAGCAGTATCTCACCGACCACGCTTCCGGCGCCACTATTCAACTCGATCAGGTTGGCCTTCTTCTTGCGGGCAAGTACCTCGATCGATGACGCTTTTCCGGCGCCGTTCACCTAACTCGACCGCCTATGCCATACACGTAGCTCGGTCTAACCGAGCGTCGCCTTAACCGAGCAACTTATATCCGGACTGGGCGGCGCATACTTGGCCCAACACCTGCCCAGCCCAGGTCCTTGTAGCCCAATTCTGGGTGGATCGTGGATCATTTCGGTCCAATGATCCACTTGGCTACCAATCTTCTCGGCCGTTACCTCGGCCCAATTCCAGATCATAAATCTCCCTCTCAATTGCCTCTTAATTCCGTCCGCAAAAGCGTGACTGGGATTATTCACTTCGACCGAGATGATTTACTCCGGTTATCAGACTTGGTGGCTCGTTCTTGTTATTGTTACCTGAGATAGACATTCTGGTTTGTGAAGTTGCTTAAGTACTTCAACCGAGTTATGTATTCCGGTTGACGAAGTGTTCAAATTTATGATCTATACCGAGATGTTTTGCTTAAGATGGAATTAATGATAATCGTGCAAACACTTAGGCCAAGTTTGGGAAGACTAAATAAGTGCACTTTTTGACTTTTTATTAAATATGGGTTGGGTATGTGTTGGGTTTGAAATGATGTGATAGAGAGGTGATGTGACTTAAATAAGATGATGTGACTTAAATAAGATAGTGACTTTTTGACTTTTTGGATTATTTTAAAGATGCCAAACTTGGCCTTAGCAAAAATATCAAGTTTTTCATTGCTAGAAAGTCAGTACAAAAGGATGGGGGGTAAGAAAACTTGGACACTAAAACACTCTCTTCTCTCTCTCTCGATCCCAAGGTGTGTGCTAACTTGATCGTCGGAGGGGTTTTCCGGCCACACACCGCCGGGTAGCTCACCGTCGTCGTACTTTCAGGTGATTGGACAGAAACGGAGCTTGGAAGAAAGGAGTGCGGGCTAGACATTATAATTGGAAGAAAGGAGTGCGGGCTAAAAAGGAAAACAATACGAAATGGAAAATTTATGCATATTCTCCATTTTTAGACTTAAAAATTAGTGTTACATTATTCTGTTATTATCTTTGAATTAAATATGCATATATATATGACATTATAATTGTTTATTCTTATATAAATATATAAACTTGTATTTTTTTGTCTGACACTTTTTAAGTGTTGTATTTGTGTCGTATCACGTCTCCCCATGCTTCTTAGACAGTTCCTTCACCACACCCCCCCCCCCCCCCCCCCCCCCCCCCCCCCAAAAAAAAAAAAAGAAAGAAAAAATTACAGTCAGAAGCCGAGACATGATTGGCATGCTTGATCTTGTAAAAACGAAACTCATTGACCTACTTGGTGGCAGGTACTGGGCGAGGCAGGTGATAAAGCTGAGGTGTTGAACTCAAGGAGGTTTGCTAGTTTTAATAGGCATTTCACTCCCCCCGTTTGCAAGAAAAGTGATATTATGAAGAAAAGAAATTTTCTTTTTTTGATGTTTGTATTATGCTCTGAGCTTTATCCAAGAAAGTGGCACTAAGACAGCAATCGATTTAAATGGTTTTAAAGGCTAAGATTATTTATTTGAATTATTCTAATTTGCCTTCTGTTCTGGATATATATTATCTTATTTTTATTTTGCATTTAAGTTGTAAGCTATATTTATAAACAGAACGTATTTTTTAGCAGCATAGAAACATTACAACAATGATTAGAATTCCATATATTTCCAAAAATCTCTGTGGTTCTGCTGACCAAATTTTCATGCTTTTTTTGGTGTCTTGATTTACACTTGGGGGTATACGTAACTAATTACGGAGAATAATCTTTTTGATTATACATGTTAGACGATAAGCCTTGCCATTAAAGAGACGTTTTCAGACAAATTGTGTCGATTGTTTTTTGTCACTAGATTTATTGTTTGATGATAGCTCCAATATGAGAAATGCTAGAGAGCTCTAAATTTAGAGCTCTAATTCGAGCTCTAGTGATATGTCAAAGTAAAAAAAAAAAAAAAAAAAACAAAGTAAGACACAAACATCACATCAGAAACATCACATCAGGTGGGTTTCACCTTCCCATTAGAGCTATTAGAGCTTTAAAGTATTTTTGAAAAAAAAATATGTGCATTTTGACAAAATGACTGGATTGGATTAATTAAGGACGGGACATGTCTACCAAATTTTGTTTTACACTCAATATTTGTGCTCTAATCACGAGTTAAAGATATAAGTGTATCTGTATCAGTCTCTTTAAATTTTTAATCAAATTATAACTTAAAAAAGTTATTCTATTATTTTAGCTAGTTATCTTTTTGGTATCTACTGTATCAAATTTTCTATTCTAACTTAATTTTATTAAAATATTATTTTCTTATTGTGTTTGTTATTCTTTTTTTTATTATTATTATTAAATTGATGAGTTACCAACCAAATAATTCTTAAAAAATACAAAAGAAATAAATAAAAATAAAAATATGACCGTTGACCGGTTGAATGGGCGGATTTTCGGGCAGACATCCGGTAACACTAATCTCCTTGTTGTAGCGATGAATAGTGCCTGTTTGGCACAACTTATAATCAGCTTATTCCAGCTTTCAGCTTAATTTAAGCTATTTTGATGTGTTTGGTTTAACTTATAGCTTATAGCTTTTTGGAAGTCAGAAATCAGCTTATTCTTTGAGTGGGGCAGGAGATGCTTTAAGAATAAATGAAATCGACTTAAAGTTATAAAATTTAAGCTATTTAGGCATAAAATAATAATCAGGGACCATAGTACCTCGCTTGTTGTAGCAAGGTACTATAGCACTCATAAATTAGCAATGAACAGTAGTGAAACTGATGCACATCTATCTTTGATGAACAATATCACTAATTTATCTAAAAAATGATTTTAACTAAATTAATGCGATGTTCTAAGTTGGTCAATCTTTGGTGGGAAAATGTATGACCTTCCAAAGCAAATGGTAGAAAATCTACACTCAATTGCAATCCATTACTTCAAAATATAATGCAGATAATAGTGTGTTTGTTAAACAAATCAAGTTAATTCAAACTCAATTTATATTAGACTCATGAAGAAATCGTTTGAAATCATTCTATTATATAAACAAGTTAAACACAGTTTTAAGTTTGTTATATTTTCAAATCCAGTCTGAATAACTTATTACTTTATTTAAAAAGTTTTCACGCATTATAAAAAATTAAATTACTTGAGTTCAACTTGTGTTTGACTTATTAAAAACTCATTCGAGATTAACTTATTATGTAAATAAGTTAAATTTAAACATAACTTTAAACTCATTGCTAAGCACCCATGAGTCGGGCACTGAGAACCCAACCTGTTTCCTGGCGATATCATCTTCCTCCCCCACTACATCGATTTTCTAACGGACTTGGTCCAACTCTCCACCAAACTCTCATCCCCTACACCGCCTGCTCCATGGATGGCGTCATCGAGTCTTCTTCATCATCATGATGGTGGTGGAGAGAGAGAGAAAGAGAAATACAGATAGAGAGGAAATTGAGAAACGGAGACAAATACAGAGAGAGAGAGAGAGAAGCAGTCTCTACCCAAACAAAAAAATACATACGAGTTCAGAGCGTGAGAGGAGAGAGAGATTGTTATATTTGGGCTTTCTTTGTTTTGAAGAAACAGAAATTATTTGTCTGACATGGAAGAACTCTTTCACTGTGAGATGCTTCTTGTTTGCATTTTTCTGTTTCCTTGTGACCCAAAAGCGCTCTCTCTCTCTCTCTCTCTCTCTGTGGTAATTCTTTCTCCATATCCTTGGATTGTCTTGAGGGGTTGCTGATTTGGGCTGTGATTGGTTTTTCTTTTTACTTTTTATTTTTTATTATACAAATCAAAACGGTAGCGTTTGCTGTCACAGCACTGTGACGGCACCCACCCCAAATCCGAACAGTCTATACCTGACTTGTTTTCAGCCCTAGATAATAGGCAAACACCGCCAAACTGCTTTCTCCTTCAACGAATTGCAAGGGTGAAACAAAACAATAAATAAATAATAAGACAAAATTGCAAATGATTAGGAAATAGAATACAACACGAGGGTTTGATCAATGTTTTTAATAAGGATGATGCCTTCTTTTCTTGCGAGTCGTTGGTGACTTGACGACTAGTTCACTCGAAATCCAAGAACGATTTACATCAGACAATTCATCAGACATCCAACAACATAAACGGCCATCCTCCCCACCTGTCCATCCAAAGACACCTCGGCTATGGGTTGGCCCACTCCGCATGCCTGACAAAGGCAACACAGTCCTAACAATACCCGTGTGACCACCATGGAGAACAGCCTCTGGAGATCCAATCGATCCTGTTCCTTCATAATTCACAGGGAAGTAACCTAAGGTACCAGCATTCGTCCCACCAATTACCCACAAATGATCATCTTTCATCGAGTAGTGGCAATCAACAAAATAGTCAACCTGCAACAACTGAAAGCTCAATTAAAATATCCGATGTAAATTTATACCACAGGTTTGAAAATATGGCTCAGTTTTGAGAAGATTTAATTTACGTCCAGGTTCTTTCAGTTAGTTTCTTTGTATGCAAATGTTAATTTGATATGGCTCAAAAAGAAAGACAAACAAACTTTGAAGGGCGATGTGCCATAGCCATTGTCGGGCTTAGTTCAACCCAATTATTAGTACTTCTGTAGCTATATCAGACTTGCTTCTCAAATATGCCGAGTATTTTTTTTTTTTTTTTTTTGATAAATGAAATATGCCAAGTAATTTCTACAGGGCCCAATCCTTATTGAGCTGCCACTCTTGGTTTGATATATGATAGCAAATTTCCATAAGAGGAAAGAGAAGAAAATGTTGTGCAATCATGCATATGAAATATATAACATTTCATAACTTTGGCAAATTTAGAAGACTCTATTAAGTGGAAAAAATATTCACATACATGATCTAATGCCCAGTTGTCGGAAGCTAATGAACGAGCGTTCTCGAAGTTGACTTCAATTCTTGCATCTTTCCAGTCCCAAACACTAACCAACCAGCAAGTAATAGTAGAAAATCAGGACACAGAGCGATCTAAATAGAGTGATAAACAAAGTGTACAGTTAGCAATTCGTCCTACTCTTGTTCAAAATCCTATATCAAAACCATCCAACCCCAAATATAGGTTCTAATTCCACCCCATAAGTAAAGTAGGTCAGGCTAGGATTAATCCATTCCATTGCCAGCTATTCAATTTTTAGCACTAGAATCTATTGAGAAGGAAAAATTCTTATCCATAATAGAGTACACAACTAGTGAAAAACTGAAAATAAACCTGAAAAGGACAGTAACAAGCAAAAATCTTGTGATGTTCCTAAAACATTAGTGAATACACAAATGACTATTTTATGTGGAGTATACTTCCCAATAATACCTTAAGGTTTCAATGTGTGTCAAGCACCAGAGTTTTTGGCTTGCCTCTCCAACAAAGCCCACTTTTCCGATTGAAGTTCCCACATTAATCACCTACATTGATTCTAATAGTAATTAGACAAAAATTTTAAAAATATCAAATAGAAAAAAGTACATAGTTTGAAATCTAGTTCCAGCAACAAATCTATGACAACCTGAGATTGCATTGATGTCGAGATTAAAAATACTCCATAATCTATAGTAGCCACCAGCATTGACAAAATAATGAACTATTATATAAAATAGAAAAATTATTAACTATTGGAAAACAATTAAGCACATAGCTCAATCTCCATGCTGAGTAATATGTGACGGTTGAGGAGCAACGGGAAGTAAACGTGCTCGGCGGCGTGGGAAACACGGAGGCAGCACCGGCAAGGGACGCCCAAGACAAAGGCAAAAAGAAGAGAACAGCTGAAGAGGCGAAGAAGTGAGGCCGGTTGATGTGGTGGTTGTAGGTTGGAGATTTTTTTTTATTTTTATTTTTTTTTTTTGTAAAAATGTGATCGGGGTTGATCCCCGAGATGAATAAAATAAGGGAAGGTTTGGTGTTCACATCGAGATGGTATAAATTTGATTTGAAAACAAAATTAAAAATAATCTTATGGAGATTTCAACAGACTGATCCTGTTCATGAGGCAAGCTCTGCCACTAGGCCAGCAGTGACCTGGGAAAGATTGCCAGTTTGGTGAGCAAGCATCGACTGTCTGCACAACCAATCAAATGTAGACTTTGCCATTGCAATCACAGAATCCAACATTTCCACAAATTTCAACTCTTCATGATTTCCATCGCTTGGCATTAGGGCATGGAAGTCCAGCAGTCGGTTCTTGCAGGCAGCCTCCTGAAGAAATTGAGGGGCACTGAAGGCAGCTTATGACGGAACCTTGGGTGCCTTAACACGTAAAATCCAGTGATGAGCGCCACAACTGGGAATGGTGTAACATAGAGAACTATCGCAGCAACCAAGCAGAAAATCACAAACAGAGCAGTAGCTCTTGGATCTCTCCAGCTCAGCAAGGACTGCAGCCTCTCCCCTTGAGTTGCCACATCACCAACCACTGTCTGAATCCTGCCTGCGATACTTCTCAAACGATCATACCTCATCCTCACAATATCATTAGGACGGGAAGTTGGAAAAGTATCAAATTCTTCATCCCCTTCACCAAATCGCAGACCATTTGGAGTATCTCTTCTCATTGCTGGACATGATGAGAATGGACCTAGCTTATACTACACAGATCCGTCTGGCACGTGCTGGCAATGCAATGCTAAAGCTACTGGATCAGGTTCTGAAGGTGCTGACAGCTCTCTACAGGAGCAATATAACAAGGACATTACACTCAAAGAAGCAGAAACGATTGCTCTTTCCATCTTGAAGCAAGTTATGGAAGAAAAGGTAGAGAAAAATGGTGGGCAGAATAAGCTCTGGATACAAAACCAGTATTAGGAACAAGATGTGAATCATAGAAACTAGGAAGCACCCATGCCAAACCTTGATAACCTCCACTAGTGCGAAACTTGAGTGCAAATGTAGGGGAAGAGACAAGACTCACGGCAAGCAGAGTCATGATCCATCTCATACTTGTAGGATGAACAGCTTGCACATCTTGCTCTGGCTTGTTTGATTCCTGCTGGGACGTATTATTACTTGTCTCTCTTTTATCACTAGCCATATTATTTGGGCGCACAGGAAAATCCTCAGAACTTGTGCTGACCTGCGCTTGAGGGAAGCTTCCAACACTTATGGAGGTTTGTAGAAGTGAAACGAAGGACAACAAATACTACTGCACCAGCAGCAGCAACAACAACAAGAGCAAGATCAAGAAGAATAATTTGTGGCAACGGAGTGAAGGTATGTGTGGAGGTCCGGCGGGCGGCCAAGACGAGGCTGCCGCCCGCCGGTGAAGCGAATTTATTAGGTTCTTAAACCCGCTTTGATACCATGTAGGAAATTAATGTATTGATATTATTGATTGATTTTGTGTTTTTACAATGGAGAGAATGAACTATCTTTTATAGGGAGAATGAGATACAATGGAGGAATTAAATTAACCTAAATGGAGCACTAAACTAACTTAATGAAGCACTCACTAAACTAAATGGAGCACTAAATATAGCACTCACTTACCACTCACCTATAGCACTAAACCTAACACACTATCATCCACCTACCACACTTGGTGGAGGTTTTACATTTACATTAAACACATTCAACAGTAACACCATTGGCTCATATATTAAGCCTACAAAACACAACACTGAAACAATGGAAAAAGTAATGAAATAAAGTTTAGAGCACTTACTGACTCCAGATGATCATTGTCATCGATACTTGCACTGGTATCAAACAAACATATTAGTCCATCTACAGAAGCGGAAACAAGCTTGTTTTGATGGTCAGGAACAAAGTGAACCTATTAAAAATAGTTAAATCACAATCTTTGTTTTCAGAACAAGTTCATCTCAAGAACCGACATCATAATTAATATATGGAAGCTCCTAATAGGAATCATTATGTATCATAATAGCCAATTATTTGGAAACTAATACCGCAGGACCGCATACAGACATCAGATCACACCTGAGTAACATCCTCCATATGAGATTCCTCTAGGCATGCAACTTGCTTCTTGGTTCTCCAATCCCAGAAGAATATCTGCATGAAATTTATCCATTAATGATAGAAAGATGAAGATTAGGTAAGGACTGCAATGCTTTGGAGGTGAATTATGCCCTTTATGGACAATAAACCAGTGAAAATTAACACATGATGAACTACGCAGCATTCCCTACTAATAAATCAATTACAAAATGTTGCAAGAGGTTTCCTTCTGTCGCCAAATTTACAGAAAATGGAATTCATGAATCCCCTGTTTACCTTATTTCTTTTACACACAAATATCAACTTTTCAAATGAATTGCATATCTGGCATAATCTTAAAAATCGCTGAGTGGAAGTGATATCAAACCTTTGTAGCCTCCTTTCAGCAAATAATTTCACATTGCTCAAACAAAAACTAGAGAATAATCATCTATGCATATATTTAACATACAGTTGTAACTTTGCATTAGCTGAAAGTGAACAAAGCCCCAGATAAAAGATTCCACACCTGAGACTTACTTCCAGCAGCAAGAAGATTATCTCCTGGCCCCCCAAACGAAAAGCTGAATATCTCTTGCGAAGGACCAGCACTTACGGAAGACACCTGCATGGCACCAATAAACTCATCATATATAGATGCATATATACAGAGTTGCTTTTGCTTTTATTCTCTAAGCCATTGCTATTTTTTTTCTATTTGATCCTGAACTAACAATTTCATCTATTCAGTCTTCAGAGTTTCTTATTTCAGCTCAGGTAATTGAATTGGAGACATAAATAATTGTTGAAGCTGAATTTGAAGAACAAAAATGCCATTATAGAATTTGAACAACTAAGTAAAAGGGCAGAGAAAGAGAGAGGATGAGGGATGGATGGAGAAGCATATTAATGTTTGGTTGTAACGGTAAGTAGTCTAATATAGTGCAGGTATGAAGATGCTTGGTTATATGAATGATTTAGGTTGTTTAAATTATATATAATTACCTTATTGCCTATAAGAATAGACTTCCGAACGATACCCATTGAACCATACCCACCAATTGAAATAAAAGGGATAGAAAATATGAAATAGAAAAAATTGACAGTTGTATTATATAAAATGTCACAGTTTTTTACATTTTCAAAAATATCCTCACATTTAATAACTGTCAAGTTTTTGTTTTGTTTTGTTTTGTTCTTCAAAAAATGCCCTTCAGTTCACATAAATGAAACATTCAATAACTACTCAATAATTTCTGTAAACGGGTTTTTCTCATTCAAATTGCCGAAAATTGCTAAATGGTTAATGGTTTTCCTCATTCATCAAATGAATGACCTTTCAATTATCAAACCATTCAAAAATCTAAATGCAAAATTACAATCGTATTGCTAGTCTATAGAGATAAATACATATACATACATAAATATATGGAGAGAGAGAGAGAGAGAGAGAGAGAGAGAGAGAGACCTGCTGGAATGATCTAGAGTCCCAAGCTCTGATGGTAGAATCAGAAGAGCAAGAGTGAAGAAGGTGTGGGGTTGTTGGAGCAGAGAATGAGATTTGATTAATAGTGGAAGAATGGCCTTTACACTCCCCCAAGTATTGACCTGTGACTGCTGAGTATAATTTTACGGCGTTGGTCGACAGAGACACCGCCATCGACGTCCAATCATCCCTACCATTCGAATTTGACAGTGAACATTAAAACACACATATATATATATATATATGGATAATACTTGGGACCCCTTTTGGGGCACCCCTCACCCCCCTTTTGTCATGTGTCAGGGGTGGTGATTGGATGTAGAGGAAAGTGGACCAATGAGAAAAGAGAGGGGTCAAAAGGGGTCTAAAAAGGGGTCTCTATCACCACCCTATATATATACAGAGAGAGAGAGAGATAGAGGGATTGAAGATGTAGAGATGAGAGGAGCATACTCGGGGACGATTTGGAAGACGTAGTCGTCTCCGAAGTTCGTTTGAATAGTGTTTTTGAGTCCGAATCGCTTGAATTGGTTTGAATTCGAACTAGGTTTCGCATCTTCCACATCCATCTCCATATCTTTAGCTTCCATTTTCCCCTCTCTCTCTCTCTCTCTCTCTCTCAGGAAATGTGTTTTTTTTTTTTAGGGTTAGCCTCTCTCGGGTAAAGCGGGGCCCGTAACCCGTTTGAATTGGTTGAATTTATTCTGGTAAAAATTCTCCAAAATTTGAAGAAAAATTATAGTTACCCCTATATTTTTTAAATAATTAAGTTAAATTGACTTAAATTGATACGGACGATAGTTAAGCATTAAAATAAATCAAAATAAACATATAGGTATGAAAAATAAATAATAATAATAATAATATTTTTTATTATTTATACGACTATCAAATTATTCGAGTCATCTCCCATCATTATTGTATTAACATCAAAGTATACGGGCCTCTTTTGAAAAATGAGTTAAAAGTCATTTCTCTACTTTTAATTTATTTTGGAATTAAATCATTTCTCATATTTTTTATACATTTTTAACCATCTTTTCAAAATGTCTCACACTATGCCTAAGATTAATGCTTGGTAGCACGAATCCCTTCCTCGATCCGAAGCCCAAAACGACGCGTTTTGCTTTTCGTTTTTTTTTTTTCATTGTCGAAGTCGCAAGAGGAGGAGAGGAGAGGGAGAGAGAGAGAAAGAAGATAGCCGCGACCTCGTCATGACTTCCGCTTGGTCGCCCCAAATTGACGTCCAGCGTCATTTGCCACTGTCATGGTGCCGTTGCCCCGCCACCTCCGTGGTATGGCCCTCCCTCCTCCTTCCTTCCCCTCCCCCTCCTCCTCCTCCTCCCCCCTTCTCCTTCTTCTTCTCCGTTCTTTGATCTGCGAAAAAAAAAAAAAAAAAAATTCAAACGACGTCAAATGACGTCGTTTTCGATTCAGGGGATTCGGGGGAGCCTCTATTCGAGCTACAAATCGTGGTTGCTATGCCTAATTTGAAGTTCTGATATTAGTCAACCATTTCCCTAATATCCAAACACCCCACTTGCCTATCCACCATTGTCTTGAGTTCAGACATACAACTTGCCACACAAACCTTCATTTCATTGTAATGATTTTTTTCTTAATTTTGTTCTCTGATTTCAATTTTAATGATGTGAAATTAAAGAAACTAAAGATGAGAATGAGAGCGATGGACCACATCATTAGAAGTAAAATTGAGAGGAAAAAATTAGAAGATCAGCACTCTCTGTTTAATAGTAAACACACAAAAAATAATGTCAGCAATTATTTTAGTCTTTAAATATAAAAATTACCCTAGGAAACATAACCACACACTCCATATTCTATGAGTCTATTACCATTATAAGGAAACACCCATCTACATTCCTATATTCACAACCAAACATCATCCTTTCCCACCCGGTTTCCTATCGTTTGGCGTGAACTATTTTTATTAGTCAATAAATGGCCAATTTGAAAACCTGATGAAAAACTAATTTTTGACTTTTAATTTATTTTAGACCATTATTTCACATAGAATGTATGGGTGGAAAAAGAAAAAAAATTTTAAAAAATCAAAAAATCAACTTTCCAAAATAGGTGTTTTTGATTTTTTTGTGAGAGTGAAAAATAAATTAAAACCTGAAAAGTGACTTTTAACCTACTTCTCAAAATAGGTCACAATAATCCAAAGACAAACTAAACTAATTTAGCTAATAAAATAAAATATCACATCCAAACTATAATCATTTTAATTTTCCCTTCACTATCAAATAAAAAAAAAAACCAAAATTTATCCAAAACTAAATTTTTTTTACTAGTTAAAATTAAAAAAAAAAAAAATTAAGACCAAATTAACTCATCGCAAACGAGGAACCCAAAGAATGTAAAGAAAACCTCCTGTCCACAATTGATGGGCAATTCACCATTTGGCAAGCCATGGCAACCCCATTCGGATTATATTTAGAGTTTGTTTGGAATGAGAGTTAATTTTTTAATTTTTTTATCTTTTTATGATTAAAATAGTCATAAAAACTAAAAAACTTAACATGTGAAACGAAGGCTTAATCATATCTTAAGCATAAATCAGGCACAAATTTATCCTTGTAAACCGCAGTTGCACATATAGTATAAAAAGATCTTAACAGGACATGCTCACTGTTTTGCATTTTCCAGTACTACATCAACACAGCAGGGAAAAGAAATCATGATGTGTACTCATATCATATACGAGTGATAATAGACCACTAAAGTTGAAACTTTAATGCCAACTCTAATGATGTGACAATACATAAAAAAAAATATATTAAAAAAAAACAAAATACAACATCACAAACTAAAATATCAAATCATAAGATGGAGTCCAAAGCTCCTCATTTAGAAGTCTCAAATATTTTTATTCATATACTACCCAACTACTGAATTATCATCCACCAAACCCTTAAACTAAGATACAATCAAATCCAAGTCAATATTCAGAAAAATAGTTTCACTCTCTCCAACAACACAAGGCAATATCTGGCAGTTATACCATGAAAAATCGGGCCAAATTGACACCAAGTCAGTTTGGAAAAAGCATGGGTATAATAATTCAATGACACCTTCAATTATAAGACAGGTCACATGCTCGGTGCAACTTCAGCTTTTCCCTCCGGAGCATTTTCCACCTTACTTGCCTCATGTTTTTCTGGCTTTACTTCCCCTCCTGCCTCTCCTGCATCTTGCTCTTCTGGCATTGCCATTTCATCATCTACATAGAATGAGTAAATAAATAAATACTGTCTTCCACCAACCCATACAATTCCCAAAAAATGAAAAATTAAGTAGAAGAATACCCCATTGATTATATAGAACAGGTGAGGAATCTTTAGCCCTATGTTACCTGGAATGTAGATCATTCCGGTACGTGGAACAGGAACGGGAGCATGGTATGCCACAGCCACATGTTCTAAAATGTGGTACGATAAGTGTAGATTTGTATATATTATACTTAAGAATTTAAGATGCTTCTAAAATAATTTTTTTTTAACTATTAGATATCCAACAAAATGTAATATTTTCTATAAGCATTATGACCCATTTTTTGATTCTTTATCTTATCAAAACTTAACTCACCTTAGATTTCAATTCGTTATATTTGAATTTTTTCCTCCTACGGCAACATTTAAGAACATATATTGAAAAAAAACTTTTGGGATCACTTTGAAACACTAAGATTCTGTTTGGTAGAGCTTTGTAACTATGATTTGAGAATACGAGTTACATCTTGAGTTTGTGTGTTTTAGAATTATGATTTGAGTGTAAAAAATTTGTTTGGTTATAGTTTGAATGAAGTGTTGAATTGAGTGTGGAATTGAGTTTTAAAAGTTTGATTTGACATGTGAAGTAAGAAAATTTGTTTGGTTATGAGTTTTGAAAAGAGTTTTCAAAACTTAATTCAAATTGTTATAACTCATAACAAAACACATTACTTTCACATTATTGAAAATTTTGATCAACACTCATAACCAAACTCTTTTTGAAATTCAATTAAAAAAATTTATTATTAACAAAAAATAACATTAATCAATTTTTTAATTGAAAATACTACAAAGGAAATAATTTTTTTCCAAAATAAATTTTCAAAAAATTTAAATCATAAATATTTAAATAATTTAAATAAGAAAAATTTACCCATAATAAGTCCTAGTTTTTGAAACGTTGAACCATTTAGTCCTAAAAGTTTTCTTATGCTCTATTTAGTCCCATTTTTACATCAGCATGATGTAAATGATCTGATGTTTCATTCTATAATTTCAAAATTTATTAAAATCTGATGAACATTAGATTTTTTCATCCTATATTTTTAAACATTATTGAAATTTGATGAACATTAGATGTTTGAAATCTAATGTTTGTAACATAACTCTGATGTTATTAACATTGTATCTGATGTTATTAACATTGTAATGGGACCTTTTAGTCTATAAAAAAACTTTTAGGACTAAACAGTGCATAAGTTATTAATTTGGGATTTATTGGTGCATCCCCCTTTAAATAATCTAAAAAATTTAATAAGTAAAAAATTAAAATAAATATTCAAAAATTTTAAATCGTAAAAATTAAAATAATTTAAATTTTCAAAAAATTAAAATAATTTAAAATTTTAATATTTTAAATTTAAAAACAACTCTATACTCAAATCGTAATCAAACACATAAAACAAAACTCAATTAAAAAATTATTTTTAAAATTCATAACCAAACACATAACTCGAAACTCCATACTACTTTCACAACTCTACACTCAAATCGTAACCAAATACATAACAAAAAAATTAAAATATTTAAAAATATTTTTATAAAATAGAGTTTGAATTTATTTTCATAAAATATTTTAAAATTTAAAAAATTAAAATCATAATATTTAAAAATTAAAATATTTAAAAATATTCAAAAAATTAAAAAAAATTAAAAAATTAAAAAAATCGTACATATTTAAATATTAAAATATTTAAAATCTTAACAAAATTAAAATATTTTTAAAATATTGATTTGAATGGAGTTTTGAAAAGAGTTTTGAATTATGTGTTTGGTTATGAGTTTGGAAAAGTAATGATTATGTTTTGAATTGAGTTTTGAAAAATGAGTGTAGAATAATGATTCAAAAACCTAAACAAACACCACACTCAAAAGTGAGTGTGGAACTAGATTTTGAAAATTCCACCAAACGAAGCCTAAATTTACTGTTTTGGAACGGAAGTGTACCATGCTCCGAAACATGCGTACCAATACATAATTCGCTAGGGTATTAGCGTTTTCTAGTAACATAGCTTTAGCCATGGATACAATACAGCACAATATGATATGCCAATATGGCATTTTTTAAAGAAAAAATAAGACAACACTATTTTCCACAATCTACAAATTGGAAAAGAAGTGTAAAGAATCAAGTCCTAATAATCTATTTTATATGTGTCTAGTTTCTTGTTGCTCTCTGTTTAGGTCTTTTCTCTCTATAGGTCTTGTTCCTAATAGTTCGGTTGTTTTCTCTAGGCTAATGTTAAGGGTTCTCCAGGTATGTATTTTCTTTTAGCCAAAATCTCTTTCTAATGGAATGAAGTCATTGAATTTTGCACCCTACATATTTTACAATACTCTGTTCATAAACAAATTGCAAATTTTTTGTTTTAAAAGAGATTTTCACATGTCATACAGTCATGACAGTTCTTTTAATTTCAAGTGTTCATTTGGTAACTTAATAGCTTCAATGGGGTGGTATCGTTGAGAAAAAATTGATGCTGGCTACCCAAGATTGCACCAACACAATATGGGTTACACGTACAAAAACTGCCGATCAATTGGAGAAAGTTTCAGTAACTCCACTCATGTATTATACATGTACAGTCTATTTGAACTATACACAACAAATATTGAAGTAACTCCCTTTATGTACAGCCCTTCTATTTGAACTAGAGTACATATACATGTCAACAGTGCGAATATTTCAAAATTTGGAAAAATGGTGCAATAAAACATCAAAGTACTTGTAATATATGAAAGCATGCATGAACAATTAAGATGTGTTGAACAAGCATTTATGTGAACCTCAAAGCTCAAGTGTTCCAATCAAACGTGGCTATAAAACTATACTTATTCAACACCAAGCAATCATGGCACAGTGTTTTCTATCCTATTAATTAAGATTGAATGCATTAACAAAGCACATCCATCAAGATATGTACTACTTGATCTCTACATCAAATATTTTTTTATATTTAAATTTACTATTACCTTCATCACTGTAATCAAGGTCATCACCCATGCCTCCCATGTCACCAAATTTCTGTAAATGCATTAGTAAGTTAAAATTCAGCATTCAAAATAAAAAACCCACAAGAAATTTTAAAACTAGGACCAACATCCTTACCGAAAAATCCATCCCTCCCAAATCTAAGTCAGCAGGACCTACGCAAAATAAGTGGATTTGAAAATTATTGACAAATGAAGACCATATTTTCAAAATCATGCAGAAAAGTTTGATGAAATGTGTGAATTAGATGAAAGAATACCAGTATCATCATCTTCATCCACCCATTTGTCCCAATCTACTTTCACATAGTGTGGCACCTTGTCATCTCCACCTGATAGTTTCTTCCACCATTTCATCTCAGCTTTCTCCAAAACACAAAATATACTCCTCATGCCTACATTTATTTTACTTTCCTGCAAGAATAAGAATCAGAAGTAAAGCACAGAAAAATAAATCATAGAAAATATTTAAGAAATTTTTTTTCATATGCATTACTCTAGCCACTACACATACACTTCATCCCTCAACGGATCTCCTCAAACACCTAGAAAATTCTACATAACCATAACAGTGTAATTCCAAAGATGGAAATATTCCATTCTAAATTATTTCTAACGGACCCACTTCCCACAACCTCACAAAGTCAAGAGTAACAGGACAACCTAGGGGGGTAAACCCTCATTATCAGCTCATGTAATCACATGCCAGAGGTGCAGTTCAGATCCAAACATCATTTACATGTCAGACTCATTGCAAACATTCAGAAAAAGTCAGTCACTAAGGCCCCGTTTGTTTTCAGAGATATAATGGAGGGGATTCATAGTGAGGGGATTGTTAATGAGGAGATTAATAGTGAGGGAATTGATAGTGAAGGGATTAATAGTGAGGAATTGTTAAATTATTTTTATATAAAATAATAAAACAAATAAAAAAATAAAAAAAAATTAAACATTAATATTTTAAAAAAAAATCCCAATATAAAAAAAATAAAAAAAATAAAAAAATTTCTAATCCCCTCACTATTTTTCTAATACCATCTCTATCTCCTCCTTATCAATCCCCCTTCCAAGGGGACTACTAATACCAAGGGATTAATAGTCCTCTCCCCATCTCTCAAAACAAACACCCCATTAGTAATACCAAGGGATTAGTAATCCCAATCCCCTCCCTATAACCCCAAACAAACGGGGCCTAACAGTATCAATAATCAGCAAACCATGCCTTACCTCTACATTAACCTTGTCAAAAAGGTCCAACTTCAGTTCATAAAGGTGGTTCTCTGCTCCAGCACTAGCAGAGAATATAAAACTTCCATCAGGCTCAAGCTTAACCTTTGCATTCTTTGCATCTGGCAATAGAACTGTGATATAAACCTTGTCAAGCCTCTGAGCCCACTTCACCTCGGGATGCCGACTGAAAATTTCATAACATATGAGAAGAGAGGTAATCACAGGAAATAGTATCTAGAGTGAATCTCTAGTGGAGTAAATGAATTTGGGGAAATGTTAATTTCAAATCACCATCTTGAACCAAGACAAGTAATAATAAACTTACTTTTCCTTCTCAAACAACGATCAAGTAATAATAAACCCCTAAATTAACATACATGAATGACCTTCTACTCTTAAACAATTAAGACATTCAACAATGCACAAAAAGGGGGTCCCTCCAAAATAATTGCACACAACAAATTGAATCAGATCAAGTTGTAACAAAATATCAGCAATACTGTTCAAATTGAATAAAGATCAAGTTTTAAGCACACAGTTCTCACATGACCAAGAAATAGGGTTCTTAGCAATGCAACAAACCCATGTCAATAGTTCACTTTCATCCTTGTATGGCCAGTACCAATTCTTTGCACTTCTCAAAGGACCATATTTTATTTTCCAACTAAAACAAAGCAACTAACAATACTAAATCTTAAATCAAGTCAAGTAGTAAACTTACTTTTCCTTCTCAAACAACGATCTAAGAAGAAAATGAAAATAAAAAGCCACCCAAAAAAATAAATGGTAAGTACAAATTTATTAGGAAAAAAAATAAAAAATAAAACAGTGCAACTGCAAACCCCAAAATTATTAATTTCACATATATGAACGATTGCACTCTTACAATTATCACATTCAACAACGCACAAAAAGAGGGTCCCTCCCAAAAAAAAAAAAAAAATCACAATTTCATAGATAAGGGAGTACAGAGCCATTATGGCGCTACAAAGTGTAAATGCTAACTATAAATAAACAATTACCACGAACATATTTAGCGAACAAAATTAAGAGACTAATAAATCAAACTTTCGCTTCACCATTTACCAAACGAGAAATGAATGACACCCATTGATCATTTACAAGCTCAATAGAATATTCTACCGTTAGGAAGCATTTTCTCTGCCCCAATTTTCTCGGCATCCAAACGGAGTCAGAGAAATAGAAGTACAAGAATCAAAACACACATTTACAACTACAAACCAATCCAAATATAATCGTGAAAGAAAAAAAAAAAAAAAAAATTAGATTAATAATTTAAAAAAAAAAAAAAATAGGGATGAACAATGTAGAGATCACAAAGCAATCGAAGATGAGAGAGAGAGTACCTCGTCATCTTTCTTCTTCTTCTTCACTCGAAAAACCTTAGCTATCTTCTCTTCTAAACCCTTGCGGAAAGAAACTTCTGGAATGTTGAGAAAAGCACAAAAGGCGTGTGTTCCAAGTTGGAGGGATCAGAGGGTGTACAGAAGAGAGTTCTGGAAAGAGTTGATGCTGATGGATCAACGGTCCAGATTTTGGATTACACGAGACCTATCACTTTAATTTTTTAAAGAGTTATGTTATAGATGCTTAATAAGATTAAGTTTGGCATACACAAAATATTTTATTTTTTTATTTTTTTTTCACATTATTTTTTTATTTTTTTATATATCTTTTCGTAAAAAGATAAAAGTACACTTATTTAAGTCATTTCAAATAATTTCTAAATTATTAAATATTTTATCAAACTTTTTATATGAGTGTGTAATTTATACATATATGATTTGTATGAATTTTACACTCGTATAAGATATTTAAGTAAAAATTGGATAATTTGTTTGAGTTTCACAACATTTTCTTTTCTTAAATTAAAAGAACATATAAAATATTGCGTCCAGCTTGTCTCAAGTTGAGATCAAGATTGGACCCGTCCAGTTCAACCTATGGGGTCCATTTTTTGGGCTCGTTTTGATAATCCGAACCGTTCAATATGTAGAATTCATCGAGTACTACATGCTTCTAAAAAATCACGTTGATCGGATATCAATAGCTATGTGATCAAATCAGTTTTGTATATAAAAAAAAATGGACGGTGAAAAAATTAACGGTTGATAAAAAACTGTTTTGGTCACATAGCTATCGATATCCAATCAACATGATTTTTTATAGGTATATAGTACTCGACGAGTTCTACATATTGAACAGTTCAGATTATCAAAATGGGATCCGTAATGGACCCCCACAAACCTAACAGTACGGTCTAGTCCGATCTTGGACTGGACCAAAACCACTGCCTAAAATATTTATATGTGACATGTTTCACTTTAACACAGCATTCATCACTCTTGACATGTTTCACTTTAACTGTTTTGATTGTAGGTCTAACTTGTATAATTTTATAGTTTATGAAGTTATTTTTATGATTTAAAAAATAAAATAATATTTCTTAATAATTTAAAAAATTTATTTGTACATTTTTATAATTAAAAAATTAAAATAATATTTTGTAATAATTTAAAAGATAATAAAAATTATTAGTTGATTTTGGAACAATTCGTGACTAGGTTAATCATAAACAACCTGACTTCCATCCAGTTTCATATCGGATTGGGGGTATTGTTGGGCCCGTGGGGGCCCATCATGGGTTCTTTTTTGATAATCTAAACTGCTTGATGTATAGAACTCGTCGAGTACTATATGCCTATAAAAAATTACGTTGATCGGATATCGATAGTTACATGATCAAATCAGTTTTGTATAAAAAAATAGATGGTGAAAAAATAAACGATTGACAGAAATCTGATCCGATGAAAGAGTAATTGATATCTGATCAATGTGATTTTTTACAATCATATAGTACTCGACGAATTCTACACATTGAACGATTCGGATTATCGAAACGGGACCCGTGGTGGGCCCCCACAAGCCCAATAGTACCCTCTAGCCTGATATGAGACTAGAGGGAAGCCATTCTCAATCATAAAACTTTCATACCTCTCATATTTTTCAATCACTCAGGCCTCATTTGTCAATAATATATTTTAGGTAAAAAGTTAAAAAATCACTATAAATTGTCACGTCATTCTCTACTTTTCTACACATATTTTCATAAAAAGTCAAAAAACTACTAAAATAATTTGTTATCAAACGAGACCTCAATATAAAACCGTGGACTCTATCCTTACTATTAGTTACAATATATGTGACTTATTATTATTATTATTATTATTATTATTCATGGGAACAAGTTAAACAAAGTTCCAAACAGAGCAATCTTGGGGTAAGTTAATCCTTTACAAAGTTAGCATTCACCATATCAGTGATAAGAAAAGATAGAAGAGAGCTAGGTGGGTTCTCAAGAAACACGAGATGTTCTTGTTGATTAACTCCAATGTTGGCCAAAGCATCAGCGTTGTGGTTTCCTTCTCTGGGAGTATGTTGGATAGAGCACTGGCATCTACTGAGAAGGAATTTGGCATCTTCAATAATGGCTCGATAGGGTGAAGTATTTGAAGCACCTTCTCTGAGCATTTCCATTGCATTTTGGGAATCAGTTCAATGATGATGTTGGATAGCCCTTTTTGCATAATGATGGTCAGCCCTCTGTATATTCCCCATATTTCTGCTTCTAGGCTAGTGCAATGGCCTAGTTACCCATGATAACCCCATATCCAAGAGCCAACTTCATCTCTGAGTAGTCCACCATAGCCTGGCTGTCTTGGGTCACCTTTAGAGCATCCATCAGTGTTGAGTTTAAGTTTTCCTGCAATGGGACAAGACCAAATAATTAGTACAGGGTTTATGTAATTTGGATTGAGGATATTCTGAAATGCTTGTTGAGTTGCCCCTACTTGCTCTAGAATGAGTTTGACACTAATAGATGGGGTTGAGTGTAGTTCTAAAAAACTACTCTGTTTCTCTCATTCCAAATGTTCCAAAGTGCTATTATGAGGACTAATGGCCATTGTATTTCATTGACTTGCACCTTACTTTTAATGCTAGTTTTGATCCAATCCTGAATTGAAGTAGATATGCTTTGTTGCCACCAGCTGGAGTCTCTCAGAAGTAGCTAAACAGATTTTGTTTTAGGACAACCTCTGAGAAGATGGATGATGTCTTCCCTACTGCACTGGCATCTAGGACATATGTTAGTCAATGAGAGATTTCTGATTAGCCTCTGGTGATTGGTTAGGAGTTTATCTTGCACCACTAGCCACAATAAGCTTTTAATTTTTTGAAGAGCCTTCATCTTCCACAACCACTACCAGTCTTCCCCATTGCTAACCTGCCCTGAAAGGGCTTGGTATACTGCAGCAGTGGAGTAATTACCATTGGTAAAGCCCTTCCAAATTGGGCCATCAGAGAATGTCACATATCTGGGCCTGAATATAGTGAGAATATCTTTCTTGTCTTGTTGAGATATGACTGTTTCAATAGAAGACAGGTTCCATTGTCCCTCATCATCTAGAATAAAAATAACTCTAGCGGTGTTATCAATAAGAGGTCCTTGGTATTTGTTGCAAAGAGGCTGTGATCCACACCACCAGTCAATCCATAATGAAATGTTCTCTCCTGTACCCACATTCTACTTGATGTTTTTATCCAAAACATCCCTATTCTTGATAATGCTTTTCCAAGTGTGAGAGGCTCTTCTTTTAGTTGGCCAGTTGGATAGAGTATTATTCCTGAGGTATTTTGTTTTGAGAACTTTACACCAAAGGTCCTTAGCATTACCAATTAACTTCCAACCAAATTTGGAGATAAAAGCAGAATTTTGCTCTCTAGCTTTCCTGATACCAAGCTTATCATGCTTTTTGTTTTTACACACTTGGTTCCAATTAACAAGATGAATTTTCCTAACCCCATCAGTGCTACCCCACAGAAAATTTCTATTCAACTTATCAATGTGGTCGCAAACATGTCTGGGGATTTCCAAGGGTTGCATCAAGTGGTTAGGTATAGTAGATGTGACAGATTTAACTAGTGTAGTTCTACCAGCTAAGGACAGGTTCTTAGCTTTCCATCCATAAAGTTTTTTGGACATTTTCTCAACGACATCCTTTATAAGAGTCTTATTAATTCTGTGGTGGAGAATGGGTGTGCCTAGGTATTTACCTAAGTCATCAGTCAAATGTATGCCACACTTATGGCTGAGAGGGAGGGCTTCCTTATGAGAGAGGTTTGGAGAGACAAACATTTTTTATTTAAGCAGGTTAACTTTTTGACCAGACATGTCACAAAACTCAGAGAGAACTTCTATAATACAATCACAATTTCTATCATTAGCTTTGGCAAACAAAATGAGATCATCAGCAAAAAATAGGTGGGAGATAGAAGGGCCATCCTTGGAGGCCTTAAGGCCCTTCCATCTGCTACTATTAGTTTGAATTTTAATCTGATTTGAAAGATTTTCCATGCAAAGAACAAAGAGATAGCGGGAGAGAGGGTCTCCTTGATGGAGGCCTTTTCCTATGTTAATGTTGGGGAGAGTCTCTCCATTCCAGATAATAAAGGATCTAACAGTAGAAACACAGCTAATAATAAGGTTAATCCAATCAGAATTAAGGCCAAATTCTTTAAGAGAATGTTGTATGAAGTCCCAGGATAGCCTATCATAAGCTTTTTCCAGGTCAATTTTAAGAACCATACCCCCAGACTTGCCTTTCTTGAGCCTAAGAGTGTGAATAATTTCCTGGGTAATGATAATATTATCTGTGGTAGTTCTGCTAGATATAAAACTACTCTAGTTAGGACTGATGAGGTCAGGAAGAAGGGGTCTAATTATGTTGACAATGATCTTGGTAATGGCCTTATAGGTGACATTGCAAAGGCTAATAGGCCTGAATTGTTTAATGGTCTCAGGGTTGTCAAGTTTAGATATGAGGACTATCTAAGTTTCATTAATATCCTGAGGGACAAGTTTATTTTGAAAGCAGGTTTTGATGAAATGACAAAAGGAGGGGCCAACAATGTTCCAATATTAATGATAAAAAAATAGCTTGAATGCCATCTTTGCCTGGGGCTTTAAAAGCTTTGATGTTCTTGACGGCCTGCCAAATTTCAGAGTTGGAAATGAGAGCTAAGAGCCTATCATTATCTTCGGGTGTGAGTCTAATTCTAACAATATTATTCCACCCCTCAACAATGGAAGTCTCTTCAAACTTAAAAAGGTTAGTAAAGTGGTCAATGATGTGGGCTTTAAGGTCATTCATACCAATAATCCAATTGCCCTAATCATCTTTAAGAACATTAATTTTAAGTTTCCTCATTTTAACAAGGGTAGAAATATGGAAAAATCTGGTGCTTTTGTCTCCCAAAGTCAACCATTTGGATCTAGATTTTTGAAACCAGAGGATTTCTTCTTGAAAAAGAGTGTTGTTGTACTGATTGACCAGATCCTTTTCTAAAAAGTGTAAATTATGAGAGAAGGCAAGTGCTTGGGCTTTTTGGATACCCTCAATACGAGCAAGAAAGGTTCTTTTTATTTTGAAAATGTTACCAAACACCTTTTTATTCCAGATTTTAACATTATCAATAAAGGAATTAATGGCTTCTAAAAGGTTACGAGACCTATTCAACCATGAATTCTGAACAACATCAATAAAGTTTGAATGGCAAAACCAAGCTGCTTCACATCTAAAAGGCCTATTCAACGGGTTAGAAAGATGCATACCTTGGGTGAAGACCACCAAGAGGGAGTGGTCTAAGTAAGTATGAGGTAGAGTCCTTACAGTGCCTTTGGTGAAGAGGGCTCGCCATTGGTCATTGCTCATTGCTTTGTCCAAACATTCTATTGTGTTGGCTAAACCTTGTCTGTTGTTAGACCAAGTAAGTCGAGGGCCTACGCTACCCAAGTCAATAAGATTGCAATTGTTGATTCTGTCTCTGGATCTCTGAGTTTTGGTAGAAGTATGGTTGGGGGAGAAACTCCTTCTTTCACTTAGGTCAGTGAAGTCGTTGAAGTCTCCAGTAACCAACCAAGGTTGGTGCATATTAGTAGTTGTCCTCTCCAGATCCTCTCAAAGATTATCTTTGCTTGCTGGGTTGGGGTTGGCATAGACTGCAGAAAAGATCCATTCTTCATAGTCTTCTCTGTGGATGGTGGCTTGAATATATTGGTTAGAAACAGAAGAGGTTCTAACATTAACATGGGTCGTGTCCCAGAGCATTCATCTTCCCCCCATTCTACCTACAGGATCAACCATTATGGAGGCTGAGAATTCAAGACTATTGAAAAAGTTCCCAAGGGAACTAAATGACACTTTAGTTTCCATGAGGACCAGAATTTCAGGTTTATGGGTGTTGAGGAGTTTTCTTAAGTTACGCTTGAAGGTGTTGTTTCCTGCCCCTCAGCAGTTTCAATTCAGAATTTTCATAGAATCCATGGATAGGTGTTGTGGTAGTAGGTCAAAAACCAGTTTCTTGAGGATACTACGAATTCTACAATGATCTTGGTCGATTGACCTCATGGATGCCATCTGCCATGAATGCATTAGAGGCCTTGGTATGGTGCTCCAACTTGGCTCGATTCTCACCCTTAGCTGTTCGATCCACCAAATTATGTCTACGGGGTGAATTGCTTCTATCCCTGGTTCTAGCAAGAGACTCAATGTATTGCCCTCCATCTTGTGCACCAAACTCTGTGGTAGTAGAGTTTCCATGGCCTCCATTGTGTGTTCCTAGATCTGGTGGTTTACTGTGACGCGAGTCACCATCTTGCAAAGAGGTTTGAAGATGTGTAGTAAGGGTGTGTGTAGGAGTAAGGAAAGAACTAATGGTGGAGGGTGGTGGTAGGTATGAGGTAGGTCTATCCTCGATAAGCTCTACCATTGCGATTTCTGAGGATTGTAAATCTGCTTGTAGGTGAATAATATTTGCAGGTTGGGTAGGTACCTTTTCAGGGCTAATGGGGGGCTGCCCCCTGGTAATTTGTAGCTGTAAGATGTGAGATGTCACATGTGTTAGCTTGTGGTTCTGAATCTACCAACTGCGAAGGCGTTACAAGATCCAACGATGGTTTTGAGGGTCTAGGACTGGGAATGATGGCCTTTTTAGTTAACTGGGCGTTAAAGGCCTCTTTCTCATGGCCTGATCTAGTAGTTTTTTTACCTATGTTATGTTCATCCTTTTGATGGCTAATGTGGCCCAGCTCCGCATATTTATTAATGTTTAGGCTGGTCTCCTGAGTATCTGCCGGCGACGAGCTAGAGTTCTGGTTCATCTGATGTTTTCGGTGAACTGCCTTGAATCAACATATCTCCTTGCGTGGTCCACCCTGCTACAATGAAAACAAACTAAATGAATAGATTCATATTCAATATTGTAATTTTTCTTACCTAGGATGAATATGGGACAAAGTGGTTTGCTAAGGCCCACTTCAATGCAAACTCTAGCAAAGCGCCCTCTTGTGGCCATGGCAGTGGTGAGATCAATTTTCAAAGGTTTCCCTAATTGCCTCGCAATGGTGTATAGAACTTTTTCTTGAAAGTACTCAATTGAAAGCTCTGGAAACCTAACCTAGAAAGCTGTGGTGGTTTCAAAGGCTTCCGATGCCTTAAAGTCAGGCTCCCATTTACGTACAGTGAGATAGTGATCCATTATTACCCATGGACCACCTGAGTAAACCATTGCACAGTTCTCTTGAGATGAGAACTTAAATAGGAAGTAGTTGTCTCCCAGATCAATTGCATTAAAATCATCTTTGAGCCCCCAGAGTGTTTTGACTCGAGAACAAAGCATTCTACATATACCCTATACTTTTCCCAAGTAGTCTAATGAGCAGAGCATTGGCCTAAGGTTGTCTGATTTCTTTCAATAATTTTTTTGGTAGATAGATTGTGGGTATCCCATCGTCCTTTCGTGAAGTAGGCCCATCTTGGATGTCTGTGTCCCCATTCCCATCTTCCTTTTCAATGTTGATGTTGTCTTCTAGCTCAATAAAGTAAAAGTCTTTGCTTCTGGGTGCTGCGAGGGCATCTTTGAATGATTTAACTTTGGGTCCCTCAGCTGGTGTATCTACCATCTTAGGGCTAGATGTTTGAGACTAGGATTGGGGATTTGGTAAATTTGGTAGGGGAGAACCCTCCTCAGTGATTTCCATCTCTTCCTCCCCCATTGACTCCTTACTCTTGATCTTCTTAGTGCTGCGAATGAGATGGTCTTCCTCTTCTTGTGATTTTTCTTTGGGGTCAAAAACGGCAGTAGATGATAAGCTCATTGAAACTTTTTCTTGAGGGTATTTTTGTGGTTATATGTGACTTACTATTAGTTACAATATATGTGACTTGGCAACCAATAATTTCTCTCATTGTAAATGATTAGAACGGTAAATTACACTTATACTCTCTGGGGTTTAGATTTAATACATATCACCTCATGATATTTGAAAAATTACACTAACCCCCTCTGTCAATGTAATTATTTAGACTGAATGAAGACATTGAACTCATGTACTCTCACTTTTCTT
Source organism: Camellia lanceoleosa (assembly GCA_025200525.1). Classification (NCBI taxonomy): domain Eukaryota; kingdom Viridiplantae; phylum Streptophyta; class Magnoliopsida; order Ericales; family Theaceae; genus Camellia; species Camellia lanceoleosa. The sequence goes on along the minus strand of CM045770.1, from coordinate 52,355,473 downwards.
ACTTTGCTTTACTTCCTTTATTTTTTTTTCCTTTCCTTTGCTTTATTTATTTTTTAATGTAATTTTCTCTATTTTTCTATTAGAAGTTGTTACCTTTTTATATAAATAGAGAGTTTGTGAAATAAGATTATTAACCACCAGGATAAGAACGTAAATTTCAAAATATCAAGTGATAGAATGTAATTAGACTAAAGCATCATTTGGCAACATCATTTTTTAGCTTAAAAGTCAAAAAGTCACAAAAAAACTAACAAGTCAACAACTTATATCAAAAAGTCAAATATTCCATTTTCTCTCTATTTTTTGCACATTTTTTGATTAAAAAAAACTAAAAATACATTCCAAATATACTAATTTTTTTATCTCATATTTTAGTTAAAAATTCAAAAAAATACTAAAATAATATGTTCCTAAACACGACCTAAACTAAAGAGACGTAGGGGTGGTTTGAGATCCCAATTTTAGTCCACACTTTTTATTTTTTTATCTTTTTTAAGTCACATCAATTAATATATCTTTTTTACTTTTTTACACGTCTTTTTATAAAAAAAATTAAAAGATACACTTATTTAAAACATTTCAAATTATCGTGGTGTAATTTATCCTAACTGGAAATAGTAAGACCATCTCCAATCGTTCACAAAAACTGATATCAGATTTAAATTCTGATGAAAAGCATACTGTTCACACCTCCAACCGTTCACCAAAACTGATATCAGATTGACAATTCATCAAATATTTCATTAGATTGAGGACGAAGAAATGAATTCATCAAAACACTGTTGCGGACCGTTGAAGGGGGATCCGGTCGACTAACCGGTTGCCCGGCCGGTTGACCAACCGATCAACCAGTAAAAGATTCAAACAGTTCAGCAAAAAAAGTTCAAACGGTTAAAAAAAAAAAAAAAAAAATTTGCCTAACCGGTCGACCGGCCGGTCGACCACCCGGTCATCCCGAAAAAAGTTCAGAAAGTTCAAAAAATCCAAAAAAAAATAAAAAATAAAAAATTGGCAAACCGGTCAACCAGCCGGTCGACTCACCGGTTGACCAACCGGTCGCCCCACTAAATTTGATGCAAATTTGATGCAGTGTTGGAGTAGGTGATTTGAGATTTGGTGAAATGGGTTAATTTTAACTCAAATTTGATGAAAAATTAGATACAACATTGGAGATGCTTTAATGGGTCTGCTACTTGTTGGACTCTATTATTGTCAGTCACGTGAATTTTGCTATTTTGGGTAAACTTCTTTAAGGCCCAATTCTATTTCCAAGATCTTGGGCTTCGTGCTATGGCCTCAAATATCGTCACGTACGAAGCCTATTTCAACTAATCTCTCAAAATTAGTTAGGAATGATTTGATATGATGTAAATAAATTTTAATTTTTTATAAAAAGATATAAAAAAATAAATAAAAAGGTAATATCATTTAAATAAATATATTTTTTTAAATAAGTATATTTATTTAAATAATTACACTTATTTAATTTATATCAAATAATGTCTTAAACGGCAATTCGAGTCAAAACTAATGATATGTTGTTTAATCTTGATTTTATAATTTAATAAATTTAAAATTATATTTAAATTTAATTTATTTACATAGCGAATTGATCTCGAATAAATTTTTAACAAGTCGAACTTAGATAGCTTAAGTTTTTATAGTGTATATAAGTTTATTGAGTCTAGTAATAGACTGTTGAAATTTGATTTGAAAATTCAATAAACTTAAAATTATATTTAAATTTAGTTTATTTACATAACGAATCAATTTCAAACGAGGTTTTTAACGAGCTACACACAAGTCAAGCTTAAGTAACTTAGTTCGTTTAACACTTCTATTTTTAATTAATATAAAAAAATAATACACAAATATATGTAATACCACTTCTCTATTTTTTGGCACATTTTTTTTTTTTTTATAAAAGTCAAAAATAAGTCATAAAATCCTTTATTTTAAAAGCGGTTTAAGCAAGCAACGTTTCCCCAACATAAAATAATAATAATAACAATAATAATAATAATAAATAAATAAATAACTAGCAACCTTTCTTTTATAAAAAAACAATCAGTGTGCTTGATTTTAGTTTTTTGAATTTAGTTTTTTGAAAATTGAGTTTTTTATTTTTTGTGTTTTTTTGTTTTTAATGAATATTTTTAAAATTTTAAGCATTTTTTTTTTTACTTTTTGAGATGCATCTAAAAAGTAAAATATTTGTAAAAAATATAAATATACAAAAATACGAAAAATATATTGAATTTTTGTTTTTTTTTTTTTTATATTTTTGGTATTTAGTGAATTTTTTAAAGATTTTTTCATGAAAATTATACTTTTTAAGTGTATTTATGTTATGTGTGTCTAAAAATTAAAAAAATACTTAAAATATTAAAAAAATCAATAAAACAAAAAAAAATACGAAAAATAAGAGAAGTAGAATTTTCTAAAAAGTATTTTCAAAAAACTAGAAACAAACATAGTGATGTTAATTGTATTAAAAATATTATTAAAAACATACATGTCTTTGATATATATATATATATTTGACAACTAGTCATATTTGGTCTATTGTATTTTTATTAAGATTATTTGTATTTCTGAAATTAATTTTTTTTAGAAAAATGTTTGAGGGCCCGAAACCTGAGACTCGAATTGGCTCAAAACCCCAAAACGACGTCGTTTTGGGGATTTTTTTTTTTTTTTTCCTTTCTCATTTTCTTTCTTCTTCTTCGAGAAGAAGAACCCGAGAGAGAGAGAGAACACAGGCGAGAGAGAGAGAGAAGCGTCGTTAGTCGTCGGAGCTCGTCGGCCGATCGTCGCAGCCGTCGTCGATCGCCGCCTCCGCCTCCGCCTCTCGCCTCCGCCCGCTTCTCGCCTGCCGCTTCGTCGCTCGTCGCCTCCACACGCCTCCGCCTCCGCCTCCTTCTTCTTCCTCCTTTCCTTCTTCTTCCTCCAACCGCCTGAAATTCGAGCCGTTTGGCTCGAAAATTTTTCGGGCCCTGTAGCAATACTCTTTTTTTTAAAGAAAAAAAACTAAACATTCTCGTGTAAATTTTTTTTCTCAGCTTGTTTAAGTCGATAGATTGATAATTTTCTCTTATTATGAAACTTTACGTTGGGTTGTTTGTGAGTTTATTTGGTATAACTTTTTACAAGTTAAAAAGTTGATAATTATAAATAATAATACATTATAAATAAAAATTAGGGGGATGTACCAATAAATCCCAAATTTGTATCTTGTAACCCATTTGGTCCTATGAATTTTCTTATGAACCGTTAGGTCCTATCCCAATGTTAATAACCATTGAACATCATCCACATCAACTACAACTTCAACAACATCAAACTGATTTTGAGTTTTTGATGATCTCTATCAGATTCATTAGATTCAAACATCAAAACATCAGATTCAAAACATCAGATTCATTAATCTATATATATATATATATATATGTTGATTTCACATTGAGAACATCGGATTTCGTGAGACAGAAGTCTTCAAAATCGACGGTGATGCGGCCACTTCCGACCCAGTCTTTATGCTCTCTGATCCGATCTCCATGGACAAATCCGCCTCACGTTCCCTCATTTCCTTTTCTAACGCCCCAACCCCAATCCCCTCATATATATATATATATATATATCACCATCACATGCATACTCACTGTAACCCTAGTTCTAAACCCGCTTCACTCTCTGTTTTTCGTCGTTACTCTTGCTTGAGAACATCATGGGCAAAATCAAGATTGGAATCAACGGTAATGTCATCTTCTCATCAGGTTTTTCAGTTAATTTTGATCTGAGTTTTTGTGCGTTTTTGTGGTGATGTTTTTAGGATTCGGAAGGATTGGGCGTTTGGTGGCTATCCCTTGCCATATCACGGCGGCGATGGCGGATTCACCACCGAGAGATGTACTGAAGCTTCAAAGCCCTTCATTCTGAGAATTTCAGATCTGGCCATAGCGACGGGTTGATGATGAGATATGGCCATAGCGAGGGGTTGATGATGATGAATAATGTTTTATGTCTGATGTTTGATGGGTAATGTTTTGATGATGTTGATGTTAATGTTTAATGTTGATGATGAATAATGTTTAATGTTTGATGATGTTTAATGTTTAATGTTGATGATGATATTTAATGTCTAATGTTTAATGTTTGATAATGATGAATAATGTTTAATGTTGAAGAATAATGTTTTATGTCTCATGTTTGATGTTTGATGGATAATGTTTTGATGATGTTGATGACGTTGTTGATGTTACTGATGTAGGTAGTGGGACTAAATGGTGCATAAGAAAATTTGTAGGACTAAATGGTTTAACTTTCTACCACATAGGATTTACTAGTAATTTTTCCTAAAAAGTATATCAAACATTTTCGACCAAACTCTAAAAAATATATATATATTTCTAATATTGAGTGAGAAAGTTTGTTAAGCTGCACGAAACATCCTTATTTTTTGTTAGGTTAGTTGTTTGGTAATTATTTTCGTATTTAGAAATAATTTATTATAGATTGAAATATATATAAGTTTTTTTTTTTTCCCCTTATTTTTATCAATTAAATCAACCATTAACAAGTGGGCAATATTCTTTTAGCAAAATAGCCACACACAAAAAATAAAATAAATAAATAAAAGGGACAAACAAACAAGTGCCACCCAATGGGTTATCCAAGTTGTTGAAGGTAAGTGTAGCGTGTGGCATTCTTGTAATAAGTACTCATCAACACCACAGCCCCAATTGAATTGTCCATTTCTTTTTTTTTGTCATGTTGTACAATGGTCCAACTCAACAAATCAATCCACCTTGATGTACAAGAGGTTAAAAGAGGTTAAAAAGCAAACTCACAGACTTGGCCTCCATAAGTATACCCATCAAGATCAAGGAAAATGAATCCCCCAAACAACAAAATCTAACCTTTTTGTATTCTCTCATCTCTTCAAACAAAAAAAAAGAAAAAAAGAAAAAAGAAAAAATGAAAATCAAACTTCTATGATTGCTGTAATGGCTTACAAGTCAAAAATTTATAAGTAATATTATACAAAATAGAAAGTTTTTATAATTTTTCACACAAAACTTTAAGGGTGTGTTTGATTGGGCGGACTGGATAAGGGAGGATTAGAATCCATCGGACTTGAGTCCTGGGACTGTGAATCCCCCGGACTATTTGGTCGGATTGGATATGTATCCTGTGTTTGTTTTTTCATGGGATTAGATGTTTGGAAATGACTATTTTTGGTGAATCCAACGTTTGGTTGGACAAACTGGATAGGATAAATGAACAAAAGACTATTTTGCCCTTTTTCAATTGTTTACTAAGGAATAGCAATATTAAACATATCTTTAATATTTTAATTATTTTTAATTAAATAAATTTGTTTTTTTAAATAAATAAATAAATAAAATATCAATAAAATTTGTTTTAAATCATTACTGTATAACAAATTATTATTTTTTTATATACAAAACGTTACTGTGTTTGTTTTTTTACATACAAAAAATATCATTAATTTAATAATATAAATTAAATTTATTTTTTTTACACAATTAAATAAATAAATAACCACTAAATTTGATTTAATAAAATACTGTATAACCTATATAAAAAAATTTATATTATTTTTTTAATTAAAATTTTAAATAAATTTTAAATAAAACACCTATTACAATTTAAATAATGAAATTAAATAAATTATAAACAAAATTTTAAAATAAAACATCAATAAAATATCTATAAAAAATTATTTTAAAAAATTAAATAAATAAAACATTAATAAAAAGTTAAATAAAATTATTTTATTTTTAAATTGAGACATTTAAATTTTATTAAATTTTATTAAATATAATACATAATTAAATAGTAGAGGGTCAAAATTGTCATTTTCGCATCTAATCCCAATAGTAATTAGTCCCCCAAAACAATCCCACACCCCCCCTAGGACAGGATAGTCCCTCATATGGGGGACATGGAGTCTGGCGGACTAAAAAAAAAATCAAACGACAGATAAGGAGGGAGGCCGAACATGGAGTCCAAATAGTGGATAGTCCCCCCCCTTATCCCCAATCAAACACAAGGGTAAGTTATTATGGACACAAGAGCTTTGTTTGGTCCATGGAGTACCATAGGTTCTATTTCAATTATTCATATCGTTTATTTTGTCTAACATTTTGTTATATTACCCATGCAAAAAAAATTAGATCATCCAATAATCATAACTTATTCAATTTATTGGGTTTGTCACAACAAAACAAATGGCCTATTTTTAAAAATACAATTGTGATTTACTTTTTTTTTTTAATAACAAATATAATAAATGAGTAAGTTACGATTATCCAATCAACCTAATTTTTTTCGTAGATAATAGACACGAAGTGTTCAATAAAATAAACAATTTGGATCATAAAAAATGAGATCCGTGGTAATGATCTCAAGTCCAGATTATGAATCAAAGGAAAATCTACCTCCATTTTTTTAAATCTCAAAAAATATTTAGCATAATTATGTCAAAAATATTATATTAATTATATTTTTCTCAAAGTGTAAGGATAATTTATCGGTTTAAGATTTTATTAGTAAAATGTTTAAATAAAAAAAAGTTTGACCCGTCTTTCTTGTGGCCCAAGGCGCTTATTATTAGAGAGAAAGAGGTCTTTCTTGTGCCCAAAGGCATATTATTAGGGAGAGAAGAGAGAGAGGTAAGTTTGAAAAATGGTGCGGAAAAACAAAAAAAATTCTTGAAATTGTATGGCGAGAACTTTGACACGCAACACCCAATTACATCAATATTATTGGAAACTAGGACTTTTCTGTTCCAATAATGTGTATATCTTCTTCTCCAGGTCAGTTTCAAGCACGTGAATATATATTCTAAAAAAAATAAATTAATAATGTGAGTGTTTGGAAAGTTATTATTGTAGTAGGTTATTTTAATTTTTGATTATTTAGTAGACTAAAATATTTGTGTTTAGGAAGATGATTAGATTTTTTTATAGTTGAATATAACATTTGTGAGAGAAAAAGTAAAATGATTATGAGTTAGATGTGACATTTTTTCTAATTAGTTATTTTTGTCTATTTTATCTTTTTATAAATTTTAACCTAAAAGGTAAAAAAATAACATTTGCCAAACAAAGTAAATAATTTAATTTTCATTTTCCTTTCAAATAACTTTAGCTTATGTTTAGGGGTTGTTTGGGGTGTTCTAAATAAGTGTACTTTTTAGACTTAAAAATTTGAGGTTGAAAATATGGATATTTGGATTAATTTTTTGACTTTTTATGAAAAAATGTGTAATAAAAAATTGTAAAAATTGATTTGTAGAGCAAAATCTGAATTGGAAATTGTGCAGCCGTAATTATTAACTTTTGATAAATAGTGTTAACTTTTTAACTTTTTGAATAACTTTTTGACTTTTTAACTTTTTTATAAGTTACCAAACTTGACCTTAGTACACACATGAATAGAATGAAAGTGAGAATTTTCTTTTACACTGTTTGGTTGTCAACCGGAAATGACAAGGTAGTGGTGGTGATTGTGGCGGTAGTTGGTAGCGAGGGCAGTGGTGTTACTAGGGTAGCCGTAGGAGAAGATGGTGGTAGTAGTAGTCGTCAATCAACACATTGACTAAAGGTGTTTTCATGATGAAATGAAAATATTTTTTAGATTGAAGGAAAAAATATGTGACGTAATTTGTACCAAATTTGAGAAAAAATATAAAAATTGGACAAGATTTCATCACAACCCATTTCATCCTATCAAATATGTTTTTAAAATTTAGATTCGATAATTACTTAATATATATAAAATAAGAGGATTACATATATTTGAAAATTAGTCGGGATGAAACCAAACAAAAATAAAATAAAATAAAAACCAATATGATTGGTAGTTAGGGGTGTTTGCGGATCGGTTTTGGTCGGTTTGGTTTGTGATTTGGACCCGTTCGCATGTCTGCGATTTAAGAAAAATTCAACTCGTAACCGCTAGCAGTGCGGGTTGCAATTTGTGTAAATAGGATTTGCAGTCATGCGGACGGTTTGTGAATTGTATTTTTTCCTTTAAAAATTTGTTTTTGGGCCTATTTTTTTCCATTTTCTAAATATTATTTTGGGCCCTTTCTCCGCATTTTCTAAATATTATTTTGGGCAATAAAAACACATTTCTGATCATAAAATCATTATTTTTGAATGAGAAGGAAATCTTTAAAAAACTCCAAATATCAATAATTACTTTAGAATATCAATAATTAATGAATTAAAACTTATAAAATAAAAACACAACAAAATCAATTCCTAACACAAATAAAATGTTCAAAATTCTAAATTTTTAAATCAAGTCACAAACTAAAACACATATACATATATAAATAATTTAATTTAATTTACTAGAAATAAATAAATAAAGTATGAGGTTTGTTTGTTTAGGGTTTGGGTAAACAAAATCTATATAATAATATGGAAGATTAAGATCTACGACCCGCAACACAATATTATTTCAAATAACATCCGACCCTATTGTATGTTTGAAACCGCATGTATATGTACGAATCAAATTGAATTGGGCGATTTTTCCGAGTTGGATGACCGTATGATCAGCTTATTGGTAGTAGATTAGTAGTATCTGTGTACTTTTGACTCTTCAAAATGAGCATTGCTGCAGACCCCCAGTAAAGGGTGATCCCTACCACCTCCACATACACGTGGGGGGTAAAGAGAGAAGGGAAAAAAAAAAAAAAATCAATCAATCAGTACTCACTGGAGGTGCTAGGGGTCTCCCCCATTTTCCCTTCAAAATAATGGAGATATAATCTCACATTCATGGAAAATAAGTCATGCATGAAACTTCAGTCCCATGTGCCTAAATCTATAAATTTTGGGTTGAGGTAGGTGAGGTGAACATATCAACACTATATTTATTTGTCTAGATTTTTCATGAAAATTAAACTCTTGCTTGTATTAGTTACAAGCACATATTTTAAAAATTAATAATGCTATAATAATCATATTTATTTAACATCTTATATATTAAAATTAGATTAATTTCATGAATCTCATTTCATAGAATGATAATCTTATCATATTTAATTTCATGAATCTCATTTCATAGAATGATAATCTTATCATATTTAATTTCATGAATCTCTTTTATTTATCATCCTAAGAAAAGTAGTCTAAAGTGTTCCTAGAATGATAATGTTATAATAATCTCATTTATTTCTCAATTTTCTCATAAATACATTTAAAAACGGAAAAATTGCAAATAAGTGGGATCTTTACAAAATATTTATAAATTTATGAAAAAATTTATAATTTTAATTAGGAAAATGATATAAAAATTCACTTTTTAGATGCATTTTCTAAACCAAGTGATGTATCAAGAAGATGATTGATTGATAATTAGATATCTTCTTGGCACATCACTGAGTTTAGAAAGTAAGCCTAACTTTTAACCTTGAATATAACAATGCTCTTTTAATTATTAAAGTTGATAAAAGTTTATCATTAATTTGATTTTTTTTTTAAAAAAAAATCGCATTGAATTGCATTTTTTTCTTCAAAAACAGCCAATTTGAAACCTTATGTTTTTCTAGAAAATAATATTAAAAAAAAGATAAATTATAAATACACCTATAAGGTTTTCTTAAAATACGATTTACCTCTTGTAATTTTAAAAATAACATCCCGTCCATTAAAATTTTCAATTTCATAACAAATGGTCTTTTTTATTAATAAATCATTAAGTCAATTAACAATTTTTAATGGCGTCAGAAATTTATTTCAATTACTAGTAATTTTATTACTATATAAGAAAGATAGTTAGAAATTTTATTTCTTTACTTTATTATGTTAAATAAAAAATTATAATAAAATGGTATTTATAATTTTCTAAATCATATAAGATAATTCATATATTAAGTAAAGTATAAGAGCTGCGTTTGTAATTTATCTATAAAAAAAAATAAAAAAACTTCCCAAAATTATAGCATATGTGACACAATAATTTCAGAATGAGATGTGATTGGGAGCTCGAATTCGAGCTCCCCCGAATGCCCCGAATCCCTTTTCTTTTCTTTCTTTTTTTTACAGCGGAAGAAGCAAGAAGAAGACGAAGAAGGGGAAGGGGAGGGGGATGGGGAGGAGGGGAGGGAGAGGGGGCCTAAAAAATGGAGGGGGAGAGGGAGGGAGGAGGAGGAGAAGGAGGAGGCGGAGAGGCGAGGCTGCGACGGCAGAGCGAGCAATGGGAGGCTGCGATGACCTCCTCTTCCTCTTCCCTCTCTTCTCTTTCTCTCCCTCTCCCTCTTCTCCCTCTCCCTCTGCGTCAACAATGGCGGAAAAAAAAAAACCTAAAACCCAAAACAACATCGTTTTAAACTTTAAGGACAATCAAGACATTCCAAATTCGAGTTCCAAAACATTTTTCTTCCAGAATCAAAATGGACCCCAGGAAAAGTACTCCTTTACTTTCTTTAGTCCTTTTCTGAAAGTAGTTTATAATGGTATAGTACCTGGTACAGACTACACTGCAAAAGGAGAAATTATTCATTGCCGCAGGCACATTGCTCTACACTATTTATAGTGCCATTTTGAGAACATGGTAAAACGCCAGAAAATCTATTTGGCAAGTGCTAAAAACGCAGCCTTAAAATTACAAATTAGGGCCTATGAAAAATAAATAAAAAAATAACTCTCTTATGTTAGGTAAGGGTATTTTGGTCATTTTAATTTGATTTGACACCATAAATAAATATTAAACTAAAAAGTAAAAAGCCAGCTTTTTACCAACTTCCCAAATCACTTCCAAAAAAGTCAAAAAACTTGATAAAAAGCAAAAAACTAACTTTTTACTAACTTCCCAAAACAACCCATAGTTGGACAAACGTTCGATTATATGGAGACTAATAACCCTAATGCTTTGGACCTCCACGGGAAGGACTCAGGATTTTTAGTCGGCGGTCATTAGTTAAAATCATTTTTATTTTTTATCTTTATTCTTTTCAATTATTAACACTCAGGTGTGTGTGTAGAGTAGTGAGATTGAAGGATAGTCGATCTGTATCATGGTTGAGACAAAAAAATAATAAAAACTACTGCTTCAACCAATAATACTTGGGTTGGGGCACCGCCTTTCTTTGCCCTGGGACAATGAATAATTTATTGTGCAAACAGTGCAATGCATTAATTTATCTTTTTTATTTTTTATCACATTTCTAATTTTGTCGTATTGAGCCATCCAGTGATTGAAGTACTCTCCGGGTAATTCCAGTGTACAAGAGTCTATTTTTAACTTTTTTTAAAGGAGCAGTTAGATTCCTTCAACTATTAAAATATTATTTAATTTATCTTATGAATTTATAGATATTAATTTTATCAATTATAAAAACTAAACAAATGCACCCCTTTTGGAGGGACTTTAAAAAGGAGTCTGCACCATTTTATACTTGATAGGGTTAAAATAAACAAGTTCATAAATAAACGAGATAAAATGATATTTATTAATAATTAAAGAAATTTTTGTGTAAATAATATTTTTTTAAGATATATTATACCATTGATTTTTGTTATTTAATTGAAGTATCATTTAAATTCTTGCAATTTTAGATTTTATCTTTTTAAAAAAAATGTAACTAACCTTTTTAGAGTCCGTTTTGCATAAAAAAGTCTTGTTAAAATAATCATAAAAAGATAAAATAAATTTTTAGTCTAATAAGACAAAATATCATATCACATACAATTCATAATCATCTCATTTTTTCTCTCACAAAAGTTTAAAAAATAAAAAAAAAATTAAAAAATAAAAAAAATCTATCCCAAACGAAACTTTTTAACTTCAAGTTAAAATAACTAAAAATTTAAAAAACCAACCAACATCTCAAACAAACCCTTAATAACATAAACGAACGAAATAAATAATTTAGACCACCAAAATATGACTATTTGTGAGCTCCATATAGTCCAACTAAGATAATCCGACAACATATATTCTAAAAATAAAGATAAAATTAATTATTATTTTTAATGGTGGCCCGTGGGTACAATGGGCAAAAAGTGCATAATTATACATATATATATATATATTATTATACAATATGTTAGTAAATTTATAAGTTATATTACAATGAAAAGTGCATAATTATATATATTTTTTCATTATACAATAAGATTTTGGTAAAAGATTGTAGTCACTCTATTAACTAAAATCCTAAATCTCTAATCTTTTTTGTTGTTTGGAGTGTCTTAAATAAGTGTACTTTTTTTTTTTTCTTTTTGAACTAAAAAATTGAGGAAAAAAAGATGAATGTTTAGGTTAAATTTTTGTCTTTTTACCAAAAAAATGTGTAATAAAAAATTATATAAATAAAGTGTATAGGAGAAGAAAGGTGATTGGTTGTACGGCTGGCCTGCGGCTGCCCCAGCATGTCTACATAGAAAAAATTGCCTCATTTGGGACAAATAACTTTTGGACAGTGATGGTCGGTCCGTGAGGGCCACAATGGGTCCCATTTTAATAATCTGAACCGTGCAATATATAGAACTTGTCGAGTATTATATGCTTGAAAAAAATCACGTTGATCGGATATCGATTGCTATATGATCAGATTAGTTTTTTTCAACAGTTAACTATCACACCATCCATTTTGTTTATACAAAACTGATTTGATCATATAGTTAATGATATCCAATCAATGTGATTTTTTACAAGCATATATTACTCGACGAGTTCTACATATTGAACGGTTCGAATTATCAAAATGGAATCTGTAGTGGGCCCCCAAAGGCCCAATATTACCATCAAATTTTGTGACTTTACATATGAATTTTTTTTCCCCCTAAAAAAAGTGTATAATGGCCTGGTCAACGATTGTCACGTTACTCAGTGGATTTGTAATATAAATATATATAAAATAATTTTTTTATATTCTTAACTTTTTGATTTTTTAGATTATATTTAACTTCCCAAACCAGCCAATAACTGTCCCGTTCAAAAGAACATTTCTTTATGAGACATTTTTTTTTACAAAGAACCTTTCAATTTGCACTTCACTAGCCTCTTTTGAAAACTTAGGGCATGTTTGGTAATTATTCTGTTTTCAATTTTCAGTTTATATTTACAAAAATTTTAAAAATTGTCATAAAAATTTGTTTGATAATTTTTTTAGCTTATAAATGGTTGTCAGTTTATAAATTTGAGGAAAAAAATAAATTCAAAAAATGAGTTTACTTTTCAGTTTTCAAAAAGAAATTTCCAATTAATTTTTTTTCAAATATTTTTTTTAAATTAATTTTTTTTTCAAATATTTTTTTTCCCAATTAAATTTTTTTCAAATTTTTTTTTCATTTTTTTCAATTAATTTTTTTTTCAAATATTTTTTTTCCCAATTAATTTTTTAATTAATTTTTTTTTTCAATTATAATATCTGTGATCCCATTGTCATAAATAATAATAAAAAATATAAATATTTTAGACCTGAACAAACATATTTTTTAGTTTATGTTTTTGAAATTTTTTAAATATTTTATTCAAACCAAACGTGTTTGTAATTTATGTTTTTCTAAAAATAAAAAAAAAATCAGTTTATAAAATTATTATAAATATAAACCAAAAACATAAACGTTACCAAATATTACCTTAACTATTTTATTTTATTTTTTATTTTTTTTCCTATTTGCGATGAAAAAAATATATGTTTGGGATGATTTATAAATTTTTTTGTAATTTGATAGATGATTGTGAGAGAAAAAATGATTAATTGATGTTTAAATATATAATATTTTATCTTATTAATTATTTTAATATTTTTCATCTTTATTGATTATTTTACCTTAAGAAAAAAAAAAAAAAAAAAAAAAATCCTACTGTCGGACAGCAGGGGCTATCGCACATGCACATGCTATTCCATACCTAACCCCATAGATAATTATTGCATACCCAAAATATCGTGAGGCACATGTTTATTTACTATTCACCAAACAAAAAAAATCTGTTATCCACTGTGATTGATTTAGATAATTAAATTTACAATCGCGATTGAGAGTTTGAATTTGAGCTCTCTCAAATGCCCCGAATTTTATTTTTTATGTTTTTTATTTTTTTTTCAGAGCATAAGAAGGAAGAAGAGGGAGGAGGAGGAGGAAGAGGAGTGGACTGGAGGGGGCCATACCAGTGGGAGGAGGCGGAGGCGGGGCCGGAGGTGACGATGGTGGTGCTGCGACTATCGGCGGTGGTGAGCAGACGATCGGCGGCGGCGAGGCGACGGCGGTGGTGAGCAGACGACTCTCCTCCTCTCTCCCTCTCCCTCTTTCTCTCCCTCTCCCTCTCCCTCTGCTCAGTCGACTGCGTGAAGAAGAAGAAGAAGAAGAAGAAGAAGAAGAAGAAGAAGGGAAAAAAAAAAAAATAGAATGCCCAAAACGACGTCGTTTTGGGCATTCGGGGCATACGGGGAAAAGAAATTTGAAACACAAATCTTTTTCCTTAAATTTATTACATTTATAAATAAAATAAAAAAGATTTATGGTGTGCACTCTTTAAGGATGTATATATATACACCCTGTTACAAAAAAATGTATAATTTTATTACAAAATTTTATAATATCAATTACAAAACATATAATCTCATTATAAATTATAGTAACAAAATATCTAAAATTTTGTGATTGAAATTGCAAAAGTTGATAGGTTGGTTACAACATTTTTTGTTACATTAAATTATGACGAGATTACATATTTTATAATTAATATTATAAAATTTTGTGATTAATTCGGTCATAACATTTCCCCTATAAACATATAGACCAAATATAACTTGTTTGGACACTGATAAAATATATAGACCAAATATAACTTGTGACTAATTAATTCAAAATAGTAGTAATTATTTGAAAAGTGTATTGACTTTCTTAAATATGGATTCTATTTTACACCAATCAGTCATTTGTGTTTTATTTACATATGGTCTCTTTTGGAAAGATTAAAACAAAAAAAAAAAAAATTAGTTTTGGGAAGTGGATTTTGTGACTTTTTTTGGATTAAAATAGTCACAAAAAATAAAGTACGCTTTTAAGTCCAATAAGACAAAACATCACATCCAACTAATAATCATTACATTTTATCTCACAAAAAAATCAAAAAAATCAAAAATTCTTTCCAAAGTAGACTTTTTAATTCCAAATTAAAATAGTCAAAAAAATTAAAAAATTAACTCACTTTTGAAACGAAGCCTTATTGGCTTATAGCTTGTTTGTTTGGCATAGTACACTTTTTTAGTTTTTAATTTTTTTTTAGTCACATCAGTTCTCTATTTTTCTGTACATATTTCAAGAAAAATCAAAATGTATATTTATTTAACTCATTGTAATTAATCTTTTATTTAGATCATATTACCTTTCGATTTTTTCATTTTTTTTTTTCATAATAACCCGCAAAAAAAAAAAAAAAAAAACAAAAAAAAACAAAAAAAAAACCTTCCTAAAATATGCCGTTTAGTGTTTGAACAAAATTAAATTATATTTATATTGGTTTTTGTAAAACAATTTATGAGATCTTTTGGAGAAAAGATAACACATGACATTACAACGTGATATTCTATGTGCACTTTAATAATTTTTTATTTTCCCTGACTCGAATCATATTTTTACACGGTAAATTACGAGATTACTAATGAAACTGTAGAACATTAGTACAAGCTGGAGATAATGTTTGTTTATCATATGATTAGTACATCAATATTTATTGTGTTGGGTATACCTCTTTACTGGAGTGTGGGACCTAATTAGTTTTGAAAAAAGAGTTTTAATTTGATTTGATTTAAGTATAATATTTTTATATATTATAATTGTGGAGGCCCAATTCAATTTAGATACCATTAGGGTTTGATTTCAAAACCTAAGTTTTAATAATATATATATATATAATATATATATATTATTTTTTGTTTTAGACCTACATGAAAAAAAAAAAAAGCGGCCGCTTTACATCTTGGAGAACAGTGCCGAAGTTTGCGATATTCATTCACTTTTGATTTTTTTTGAAGCTCGGGTTTTAGAGCATCTTTGGTTGGTGTTTGGTTCGTTATTTTGGATCTTCTTCAATTTTGGTTCTGAAGATTTTGGTTCATCTATTTGGTGAGGTCTTTCCTCTTGTTTATTTGTGATTATTTGGAATTCACCTAAGGGTGGTTTTGTGAGACCATTCGTGTCTCGTTTGTAATCGTTTGGAATTTATTTAGTTGATAGTGGAATCGGATTTTGATCCCGTGGACGTACCTCCCATTGAGGGAACCACGTAAAAATTCTTGTGTTGCCTTTGATTTATTTTTTCCGCATTAGTTTATATTCCCATTGATTGATTTACTTGTGGAGAATCACATCAATTTTTCCTAACAACTGCTATCAGAGCATACGGTTTATTTGGATTTATTTATTTGTGTAAATCAATTGAGGGGAATGTGGGTTGTATGTCTAGCTTCAATGGAAGCAATTGGGTAACTTGGAAAACTAAAATGGAGGACCTATTATTTTGTAAAGACTTGTATGGACCCATTGAGGGTGATAGTGGCAAATCTGCTGATATGAAAGATGATGAGTGGAAGAGGCTTAATCGGAAAGCCGTTGGTGTTATCCGTCAATGGATTGATGACAGTGTATTTCATCATGTTGCTACTGAAACTTCAGCACATGATTTATGGAAAAAATTAGAGAGTCTTTATGATAAAAAATCAGCCACAAATAAAGCCTTTCTGTTTCATAAGTTAGTTAATTTAAAATATAAAGAGGCGACCCTATTAGAACATCTGAATGAAATAAAGAGTATCGTTAACCAACTTGCTTCTATGAAAATTATTTTTGATGATGAGTTGTGCTTTGATGCTACTTAGTTCCTTACGAAAGTTGGGAGACTTTGGTTGTGACGATTAGTAATTCAAACCGATGGAGTTGTCATTATGGGTCAAGTCACTAGTAGCTTGTTGAATGAAGAAACTAGAAGAAAATCGGTACCTCTCATTCGGAAGCATTTGTTGTGAGAGGCCGAAGTAAAACAAGGGGGAGGAGTAAGACTCCTCATGGTCGTGATCAAAGCCGTGACAAGTCAAGAGATAGTTCTTTTTCAAAGAAAGACGTTGAGTGTTATTATTGCCATGAGAAAGGGCACATGAAGCGAGAATGCCGAAAGCTCAAGAATAAAGAGAAAAGGCGTGACAAAAGTGTGGATAAGAAGTAAGAAGACACAACAGCAGTTACTACCGATGATATCATGGTCGTTTGTGAAGATGATTGTATCAATTTTGTGGGCCAAGAGAGTCATTGGGTGATTGATTCTGGTGCTTCTTTTCATGTGACTTCTCGAGTTGATTTCTTTACTACCTACACTGCAGGAGATTATGGTTCTGTTCGAATGGGTAACAAGGTTTGTCCAAGATTATTGGTATGGGTGATGTTTGCTTGGAAACAAATTTAGGCTGCAAGTTGTTGCTTAAAGATGTAAGGCATATTCCCAACATTCGCCTTAATTTAATCTCTACTGGGAAGCTAGATGATGAAGGCTTCAACAACAAATTTGGTGATGGAATATGGAAGCTCACAAAGGATTCTTTGGTGGTGGCTAAGTGCAAGAAGACTCATACACTTTATTCGATGCAAGGAAAAATTTGTAAAGGTATTGTCAATGCACTTGAAGATGATACTTCTACCGAATTGTGGCACAAGCGGCTTGGCCACATGAGTGAAAAAGGGCTGCAAGTATTGTTCAAGAAAGAGCTTCTACCCGGTTTGAAAGGTACACATCTTAAAACTTGTGTTCATTGTTTGATGGGTAAACAACATAGAGTTTCTTTTCATAAAAATGTTGCTTCTAGAAAAGAAAATGTGTTGGAGTTAATTCATTCGGATGTTTGTGGTCCTTTAAAAGTTAGAACACATGGTGGTGCATTTTATTTTGTTACTTTCATTGATGATTATTCAAGGAAAGTTTGGGCTTATCTACTAAAAACTAAAGATCAAGTTTTAGAAGTATTTAAGCATTTTCAGGCCATGATTGAAAGAGAAACAGGGCAGAAATTGAAGTGCATCCGAACAGACAATGGTGGTGAATACATTGGGCCATTTGATGAGTATTGTCGCAGCCAAGGTATTCGGCATCAAAAGACAGTTAAGAAGACTCCTCAACAAAATGGCGTTGCCGAGAGGATGAATCGCACCATTGTGGAAAGAACAAGGTGTTTGCTTTCACAAGCTAAATTGCCAAGATCCTTTTGGGGTGAGGCAATGAGTACAGCGGTTGACTTGATCAATTTATCTCCTTGCTATCCTTTGAATGGTGATGTTCCTGAAAGAGTTTGGACTGGCAAAGATGTGTCTTATGAGCACTTGAGAGTGTTTGGTTGCCGAGCTTTTGTTCACATTCCAAAGGATGAGAGGTCCAAGCTTGATAGTAAGTCAAGACAATGTATTTTTCTTGGCTATAGGCGTGATGAATTCGGGTATAGATTATGGGATCCGGTCGACAAGAAAGTTATTCGAAGCCGTGATGTTGTGTTTCTTGAAGACCAAACAATTGAAGACTTTGGTAAAGGTGATCAACCGGAGCTAAAAACTAATGATCTCATTGACATGGATCCATCTCCTTCATCTCCAGTTGATGATGAAAATGGGGGAGATATGCAGCCACCTATTGAAGATGTGGAGGATGATGCTAATCCTAATGAAGTTGAGCCAGAAATTGAGGAAGAGCATCCAACTCAAGAACCGCCACCACAACTTGAGTTGAGGAAATCTACAAGGGACCGACAACCTTCAAGAAAGTATCCTCCCAATGAATTTGTGTTGATTTCTGATCAAGGGGAGCCTGAGAGCTACCAAGAAGCAATTGAGCATGCAAAGAAAGATTATTGGAAAAAGGCCATGGAAGAGGAGATAAATTCCTTACTTGAAAATCACACTTATGATTTAGTGAATTTGCCTAAAGGGAGGAAAATTCTGAAAAATAAGTGGGTTTTCAAATTGAAGAATGATAGGAAGAATCTGAGGTAGAAGGCACGTCTTATTGTGAAAGGCTTTGGGCAAAAGAAAGGTATTGACTTTGACGAGATTTTCTCACCGGTTGTGAAGATGTCTTCTATTCGGGTTGTACTTGGCATGGCTGCAAGTATGAACCTTGAAGTTGAGCAACTTGATGTGAAGACCTCATTTCTTCACGGTGATCTTGAAGAAGAAATTTACATGGAGCAACCGGAAGGTTTTGTAAAGAAAGGGAAAGAGAAATTTGTTTACAAATTGAAGAAAAGTTTGTATGGCCTCAAGCAAGCTCCGCGGCAATGGTACAAAAAATTTGACTCTTTCATGATGAATAATGGCTTTTCTAAAACCACTTCTGACCATTGTGTGTTTGTGAAAAATTTCCCGGATGGCAAATTTATTATTCTTTTGCTTTATGTTGATGACATGTTAATTGTGGGTCAAGATTCTACCATGATTAACAGGTTGAAATTGGAGTTGAGTAAATCTTTTGCTATGAAAGATTTGGGACCGGCAAAGCAAATACTTGGTATGAAAATTGTTCGTGATCGCAAAGAGGGACTGATTTGGTTGTCTCAAGAGAGCTACATTGAGAAAGTTCTTGAGAGATTCAACATGGATAAAGTAAAGCCGGTTGGTTGTCCACTTGCAGGTCATTTCAAACTTAGTTCGAATCAATGTCCTACAAGTGAGAAAGACAAAGAAGAGATGTTGAAAGTTCCTTATGCTTTAGCAGTTGGTTCTTTGATGTACGCCATGGTTTGTACAAGGCCGGATATTGCTCACGCCGTTGGTGTGGTGAGTCGGTTTCTCTCTAATCTGGGTAAAGAACATTGGGCAGCGGTAAAATGGATTCTAAGATATCTTCGAGGGACTTCGAAGGTGTGTTTGTGTTTTGGGGATAGTAAACCGATGCTTGATGGGTTTACAGATTCTGACATGGTTGGTGATGTTGATTCTAGGAAATCTACTTCGGGGTATTTGATGACTTTTGCAGGGGGAGCTGTGGCATGGCAATCTAAATTACAAAAATGTGTTGCTCTCTCAACTACCGAAGCTGAATTTATTGCCATTACAGAAGCTTGCAAAGAAGAGTTATGGTTGAAGAAATTTTTGCAAGAGTTGGGTTTGAAGCAAGAAAGGTATGTGTTTTTGTCACGACCCAAACCCGGCCCTATGGGTTTAGTATCAGAATCGCCAAGAATCCGAGATTACCAAGGCCCTTGAAAGAATACAAGAGAACAGAGTTCGTATGGCGGAACCCAATACAGTAAATAACTAGTGTCCGTTGAGCTGTGATAATCTGTATGCCAAAAACATTTTTCATACATTTATGCATTCAAATCAGTACGGTATACACAATCATTACTGAGACATTCAAGACGGGACTTGATCCTCGATCTTGATAAGCAGTCTATACAAAGAACGCATAACAAGACAAAACAGTAGGAGACTAGTGGGGACACAAAAACACCCCAAGCCATGGCATGGCGTCTCGGAACCTCACAGTGAGGCACATTGGCTGGCTTGACAAAACTGGGGACTAACCCACGCTCCTAGCTCTGGTCCGGCTGCTGAGAACCTACATATATATATAAACAGTGAGCTAAAGCCCAGTGAATAACATAATGTATAAAGAGGTTATGAATGAATGTCCTTACAGTAATGAAATCAATTCATTATACAGTATTTCAATCAATCAGTATTTCATTCAATCAGTCATATGCGGTACATCCATTAGCCTATAAACAGTATGGTCCAAAGGACCGAGTCTTAACAGACCCGACAATAATGATGGCCATCAATCAGTATGGTTCCACAAGGAAACCAACAGAGCTCTGTAACAGTCAATAACAATGGGTGCTAAGGATGGGACAATACAGTTCGAAATAAAGGACATACATTCATTCGATAAACAATATCAGTTCAATAAACAATTCAGTTCAGTATTCAAAAGATAACCATTTTGAACATATCTTTACACAATCTGTTACTCACAGTGATTGGGCTATCAGTGGCTAGAGCGCGTCCCCGTGAGCCAACCCTAAACAGTTAACAAATAGAACACACACACACTAAGTTCACAGTCGGAAGGATGATAATTAAATCCCTAAATTTTCTCGGTGTGGTTCTATGTCTAAATCCTCATTAAGATGTCTTAAACTAGGCCTAAGAATGCCTAGAATGCGATGAGGATGCAAAAATATAGTTGGAAGGCATTTTCAAATGTTGCTGAAAACAGGGGTCTCGCTCGAGCGAGCCTTCATTCGCTCGAGCGAGCTTCCAAAATCAAAGGCTTCGCTCGAGCGAACAATCATTCGCTCGAGCGCTCTGATGAAACAGTAAAAGTACTGGTTGCAGATTTTCCTCGCTCGATGCTCGCTCGATGCTTGCTCGAGCGAGGTTCGAAAATCAAAGGGTTCGCTCGAGCGAGCCTCCCTTCGCTCGAGCGGTCTGATGAAACAGTAAAAGTACTGGATGTTTAATTTTTACGCGCGATACCACGCTCGATGCCCGCTCGAGCGAGCTTGCAAAATCGCAGGGCTCGCTCGAGCGAGTAATCCTTCGCTCGAGCGAGGAAGCAAAATCTGGAATTTCTAGATTTGTCTCCCAAGTTCGAACCAAGTATTCAACCATCCAAAACTCAACCTCTTTGCCCCAAATTCTGGAAAAACACTTCAAACTCAATGTATAACAAGTTTCAAAAGCTAATTTGCACATGCAAGGGCCAAGGGTTGGTCAATTCAAACCATTGTCCAAGAACAATCCAAGAACACTTTAAAACATGCAATGCATGAGTTTCAAACCAATTTCAATCTTTAAATCTTGCTCCAAAGAGCTCAATAGTTGGCAAATGAGATGAAATCATGGACTTAATATGACTATGAGCTTGCATGTACTAATTAGCCAAGAATTCAACTTCAAAAGTCAACAAATTCAACATGCATGCATGAATTCTAGCATGAATCAACCTATGTGAACTCAAACATGGTTTTAATCCTACAATTGAGCAAGAATCATGCAAAATGAAGCTCCAAGATGACAAGAAGACAATGGATTCCTTACCTAGAGTGTTGATTCAAGTCTAGCAAGCTCAATTATACCAAGTCTCTAGCAATTACTTCAATTTCCAAGCAATGACAAGCAAAGTGTGATAGAAATCAACTCTCTCCCTTTCCTCTCTTCCTAATTTCAGTGGGAACAAGCAAATATGGCTGAGGAATTTGTTTTGCTAAGTGTATAATCAAGTATAAAGGCTCAAGTACAAGATTAAACAATTGTCCACTCTAATGGCAATTTGGTAAATAGGTCTAAGTTCGTAATTAACTCAATTTAATCTAGTATAATCATTCCTAATCAATTTTCAGATAAAAATATCATTAAATCACAAATATTATGCTGATTACAAAACTTCAAACGGTTTCTAAATCGGCCGCCGATAAGGCCTTCAATTAGCAGTTTAAACATAAAATGCAAACAGATAATCATACACTCAAACAGATGCAACACGCAATTCAATAGACAAACTTATTCAGTTTCAGTTTCAGTTTCATTCAGTTTGTTCAGTAGTTCATCCAGTTCACTTATCAGTCATTAGCAGTTCAGTTTAATGGTAATCAGTATATAATTCAGTGGTTTAACGGTAATCAGTACGAGGGTCGTTACAGTCTCCCCTCCTTATAAGGAGTTTAGTCCTCTAAACTCGAGTTACCTTCAGTCTGGAAGAAAACAGGATCCAGTGGAAACAAATCAGGATATCTCCTTGCCATGTCATCTTCCCTTTCCCAAGTGGCATACACACCACCGTGGTTCTGCCAGTCAACTTTCACTAGTGGAATCTCCTTGTTCCTCAGTTTCTTGATCCGTCGGTTCACAATCTGTATAGGCCGTTCCTCGTAAGTGTAGTCATCACTCAACACAATGCGAGTAGGCTCGATCACATGAAACGGATCTCGAAGATAGTCTCTCAACATCGAAATGTGGAAGACGTTGTGCATATGCTCCATTTCAGGAGGAAGTGCAACTTGATACGCCACCGGATTGATTTTCTCAATAATCTGATACGGTCCGACATATCTTGGCGCTAACTTGCCTTTGACTCCAAAACGAGTCTGGCCTTTCATTGGTGTCACTTTCACAAAAACGTGATCACCCACTTCATACTCTCTGTCTCGTCTTCTGACGTCGGCATAACTTTTCTGTCGGCTCTGTGCGGTTTTCAGTCTTTGCTGTATCAATTTCACTTTCTCAGTCGTTTCGTATACAATCTCGGGCCCAAGCAAAGGCCCATCTCCAACTTCTGCCCAGCAGATTGGAGATCTACACTTTCTTCCATACAATGCCTCGAAAGGCGCCATTCCAATACTCGAATGGTAACTGTTGTTGTAGGCGAATTCAGCTAATGGCAAATGACTCTCCCAATTTCCCTGAAAGTCAAGAACACACATTCTCAGTAGATCCTCTAAAGTCTGGATGGTCCTTTCTGATTGTCCATCTGTCTGAGGATGATAGGCACTACTCAAATTTCAATTCAAGACTCCAATGCAGTCTGTAGGCTCTGCCAGAACCTCGATGTAAACTTCGAATCCCTGTCTGAAACAATAGACACAGGTACTCCGTGCAGTCTAACAATTTCATCAATATAAATAACAGCCAATTTATCTGCATTATAGATTGTCTTGACAGGTAGGAAGTGTGCAGATTTAGTCAGTCTATCAACAATAACCCAAATTGAATCCATACCTTTCCTGGAGCGGGGTAATCCGACGATAAAATCCATCGTGATATGCTCCCATTTCCACTCTGGTATAGACAGTGGTTGCAGTAAGCCTGCGGGTGTAGACACCCCATTTTTGACCGTCCTCAAGACTCGGACGTCACCGTTGGAACACTCGGTGATTATCCATGTTTGTGTTCGTTTGGAGTTCCCGGAGTTCTCGGCTCGCGCGCCGTGCCTCAGGACCTCCGAACTCGACTGTTTGTGCTTGGTTTTGCACCAAACACTTGTGTTTTGCCTTTGAGGGGCAGGGAATGCTTTATGAGGCATCCCCACACACCACCGGCTGGGTCTAGAGGCTACCGGCTGGCTGTAGTTGTCACCGGCACTATATTGTGCCGGTCGGCACTATTTTGTGCCGGTCGGCACTGTTTTGGGCGAAATGACCATTTTGCCCTGCCGACCACTGTGCACTTGCTTGGTGAGATATTTTCTCACAGCTGTTTGCAACTTGTTTCCCCTCCATACACGTGTATGGAGGGATGGGCTTGCTTAGTGGCCAAGCTTGTAAGCTTTTGGCCTATAAGAGGGAAGCTCTCCCTCTTGGCTTAGAGGTTGGACATTTTTCAGAGCTTTTGCCATTGTTAGAAGGCTGAAGCTCTGGTTTTTCTAGGGTTAAGTTAGATACACTTCCATATCTCTCTTTTTCCTTTGTTGACTAGGTGTTTAGTGCCTTACTATTGCACTAAAACACCTAGTGTTTCACCATTCTCCTTGAAACTAAGACTCCAGCAGGTTGTTCTTGGAGTTTTTGGTGGTTTTTGAGCTCAAGGAGGCAACAACATCAACCTTTGTGAAGGTAGTCAACAAGGGTAAGAAACTTACACTTTATTCCCCCATTCTTGCACCTCCTTTCTACCCTATTTAAAACAGTTTTTGTGCCTAGTGATTAACACATAAAATCTCTGTTTTTAAGCCCTCTTTAATACATATTAAGAGTGTTGTGGGGTTTGAGCAAGTTGGACCCCTTTTAGGCCTTGAAAAGGGCCTTTTTTGTGCCATTTTGTGAGAGCTCCGGGACTTGTGTGCTTGGCCCCCCCCACCACTGAAATCTTGAGAGATTTCAGTGTTGGAGATGGTGCCATAAAGTCCTAGAAAGGAGAGGGTCACCCCCTCTCCTTGATGTCCTTGAAAAGGGCAAGATTTGGCTTCCTTTTGGAGCTTCATGTTTGTTTATGTATTGAGCATGCTTTGGTTGTTTACCATGCTTGTATTATCATAATATAACATGTTTGTAAGTTGGTTTAGGCCTCCTATACTTGCTTAGTATGGTTGCCTTGGAATGCTCTTGTATGCCTTAACATGTGCTAGGTTGTATGCCTTAGTTTATAGCATGTTTTAGGCTTGCATTTGTGAAGAATATGTGTTCATTTTGCCATGAATAGGGTCTGTCCATAAGTGTTTGGGATGGTCTTGACTTGCATTTCGTGGTCTCTTTGCATTTGGGCTTGTGAGCCTTAAGAGCATGAACATGTAGTATGCGTTACTTGCATGGTTTTGATGATTTGAGGCTGTTTTACATGTCATTTCAGTCCATCATACGTGCTCATTTGATTGCTTAGCATGCCTCTTCAATGCTTTAAAAGTATGTGCTTAATGCTCCTTGTTTTAGCTTTGATGCATGCCTTTAGATTAAGCTTCTTAGATGCCATCTAAGCGGTCTATTTAGCCTTGTTTTAACGTGCTCTAAATCTGTTTTGAGTTGTTAAGTGCATGCCATGAGTGCCTTGCATAGGTGTGGTTCAATGCCCTCTTTGACTTGCCTTAGACCTAGGCCACTTGTATACTTTACTTGGTTTGATTTATTGCATGATTTTGGCATCGTGTTTTGCATGAATTTCAGAGCCTAAGTTGCATGCTAGTTAGTCCATGTTTGGCCTCCTTAAGCATGCTTGAATGTTGTTTGTTATGTTTAAATGTAGGCCCATGAATGCTTGCATGTTTGCATGTGTTTGGACCCTCATAACTTAGCACTTCGGCCACTGATTTTAGGCCAATTGGGAGCTGCCCAATTCATATTTTAGTTCACTTCCTTGCTTGGCTTGCATGTCTCCTTGCTTAGGTTGTATGCCTAACATGCTTAGCTTGCTTGCATTGCCATATTGTATGCTAGATGACATGCTTAGGGTTGCATTAACATTGTGCATGTTGGACCTCTTGAAGTGAGTTTGATAGAGGTTTGGCACCTTTGTTTGCATTATGCATTTGAAATCAAAGTTGCACTCTTGGTTCTTAGAGCCATCACGCATGGAAATGCGCGATTGGGTGGGAATCGAGGCACATGCCCTCTTAAGTTCATAGCATGATTTGGGATGTGTTTAGTGCATATATACCTTGAATTGCACCGCTTGCCTTTTGTTCCTCTCTGCCGCTGCCAGGTGTTTTGCGTAATTTGTGCCGACCGGCACCTTTAGTGCCGACCGAGCGCCCTTTGGCAAACCGATAAGAGAATGCAGTGCCGATGGAAATTATCCTCAGCCGGTGTCCCTCTGTTTGACCCGATGATGTTTCTGACTGCTCTGAGAGGCACTCCTGAAGTTTTGGGAATTTTCTGAGCTGAAGAGCAGAGGAACAAGGGCAACCTGCGCACGGCAAGCGGTGATTCCGAGCGAATCCTGCATGCGCCGCAGCTTAGCCCTCATCCCGAGGCATTTAATGCTTAATTAGATTAATTAGTCGATTAATTAATTTGGTTAATTTGTAATATTTAATTAGCTAGTTTAGTTAATTATTTATTTATTCGTAATTATTTATTCGGTCCCTCCGAGTGAGGGCAAAATGTAATAAGTGTGTGTGAGGCATGTATGTCTTCCAATCCCCACTTCTTTCTAACCCTTTTATTTACCCGCCATAGGTAGATTAGGGCATTTTCAATTAGCATACCTTATGTAAATGCATGCGTGCATCATTCATAAGTATTGCATACATTGGGCTCGGCACATCACGCAAACTGCATCGCACTTTCGATTTCCAAATTGAATACGTGCTATGTGATAGCATTTCATATGCCATGTTAGGGTTAGCCGAGCCTAGTCTAGATTACATCTATGCCTGTGTCGCATTAGCCACTTAACATGAAACTAGGTCATGCACGTTTGCTAACCGGGTTTTGTTTTTGGCGCGGAGTACGATGTAAGTCTTTATCGCTTTAGCATATCGCATGCGTGTGAATGTTAACATGACAATAGGATTGCCATGCTAAATGCTTATGTGTTATATAACCGCTTGAATGCTCGTGGGTGAAGGTTGGATTGCCCGAGTTGGAACAACTCATTGAAATCGCATTTTAGCCTACTGCGAGTAGCAAAAGAAACAACACGTTTTTTTGAGACAAAACGGATATGCAATGTTTATTTCCAAGTTAGGCGATCTAGTCTATACTTTTGTGTTGTGCGCATCACATAGTAATTCTAGGTTAATAACCGGAATAAGAACGCATAAAGTTTTCAAAAACGGATATCACGGTTAGTAGAGGCCGGTTTTCGGACCGGGCGAAAGGGGGTGCTCATAGCTGACCTTCCCCGATCGCACCAAGCTCGAGCCAAGACCACTTTGGTGATGACGGACATGTGGCCTTCGACCGAGTCAAGGTTTTCCTAAATTTCCCAATTAAAATATTTAGGTGGCGACTCAGAATCCGCAAAGCATCCATGTTTGGCACTTCTTTTCAAAAATCTGTTTTCTCAAACGATTTGGGATTCGACTCTTTGGTTCAGATTTAGAACCGCGACACAAAAGAGTCCGAATCAGAGAGTGAAGCCCCACGGGGACGTCTACGCTTCTGGCGACTCATTGGGATGTTTAGAGAGCTTGACTCGAACTCATGATATCCTGTTTTGATTTCACTTATGTGTTTCTTTGCATTGCATGTGCATTGGTGCGCCTAGGACACCGTGTTGGCCATCTGCTATTCCTGAGCGGTTTGCCGGAGGCTTGTCTTGTCAAGGCATGTCCGTAAGGTCGACCGTATGGCTCGCCAAGATGGGAACACAAACCCCGGTTTTACCGGGCACCCTTTGACCATTCGACCTAGTGCAAATCGAATCCGTAGTGACCATTCCAAACTAGGACAAAGTTGCTCACCCGATATTAGGTTGTTTGAAACTGCTGTGTGCGTAGTGAAACCCTAGCTCCTGACAAAATAGGACAGGGAAACCCTACCCCAACATAGGGGTGTATTGGCTCTCATTTACTTGCTATGTGCTTTTAGAGTGTATCTCTACAGGGAATGCATATACCAATTTACCGTGGGCATCATGACTGCGGATCAAGATTTTGGGAATCGATTATATCTCGGAAATCGCCAGATTTGGGACAAGGACTTCGGGAACAAAGAGTTCAGTAGTGGAGTACAGTTGTTTGACTACACCCGTGCTTGATCCGATTAGGGCTGAAATGCTGCTTGTTTTCCGCTTCGCCATGATTCGAGAGTTGAGTCGTAACGCTTAGTGTCTTCTCGCCGAGACAGACCGAACATGATGCAGAACTCGGAAGAGATTGTGGTCATGACGGCCGCGCCGAGTCGAGGAACCACCCCACAAGATGAGGCTACTGTTGATATGCCACACCCGCCTAGGTCGCCCGCTGCACACCCAATCTGGGCCCTCGCTTCTATCAGCTCATGAGCCTACTACATTCGAAAGTTAATGGGAATGATAGGCGAGCTCCAGAGGTCCGTGGCGGATCTCGCCATGTATCGTCAACTCGCCACGTTGCACCGTATGTTGAAAATTTCAACCCCAGAGCCTCCGACATCGGGCGGATTGTGATCGAGCTCAATCACGGAGATGACCTCCACCCACAACAATGACGCACTGCCAACCCAAACCTCTCATCGGTGAAGCCGGCGAGGCAAAGACAAAGTAAAGGCCGAGGCCGATCTCAGGAACAACCGCTTGGCGCCCAGCTTTGAAAACCGGAGGAATGAGCAAACAATGTATCCGCGATTATAACCAAAAGTATGGATGACGTTTTCCCCATTTCGCCTGAGGGCAGTTCCAGTCAATCAGAGAACCGGGATAGGCCCCGTCATGCCAAGAAGGTTCTTTCCACTCCCAGCCCTGCATCCGGAAAGGATCAAAAATCCAAGACTGCACCCGCTGACCCGTTCGCTAGTGCATCTAGCAAGAGTCCTCAGATTCCGAAGTACTTGCCCCGAGGGCGCAGGGCCTTCCATCCCCTCTACATGCCTTTGTCTAGGGCACTTCTGATTTTAGCCAAAAAGGGGCATCTCACACCCCTCGATCCTAGGCCGCTCCCCAAACCCCTTCCAGCAGGCCATGATGCCACTCAGTACTGTGCGTACCATCAACAGTCTGGCCACACCACTGATAATTGCTTCCGCCTCCGTCATGAGGTACAGGATTTGATTGATAACAAGGTTATCCTCCCACCTACCTCGGCCAAATCAGTCATTACAGAGTTCTTGGATTGTGAGGACACAGATACCGAGGACACCGATACTGCGAGTATGTAATTGGGATTCAACTGCCTGCGGGCAATATCTGGTACATTTTTGGATATGGCGTTTGGCGCGCATTTTTGAGCACCTGCCGATGCTAGTTTTGTAGAACCTGACTTGGGTGTCGAGTCATTTTTGATTTGTCTTGAGTCCGTCTCATTGTTTTGAGACAGTCCTTTTGCTTAAGGGTCTGTCTAATTGTAATGAGTCACTTCCCCTCTTGTATAAGAATACTAGGTGACTTCGGGGTTGTTGCCTCAAGCGCCGTTTTGTTTTGTAATTACTTCTTTCTTTTGCTTTCTTTTGGATCTGTCTCTGCCGTGGAGCCAGTTTACATCTAAGGAACCCGAATGAAACGTGCCATGCTATCGTGATCCAAGATTATTTATGTTGGGCTAGTTGTGCCAGAGAATTGAATGAGGTGACAGTGCATTCCACCTGCTCTTTTGTGCTTTAAAGATTATTGTTTTGACCTAAGTTTTTCAAAACCTTCTTTGAACACTGCGACGATAAAAACAAAGAGGAAGCAATTCCTCGGGTTTTGCAAAATTTTGATCAATCTAAGAGAAGGAGAGACATACTAAGCCCTTAATGAATGAAATCATGCTTGTCGGCGTGAGTACTGAGAAGGACCCTAGCTTTGATCCAGATTGGTCCTACGCTGTCTTCGGCGCGAGCGATTTGTCGCTCCCTTAAATTTTTTTTTTTTTTTTTTTTTTTTTTCCAAAAATGTTTTGCGCGGTCTTGCGAAGACATGTGTGGAATCACTCTTGAGATTGTGCAGCCTAGGATCGCTCTCAGCCTCGAGGCTCGACCCCTCATTTTCAAACCTTGGATCAGTATCCAGAATGTTCAAAAGATAGCTACCAATGCGACGCCTGTGTGGCCCAGTTCAAAGCAGCCCTCGAGCAAGAGGCATCAGAGTCCGATCAGGAAGATCAAAATCCCACCAAGCAAAGCCCGAGAAGTAACCGTGATGGGCCTTTCAAGAATCAAGACAATAGCCGCTTCAGATACGAGAGGCTTCAATCTCAAAACCATTTGGCATGGGCTTGCTACACTTTTACCCTTTGAGGGGCTCGCTGGGCCGAAAACCCGGAAGGGCGACTCAGGCAAAAGTTAGAGCGAAGAAAAGAAAAAAAAAAAGAAGAAGAAGAAAAAGAGAAAAAATGCAAAGAATGAAAAAGAAAAGAAAACCACAAGAAAAGAAAAGAAAAAAAAGAAAAGAAAAAAGAGAATGAAAACATAGAACAAAGCTCGCAAGGTCGAAAACCCGCATTGGGCACCTTGGCAAAAATTAGAGCCTAAAAATAGCGAAGGTTAAAATACCCGAGAGTACCTTAACCGGAACTACGTAAGGCTTGATTCCCATGTTTGGGATACGTAGGCAACTTCGTCTTGAAGTCCAGCCCCCAACGCTTCCACAGCGTCTCAGGCCATGTCATGGTTTTGATCACTTTTGCCTCCTCCGAATCCAATGTCTCGACTGCAGTAACCCGGAGCTGTGTGATTAACTTCCTCTTGAAGCCAAACCACCAACACCTTCCAGGTGACTGTGTCCACATATTGATTCAAGCCGTCTTCGACTCCTCCGTGTCCGGGGATCCGACCGTCGTCAACAAAGACTGGCTTACAACATGCCGCCAAGATCATCTGAAACAAGGGGCAACTTTCCGTTGCCCTCCATTTCCATAAATTGCCCTAAGTTACCACTCAAACTAGGGGCAACTTTCCGTTGCCATATTCCCCCTTCAAGCAAGGGGCAATTTTCCATTGCCTTTCATCCGAGGTTGCACATCTCGAGGGTAAGTTTCATGCTCGTTGAGCATCGTTTGTTTGCAAGAATAGTTTTTGAAAAGTTTTACTGAGGTCGACTTATTTTCTCAAAAACTGTTTCATTTTTAAAATTGGACCATGTTTGGATCCAACAAAAGGAGAATTTTCAGTGCTTACAGCCTGACTCGCGTAATTTTCAAATCAAAATTGAATAAGTGCGTTAATCTAACTCTCATTTTGGTCAGAACTGTTTTAGAAAACACAACAAAAATGGTCAAAATGACGAACTAGGGGCATGATTGAATCAGGTCCTCTGTCTTCCCCATTAACTCGATTGCCGAGAGGCACTGCTCGCCAAGGAATAGCCGCGAGCTAACAAAGATTGGATGAGAATCAACTTCCTATTCATCTATTAAGCACACGTGAGGGATTGAAAAATGAGAGATTAAAGAATAGAGAGGTGTAAGTCGAGAGAAAAGTGAGAAGAAGGTCTTGTGAGAAAAGCCGAGCTCGAGGGTCGAGCGATGCGAGTATTACAAATCGAAGGTGGGAATTATACCGAGGAACTGCCTCGAAATGCGAGGTCTCTTTTGTAAACATGTCTGTGTCGTGTCTTTTGATTTGTCGGTCTCAATTTTGGCCTTAAAGTCTTTTTCCGAGCGTGTCTCGTGCTAGGTCGTGTGCCTTTTGTTTCTTTGTTTGAGTCTGTCTCGCCGTGTCCTGTGGTAGGCTCGACACCTGCTGAAAACCCTTCCTTATTTCAAGGTAATCGCCAGGCTCGTAATGCCGTGCCATTCTCTACATCCGCAAAGCAAGAGAAGAAAGGGAAAATTCGGGACATCCGAATGTGTTTCACGGCAACCGTGCGCCTTTTGTGATCTGTCTCATCGATTGGGGCTATCTGCTCGTAGTTTGTGTGCGTAATGAACCAAATCTTGTGTTATGGGTCAGATGCAAATCGATCCCCAGCAGATCAGTCCCCAGTAGAGTATGGGCTGTATGTTCAGATTGAGTAGTGGTTCGTATGAGCTGTTTTGCTGCTTAGTTGGTTGGTTATTTGATTATCACAGCGCAAGTGTTTCAATGTCAGATACAAATCAATATCATTTACATTTGAGGTGTAGTATGATGCAATGCGATGCAAAGCATGAAATGCGCAGGTATACACAGACATACAGATATAACACTCTTTTAGACAAAAAGTTTGTTTTATATATAATCTTTTCCAAAGACATGGTTTTGAAAGCAAAAACTCGCTGTGGCAAGACACTCAGACTCTATCTACCAAAAAAGAGAAAAGTACAAGAAAAGAAATAAGAAAAAAGAGCAGCAAAGTCATCATCATCAGCAGTAGGCCTCATGCCTAAGGGTCAGTCCTCGCCTCTTCCCCAAGCGTAAGCACAAAGGCGCTGCCGAGTGCCATCGTCAGAGTTCGATCCCGAGCTATCCCGCCTCCTCCAAGAAATGACTCGGCCTCGCCCGACTCCATCTCTCGAACTGGAGCTCGTGAGTCGCCTCCCCACATGACCACGCCCCTCTCGTACGAGGGAAGATCCCGCCATCCCGAGTAGACGGAGGCCCACCGAGCAAAGGTCACCCACTAGAGGATCGAAAGGAGGTCAAAAATACGAAGAACAAACACATCGTAACCGCGAGCGCTTATCAATGCGTAATGCAGCATGAAAGTACGTAAGTGAATGCCGTGGAGCGCTTTATCGCTGCGTAATGCGCAAGCAGGCGATAAGTGAAGTGAATGCCGTGAGCAGTTTATCAGTGCAGAATGCAGTGTATAAGTACAATGTATGGAAGCCGTGAGCGCTTTATCAATTTTGTGCAAAGGAAGGACAGCGAACAGTAGTATGATTCGAGACCGTGGTCAAGAAACATACCGCAAGCCAGACGCGCCAAAGCGTCGAGAGTCCGGCAAAGATCCCCAGCGGGGAGGCATTCAGCTCCACAGACTGACGGGTATACTCGGAGGAGGTCTGCAAAGGTATTAAATACATCAGTATTCTGTGGGATATCTGAAAGAACTGAAATGAGAAAGACAATGCAAGATGCAGAAATAAAGTGATACATACCGGAGGCAACTCGGGAATGCCGCCAACTCGTGACCAAATGGAGGAGGAGCAAAGGATCTCAGGTCTCCCCGCCTCGCCCCTATAAGTCAACATAGTAGGCAAGCGGCCACCTGCCTCGTCCCCTCTCGTGACTTCTCCCGCCACGAGCTCGAGCCTCTCAGGATGGCCCCGCCTCGCCTCGTTTCCGCCGGACGGGCGCCATGGTCTCACTGACCACGGAGCCCCGGCCAGAGGTCGATGATGAAGGTCCGGACGTACTCAATAGTCGCCGCCTCGCCTGGCGTCAATGTCCACGGCCCACCAAGGGTGTAGTCCTCCATCTGGCCGAAGCCGCATTTCGCCTCATGCGCCGAGGTCAATCGAACTATCTGCTTCCGCAATCCCAAGGTCCGACGCAAGAAGCGCCACCCAAGTACCAGTTCGACAGCACTGACCCTCCAGAGAATCCCAGAGCGAGGTCTCGATGGCGCTGCAGATACTGCCTCAGATCACCGCTGGGAGTGGAGCCCACGGCTGCCAGGTGACCTGAAATGAAATACAGTTGATCATCTACTGATATAGAAATGTGCACATGAAAGCGAAGCTTCAAACGGATCAGAAGTAAAACATACCTCGGGGGGTGATAGTATCAAGAAACGACGAGAAGTGAAAGTGTCCCGGTCTCGGACACATCGCCCGTCAGAACGGCGAGAAGGGACGACCAGAGGGTCTCCGCCTCCCAGATCGCTCCACTGGGGAAGTAGGCATACACCCAACCGCAAAATGACGCCGAACGACTATCGATAATGCAGAATAAGCGTAAATAACAGTGAGCAGGTGTACAAGAATAAAGGTACAGATAAAGTATGTGTGTGTACAAGATAATACATAACAAGCAGGTGTGGTAAAGGTACAAGAGTACGTAAAGTACTGAATGTAAATGAAAAGCAGAGAAGAAGACATACCTCCTGTGCTCGCCAAGAGTCTCGAGCAATCGCCGCTACCACGGGAAACGGAGCTCATGTAACCATAAAGGGTGGCCAGAGCCGCACCACCCCTGCCATATCAAGACAATCCGCTTGGACGTCCACCAAGGCCGAGGAGGCAGAGAGGCACGGTGTTCGCCCGGTCGGCGAATAGGGTGGTCCCTAGCAAAAACATGAGGAAGCCGCGCGCATATCTCTCAGCAGCCTCCTGGGTCATCGGAGCCGCGTCCACCAGCATGGTCCGCACTCGAAACTGCACCTCGAACCAGGAATAGCGGACGAACCCTGGACGAACAAGCGGCGGCGCCGAGCAAATAAACTCGAGCGATCCACTCGTCCATGTTCAGTGTCGGCGGATCGGATCACTTCACCCCGATGCCAGTGAGCATCGAGAAGTCGTAAGGGGTCATCGTCATGTCCCCGGTCTCCGATAGATGAAAAGAATCGGTGGTGTCCCACCACCTCTCTGCCAGAGCAGCAAGAAGAGGTCTGCAAGTGGAGAGTCTGGAAAGCCCTCTGCAGAAGGTACCGAAGCCGGCCCGGTCCACAATACGGCTAACGGCCGCGGCATTTCGGCGTACCATGAAGGTAATGTTCCCATACCCACGAAGAGTATGGACATCTCCCTGTAGTCAAGAAATTGCAAAGCCATATGAAGATATGCAGTTGGTATAAATCTAGTATGCGTGCAGATTATCTTTAAAATTCAAACAAAAACCGGGTGCCGGTGTGCTTATAGTAAACTACAAACCCGTGGTGCGTCGGTGTGTTTTAGATGCTCCAGTGTAAACTTGATGTGTGTGCACATTTTTCAGATTCAAGCAGATATCGGGCTTCAGTGTGCTGAGGT
The DNA here is from genome assembly GCA_025200525.1 of Camellia lanceoleosa. Lineage (NCBI taxonomy): Eukaryota > Viridiplantae > Streptophyta > Magnoliopsida > Ericales > Theaceae > Camellia > Camellia lanceoleosa. The sequence goes on along the minus strand of CM045770.1, from coordinate 52,320,553 downwards.
AGGCTACAGCCTGTGATGTATCATTGTGCTTTGTGAAGATTAGCATGCGGATACGGTGTATGTGTATGCACATTTTTCAGATTCAAGCAGATATCGGGCTTCAGTGTACTGAGGTAGGCTACAGCTTGTGATTTATCAGTGTGTTTTGTGAAGGATAACATACAGATATGGTGCACATTTTTCAGATTCAAGCAGATAACGGGCCACAGTGTGTCTGCAGTGAGCTACGGCGTATAATACGCCAGCATGTTCGAGTGGTTCGATTCAGTGTAAATCTAGCGTGTGTGCAAGTTTTCAGATTCAAATAAGCGCCTAGTGTTGGCAAATTGGCAGTGCAATGTGTGCCGTGTGTTTGGGTGATTCAGACTAGTGCAGTGTGTGTGCATGTGCGTCGGTCCTAAACAGGTGTCAGTTATGAGTTTGTCTACGATCGACTACAAGATAAAGACATCGAACTAAGCGATTAAATGGGTTCGATTAGCTATGGCGGTTGATGTAAAATCCTACATTGCGGAAAATAAGAGACCGAAAGTTACCTCGACGGGCGCCACAGACAAGTGGGAGGGGCTCATGCAGAAGCTCGGTCCAAAACCCTCAAAGCCGCGAAGTGGCGGAGTCCGTCGGGTGGTAGCACGTGGATGGCCGGGCGATAGGTCGCCGGATCGAATGGGCGCTCGCTCAGCGGGAGAAGCTCGACCCCGGGGTCCATCTCATGGTCCGGGGGAGTCCCGACATGTGGAACCTCATCTGCCATGGTAGTGGTAGCGAGAAAATGGCCGGAAGGGTCGGAATGTGAAAAGACACAAGAATGAAGAGAAAATCGAGGGGAACAAGTCCCGAAAAGGCGAAAATAGCGAAAGGAATACCGAAATGGAGAAATGTTCGGTTCAAAACGTGCGAAACGCGAAGGTATTCGCGAATCGAACGACGAAATCGAGCCTAAAACGCGAGAAAATACGAGGATCGAGGGTCGAAAATACTCTAGAGAGAGAGGGTAGGGATTTTCGGCGCAAGGAAAGTGATTAGAATAGGGTTTGGAACCCTATTTTATAAAGCCCGGAGCAAAATGGCAAAACTGCCCCCGATCAGTCATATTTGGCCGGTCGGCATTATTTTGTGCCGGTCGGCACAATTTTGTGCCGATAGATGAGTTCATGCAAATTGGCAACGGTGGCCACCCCACCCCGGTGGTATTCCCAAGGCCATGTTTAGGCAAATTGATGAGTTTTGGGTCTTCATAGCTCAAGAAAGTGCAATAAAGTGCATCTCGATGTTCAGCAACCTCCGTTCGACTTGACTCAGGTCTTCTGTGCGTGACGCTCAAATTCAAGCAGAGATTGTATCCTTTTGTATCCTTTTGTCATGTACAGAGATTCAAAAGTTGTCCCGTGTACATTACGCGCATCCATCGCATTTCCCGGCGTATCGTATCACGCCATCTTGCACGTCCCTTGAGACCTGCACCGTTTTGCATTGTCATATGGCATGCGTGTCATACTGCCTCATTTTACATTCCATTTTGAGTCACGTAAGGTGTGCTACCTCACGCACTTCGTTTTGCATTTCATGCCCCACCACGGTCTGGCGAGACCTTAAACACGCACGGTCCGGCGGGACCAAAAACACGCACGGTCCAGGAGACCTTAAATCCTCGGGAGGTGCAAGACCTTCGGTGCATTAAGATGTACCTCCTCACATTCATTTCACATTTCATTGCATCTCGAGGCACATACGCCCCGTTTTGCACTTCATTTTCCATCAAATGAGGCACGTGTGTCTCATTTCGCATTTCATTGCATCTCGAGGCACATACGCCTCGTTTTGCACTTCATTTTCCATCAAATGAGGCACGTGTGTCTCATTTCGCATTTCATTGCATCTCGAGGCACATACGCCTCGTTTCGCACTCCATTTTCCATCTTTTGAGACACGCGCGTCTCATGCGCGTCTCATTTGCATTGCATGCATTTGACCCCCGTCCGTATCGATTACCCCCAGTCGGCGCACGGTCTAGGAGACCTTAAATCCTCGGGAGGTGCAAAACCTCCGGTGCATTAAGGTATGCACCTCATTGCATTTGGCATGCAATCCATCGCATTATTTAGCGCACCCCATCGGTTGCCCTCACCGGCCTGGCGAGACCTTAAACACGCACGGTCTAGGAGACCTTAAATCCTCGGGAGGTGCAAGACCTTCGGTGCATTAAAGTTGCCCCTCATTGCATTTGGCATGCATTTCATCGCGCCGTTTGGCGCACCCCCATTGCACTTCATTTTCCATCCTTTGAGGCACGCGTACCTCACTGCACTCCATTTTCCATCTTTTGAGACACGCGCGTCTCATTTGCATTGCATGCATTTGAGTACTGTGTAACAGTTGCCCCCGGGGTCCGGCGGGACCAAAAACACGCACGGTCTAGGAGACCTTAAATCCTCGGGAGGTGCAAGACCTTCGGTGCATTAGAGTTGCCCCTCATTGCATCTTGCATGCATTTAATAGCGTTGTTTTGCGCATTTCATCGTTGCCCCGTCTGGTCTGGCGAGACCTTAAACACACACGGTCTAGGAGACCTTAAGTCCTCTGAAGGTGCAATTCCTTCGTTGTTTGTCGTGCTCGAACGACTTTCGGTGGTCTGGTAAAGCCACCCGTCTGTGTTTTCAGTGAGTTCCTAGAAGACCAATGGGGACGGTGAAAACTAGAGTTCGAACGGCTTATGCCTAGAACGTAAAGGTTCGAATTTCGAGACTAAAGTCTGGTTTAAATACCGGGGATGCACCCTCGGCAGAAATCGTATGGTAGCCCCATAGGTTGAGGGTGTGTCTCGCCTCAGTGCAGATCTTGAACCAACCTAGTGTATCGCCCGGTTGGTAAGATAGGGAAAACTGCAATCGCAGCCATTGCATCACATTGCATTTATCATGCATTTCATTGTAAATACTATTGCATATGTCATGCACTTGCAAAAATCCAAAAAAAAAACATGCATTCCATGCATCATCAATTCTATTGCATATGTCATGCATGGTCATGCATTTTCAAAAAAAAACAACCAAAGAAAACCATGCATATGTCATGCATCATCCTCGTAGTATAGTGCATATGTCATGCGTTTCTGTAAATATCCGTTTCCATTGCATTATAGTTGCGTGCATTTCACTGCATCATCTCCCATCTATGGCTTGCGCCTTTCCTTGTTGAGCTTGGTCTGGTATGTGCCCTTACTTTTCACGTCGAAACACAGTTCTGTATGCAGAAGTCCTGTGCTAGACATGGTTTGTATGCGTACATGCCTTTCCTAGGCAAAATACGGTTTGGCCCGCGTGCCATATCCATTGTATCTATTCCATCGCATGCATTCCACTGCATCATCTTCCATCCATGGCTTGCGCCTTTCCTTGTTGAGCTTGGTCTAGTATGTGCCCATACTTCTCATGTTGAAGCATAGTTCTGTTCGTGTATCGCGCCTACTCCACGTTGGTATGTTGGTCTGAGGTTGCGGCACCCTTTTCTGTGCTAAACATGGCTTGTATGCAGTGCATGCCTTTCCTAGGCAAAATACGGTTTGGCGCGTGCCATATCCATTGTATCCATTTCCATTACATTGTATTGTAATTATTGCATCGGCATTAGGATTATTATCAATCCCCATGGATCGTTTCCCCACTTATGTCAATCCACTCAATATCTGTTCTTGTATCCGTGCGTATTACTCATAGATCGGACATCGTTCTATGGGACACGGGTGTTCGTGCGTATTCCCCATAGATCAGACATCGTTCTATGGGACACGGACTTGTTACTTCCATCAATCTATTTGACATTTATGTGGTTTTGAACCGCTCATGATTGAATCATGATTCAGTTGCATTGCATATTACATTGCATAGTATTTGCATTGTATATATTTGTTTTGTAGTTTTGCATATCATTTGCATTACATTTAGATTCAATTGCATATCATTGCATTGTTTTGCGCACTTCATTGCATTGTCATGCATTGTTGCTAACAATATTGTACTTGTTAAGTTTGCTTTCTTTTCAGGCACGATATTGGATGTACGGTTCATTTACCCCCGGTGCAGCGGCGAGCATACAGTATTGTATCCTCCGTGTGAGACGTTTTGAGAATTTTATAATTCTCTTACATCCTTTCTACATTGTAGTGTAGACTGTCGCATGTTAGCTTATAACTGTCGCATGTATGCTTCATTACAGCTTTCTTTGCATGATCATAAGTTATGCTCGGCTTCTTGCATTTTCGGTTGCATTTTGCCCCTACCTCTGGTATATATCTTATCCTTGGCGTGCGTGCACGTGCTTGAACTCTGTTGGTTTGATTCCTAAGGATACGTGGCGACTTCGAGTTCAACCATTTGCGCTTTGTATGTTTGTCCAAGTCTTGGCCTTGTCAAAAATGGGTCGTCTCACAGGCTTTGACATTCACTCCGTCATGGTTATGACTTTCGAGTTCTGTCAAGAGGGCAAGCTGTAGACACCCCATTTTTGACCGTCCTCAAGACTTCGGGCGTCACCGTGGAACACTCGGTGATTATCCATGTTTGTGTTCGTTTGGAGTTCGGAGTTCTCGGCTCATGGCCGTGCCTCGGGACCTCCGAACTTCATTGTTGTGCTTGGTTTTGCACCAAACACTTGTGTTTTGCCTTTGAGGCGGGGAATGCTTTATGAGGCATCCCACACACCACCTTTGGTCTAGAGGCTACCGGTGGCAGAGTTGTCACCGGCACTATATTGTGCGGTCGGCACTATTTTGTGCCCGGCACCGCTTTGGGCGAAATGACCATTTTGCCCTGCCGACCACTGTGCACTTGCTTGGTGAGATATTTTCTCACAGCGGTTTGCAACTTGTTTCCCCTCCATACACGTGTATGGAGGGATGGGCTTGCTTAGTGGCCAAGCTTGTAAGCTTTTGGCCTATAAGAGAAGCTCTCCTCTTGGCTTAGAGGTTGGACATTTTTGAGCTTTTGCCATTGTTAGAAAATTTGAAGCTCTGGTTTTCTAGTGTTAAGTTAGATACACTTCCATATCTCTCTTTTTCCTTTGTTGACTAGGTGTTTAGTGCCTTACTATTGCACTAAAACACCTAGTGTTTCACCATTCTCCTTGAAACTAAGACTCCAGCAGGTTGTTCTTGGAGTTTTTGGTGGTTTTTGAGCTCAAGGAGGCAACAACATCAACCTTTGTGAAGGTAGTCAACAAGGGTAAGAAACTTATACTTTATTCCCCCATTCTTGCACCTCCTTTCTACCCTATTTAAAACAGTTTTTGTGCCTAGTGATTAACACATAAAATCTCTGTTTTTAAGCCCTCTTTAATACATATTAAGAGTGTTGTGGGGTTTGAGCAAGTTGGACCCCTTTTAGGCCTTGAAAAGGGCCTTTTTTGTGCCATTTTGTGAGAGCTCCGGGACTTGTGTGCTTGGGCCTCTCCACCACTGAAATCTTGAGAGATTTCAGTGTTGGAGATGGTGCCATAAAGTCCTAGAAAGGAGAGGGTCACCCCCTCTCCTTGATGTCCTTGAAAAGGGCAAGATTTGGCTTCCTTTTGGAGCTTCATGTTTGTTTATGTATTGAGCATGCTTTGGTTGTTTACCATGCTTGTATTATCATAATATAACATGTTTGTAAGTTGGTTTAGGCCTCCTATACTTGCTTAGTATGGTTGCCTTGGAATGCTCTTGTATGCCTTAACATGTGCTAGGTTGTATGCCTTAGTTTATAGCATGTTTTAGGCTTGCATTTGTGAAGAATATGTGTTCATTTTGCCATGAATAGGGTCTGTCCATAAGTGTTTGGGATGGTCTTGACTTGCATTTCGTGGTCTCTTTGCATTTGGGCTTGTGAGCCTTAAGAGCATGAACATGTAGTATGCGTTACTTGCATGGTTTTGATGATTTGAGGCTGTTTTACATGTCATTTCAGTCCATCATACGTGCTCATTTGATTGCTTAGCATGCCTCTTCAATGCTTTAAAAGTATGTGCTTAATGCTCCTTGTTTTAGCTTTGATGCATGCCTTTAGATTAAGCTTCTTAGATGCCATCTAAGCGGTCTATTTAGCCTTGTTTTAACGTGCTCTAAATCTGTTTTGAGTTGTTAAGTGCATGCCATGAGTGCCTTGCATAGGTGTGGTTCAATGCCCTCTTTGACTTGCCTTAGACCTAGGCCACTTGTATACTTTACTTGGTTTGATTTATTGCATGATTTTGGCATCGTGTTTTGCATGAATTTCAGAGCCTAAGTTGCATGCTAGTTAGTCCATGTTTGGCCTCCTTAAGCATGCTTGAATGTTGTTTGTTATGTTTAAATGTAGGCCCATGAATGCTTGCATGTTTGCATGTGTTTGGACCCTCATAACTTAGCACTTCGGCCACTGATTTTAGGCCAATTGGGAGCTGCCCAATTCATATTTTAGTTCACTTCCTTGCTTGGCTTGCATGTCTCCTTGCTTAGGTTGTATGCCTAACATGCTTAGCTTGCTTGCATTGCCATATTGTATGCTAGATGACATGCTTAGGGTTGCATTAACATTGTGCATGTTGGACCTCTTGAAGTGAGTTTGATAGAGGTTCGGCACCTTTGTTTGCATTATGCATTTGAAATCAAAGTTGCACTCTTGGTTCTTAGAGCCATCACGCATGGAAATCGCGATTGGTGGCAGGAATCGAGGCACATGCCCTCTTAAGTTCATAGCATGATTTGGGATGTGTTTAGTGCATATATACCTTGAATTACCTTTGCCTTGCCTTTTGTTCCTCTCTTTCTTTGTCGATTCTGCGAGTTTTCTTGAACAATTTGTGCCGAAGCACCTTTTAGTGCCGACCGCGCCTTTGGCGGCGATAAGAGAATTGATCGATGGAAATTATCCTCGTAGGTGGCCCTCTGTGCGAGCCGATGATGTTTCTCGGTGCTCGAGAGGCACTCTGAAGTTTTGGGAATTTTCTGAGTCAAGAGCAGAAGCAATGGCAACTTGTGCAGCGGTGTGATTAAAGCGAATCCGGGCATCTTGTTGCGATTAGCCCTCATCCCGAGGCATTTAATGCTTAATTAGATTAATTAGTCGATTAATTAATTTGGTTAATTTGTAATATTTAATTAGCTAGTTTAGTTAATTATTTATTTATTCTGTAATTATTTATTAGGTCCCTCCGGTGAGGGCAAAATGTAATAAGTGTGTGTGAGTGGGCATGTATGTCTTCCAATCCCCACTTCTTTCTAACTAACCTTTTATTTACCCGCTTACGGTGGTAGATTAGGGCATTTTCAATTAGCATACCTTATGTAAATGCATCGTGCATCATTCATAAGTATTGCATACATTGGGCTCGGCACATCATAAGCGCATCGCACTTCGATTTCCAAATTGAATACGTGCTATGTGATAGCATTTCATATGCCATGTTAGGGTTAGCGAGCCTAGTCTAGATTACATCTATGCAGTGTCGCATTAGCCACTTAACATGAAACTAGGTCATGCGTTTGCTAACCGGGTTTTGTTTTTTGGTACGATGTAAGTCTTTATCGCTTTAGCATATCGCATGCGTGTGAATGTTAACATGACAATAGGATTGCCATGCGGCTAAATGCTTATGTGTTATATAACTGTTTGAATGCCTGTGGGTGAAGGTTGGATTGCCTGAGTTGGAACAACTCATTGAAATCCGCATTTTAGCCTACTTGCGAGTAGCAAAAGGAAACAACACGTTTTTCGAGACAAAACGGATATGCAATGTTTATTTCCAAGTTAGGCGATCTAGTCTATACTTTTGTGTTGTGCGCATCACATAGTAATTCTAGGTTAATAACCGGAATAAGAACGCATAAAGTTTTCAAAAACGGATATCACGGTTAGAGGCGGTTTTAGGGCGAAAAGGTGCTCATAGTGACCTTCCGATCGTACCCAAGCTCCCGAGCCAAGACCACTTTGGTGATGACGGACATGTGGCCTTCGGCACTGAGTCAGGGTTTCCTAAATTTCCCAATTAAAAATATTTAGGTGGCGACTCTGTAATCTGGCAAAGCAGTCCATGTTTGGCACTTCTTTTCAAAAATCTGTTTTCTCAAACGATTTGCCGGATTCGGACTCTTTGGTTCAGATTTAGAACCGCGACACAAAAGGAGTCCGAACTGTAGAGTGAAGCCCCCACGGGGGACGTCTACAGCGGGTCGCTGATGTTCAGCTTTGACTTGTTGGCAATGAAGGCATTTGGACACAAAGTCAGCAATTTCCTTCTTCATTCCTGGCCACCAAAAATTTTGTTTCAAATCTTGATACATTTTCGTATTCCCCGGGTGAATCGAAAACTTCGAACTGTGGCCTTCTTGCAGAACTCTTCCTTTCAATTCAGTGTCACTCGGTACACACAGTCTATCTTGAAATTTCAGTACATTGTTCTCAAATTTGAATCCCGGTTTCGGTTTTGAATCCCTTTCTTCAATGATTTTCTTCAAGTAATCATCCAGTTGTTGTTTCTCTTTAATTTCTTCAATCAAGGCTGGTTGAGCAGTAATGGCAGCTATTGTTCCACCTTGTTCCTTCAAAACAACTTCAATTTCAGACTTTTCCAGATCATGAAGCAATTCTTTCTGTCCGGTAAGCAAACAAGCTAAGTTGGCAATTGACTTTCGGCTCAAGGCATCGGCAACGGTGTTGGCTTTCCCTGGATGGTACAAGATTCAGAGGTCATAGTCTTTTATCAGTTCAAGCCATCTCCGCTGTCTCATATTCAGTTCTTTCTGAGTGAAAAAGTACTTTAGGCTCTTGTGGTCGGTATAGACTTCACATGCTGCTCCATACAAATAGTGACGCCAGATTTTCAACACAAAAACCACTGCAGCAAGTTCCAAGTCATGGGTTGGGTAATTCCTTTCATGCGGTCTCAACTGTCGGGAAGCATAAGCAATAACTTTCCCATTCTGCATTAAAACACATCCCAAACCCTTATGAGAAGCATCACTAAAAATAGTGTAACCATCAGTACCTGTGGGTAGAGTCAGAATCGGTGCAGTCACAAGTCTGGTTTTCAATTCTTGAAATGCTGATTCCCTCTGGTCAGTCCAGTCAAATGATACCCCTTTCTGTGTCAACTGAGTCAGTGGTAAGGCAATCTTGGAGAAATCTTTGACAAATCTTCTGTAATATCCAGCCAGTCCCAAAAAGCTTCGGACTTCAGTTACATTGGTTGGTCTAGGCCAGTTCACTACAGCTTCGATTTTCTGCGGATCAACAGAAATTCCATCTTTGCTAACAACATGTCCCAAAAACATAACATGGTCAAGCCAAAACTCACATTTAGACAGTTTAGCATATAATTTCTGTTCTCTTAAAGTCTGCAGGGCAAGTCTCAGATGCTGTTCATGTTCTTCTACAGTCTTAGAATATATCAATATGTCATCAATAAATACCACAATGAAATCATCAAGGTACGGTTTAAAAATTCTGTTCATAAGGTCCATAAATGCAGCTGGGGCATTCGTGACTCCGAATGGCATAACTAAAAATTCGTAATGGCCATACCTCGTTCTAAAAGCAGTTTTAGCAATATCTTCCGGTTTTACTTTCAGTTGGTGATACCCCGATCTGAGATCAATCTTGGAAAACACTTGTGCACCCTGTAACTGGTCAAATAAATCATCAATACGCGGTAATGGGTATTTATTCTTTACAGTTACCTTGTTCAATTCGCGGTAATCAATACACGCCTCGATGAGCCATCTTTCTTCTTCACAAACAAAACAGGTGCACCCCACGGTGAAGTACTGGGCCTGATAAACTTCTTATCTAACAGTTCCTGCAATTGTACCTTCAGTTCTTTCAATTCGGTTGGAGCCATTCTATAGGGAGCTTTAGATAACGTGTGTGTACCCTGACTACATCAACAAGAACTCAATCTCCTGTCAATCAAATCCTGGTAGATCGTCTGAAATACATCCGGGAATTCTCTAACTATAGGAATGCAATTCACATCGGTTTGAACATTATCGATGTGAATCTGATCGATCTGAACATAGATATCCCTTACACCCCTTTCTAATCGGTTTGGCGATTTTTACGAAGAAATCAGATATGGAGGAGGTACTACTCCGACTCCACTAAACACAAATTCGGGCAAACCCGGTGGACGGAAAACAACTTGCTTGGTCACACAATCGATAGTAGCATGATATTTTTGTAACCAATCCATCCCCAATATCACATCAAAATGATCTATGTTCAATGGCAGTAAATCAATAAATAGGTGCATATCTCCGACAATAATCTCACAAGCAGGATACATATATGCACATGTCATAGATCCCCCAACAGGTGATGATACAGCTAACAAGTAATTCATGGGTTCTAAGGGTCTATTCAATTTTCGTGAGAAAGCATGTGACACATAAGAATGTGTAGACCCCGAATCAATCAATACATATGCATTTTGAGCACAAATAGAGAGGATACCTGACACAACGGTCTCAGTATTCTGAACGTCTCCCGGTACTAGGGCAAATACTCGGCCCTGCCTCATAGGCTCTTTCCCGGTAGTTTTGGGGTTAGGCTTCGGTGCTACATTTGATGCTGCTGCGCTTGGTGCAGCTTTACTACTAGCTGGTGGAGCTGAAGGGCAGTCTTTAATCCTGTGGCCCACTTTGCCACATCTGAAACAAGCTCCAGAAACCTGATAGCAAACTCCCTTGTGCTTGTTGCCACATATAGAGCACGGTGGAGTAAACCCACTCCCTTGGCTGGGGCTGGTCATCGACCCCGTATTCTGTTTCTTGTTGGCTGGGTTATGCTTGCCTTTCTTAAATTTGAAACCCTGCCTTTTCCCTTGCCACTCAGTTGTTGGTGTTTCAGATTGTTTCACTGCTGCAATATTTATCTCGGCCATCAAAGCCCGGTCAAGAACACCCACAAAAGTTGGCATTTTCAAAACACTTATTCGATCCTCAGATAGCAAAGATTGAGGCCGCCTTCAAATCTCCTGGCCTTCTTGTAATCGGTATCCACCATGTGTGGGGCATACCTAGCAAGTTCAGTAAATTGCTTCTCATACTCGGCAACAGACGTCTTGCCCTGTCTTAGTTGTTCAAACTCGGTTACCTTTCTATCCCTGATGCACTGAGAAAAATATTTTTCAAAGAAGGACTCCTTGAACTGAGCCCAAGTCATTACAGTGTTTGCATCACGGGTCAACATCCACCACCTTCTAGCTTCTTCCTGCAGGGTAAAGGTGGCTAACAATACCTTGTGTGCTTCTGAGCACGGAAACACTTCGAACAGCTTTTCAGTTTCAAGGACCCATGCTTCAGCCTTTAGCGGTTCTAAGCCTCCCTCAAAGGACGGCGGTTTCATCTTGCTGAACTTATGAGTCAATGCAATGATATCCACCTCATTAGCATTCACATTTGGTGCATTACATTCGGTTGCACGGAGGAGGAGGAGGTGAAACATTGGTTACATTGTCGGTCGATCTTTCAATTACCGCCCATCATTTGTTCAAGTCTGGCCATTCTGGCCTCAGAGGATGATGCTTCAGTTTCATTTGCATTATCCATTTCACTATAAAGCAGTTATGACAGTTATCATTATAAACAGTTGTACAATTAAACAGTTTAACATTTATTCAGTCAGTCATAAGCACACACTTTTCAAATTCATGAGATGCCCTAATTGCTTTTCTAGGACACCCTATAGCTCATTTGGACACGTGTGTGCGGTATAACTCGTGGTTAGGTATCGCTCTGATACCACTCTGTCACGACCCAAACCCGGCCCTATGGGTTTAGTATCAGAATCGCCAAGAATCCGAGATTACCAAGGCCCGCAACAAGAATACAAGAGAATGTAGTTCGTACTGGCGGAACCCAATACAGTAAATAACTAGTGTCCGTTGAGCTGTGATAATCTGTATGCCAAAAACATTTTTCATACATTTATGCATTCAAATCAGTACGGTATACACAATCATTACAGACATTCAGTACGGGGACTTGATCCCTCGATTACAGTGCAGTAAAACAGTCTATACAGTAACGTACAACAGTACAAAACAGTAGGAGACTAGTGGGGACACAAAAACACCCCAAGCCATGGCATGGCGTCTCGGAACCTCACAGTGAGGCACATTGGCTGGCTTGACAAAACTGGGGACTAACCCACGCTCCTAGCTCTGGTCCGGCTGCTGAGAACCTACATATATATATAAACAGTGAGCTAAAGCCCAGTGAATAACATAATGTATAAAGAGGTTATAAATGAATGTCCTTACAGTAATGAAATCAATTCATTATACAGTATTTCAATCAATCAGTATTTCATTCAATCAGTCATATGCGGTACATCCATTAGCCTATAAACAGTATGGTCCAAAGGACCGAGTCTTAACAGACCCGACAATAATGATGGCCATCAATCAGTATGGTTCCACAAGGAAACCGACAGAGCTCAGAATACCAATAACAATGGGTGCTAAGGATGCCTGTCTGATTCGAAATAAAGGACATACATTCATTCGATAAACAATATCAGTTCAATAAACAATTCAGTTCAGTATTCAAAAGATAACCATTTTGAACATATCTTTACACAATCTGTTACTCACAGTGATTGGGCTATCAGTGGCTAGAGCGCGTCCCCGTGAGCCAACCCTAAACAGTTAACAAATAGAACACACACACTAAGTTCACAGTCGGAAGGATGATAATTAAATCCCTAAATTTTCTCGGTGTGGTTCTATGTCTAAATCCTCATTAAGATGTCTTAAACTAGGCCTAAGAATGCCTAGGATGCGATGAGGATGCAAAAATATAGTTGGAAGGCATTTTCAAATGTTGCTGAAAACAGGGGTCTCGCTCGAGCGAGCCTTCATTCGCTCGAGCGAGCTTCCAAAATCAAAGGCTTCGCTCGAGCGCTCTGATGAAACAGTAAAAGTACTGGTTGCAGATTTTCCTCGCTCGATGCTCGCTCGATGCTTGCTCGGCGAGGTTAATCAAAGGGTTCGCTCGAGCGTGCCTCCCTTCGCTCGAGCGGTCTGGTGAAACAATAAAAGTACTGGATGTTTAATTTTTACGCGCGATACCACGCTCGCTGCCCGCTCGAGCGAGCTTACAAATCGCGAGGCTCGCTCGGCGAGTAATCCTTTCGGCGAGGAAGCAAAACTGGAATTTCATTTGTCTCCCAAGTTCGAACCAAGTACTCAACCATCCAAAACTCAACCTCTTTGCCCCAAATTCTGGAAAAACACTTCAAACTCAATGTATAACAAGTTTCAAAAGCTAATTTGCACATGCAAGGGCCAAGGGTTGGTCAATTCAAACCATTGTCCAAGAACAATCCAAGAACACTTTAAAACATGCAATGCATGAGTTTCAAACCAATTTCAATCTTTAAATCTTGCTCCAAAGAGCTCAATAGTTGGCAAATGAGATGAAATCATGGACTTAATATGACTATGAGCTTGCATGTACTAATTAGCCAAGAATTCAACTTCAAAAGTCAACAAATTCAACATGCATGCATGAATTCTAGCATGAATCAACCTATGTGAACTCAAACATGGTTTTAATCCTACAATTGAGCAAGAATCATGCAAAATGAAGCTCCAAGATGACAAGAAGACAATGGATTCCTTACCTAGAGTGTTGATTCAAGTCTAGCAAGCTCAATTATACCAAGTCTCTAGCAATTACTTCAATTTCCAAGCAATGACAAGCAAAGTGTGATAGAAATCAACTCTCTCCCTTTCCTCTCTTCCTAATTTCGGTGGGAACAAGCAAATGTGGCTGAGGAATTTGTTTTGCTAAGTGTATAATCAAGTATAAAGGCTCAAGTACAAGATTAAACAATTGTCCACTCTAATGGCAATTTGGTAAATAGGCCTAAGTTCGTAATTAACTCAATTTAATCTAGTATAATCATTCCTAATCAATTTTCAGATAAAAATATCATTAAATCACAAATATTATGCTGATTACAAAACTTCAAACGGTTTCTAAATCGGCCGCCGATAAGGCCTTCAATTAGCAGTTTAAACTTAAAATGCAAACAGATAATCATACACTCAAACAGATGCAACACGCAATTCAATAGACAAACTTATTCAGTTTCAGTTTCAGTTTCATTCAGTTTGTTCAGTAGTTCATCCAGTTCACTTATCAGTCATTAGCAGTTCAGTTTAATGGTAATCAAGATATATAATTGATGGTTTAATCGATGTCGATGCGAGTCGTTCTGAGATTTTATTGTGATAGTCAAAGTGCTATTCACTTGAGTAAAAATTCTACCTTTCATTCGAGATCGAAACACATTGATGTGAGATACCTTTGGATTCGTGATGTGTTAGATTCGAAATTATTGCAACTCGAAAAGGTTCACACAGATGATAATATTTCAGATATGTTGACTAAGACTTTGTCGAGGGACAAACATTTAAAGTGTCAAACTTTGGCAGGTATGGTTGATGTCTCCACCTAAGTCGGTAAGAGGAGAATTGTTGGGTATACCTCCTTATTGGAGTGTGGGACCCAATTAGTTTTGGAAAAAGAGTTTTAATTTAGCTTGGTTTAAGTATAATATTTTTATATATTATATTTGTAGAGGACCAATTCAATTTGGATACCATTAGGGTTTGATTTTAAAACCTAAGTTTTAATAATATATATATATAATATATTATTTTTTGTTCTAGACCTACATGAAAAAAAAAAACAGCGGCTTTACATCTTGGAGAACAGTGCCGAAGTTTGCGATATTCATTCACTTTTGATTTTTTTTGAAGCTCGGGTTTTAGAGCATCTTCGGTTGGTGTTTGGTTCGTTATTTTGGATCTTCTTCAACTTTGGTTCTGAAGATTTTGGTTCATCTATTTGGTGAGGTCTTTCCTCTTGTTTATTTGTGATTATTTGGAATTCACCTAAGGGTGGTTTTGTGAGACCATTCGTGTCTCGTTTGTAATCGTTTGGAACTTATTTGGTTGATAGTGGAATCAGATTTCGATCCCGTGGACGTACCTCACATTGAGGGAACCACGTAAAAATTCTTGTGTTGCCTTTGATTTATTTTTTCCGCATTAGTTTATATTCCCATTAATTGATTTACTTGTGGGGAATCACATCAATTTTCCCTAACATATTGTTCATGTTTATTATGTACTAATTGATTAAAATCAAATGTTTGGAATTTTATGAAAAATCATATAGTGTGTTTAGTTTGAGTTTTTTTGATTAAATTTTTTGAAAATTGAGTTTCTTGATTTTCATATTTTTTTTTGTTTTTAGTAAATATTTTTAAAATTTCAAACATTTTTTTTACTTTTTTAGATGCACCTTACTTAGATGCATCTAAAAAGTAAAAAAATTGTAAAAAAATATTTTAAAAAATTAATAAATACATAAAAATATAAAAAATATACAAAATTTTCATATTTTTTTTTGTATTTTTGGTATTTAGTGAATTTTTAAAAAGATTTTTTTCACAAATTTTTTACTTTTAAAGTATATTTATGTTAGGTATGTCTAAAAAGTAAAAAAAATGCTTAAAATATTAAAAAAAATCAGTGAAAAGAAAAAAAAAACACGAAAAACAAGAAAGTAGAATTTTTTAAAAAGTATTTTTTGAAAAATGAAACCAAGCAAAGAGCATGGTTTTGTTGTTTGTATATGGTAAGGTTGAAATTGTCTTTTACCATCTTATCTTGCATAATTCTATTTTCATACATCAAATTACCTTAGTACACACACTTAATGAATCCTTTTTATATTAAATTTTTGTCCCATAATAAAAATATCAAAATACCCTCATCTTTTCAATGGAAACCCTAAGTTATCGTTGTCGTTGCTCCTTTCCAACCCCCTGCCGTCGGTCGCTGTCCCTCCATAGCTTCCCTTTTCTTCTTGCCACCTCCATCAACCACCATATCCATCACCAACAACAACCCAAACGTCGTTGTCCTAACCCCAATATCACCACACACACCATTGTTGTCGTCGTCGTCATCGCCATCAAATCACCTCTTCTCCTCCCTAACCTTCCTCCTCCTTTGGCAACCTTTTTCCAGCCCTCTTGTAACAACCCTCATACTGATTACCGATAAATTACTGAATTAGCTACTGGTTACTGCTAAATTGGACTGCTTATGACTCATAATTGAACTAACTGAAGTACTGGACGGACTGATTGAAATCGAAACTAAAATTGAATGAGTTTATCTATTATATTGCATTTCTATCTGTTTGATTGATTGATTATCTGTTTGAGTTTATGTGTTTAAACTGCTAATTGAAGGCTTTATCGGCGGCCGAATTAGGAACCGTTTAGTGCTTCATGATCAGTGTAATTTATGTGATTTTATGGTATATTTATCTGAAAATTGATTAGGAATGATTAAATTAGATTAAAAGGAGTTAATTGCCAAATTTAACTTATTTACCAAATTACCACCTATAGTGGGCCTTTATTTATTATTATTGTTTGAGCCTTATCACCTAATCAAAACAATTGATCAACCATTTCCTACACTTCAGCCGACCAAAGTGAGAGAGAGGGAGAGAATTAAGAGGAAAATTGAATTCATCTTGTTCATCTTGTGGATTGCTTGGGAATTGAAGGATTTGTAACATAGGTTGCTAAATTGAACTTCTAGACAAGAAATTGAGACTTAGGTAAGGAAATTCACCATCTTCTTGTTGTCTTTAAGCTTCATCTTGCATGGTTCATGCTCCATTGTAGGATTAAACCATGATTTAGTGCTAAGAGGTTGAATTATGCTTGGATTGTTGCTTATATGGTTGAATTGGTGATTTTGAGTTGAGTTTATGTGTAGATTGTCCATGCATGTCCATGTTTAAGCTAAAGTCCATATTTTCATTTTGTTTTCCAAGTATTGAGCTCAATTGAGCTAGTATTGAAGCTTAAAATTGTTTAAAGTGCATGCATGTCATGTTTGCATGTTGTTCTTGGAAATTAGCTTGAAATTGAGTTTAATTGAAATACCCTTGGGCCTTGATTTCTTAAATTGAGCTTTAAAACGTGTTATTCTATGTGTTTGAAAGAGTTTTCCAGAAAATGGGCCCAAGAGGATCGAGTTGAGAGCATCAAACTTGAGTTTTGAACTTGGAACGCAAACCTGGATTTTCCAGATTTTTGATGTTCGCTCGAGCGGGGGAAGTAGCGCTCGAGCGGGGAAATCATGCTCCCAGCATTTTCTTCGACTTGTTTTACAGTTCGCTCGAGCAGAGTGTTTCATGCTCGAGCGAAAAAATCGAGCATCCAGTACTTTGCACTGTTCATCAGTCCACTCGAGCGGAGAAGTTTACGCTCGAGCGGAGTATTGAGGGACATGCTCGAGCGGGGACCTTTGTTTGCATGTCCGCTCGAGCGGGGAAACCTGCGCTCGAGCGGGACTCTGTTTTCTGAAAAATTCTAAAACTGTTTTCTGTATACATCTTTGCATCCTCATCCCATCCTAGGCATTCTTAGGCCTAGTTTAAGACATCTTATTGAGGATATAGATGTAGAACCACACCGAGGAAATTTAGGGATTTAAATTATCATCCTTCCGCCTGTGAAACTTAGTGTGTGTTCTATTTGTTAACTGTTTAGAGTTGGCTCTCGGGGATGCGCTATAGCTGCTATTAGCCCAGAACTCTGTGAGTAACGATTGTGTAAAGATATGTTCAAAATGGTTATCTTTTGAATACTGAACTGAACTGTTTATTGAACTGATATTATTTACTGAATGAATGTATGTCCTGTATGCAGGCGTATTGTGGCATCCTTAGCACTTCATTTCTTTATTCTTTATTCTGAGCTCTGTCGGTTCCCTTGTGGAACCATACTGTTATTGATTGATGGCCATCATTACTGTTGGGTCTGTTAAGACCCGGTCCTTTTGGACCTACTATTTATAGGCTAATGGGTGTACCACATATGGTGATTGGTGAAATCTTGAAAAGATCAAATATATTGTTTAATGAACTGATTTCATTACTGTAAGGACATTCATTCATAACCTCTTTACGCATTAAGTTATTCACTGGGCTTTAGCTCACTGTTTATATATATATGTAGGTTCTCAGCAGCCAGACCGGAGCTAGGAGCGTGGGTTAGTCCCCAGTTCTGTCAAGCCAACCTATGTGCCTCACTGCGAGGTTCTGAGTTGCCATGCTATGGCTTGGGGTGTTTTTGTGTCCCCCATCGGTCTCCTTACTGTTTTGTACTCTTCAGATAGGCATCTCTGTTTTTATCGCATCATATCGAGGATTCGGTCCCCGTACTGAATGTTTGTATATGATTGTATAGACTGTATATAGATTGTACTGTTCTGAACTGTATGAATGCATGAAAAATGTTTTTGGCATACAGATTTTCACAGCTCAATGGACACTAGTTACTTCTCAGATTGGCTTCCGCCAGGACTCAGACATCGTTTAAGCGTATTCTTTGTGAATCTCTTGACATCGGATTCTTGGCGATTATGGTGCTAAACCCATAGGGCCGGGTTTGGGTCATGACACCTCTTTTCTATCTTCTGTTGCTCATTATCATTAGGATCTCGTCGTTCTCAGTTGGAATCACAATCGCAACACCTTCACATTGACACCTTTCGCATCATCTTCCCCACTCCATCTCAACTTCTGCAACCACCAAAATTGCCATAACCAGCCTCCTCTCTTATCTTTTTTTCTTCTCTTTAAACTTTAGATCTGTATTTTTTAGATCTCCCTCTTTGTTAGTAATGGTTGTTGGGACTATTATTGATCGTCGATGGTAGAGATCAGACTGCAATGGTAGAAGAAAATAGCAGTCAGAGGTGGTAGCTGAGAACAGTCGGAGGTGGCAGAAACTGGTGATAATGGTGGTGTGAAGAAGGAAGGAGATAAGGGCATTTTTTGTAGAATAAGTTATGTATTAAGTAAAAAATGAGATTTCAAATTCATTAAGTGTGTGCTTTGAGAAATGATGTACATAAAGAACATTTGATGTGTGGAAATAAAATTTTCCCCTTATCTCATAGGATTAGATCGACATTTTCTTTAGGGGTTAAACCATCTCCAACCCTGAATCAAATCTGGCATCAAATTTAAAATTTGGTGAAAAAAGTACTTTTTCATGCTCCAACGGTTTCACTAAATTGATGTCAAATCGAGATTTCACCAAACGCTTCACCAAAATGAGGACGGGCTCCGCATTTCATTAAAACACTGTGCATGACCGTTGGGGGAAACCAACCGGTCGACCATCAAAAGGTTCAAACAGTTCCAAAAAAAAGGTCAAACAATTAAAAAAAAAAATTAAATTTTTTGCCTTACTGGTCGACCAACCGGTCGACCACCAAAAGGTTCAAAAAAAAAAAAAAAAAATTTTGGCTTAACCGGTCGACCAATCGGTTATCCCGGCACAGATTTGATGAAAATCAACTGTTGGAGCACTCGATATCAGATTGAGGAAAAAGTCATTTTTTTACTCAGATTTGATAAAAACTTTGGTTCAGGGTTGGAGATATTTATTAGGTAAAAACAAATCAATAAAAAAAGTTAATATTAAAAAAATTGGTTGTGTGCATATTTCTATTTTTTTGGCTTTCCTAATTTTAGAGTGACTAATATTCAACTTGTTTGTTTCCTATTTTCAAGATTCACTTTTCAGAAAATTGAAATTTTTTATTTTTTGTATTTTTTTTTTGTTGTTTTCACTTAATTTTTTTTAATATTCTAAGCATTTTTTAATTTTTTTTAGATACACCTAACATAAATATATTTAAAAAGTATAATATTTGTGAAAAATATCTTTAGAAAATTCACTAAATGTCAAAAATATAAAAAAATATATATGAGAATTTAGTATATTTTTCATATTCTTGTGTATTTATTATTTTTTTGAAATATTTTTTTATAAATATTTTACTTTGTAGATACATCTAAGTAAGATATATCTAAAATGTAAAAAAAAAATACTTCAAATTTTAAAAATATTCAATAAAAATAAAAAACACGAAAAACAAAAAATTTAATTTTTTAAAAATTAAAACCAAACACACTAATTGATTTTTTTTTTGCCATAATGAATATGCCAAATGACTTAAACTTTTTTTAGCAAAATTATTTATTATACAAAATTTGTTTGGAAAATGGGTTGGTTTTTTGACTTGTTGATTTTTTTAGCCTAAGGCTAAAAAGTATCGTTTGGAATATATTTTTATGATTTTCTTAACTTTTGTAAGAGAAAGAATGTAATAATTATGAGTTCAATATAACATTTTATTTTATTAAGCTAAAAAATTTATTTTATCTTTTTGTGACTAAAATAACTACAAACTCATCCTAACCCAAATTGCCAAGAATGTCATTCTCTTTTTATTTCTAATCACTCATTTTAGGCATTACTGATCGCATGAGATTGTTTATTTTATATATATATTTTTTTATAATTAAATTATGTGAAACCCACAATAATATTACCAATTTAATCCGAGCTAGAACAATTATCAAATATAAGCTTTGGGTCATCTCCGACTAAGAAAATTGGCAAAATGTTTTTGAATTTTTTTCTAAAACAAAATTTTGAAATATTATTTTTGAATTTTAAAAATTATTTTGACACAAAAATAAAATTATATAAAACACCAAATATGTCCAAACTTCCTTCTTCTTTTTAAATAAAGAATAATGTTTGAAAATTCGAAAATCCTTCCCCCCTAATTCCCCTAATGCTCAAAACGACGTCGTTTTGGACATTAGGCTTTTTTTTTTTTTTTTTCCCTTCCATTTTCAGTCTGCAGAGGAAGAGGGAGAGAAAGAGAAGAGAGAAAGAGGAGAGGAGAGGAGGAGAGAGGAAGAAAGAGGAGGGGAAGAGGAATGGAGGGGGATCGTCGTCCTCGATTGTCTGATCGTCGCCCCGCCTCCGCCTCCCCCCGCCCTGGTTGATGGCTCCTCCAGTTCTTCTCTTCTTCCTTCTTCTTCCTTTTCTTCCTCCTTCTTTTTTCCCTTCTTCCTTCTTCTTTCTGATTTTCTTCTTCTTCTTCTAAAATTCTTACTCTTCTTCTGAAATGATAAAAAAAAAAAAAAAAAAAAAAAAAACGACAAAAACGACAACGTTTTTGTTTTGGAGGGATTCGAGAGTGCTCTTTCAAGTGGCGTAGCATTGCTCTTAAATAAAAACAAAAACTACAAATACAAAAAGGTAACTATGCCAAACAAATCACATCTTCATTGCATGTGTAATGACGTTTCGTCCAAACACATCATTAACGTCATGATACCTTTTGTCAATGTCGGGTTGGTCATTTCAGCTTTCGCAGAAACACAATCACGTGCTGAGTCCAACTGAATTTTGTGACTTTTGACTGGCTCATTTAATTATCGAACTTAAATTAATTCGGTAATTAATTCAGTTATTTGATTTATTAATATTAATCAAACTTTAAATTTAGTTAAAAAATTAATACTCCCCCTCTAAAATATTAATTCCTTATTTTATTTTTTATTATCTTAAAATATCAGTCAATTTTCAAAAATTAAGGACAAATAATATGAATTTTTTATTTTATCATTTTTTCAAATTCACTAACAATATAAAAAGTATAATTATGATCATTGATATTTTTTAAAAAATGTACTATCAAAGTGTAATTTTAAAAAATCAATTTTTTTAAATTGTAATAATTGTACTACCAAAAAAATTAGATTTTCTAAAATGGACTTTTATTTTGGAATGGAGGGAGTAATAATTTATTTTGTTATTGTTTATATAAATGTATTAAAATTTTATATTATTAAATATGAATAATGTTATATGTATAAATTAGTGTACTAACTAGTGTATTAACAGATGATGTGACATAATTTTAGATGTTTTAGATATTTGTAATTTGTATAATAGGTAGAGTCCGTAATAATAACATAATACTAGTTGATACACTAGTTAGTATACTAATTGATGCATGTAGTACCACCGATTAAATATATAACTAATAAAGGATTGAAAAATGATCGGTTGCTCGAAATTGTTGGCTCGAAATTGGCATCGTTTTGGGTATTTCATTATTATTATTTTTTTCCTTTTCTTTTTTTCTCTATGCGTTCAAATACAGAGGGAAGAGACGAGAGGAGAGAGAGAGAGAGAAGAGAGAAGAGAAGAGAAGAGAAGAGGAAGAGAGAAAAGGAGAAGGAAGATCGGGGGTGATGGCGGTCGGTGATCGGCAGTCCCCTTTCCAGTAGATCTGGATTATGAAAGGGATTTTTTTTGTTTTTTGTTGATGAAGATGATGATGATGTTGAAGATGATGATTCAAAATCTGAAGATGAAAGAAATTTTGTTGATGTTGATATTGATGAACAAAATTTTGTTTAGGAAAAAGTGATGTTCAAGAAATCTGAAGATGATGTTAATGAACAAAAAATTTGTTGATGTTGATTTGAAGATGATGTTGATGAACAAAAGATGTTGATGATGTTGATAAACAAAAAATGATGTTCAGGAAATCTGAAGATAATGTTGATAAACAAAAGATGATGATGTTCAATCCGGCAGACCCAGATCATGTTGGTGTTGATGAACAAAAAACAAAATTGTTCAGGAAAAATTTTGTTGATGTTGATCAACAAAATTTTTTTTTTTTTTTGTTGATGTTGATGAACCCAGCAGCGCAGCAGATCTTCTTCTTCTTCTTCTTCTTTTTCTTCTTCTTCTTCATCATCAGAAAAACGCGAAAAAAAAAAACAGCAAAACGACGTCGTTTTGGTGTCGAGCCACTCTCGAGCCACGCTCTTTCGAGCTACGAATCGGAACTGTAAAGGATTCAAACTTATTCAAGCTTGGCCCTTTAATGAGTTGTTTTGGGAAGATGGTTAAAAGTTGAATTTTTAACCCTTTTTTTTTAAATATATAAAAAATATGAAAGATGATATGACTTAAAATATGTTAAAAGCTGAAAAAGTGACTATTAACCCACTTCTCGAAACAACCCTTTATTGCACTAATATAAAAATAACTCATTTATTTATTTAGCAAACTGAGCCCTTACCCTCAGTTCATTTGCAACTCTTCAATTAGGCATTTTAATAAGAATTTATTATTTATTAAAATAAAAAATGATAATTACACTGATCTCTTGAGGTTGTGATAGTTTGTAGTTTTTAAATTACACATAAGCTGAGTTGTACTCTAATTATTTAATTTTCTAAAACTTCATTTAACTCATTTTAATTTAAACTACAAAATCATTAATAAATAAGAAAATTTGGTGAAAAACCTATTTTTATGGATAAATATCACATTAAGTTCAATAATTAATTTGTTTTAATTATTGGGCAAATCACAAATAAATCTCAAATTTGAATGTGTTGAACTATGTAGTCCTATCTTTTATTTTGTAAATTGAGAAGTTCAATTTGAATGCTAATTACGTAAAAACCCATGTAATTAACACGTGACTTGTCTTTGATAGAGGGTAAATGTGAGTTTTTGGCGATACTATATGTCACAACCCAAACCTGCCCCTATAGGTTTAGTACCGTAACCGGCCAGTAATCCTTGGATTACCGAAGGCCTCTAAACTGATTAACAGAATTAAGGGGCTAGCGGAAGTAAATACATAAATATAGTTGTTCAATGAGCTGTGTAGACTTACATGAAACAAAATATTTAAAACTTTAATTACATAACCAAAAATCATTTTTACATAATACCCACACACTTAACTATAACATCTTAAGTATAGCCAACAAAACCAAAACAAGTCTTGGGTACATAAATAATCAGATATACGTGACACTTTAGGAACCTCCACGTGAGGCACAATGGTTGGCTGACAACAGAACACAGATCCAGACAAAAGCCTTCAGGGTCAATCTCCAGAATGCCCACCTATACATATATATACACATAGTGAGCTAAAACCCAGTGAATAACATTAAGGTAAAAAGGTTAGTGAACGAAATCCAAACATGTCATAAGCGTAAAACCGATCATAGCACAAACATTCTCGTATCTGAACATAATAATGGTATATCCCATAGAACACATCACATATTGTCTTCCGACTAGAGTAATCAGTTCTAGATACCGATTAAACACATATCACCACAATGAAGTGGCTAACAAAACCTCCTAATCACATATATGTCATGGACCCGCATTAACATGCCGTCCCCTATGACTAGGGACTATTTATGGATGCCAAAATAGATTCGCAAATAGGACATTTGTTCACATAATCAAAATAACATGTCAGAAATTATAACTTATTGCATAACAATTGAAACATAGTTCATATCAACATATATTTACAGAAATGTTACTCATAGTGGACTCCCGTAAACGGTCAATCAATCTTCGGACGTTGACCTACAAGCACAAAAGTATATAACACAAACATATCTTATCATTACACATGTACTTGACTATCGCGGCTTAGCTTCTTTACATTGATTCTTGTTCTTGCTTAATGCATTACTCAAAACACACATTTGTAATCTCTTAACTTAGTACATTCTTTGTCTTAGTGTGTTTCTAATCCATAACCTCATTATTATGGTTTAATTAAGGCTCAGGAATGCTTAAGATGCAATGAGGATGCCAAAATGCATTGGAAAACACTTAGCCAAATTTCTGAAAACAGAGTCCCCGCTCGAGCGTAGCTTTCCTCGCTCGAGCGGACATGCAAAATGTGAATGGTTGCTCGAGCGCAGTTTCCCTAGCTTGAACGGTCTGCAAAGATATGAAACTTCTGAAAGCTTGCATTTCACGCTCGAGTTGACTTCTGGTCGCTCGAGCGAAAGTGCACGCACTCAAAGTGGTCGCTCGAGCGTGAACTCTTACGCTCGAACGTAGGTGCAAATTCTGGAATTTCCAAATTTGATCACCAAACTCAAAACTCGAATTCAACTCTCCAAAACACATCTCTTGGGTCCCAAAACTTTAGATAACATAGTAAACTTGCAAAATATGATGAATTAAAGATTATTTCATAAAATGATGGCCCAAGAGTTTGCCAATAGCTCACAATTCATTTAAAGCTTAAAAAATAATGCATGCATGTAAAATCTTTCAAACTTTTTTCTCAAAAACTCATGAAGTTAGCAAATTGAGCTCATAAGCTCCACGCATGCAAGAAATTCCTTTTCAAAACATGAATTCAAGTGATCAAACATGGTAATTCTAACATGCATGCACCAAATAATTTACCAAAATAATTTAGATGCTCAAAATCAAACTTAACATGTCAAAACTCTATATCTCCATACATGTATGCCTCAAATTCATTCAATTTCGTTCCTTCCACTTCCAACATATGCAATCGAGCCTCAAACCTTTATGAATTATGCATGCATGTGATTTCTAGCTTTTAATTTCATCTTTAATGGTATGGATGATGCTTAAACATGAGAGTTCTTGACAAATTCACACATGTATGTATGACTTAGCAACAATTCCTTCATTTTAAGCTTATTTTATGCATTTAAATACATAATCTTCATGTTGATAAGTTAGATTCATAAATTGGGGATTGAATTCATACCTATGGTCTTGAATTAATTAAATTCTTGCACAATATTTGTGAACTTAAGCAAAATCTTCAACTTCTACCTTGAATCTACACTTTCTCCCACTAAAATGGAGTCTCTCTCTCTCTAGGATGTATGAATTCAGATTTTGGCACTCAAAGATGGGCAAGGATGAGCTCAAATGAGCTTAAGAGCTCATATTTATATTTATGATGCTATAGTAAATTAATTGGAACATTAGGATAGCCAAACACAATTTAATTAATCGTTATGAATCAATCTTTAATAAAAATTGCTATAGTGTTCTTAAAATTCCAAATAACATATTAGTGTAACCAATTCCGATTTCGGATGCCGATAAGGCTTTCAATTTTCATATTAAAGCGGAATTCCAGACAGATATTTCTACAAGTAACAGATAGAAAGCCAAAGGTCATGTGAAATACATAACAAACACCTAATTTATTTTATCCTCTTAATTAACATCATTAATTACGGATTAGTAGCTAATTGCGGATCGGGGTTGTTACACTGTAGTTACCAAAATGCCCAAAAGCTTACTATAGCCTTTTTATGTTTTCTCTTTATCCCAAACAAAACGATCAAGATATAATGGAAACTTTTGGGTTTCCATCCCAATGTTAGTGATTGGGATCCTCATCCTGTGTGATTGAATCTTCACATTTGGCAATGTTGAGCCTCCTCCAATATTCAATCCCAAAATAACATTGTACACAACCCACAAAAACCCTAGAAAAACAAAAACCCCCTTGCATTGTTAACTTTTGCAGAGGTGATTCACTGTGAGAATTGAGGATTCTTGACTTGTGGTCATCAATGAGACCACAACGTCGGCGAGCTAACGTCATCAATGATTTGGCATTGGCGTTGGTGTCGTTGTGTGATGGCAATAGGTATAAGAATCTTTGATGTTGATTTGAATATGCATGGGTTAATGTTGGACAACAAAGATTATTTGGGTTTGGTAATCATGTTGTGGATTGAATGTGTGAATTTTGTTACTCTTTGATGATGTTATTTTGTGCCGAAATCGAAAATAATAGTTGTATGCTTTTTGATGGACAAAATGATGTGATGTTGTCTTTACTGTTTGAGTAAAGTGTAATGTCAATATGTTTCTATGCTGTAACGACACTATCTACCGGAGAAATGTGGGTTTAGGTTGATGTTATTTTCAATGATGGTTGAGTAATAACGTATGCATTCTGTAAGTAGGAATTGTGTGATATTTTTGTTGTGTGTTGGTGCGAGTACTGTGATTTTGGTGTGAGTGGATGTTAGTGATTGCATGTGTGTGAACTCCGTGTGGGTTATGTTGATGTTTGTTTGGATAGTTGTCCATTACTACCCAATGATTGTAGATGTTAGGTGTAGATGTTAGGTGCATTTGTTTGTTTGTTTTAATTCTGATTTGGGAACATGGTGGGGATGTTGTTGATGGGCAATCGCGGTGTAGTTTTATTGATAGTGTTGGGGGCTATGATTGTGCATTGACCATGTAGGTATAGGTGTTGTATTGTTTACAGTTGGGTGTGCATAGAGTTAGTAGTTGTTGTAGAATGTGATGTTGCGACAGTAGTGAGGGTAACAAATGTATGTTTTTAAGATATTTGTTTTATGATTGGTTTGGTTACTCCGCAATGTTAGTATTGTTGGGGGTTTGTGGGAGGGTGTATGCTTGAAATTGTGGGGGGTTTGGTGGTTTTAGGTGGCAACGACATTTAATATTCAGGGATTGTTGAAATTCGATGATGTTATGAAGACGAGCAACTGCATTCGTTTGTCCGAATGTGCACAATAACAAAATGACAAACTCCATCCCTAGAACAAGTTTAAAACAAAAACACCTAACATAACATTATAAATTAAAGAACAATGTAACCCGGACAAAACTATTCACATGTTACAACACCCTTGGTAAAAAATATGTAATGTTAATGTTACAACCCAACACAATGTTGATTTTCATTTTGCCAACATCATGTAAATTTACAAGTAACATTTGTAGTTAATAGAAAACCAATAATCGGTCGTAAATGGTTCGTTATATTCGGAAACAATAGTAACCATAATCAATGCAATAGCAAAACGGAAACAACAATAAGAACATAATGTCAAATAGCATTTGCATATAATAAAAAAAATAAACAAACACCTAGGAAAAATCGTATAACACCTATAGCTCTCAACCTCAGTATGAACACCACATAAAAATGTACACCCAACACACCTCTTAAGGGAACCATAAATGATTGAACATCAATAATAACACACTAAGTAGGTAATATCAACAATCTTCACAATCATCTTATGAAATCCCTAAAAAATATAGAAATCTTATCCCATTCCGTATCCACAATCTAAACAAAAATCAAAAACAAATCTCAAATAAAGGGGAAATAAGTAAACTCTAATACCACTAAATCAAATCAATAACACATATCAAAAATAAAAAAGACTATTTAATTTATAAAAAAATATATAAATCTAAATAGAATAACATTTCTCTTAATGAGATTTATGAATAATTTTTCGTTAATTATGAGAACATAAATAATACATTGATGATAAAATATAATTTATTATTTAAAATATATATATATTTTTCATTTAAACTTTGTACTCTCTCTCTCTCTCTCTCTCTCTCTCTCTCTATGTCACAACAAACTACAATCAATCGCCAAGCACTGTTGCCACGCCAGCTATACTGAAAAAATCTCCAGCGGAGATAGACATGTGAACATAGAAATTGACAAATATTCGTTTCGTGCGTGGGTTAATTTTTTGATTTTTGTAGTTAAATTTTTTTGTTTTGGATAAGTTTTTTTGGGTTTTTTTTTTTAATTTTTATAAAAAAATAAAATGATTATAATTTAAATATAATATTTTATTTTATTAAATTAAATATTTTATTTTATTTTATTTAATTACTTTAGTTCCAACTACACCAATCCAACTTTCCAAACGAGTGTGCATAAGTAGGTAACATTAATCTTCCAAATTGTTATTACTAACAATTATTTCAAAAAATTTTATTTAGAATTTACGACCCAAAATGTACTACTTCTTTCTTAATCAGGAGGGCTGTTCTCGTATTTTCCATACTGCTATTGTTTTATAATTATTTCATAAAATGAAAAATATATGATTTTAATTTAGAACTTATTTGAGAATTGATTTTTATAATAATTTTTCAACATTTTATAAAAAAAATATAAAAATAAATAAAAATAAAATTTTAACAACTTATAACATATTAACTAAGAGGTGTTTTGGAAATATGGTTAAAAGTTATTTTCTTGACTTTTTTATAAGAGAAGAAAGTGAGTTAAAAGATGAAATGTGACTTTTAACCTACTTCCTAAAATAGTCCTAACTAAACCCTCCGTCAAATCGAAGTCAAACCTTTCTTACGGTATTAGTGGTCTCACTCCACATGTTTTTGTTTGAACCCATAGAATTAAAGAGTATTTAAAATGATCTAAATATGTATATTTTTTGATTTTTTATAAAAATATATGTAAAAAATAGAGAGATAATATGACTTAAAAAAGACAATTTTTTTTTACTAATATAAGAGATGCCAAATAGTGTCTAATGTCCGTTTATTTTGACATTGTTTAATTCAATTTTGTCTCTTATCAATCATAATTTTCATTTTTTATTAGTTAAAAAATATATGTTTTATTTTTATTAATTAATTTATTTGTTTATGTACTACAATATTACTCTTTATTTTATTTATTTATACACACAAACTATATAAAGAGTTTTCAAAGACTCTTCAAATATAGATTGACTTGAAATTTTTTATTAGAACAACTATTATAATATTTGACTTGTTGGATTGATTAAAATATAATAATATTAGTTATAAGTTTATTGGGTTTTGCTTTTCAGAAAATTTTAATTATTTATTTTTCATATTTTAATGTTTTCAATGAATTGTTTTAATATTTTAAGTAATTTTTTTTTAATTTTTAGACACACCTAACATAAATGCACTTAAAAAATATAATATTTGTGAAAAAATAATTAAAAAATACACTAAATACCAAAAAGTACAAAAAATATAAAAATTCAGTACATTTTTTATATTTTTGTGTACTTATTAATTTTTTAAAATAATTTTTCACAAATATTTTACTATTTACATACATATAAGTAACGTGCATCTAAAAAAAAAAAAAAATACTTAAAATTTTAAAAATATTCACTAAAATTAAAAAAAATACAAAAAATATAAAAACTCAATTTCCAAAAAATTAAATTCAAAAAGCTAAAACCAAACACACTGAATAATTTCTGGATTTTTTTTCCGGTATCACAGAAAAATGTGTTTGGTTTGAGTTTTTGAATTAAATTTTTTGCAAACTGAGTTTTTTTATTTTTCGTTTTTTATTTTTATTTTTAGTGAATATTTTTAAAATTTTAAGTCTTTTTTTTTTAAAAACTTTTTTAGATACACTTTACTTAGATGTATCTAAAAAATAAAAAATTGTGAAAAAATATTTTAAAAAATTAATAAATACATAAAACTACGAAAAAATACTAAATTATCGTAATTTTTTTTAATATTTTTGGTATTTAGTGAATCTTTAAAAGATTTTTTTAACAAAAATTATAATTTTTATGTGTATTTATGTTATGTGTGTCTAAAAATTAAAAAAAAATACTTAAAATATTAAAAAAATTCATTAAAAATAAAAAATACAAAAAACAAAAAAGTATAACTTTCTAAAAAGTATTTTTGAAAAACCAAAAACAAATAGTTTCTGGTTTAAAAAAGTGTCTCTTACTCGATGTTATGTATAATCTCATTTGTTTGACTATTTTAAGAGTTAATTTGACAATTGTTTTTCAAGTGATTTTTTTTTATATATATAAATTTTATACTAAAATTGTTGCTAAAAAAAATATAATACACTTGAAAAATGTTTTTTTTTTTTATATATATTTATATTGTAAAAGTTTAGATGATTTTGTAATTTCCTTTTGCCTTTAATGATTTTTTTTTTCAAATTTTTAAGATTTTTTATTTTTACTTTTTAGATTCTTCTAAATTAGGACTTAAAAATAATAATCTTTAATATAAAGTTTAAAATTTTTAGTCAAAATTGAATTTTTTTTGGCTTTCTTCCTGTATTTGCCAAACATGGTGGGACATGTAAAAAAAATTTAACAACCAAGATTTTTAATTATTTTATAGAATTTATACTAATATTATTTAATCACAGTTAAGAAAAATATATAATATATTATATATTATTTTGTAAAATAATATAATTGTTAAAAATTTAAGGGTCAAAATATAAATAAATAATTAAGTTAAATTAGAGATAAGTTTGAGTTAATGGTCTAATGGGAATCTGACACGTAGCAGACGCGGCTTGGTGCCCACGGTTGCCTTTGTATATAAGGGGCGAAGTGCCTAGAAAGAAAAGCAAGGCAAAGGAAAGAAAAGGACAGAAAGAAGAAAGAAGAGAGGAAGAAAAGGGAAGGAAAAATAGTGGAAGTTGAGAAGGTTTTTGATAGTAAAAAAAAATAGTGAGGTATTAAAGTTAAGATGAGTTATATTATATCTTAAGTCACCAAAATGTATTTTACTTACGTTTTGATTTACCATTATTTATTTTATATAAGTTATGTTTTATAAATTATTATAAATTATATTAATATTTCAGTTACGTGGATTATTTTTTAAACCTTAATTGCTTAAAAGGAAACCCATAGATATGTTTGTTTTACTTTTAAAAAATATTTGACTATTACCTTATAAATAATTATGTTTTGTAAGTACCACAACGGGAGTCCCATGCCTTGGGGGACTTAAATAACTATTGGCCCCTATTTGATCACTTTGTGGTTCCTTGTTTATCATGGATCCATTGACCCTTGTTTTGATTGTTACTCCAGTGACCTCTGTTTTGTTCCGTACCACGGTTATAGTTATTTACGTAATTTATGTAGTATATGTCAAATGATTTCTGTATGATATATATTCTGTATTTTAATATCAAACTCTTTTTAGCCAATAATTATCTATGGTGAATTTTATGCCCTTATGCTCTTAGTATAATATTTCTCACTCTACCATGTGCTTATAGTTGTTTACCACTTTCAGGTGGCATGTTAGGACCAGCATGTGTGGGTAGGCACAAAGCACTTTGTAGACATAGTTCAGTTCTGACAATGTAATTAAATAGAAGCTCCGATGATTATTTTAGTACCCTCACTTAAATATTATTTTTCCGCTTGCGTTTATTTATTTGTTTAAGATTTGACCGGAGGTAACTTCGGTTACTAGCCATCATGATACTTAACCCTTGAGTACGGAGAGCGGGTCGTGATAAAAAGTGAATTTTTTTTTTGTTCCTTTTGCCACTTAATATGTGTATTTTCATATTATAAATTAATTTTTTTTTTTTGAAAAATATCATGATTTTAGAAAATAGATTATCTTAATGATCCATAAATGACACCAATTTTGATATTTTGAAACATAAAAAGGTTTGATTTGATTTCCATATAAAGATCTTATTTGGAAAGTTGGTTATTTTAATTTTTAATTATTTTAGTAGGCTAAAATATTTATGTTTAGAAAGATGTTTGGATAATTTTTTTTTTTTTGTACTTAGATATAATATTTGTGAGAGAAAAAATGAAATGATTATGAGTTTAATATGATATTTTTTCTTATTAGTTATTTTAATCTATTTTATTTTTTTATGAATTTTAGTCTAAAAAGAAAAAAAAAAAACATTTGCCAAACAAGGCAGATGTTTCAAAAGAGTTTAAGTTTAAATGTTAAATACATTACTATATTGATTAAATGACAAATGGCCAATAGTTTATTGATATATGTATTTTTATATTTTTTTAATTCAAAAAATTTGATAAATAAGTATTGAGATTTTGAATCACAAAAATCATGTAACATATTTGCTTATATTATGATACCCATGCTATGCACGGTCTTTAATAAATTTCATCTAAGACGTGGGTAGATATTTTTGGTATTATACTAATTAAATTTTTTTTAAAATTATATCTTAATCAAGCTATCTATACCGGTTAAATTTAATATAAATATATACAAATTTTAAAATTAAAATTATTTTTTAAAAGATTATGAGTTAAGAAAATTTTAAAATATTATTATATTGATGAATGACTAATAATGTTTTTTTTTTTTTGAAAATTTGAAAAGTTAAAATATTTGACTTAATTGCTATATATAAAAAATGTTTTAAAACATTTAAGTTAAAATATCAATTATAATACTACCATATTGTTCAAATTAACAATGTTTTAAACGAGGTAAGATTAAATGTCCAATAATTTCATGACATGTGCATTTTTGTATTTTTTAAATTGAAAAAAAAAATTGCATTGACACTTTAAAACTCAAATACTTAACGATGTTTTTTGTTTATATAATAGTATAGACTTCAAATTAAATGAGGTAGACAAATCAATACTTGAAAATTTGTGATTAGTATTTTGGATATCTCTTAATTTTTCCTTTTGAATTTTATAGGAGATAATAGATTTGGGTAAATCAGGAAGGAGATTATTTATCTTTCCTTCTAAAAAATATAAATTTAGAATTATTACTACTTTTATAATTATTTGTTTAATGAGTTAGTTAATAGTATTTTAAAATTATTTTTCAATTAAAAAACTACAAATTTAATTAGAAGTATTGTAATTTTCACAAGGCTCTTCACAATAAATATCTTTTGTAAAATATATAGTACAAATATATAGATGGATCGAAACATATATATATAGTTTTGGAAGAAAATTTAAAAAATTTACTGTACTTGATGTGTAAACGTTAATGTATGAAATATGGAATATTTATTAATTTTGTAAAAAATATATTTTAGATTTTACGACAAATGTAAAACACTGGACAAATAATAATTATAGTTTAATTTATCACGAAAAAATAAAGTGATAATTTCAAAACATGTATACTTTCTATTATAGAAATTATAGTTAGATTTGTGCTAATTAGAAATTGATGATTATAATTAAAGAAAATTAAAATGCTTACCATATTGATTAAAAAAATATTTAAATTAAATGAAAATAAAATAATAATAAATAAGAAAGAACTACTAATATAACTAAAATAATATTATTAAATTTTATCATTTCATAAATTATTTTTTAAAAAAGCATTATGATTTTAGGGAATATTACCCTATTGATCAATAAATAATATGATTTTGAAAATTTGAAACATTAAAAAGTTTGACTTGATTTTCATATAAAATGTTTCATAGAGTTAAGCGTGAATGTTTAAATATATTATTATATTGATCAAAGGAGTTTTCTTAAGTGTGCAAGTGTACACCATGTGCCACTTACACAAAAAGTGTAAGTGTAAGGTATAAGTATAAGTATAAGGTGTAAGTGTAAGGTGTAAGGTGTAAGTAGGTTGCATATGGTGCGCAACCTCAAAAAAGGTGTAAGTGTAAGGTTTAATTTTTCACAAAAGGTGTAAATGTAAGGTGTAAGTGTAAGGTATAAGGTATAAGGTGTAAGTTGCACATCATAACCAAACCCTTGATCAAATCCAATACATTCAAAACACGTAAATTTTTATAATTCATAAATTTAATTATTTGAAAAATTTACATTAAGACTTTGAGCCTGAAAGATCTAACAATATTTTTGTTTATATTATATAATCATTCATTTTCTGTCAAACAAAAATCACTTTCATAATTTTAAAAAAATTATTTAAAAAGTAAAAAAAACTATTTTTTTAAATTGTGACAAAATAATATATATAATATAAAAAATCAAATAATTTTAACTTATTAATTAAAATTTTAAAATAATATTAAAAATATTAAAATTTTTATTAAATATCTCATATAAATATAAATCACGCAAAAAATGCGAGATCCACACGTCCCCACCTGACATATAGCGTCTAACATTTTTCAATTTTTTATATTCCATAAAAAAATCATAGCCGTGAAAAACGCGTTCATAATTTACAAGCGGTCAAAGTCTCTCTCTCCCTCCGTCTTATTCAGGAGACTGTTTTTGATTCTTCCACGGATTCTATTACGCGTTGGACAGAAAAAAAAAAAAAATAATAATAAAAAAAATTACACGACAAATATGAAAGGATATAAATCAGTGTGTTTAGTTTGAGTTTTTTGAATTAAATTTTTTAAAAATTAAAGTTTTTGATTTTCGTATTCTTTTATTTTTAGTGAATATTTTTTAAATTTTAAACATTTTTTTACTTTTTTAGATGCACCTTAGTTAGATGTATCTAAAAAGTAAAAAATTTGTGAAAAATATTTTAAAAAATTAATAAATACATAGAAATACAAAAAATATACTGAATTTTTGTATTTTTTTTTATATTTTTGGTATTTAGTGAATTTTTAAAAAAAATTTTTTACAATTTTTTTACTTTTTAAGTATATTTATGTTAGATGTGTTTAAAAAGTAAAAAACTTGCTTAAAATGTTAAAAAAATTCAATAAAAACAAAAAAACATGAAAAATAAAAAAGTAGAATTTTTTGAAAAGCATTTTCTGAAAAATGAAAACCAACAAGCTGAATGGTACTTACATCTTCATAATTTTTTAATTATATTCCATCACCAAATTATTTAAGCTCTTCATATTTTTGTAATTTATTTTTAATTTGCTCCACAGTTATTTCTACCCCTATTATTAAAGCCTTGTTTGGAAAGACTAAATAAGTATACTTTTTGTCTTTTTTGACTAAAAAATTGAGGTTGAAAATATGGATGTTTGGGTTAACTTTTTTACTTTTTATGGAAAAATGTGTAATAAAAAATTGTGAAAATTGGTTTTTAGAAGAAAATTTGAATTGGGAGTTGTGCAGCCGTAATTGTTGACTTTTGATGAATAGTGTTAACTTTTTGAGTAACTTTTTGACTTTTTAGATTATTTTGCACTACCCAAACAAGGCCTAAATGTGAACTTTGGGGCAATTTGAAAACTTTAATAAAAAGCTAATTTTTTAATTTTTTACCAAGTTCTCCTAAAAAAGTCACAAAAAAGTCAATTTTTTTTTTTTTGTTGTTAAAAAAGCCACAAAAAAAAAAAATCAAAAAACTAAAAAAATAACTTTTTGTAACTTCCCAAAACACCCCTTTGAATATTAACGTGGGTATAAATGAGACTTGCATCTTCATAACTTTTTATTATACTTCATCACAAAATTATTTACACCTTTCATATTTTTGTTTTTTTTTTTATCTGCTCTAAATTTATTCCCCTACTATTAAACGTGAACTTTGAATATTAACCAACCTCACACATTTATTATACATCTCTCTCTCTCTCTCTCTCTCTCTCTTCCTCTCTGTCTCTCCACAACTTCGTGAAGATGGTTGATTTTGGTCCACTTTGAATATTAACCAACCTCACACATTTATTATACATCTCTCTCTCTCTCTCTTCCTCTCTGTCTCTCTGTCTCTCCACAACTTCGTGAAGATGGTTGATTTTGGTCCACTACTGTAGTAGTCTGATGAATGTTTGAAACCAGTATTGGACTCTACTTTCTCTGTGTTCTTCTTCGTCTTCACTGTTCACGCACTCCAGGTCAGTTTCCTCTCTCTCTCTCTCTCATTTCTCTTTCTTTCTGGCTTTGCTGCTTCATCTATTTGACATTCAGATTTTTTTTTCAGATTAAAAAAAAGAAATTAATTTGACAAAAATAATTATCAAAATATATTTTATTTTTATTTTTTATATGTTCTATCAAAAGATAAAATCATATAATAATTATAAGTGATTTTGATTTTTTAAATTTCTTTCACCAAACTAATTTTTAGTTTTTTACCCCAAAAAAATGTCAAACAAAATTTTAAAACTAAACCAAACACGGCCAAATTTTATCTCTCCAGTTATTTATTTATTTATATCTAATTTTCTTCGATTTTTTTCACTAAAAATTCATGTTATTTTAAAATAATTTTCTCAAGCTGAAGCCTGAAACCGTGCATTGACTTTTTCATATAACTTGGATTTAAAAAAACAAACTTGTCCGTGAGAAATAAATTTTGTAATAACTTAATGAAAAAGTAAAAAAACTCAATTTATTTATTTATTAATTTGTGTCATTTCATCTCTAGTTTGAAGGGTTGCAACTTGTTTATGATTTATTTTACAAAAAAACTAGTGACTTATAAAAAAAATTTATCAAAAATTTTACGTAATACTAACGTGTGGATCTCATATGTTGTGTAGAATTTTTAGTAGTTTTCTTTAGAATTCCTGGTATTGGGTTTTATTTTATTATGATACTTTGTGCTAAACTATTTGGTGCCCCTTTTCTTCTTACTGCTTATTAATTAGAAGAGTTGATTATCAAGCTAAGGGAAAAAATATTGTTGACTTATACTTTGTAATTATCAATGTTTAAGAAACCCAGTTTGCATGAACACGCTAATTGTTTCCTAAACCATCTCAAGCCTTTCCTGAAAAAAATTCCTTAAATTTAAATAAAATTTATTTTCGATGAAACACTCCAATGGAGAAATTTGTATTTAAGTAAAAATTACGCTCATGATATAATGGTAAATTTGAGAGCCACGAAAATGTATTTTAAATTTTGGGTAAATTAAATTAACTTTTTTTTTAAAAAAAAAGTTGGAAGAAAATACAGTAACTCCACACGTTTGATATAGTGGCCATATTTGGGAAGAAAGTAAGAAGCTGTGTTTTGCAGCACAGAAAAAAAGTCAATAGCAGCAACAAAAGCAAACAACAACCATTTGGGAAGCGATAAAAAACATAGGTTGTGAAATTGCGCAACTACCCTCCATGTTAATATTACATTTTCAAAAAATTGTTTTAAAAAAATAAATTTTCTAAGTTAGGTTGGGTATTTTAAGTTATTTTAGTGTGATGTGACACTATAAACAAATATTAATTTAAAAAAACAAAAAAATAATTTTTTACCAATTTCTCAAATCATTTTTTAAAAAAGTCAAAAAATTTAGTAAAAAGTTAAAAGCCAACTTTTTATTGGGTGTGTTTGGTTTGTGTTTATAGAGTAGTTTTTGAGATAAAAATTACGAAAACTTGTTTGGTTTGTCTTTTTTAAGAAATGGTTTTAGAAAATTGTTTTGGGGAGAGAGTTTTAAAAAAAGTGATTGATTTGATGTGTATGAGAGAGACAATGATTTTGGAAAGTAGGTAACCAAACAAAATTTTGAGATTTTTTTAAAAAAAATTTGTTTGGTTTGATTACTTTTGAAAATTTGTTTGTAGAGAATTTTTTCCACAAATTTTTCTGAAAAACAAGGCCGCCCCTCTTTGTAAATTTGTTTGGTTTGATTACTCTTGAAAATTTGCACTGACTTTCTCTAAATTTTAATTCACAAAGAGAGGCCTATACATTTATCTTTATTTATTTTAGTGTCCATCCACTATTAATATTAGTTTCGATTTATTTAACCATATTACAAAAAAAAAATAATATAATTATGTCAAAATTATAAGATTAACTATAGATATATATTTTTTTTAAATTTCAAGAGAGGTTAATTTACCCTTAAATTTTTTAGTGAATATTTGAATCTCTTCTAATTTGAATATACATTTGAGTAATTTCAATTTGATAGTTTGGGTGAAACTGTTTTAAATTATTTTTACTCTTTAATTAGAGATGTCCTTAGTTTCCTTTACAATATATTATTTTTTTCTTTTATATTATTGTTTTACTTCCTTTTATTATCAGTTTTTTTTTTTTTTTTTTTAAAATCATCTTTTCATATCATGTAATTCCAAAAAAAAAAAAAATTAGTTGGGTTTTTAGTTTTTTACAAAAAAAATATACAAAAAAAGGTAAAAAGAATAGTTAATTATTTTTGTAATAAGGTCTTGTTTGGGAATAATTTATTTTAATAACTTTTTGACCCAAAAAAAAAAAAAAAATAGTGGGTAGGTTTGGTTTGTGTTTCTGAAAAAAATTTCAGAAATTTTCTCTACAAATAAATTTCAGAAATTTTCTCTACCAAACAAATTTTCTCAAAAAAATTTCCCAAAACACACAAACCAAACAAGTTTTCCAAACAAATCTCTCTCACACACACATCAAATCAATCACTTTTTCCAAAACTCTCTCTCAAAATAATTTTCCAAAATAAATTTCCCAAAAAACCAAACCAAACATGTTTTCGTACTTTTTATCTCTAAAACACATCTCTCAAACACAAACCAAACATACCCAGTATGTTTTGGGATGATTCTTACATTATGTGTGGGAATTAGGAGAGAAAAGAAAATAAAGGATTACCTAAGTTATAAGAGAAAAGAAAAGAAAAGAAATGATTGTGATTTCTCTTCTTTTTGTTCGGATAAGAAAGAAATAAAAGAAAATAAATGATTGTGATTTCTCTCATTCTTGTTTGGTTAGATTTCATTAAGAGAGAAGAAAAGAAATTATTTTATGTTATATTATCAAAATAATCTTTTTATATTTTTAATCATTTTATTTCTTTTATTTTTATTGGGACAAAATTGGTATTATAAAAATAGTAGTTTCTTTTTCTTTCCTAATCTCTCTACTTTTGGAAAGATTGAAAATGAGATTTATAAGAGAAATGAATTTCTCTCAATTTCTCTCCACTTATGTTATCCAAACAAGTAAAAAAAAAAATATATCTTTCAATTTCTTTTCTTTTATCTCTAAATCACTCAATCTAAACATAGCGTTAGCTTTTACGGAAAAAAAAATTTACAAAAGTAAAGAGAAAATAAAATCGCCTCTTGCTTTTACCGTATTACTTGATAGCAAGAAAGCTGCAAATCAATTTGAGAGATGTGTGGGTCAGCCTTTTCTGATGAAACGTCTTTTGAATGTAGAATACCTAGCCATTTTCGTGTTGCAGAGTTTTTGTATTTATCAGATAGGCACTAGCAAAGTACACAACTCTGTTTATTGTGCCTTCTCTTTTTATTTTTTCCTTACAAGGATTACATGCAAGTATGTGTTGCAGGGTCTATTAAACAGCAGGGTATATTGTTTGATTCTGTTGTGTGTGTTTTTTTTTGGTCATCCTATGGCTCGTTTGGGAATTTTGACATTTTACAAATAAATAAATAATATATATATATATATATATATAGAAAAATAAAGGGAGTGATATAATAATTTATAGTATTTTTTTAAAATTTTTTTGTTTTTATTTTTAATTTTTTATTTCATTGCTTTTTTGGGTTTATGATGAATTGTATTTTAAATGGTTAATAAAAGAATAAAAAGGCAAACAATTGATGTTGCATAATTTTATAAGTTTTGAGTCTTTGTAATTTGTATAATGGGTGAGATCTATAATTTTAAAGTGGCAATATCATAACATATGATGATACACTGATTGATATATTAATTGATGCATGTAGTGTCGTTGAAAAGCAAAACAGATTTGAATAGTTTTCTATGTTTATCAATTGTATTTTAAATGGTTCTTGGATGGAAAATAGTTTTAAATCTTTAGTACACACTTTATTTGATGGAAAAAATTGAAAGAAAAAATGTACTGTTAATTCTGATAGCATCATATTGGATTGGAAGTCTGTTACAATTTTGCAGTTTTCATGGAATTATATTTAATATATTTCTTTATTATTTTTTCCCCCTTCACAGAGCATTAGGGAATGGAGATTTGTGAGAGTGAAGCATAGAAAGTAGATTTGTATGGTTTGACACAAAATTTGTGAACATGTCTTCTTCCTCTTGGATCACATCCTTTTCATGCTCAAGCTCTGTGGCACAATCCTCAGAGGACACCGCTCCTTCACCCATCTTTCAATGGCTGAGGTTCATCTTCCTCTCACCATGCCCTCAAAGAGCTCTTCTATCTTCTATTGATATCCTGTTTTTGCTAGCACTTATTGTGTTTTCAATTCAAAAACTCTATTCTAAATTTGCCTCCGGTGGCCGCCACGCCGGTTCTGACATAAACAAGCCTCTCATCAGAAATGGCAGAGCTGTTGTTCTTCAAACTACTCTGTGGTTTAAACTGTCCCTGATTGTAACAGTTCTATTAGCATTGGCATACACAATTTTGTGCATTCTGGCATTTGTTAGAAGTACCCAGTTGGAAGATAAGCTAGTTGATGGACTGTTTTGGTTGATTCAAGCAATAACTCATGTAACAATTACAATATTGATTGTCCGTGAGAGGAGATTCCAAGCTGTTTCTCATCCTTTGCCGCTTCGAATTTATTGGGTTGCAAATTTCATCATCATTTCTCTGTTCAGTGTTTCCGGGGTCATTCGTGTAATCTCCATAGAAGAACTTTATTTTGTTTTGAGACTGGATGATATAATTTCATTCATTTCTTTTCTGTTATCGATTGTACTCCTTATGGTTGCCATAAAAGGATCAACCGGGATTACTGTGAGGAGTGAATCCGATTCAGTTATGGATGTAGAACCTGAATTATATGAACGCCTATTGGATGGATGCAATGTGAGTGGCTTTGCTAAGTCTTCTATCATTTCCAAAGCTTTTTGGCTGTGGATGAATCCCTTACTGAGTAAAGGCTATAAATCTCCTCTCAAGTCTGATGATATCCCGGCCCTTTCGCCAGAACATAGAGCTGAAAGAATGTCTGCACTCTTCGAATTGAACTGGCCGAAGCCTCATGAAAAATCGAAGCACCCTGTTCGAACCACGCTGCTTCGGTGCTTCTGGAGGGAAATCGCTTTCACTGCCTTCCTTGCAATTGTGCGTCTTTGTGTCATGTACGTTGGGCCTGTTCTTATTCAGGGTTTTGTTGATTTCACCTCAGGGAAGGGGAGCTCCCCCTATGAAGGATACTACCTTGTTCTCACTCTCCTCATTGCTAAATTTGTGGAAGTTTTGACCTCTCACCAATTCAACTTCAATTCTCAAAAGCTTGGAATGCTCATTCGATCTGCCCTTATTACTTCTTTGTACAAAAAGGGCATGAGGATGTCGTGTTCGGCTAGACAGGCTCATGGGGTTGGACAAATTGTGAATTACATGGCTGTAGATGCTCAGCAGCTGTCTGATATGATGCTGCAGCTACATGCTGTATGGCTTATGCCACTGCAAGTTTCTGTCGCCTTAATACTTCTGTCTCGCTGCCTTGGTACCTCGACAATTACAGCTCTAGTTGGGCTTGTAGTGGTTATGTTGTTTGTTTTGATGGGCACTCGAAGGAACAACCGGTTCCAACACAATGTGATGAAAAACCGGGACTCTAGAATGAAGGCGACAAATGAGATGCTTAATTACATGCGCGTAATTAAGTTCCAGGCATGGGAAGAGCACTTCAACAAACGAATTCAATCTTTTCGCGAATCAGAATTTGGGTGGCTGACCAAGTTCATGTACTCAATATCTGGCAATATCATTGTTTTATGGAGTACACCGGTACTTATATCCACTCTTACCTTTGGTACTGCAATTTTGTTGGGGGTTCCACTCGATGCAGGGACTGTTTTCACTGCGACAACACTATTTAAGATTCTCCAGGAACCAATCAGGACCTTCCCGCAGTCTATGATCTCAATATCTCAAGCAATGATCTCTCTGGCGAGGTTGGACAAGTACATGATAAGTAAGGAGCTGGTTCATGAGTCGGTGGAGAGAGAGGAAGCTTGTGGGGGTGGGATTGCAGTGGAGGTGAAAGACGGAGCTTTTAGCTGGGATGATGAAGGTGGAGAACAAATTGTAAAAAATTTAAATTTCCAGATCAAAAAAGGCGAGCTTGCAGCTATTGTTGGGACCGTTGGATCAGGGAAGTCTTCTCTCCTGGCTGCAAATTCTTGGCGAGATGCACAAAATATCCGGGAAGGTCTGAATTTTCATGTTTTTTTAGGGTATTTTTTCTTTAATTACTTTGTACTGATTGGTTAATTTTATAATTTAACAAGCATATCTGATTTTACTCTTTAACAGGCTAGGGTTTGTGGCACCACTGCCTATGTTGCGCAGACATCATGGATTCAAAATGGGACCATTCAAGATAACATCCTGTTTTGTTCACCAATGAATAAGGAGAGGTATAGTGAAGTTATTAGGGTCTGCTGCTTGGAGAAAGACTTGGAAATGATGGAGTTTGGAGATCAGACTGAAATTGGAGAGCGTGGCATCAACCTCAGTGGTGGTCAGAAGCAGCGGATACAACTTGCTAGAGCTGTTTATCAGGATTGTGATATATATCTTCTTGATGATGTATTCAGTGCTGTAGATGCTCACACTGGGTCTGAAATATTCAAGGTGACAATAATGTTTACTGTATTTATTAGAATTTCCCCCCCTAGTTTATGCATTTCATTGATACGACACTATTCATTTCTATACATATGAAATTGTGGAGATAGGTTCATCATTGAAAGCAAAGTCCTGCCAAAATTTGGTTCTTAACATGAGGAGCCTGAATACTTACAATTTTGCTTGAAAACAATGAAATCTAAGGCTAAATGCTACTTTGTTTCATTTTAAAAAAACAATCCCTTGATGTGTGGTAAATTTTGGATGCATTAAATGTTGTCACTTGTCAATGCTTTTACATGCCTTGTGCTTTTTGTGCAAACAATTCTATTAGATTTTGATTAAGTATCTCGTTTAATACCTCTACTTCTCTCACAATGCTGTTAAACAAACTGAGAAACATATGATTTTCAGTTATTGTTGGTGAGGTTAATTAGAAATTTTGAACCATGTCAGAACAGTTTACTTTTCATGTGATGAAACTTAGCTTAAAATTTTCTTCATGCTTGTCTGGCAGGAATGTGTGAGGGGAGTCCTCAAAGATAAGA
Organism: Camellia lanceoleosa; assembly: GCA_025200525.1. Classification (NCBI taxonomy): domain Eukaryota; kingdom Viridiplantae; phylum Streptophyta; class Magnoliopsida; order Ericales; family Theaceae; genus Camellia; species Camellia lanceoleosa. Next base: position 52,277,217 of record CM045770.1, on the reverse strand, counting down.
CCATTCTACTCGTAACTCACCAAGTTGACTTCTTGCATAATATTGATCTTATCTTGGTAAGTATGATTCATTATTCAAATCTCAACACAAATTTCTTTATTTTTATTTTTATTTTTGCCTGAAATATTGACCTCTTTTTTTTCTTCTTCAAAACAGGTCATGCGAGATGGGGTAATTGTGCAATCTGGAAAGTACAATGATATTCTGCAATCTGGCATGGATTTCCAAGCTCTAGTATCTGCTCATGAAACCTCCATGGAACTAGTAGAAGCGGGAACTACCATGCCCAATGAGAACTCCCCCAAACCACCAAAAATTTCCCGAGCATCTTCTAACCATGGGGAAGCAAATGGTGACGACAAATCTGCAGAACAATCCAATTCTGATAGGGGTACTTCTAAGCTTATTAAGGAAGAGGAGCGAAACTGGAAAAGTCAGCTTAAATGTTTACAAACAGTATTGCACCGAGGCCTTTGGCTGGTGGGGTGTAGTAACGGTGTTGCTAGTCTCATTATTGTGGCAATGTTCTCTAATGGCGAGTGATTATTGGTTGGCATATGAAACTTCAGAAGACCGTGCTATGTCGTTCAACCCATCTCAATTCATTAGTGTGTATGCAATTATTGCAGCAGTTTCAATTGTGTTGATAATGATAAGAGCCTTTTTTGTCACACTCCTTGGGCTTAAGACTGCCCAAATATTCTTCAGTCAAATTCTGTACAGCATACTGCATGCTCCTATGTCATTCTTTGACACTACGCCTTCTGGAAGAATCTTAAGTCGGGTAAAAATTCTGACACCAAATTGAATATATTCTGAAATTTGCATCTAGATTTGTTTTAGATTATAGAAAGGTTTATTTCTTGTTGGGTATTGACCGTATTATCTTTCATCGTGTAGGCCTCGACTGATCAGACCAACATTGATCTCTTTCTTCCCTTCTTTTTAAGCATGACTGTTACCATGTACATCACAGTGATCGGCATCATCATCATCACATGTCAGTATGCTTGGCCAACAATATTCCTTTTATTTCCACTTGCTTGGCTGAATTTCTGGTTCCGGGTATGGGCATTTATTTAACGTCACTGTATTTTTGGCAATATAATCTCTCTTTTACAGCTAGCAATTAATGTTCAATGATTGGTCATGTACTGAAAATATAGCTATTTCCAAAATATATTAAGGAAAATTAGTTAAGCACTGAAATTTTCTATCAGAGAAAATGAAATTGGTTCTATGGTGGGAACATATTGTGAAAGTTCTTGGAGATATCTTCAAATTTGAAATCTTGAACATTGGCATGGTGGACTTCCAATAGATCCCTAAAATGGCTTGCAGATTCATAACAATCATATTTGTTGTTTTAACAGGAATAAAAGCAAAAGCTAATAAATATGTATATGAGCAATGAAACTACAGATGAATTTATTGTATCCATTCCTGTTTCTTCTGGTTTCAGAGATACTACCTTGCAACATCTCGTGAATTAACTCGACTTGATTCCATTACCAAAGCGCCTGTCATTCATCACTTCTCAGAAAGCATTTCTGGTGTTATGACAATTCGCTGTTTCAGGAAGCAGGAAATATTTTGCCGGGATAATGTCAGCAGGGTGAATGCAAATTTACGTATGGATTTTCACAATAATGGGTCCAACGAGTGGTTGGGCTTCCGTTTGGAACTCATTGGAAGCTGCGTCCTCTGCATTTCTGCATTGTTTTTGATCTTGTTGCCTAGCAGTATCATTAGGCCAGGTAGTCCTCTACAACAATTGGATCATATGTGATGTTAATGAGTTGTTTCTTTGTTTGCCCCCCTTTTTTACATGGTTACTTGGTTCTCAAATGTGGGAAACTGACACGTACTGTATTGCCCAGAGAACGTTGGATTAACTCTCTCGTATGGTTTGTCCCTCAATGGCGTATTATTCTGGGCTGTATATATGAGCTGCTTTGTGGAAAATAGAATGGTTTCTGTTGAGAGGGTAAAACAGTTCACAAATATTCCATCAGAAGCTGAATGGGAGAAAAAAGATTGTCTTCCCTCTGCTAATTGGCCTACCCACGGCAATGTTGACCTCAAAGATTTGCAGGTAACTTGCCTTAAACCCATTTTGTTTCAAATTTGTAACATTGTTTTTTACTTTTGAAGTCATTTATTCTTGATAACAAATATTGTGTCTAAATTGTTCCGGTAAGGCGTGCATGGTGTCAGGCAACACAAAAATAGAGAAAAATTTCACAAGATAACTAGGCTTTATGATGTCTACATGATGTGATCTGAAATTTAGACAGACCACTTTGCCTTGATTTATAAATTAATATTTTTAAAAATAAAATGTCCAAGTGTGTCGTCAATGAACTTTGGATCTTTATTAGCATGACTTGAACTACAATAATATTCTGTTCTAATATTTTTTGGAACCCTTTCTGATAAGACATACTTGAACACTTGGTGAACAGGTTAGGTATCGTCCAAATACCCCTCTGGTTCTTAAAGGTATTACTCTCAATATTCAAGGAGGAGAGAAGATAGGTGTAGTTGGTCGAACAGGGAGTGGAAAATCGACTCTGATCCAGGTTTTCTTTAGGCTGGTTGAACCTTCAGGAGGGAGAATAATCATTGATGGCATTGACATTTCCATGCTAGGGCTTCATGATCTTAGGTCTCGCTTTGGGATCATTCCTCAAGAGCCTGTCCTTTTTGAAGGAACTGTCAGAAGCAACATTGATCCAATTGGGCTGTATTCAGATGAAGAGATATGGAAGGTATATTTTCCATTCTTATTTCCTAAAATAAACCAGTTTTGGCTTTTGAAGGTCGGAAAAGAATAAAGTTTGCATCATGAACATCACTTTGTTGTGTTTCATTTTCTTGGTTCATAATTCCATACCAAAGCATACGCAATTTGAGCTTTTCTTGTGATTTCACTGATATGAAAAAACAATTTTTATAGAGCCTTGACCGTTGTCAACTTAAAGATGTGGTTGCTGCAAAGCCTGGTAAACTTGATTCTTCAGGTAATATTCATACTTCATCGCTTCTTCACTAGGCTGCACCAAACCTTGCTTGACTTGGTGTTTCCCATTTAGTGAATGAAGGTAAACATTTTATTTCTTTTTGGAAATTTCTCAGTTGTTGATAACGGAGACAATTGGAGCGTGGGGCAGAGGCAACTTCTCTGCTTGGGAAGGGTAATGCTAAAGCACAGCCGGCTTTTGTTTATGGATGAGGCAACAGCTTCTGTTGATTCACAAACTGATGCTGTAATTCAGAAGATCATCCGAGAGGATTTTGCAGCCCGTACAATCATCAGCATTGCTCACAGAATACCAACAGTCATGGACTGTGAGAGGGTTTTAGTTATAGATGCAGGTTAGTGTTTCTTTACCTAACTCTTTCCCCATCCTTCAAATGAAAAAGTTTTGGATTGCAAATTATCAGTGACTTAGCAAGACAAAGTGGATGTTCTTAGTGTTTGTGACCTCATTACTAGTTTGTGCTCTATGAGCAACGTTCCCCAACTTTTTTAATTGGATACATTGGATCTTGATAAGTATTAGATACCAACCACTCGACAACCACAAATTTTGAATAAGGGCATTTTTGGTAATATTGCACTAACGACCTATTGCCCTAATTCTCTCTCTGTCTCTCTTGTAAACTTCTTTAGGCTAAGTTTGGGAAGACTAAATAAGTGCACTTTTTGACTTTTTATGAAATATGGGTTGGATTTGGATTGGGTTTGAAGTGATGTGTTAGAGAAGTGATGTGACTTAAATAAGATGATGTGACTTAAATAGAATAGTGACTTTTTGACTTTTTGGATTTTTTTGAGGATGCCAAACTTGGCCTTATTATAATGAAACTTGAGTGACTGGACATAGCCCTAGTTTTTGGAGTGAACTGCGTAAATCTTGCACTTGTTGTCCTAATTCTATGTATATATAATTGAGGGGAGGGAGGCAGCTATTTCCTCGACTCTGTTGTAATTTTTCTGATCATAGTGAAGTCACAATGACTATGGATGTAGCCATGTGCTTAGTTTTGGAGGGAATCACGTAACTCTTGTGATCTTATATGGCCATGTGCTTTTCTGTCATTTTGGTCAAAAGCTTTGAAACCTTATATTCTCCTGAGACTTCATTCTTTTGCATTTAAGCTCCATATTCTCTATGTTTTGGCTTATTTATTTATTTTTGTTTTTATACATGAATTTCATAGCTGATGTCCTATTTCACTCTTTAACAGGTTGGGCAAAAGAGTTTGACAAACCATCTCACTTGCTAGCGAGGCCTTCACTATTCGGGGCACTGGTTCAGGAGTACGCTAACCGCTCATCTGGAATATGAGATAAACCATATTGGTTTTCCCATAATTGCCTCTCTCGATTTCACTACTGCCAATTTTGGAAATCTTCCTCAGAACGAGTCAAATTGCTTGTATTAAAATTTCATGCACTATAGTGACGATATAAGGTATTCTTCATGGAAGATGGTATAGACATCCCATTTTATCAGCATACATGCTGGCAGTAAGTGATGCTATATAATACCAACCATTGTCAATATTTAATGAAATCAAACTTGTTTCGTGCATTAATTTTTAAATATTTCCCCCTTTGAAGCAAATGGTATGAGAATTTTGAATGAGATAGTTTTACTATCCTGTCCTGGAATGCTTTCTATTAGTAAAAAGTAATTGGTAATAGTTTGCCACAAGCTCTTTTTTACCTAGTCTTTTAGGTCTGATTTGGTTTGATGTCTATTTTGAAAATAGTTATTGGTTTGGTTTAGTTTGAAAATAAGTTTTCATTTCTTTCTTCCTCCCTCACCCTCTCTGATCACCACCCATTGCTCATCACTACCACCATATACCACATTCTAACCACTGCCGCCAACAACCCCTTTTGATCCTTCATCTTTGATGACCACCTTCAACAAGTCTAGTACTAGTTCAACTATGTTGAACTGGCACACGAACAAGGCAAGAGAGAGTGCACGAGCACATGTACTCGTGCAGTGGAAAAGCACCAAACCTTGGGATCAACCAACTCATTAGATTTGGGGTCAATCCCTTCTTCCTCTCCCCCTCCCTGAATCAAAAAATAAAAATAAAAAGGGGAAAATTCCTAAAAAGTCTAACATTTCTCATGAAATTTCTATTCAAGTTATCTTAACACATTGATCAGTCCAATCAACGCAGAATTAATAGGATTCAATTGAAATTTCGTAAATTAAAAAGAAAATGACTTATTTGATATTCCCCCCCCCCCCACCAAAAAAAATGAGCTATTACAATCTTGTGCAGAGATTCAACAAAAATTCTAGTAATTAGAGTGGTAAAATAAACCAAATTACTTAAGCTCAGCTTGTTAAAAACTCGTTCGAGACTGGCTTTACAAAACAAATTAAATTACTTGAACTCAGCTCCTTACAAACTTGCTCAAGATCAATTTGTTAACTAAACAAGTCAAACTTATACACAGTTTAAAGCTCTTTTAATTTTCTAAATCAAGTTTGAACAAATTACTATTTGGTTTGATAAATTTATATGCATTATTATAAAAAAGTAAATTACTCAAGCTGGACTCATTATCAACTCAATCTCATTTGAGACAAACTCATAATGTAAAAAAGACAAACTTAAACCATATTTTAAAACTTACTAAGTTAAATAAGTCAAACTTAACAAATCAATACTCGGTTTTACTCAACTCATTTATAACCGGACCAATAATTTGGAGTTTTTTGTTCTCTCTCTTTCACTCTTATATATGTACAATATAGACATTTGTAACTCAACAATGAGATAAAAAGAAGAGTAAATTACACTTTTCATCTTTATAAATTGATTCAAATTTCACTTTGTTCCTTATTGTTTCAATTTGAACAATTGATTCCTACACTTTAAATTCGATTTTAATTTGATCTTTCCGCCTGAATTTTCGTTGTTTTTTTTTATGTGTATACCTTCAAAAACTGACAAGTGTCACAAAATTGTTAATTTTGACTTTTAGTTCAAATGAAAGAACCGAATTGAAAACTGACCTCAAAGTATAGACTAAATTATCCAATTTAAAACTATAAGGATCGACGTAAAATTTAAGTAAAACTATAGGGATTGAAAATATAATTTACCCAAAATATATGTTAATGTTTAATGATGAATAAATGACAAAACAAATCTAATAATTTTGAGTATTTGACAATCATCATAAACAAAGTATGATAACAAGTGTCCATTTATTTATTTATTGTGAATCAATAAGAAAGTAAATATAAATATAAGAAATATTATATCAAATAGACCACTAGCCCAACAATAACTAGAAAGTCAACAATCACAAAACTTAACAATCAATCACCAAGCCCAAGCCCAATAACCACTAATTGCTACATACAACTCTCATAATAGGGAAGAAATAAAAGCTATCATAAAGGATATCAAACTTCTCTCCATAGGAGTTGAACCCAATGATCACTACCACAAGTGTCCATTACACACTAGTAACATTTTGTTGAGTAAAGAACAAACATACATAGAGTGATGCAAAGCAGAACCTACTGAGAAAAGTGAAATTGATGAGAAAGAGCAGAGATGTTTTCAACTTCAATTGAGCTCCTTCCCTTCAAAAAATTGGAGTACCAATGTGCAGAGAGTTTAGGGTATCTTTTCAAATCTTTGTCATCCAAATCTACATAGTAGAGGCCAAAACATGATCCATAGCCACCCAATAACTCATACACATCCAAGAAAGACCATGTGAAATACCTTCTTGCATTTGATCCATTCCTTCCATATTGTCAAATTCAAAGAAGAAAACAAACAACAGTACAAAATAACCATATCAATGAAATGAAACCCAATATTATTTAACGGGTTATTTACACCAAGACTGTCATGACCCGAACCTGCCCCTATGGGTTAAGGACATAACCGGCCAGTAATCAAGGGATTACCTACAACCTCAAACCAAACCAGACGTAACTCATCAGAGTAAAAGGGCCAAACGGAAACAAATTTAAAACTTTGTCCATAGAGCTGTGCTTACATGGCACATCATAACAAACATATACATATATGTTAATAACTCACATCAAAATATGTAATAACACAAAGTTCTGTACATACAAGATCATTTTAGTCTAAGACGGTTAGACCCAAAGTTTACATACAAAAATAATCCAATGTTTTCGCCAAAATAACAAAACTATAACGAAAGAACAAAAGAGGCGAAGACAAGTCTCGTGTGTGAGACATTTGGGCTGACTCTCCAAAACTTGACCTTCCACACAGACTTCACCGGGGCTGGGTTTGGACCTCCTTTGGCTCACCTACAAACACATGAATGAACTTGAGCGAAAGTCCAGTGAATAATATCGAATAAAGAAGATATACTAGAGCGATATACAACAGACGGCCTTGGGTCCAGTTCATATTTCTATCTAGTATATATATATATATAGATCAAGTAACTGCGGTTCCAAACACATCAGGCGGCCTCAGGCCCAATCCATTCATGTCAAACTGCTTTTGGCCCATTTATCTTTCATTCATGTCAGACTGGCCTCTAGCCCATTCATTCTTTCATTTATGTCAGGCTGGCCTCTGGCCTATTCATTCTTTCATTCATGTCAGACTAGCCTCTGGCCCATTCATTCTTTCATTCATGTCAGACTGGCCTCTGGCCCATTTATCTTTCATTCATGTCAGACTGGCCTCTGGCCCATTTATCTTTTATTCATGTCAGACTGACCTCTGGCCCATTCATTCTTTCATTCATGTCAGACTGCCTTTGGCCCAGTCAATTGTATCCAACGGCCTTTGGCCCAATCATATGGCATAACAAATATTTGTCCCCAATTCAATGTAGCAAGCTTATATGAAAGTAAGCAATTGGACGAATAACATACTTCGGATATCTTAATTAAGATATCACTCACAGTGTTCTGCCGGTAGATTCACCCTTGAGCTCGACCCTATACATTACATAACACACTTGGGTCACAAACGAGTCAATCCGTTCTTAATTCATACATCCCTCTTAGGCTTCTTTCTTATCTTTTTAATTCGTTCATAATGCTCAATGCATGCCTAAGAGTACTTAGAAGTGAAAGAGAACGGGAAAATGAAACACAGAACACTCTTATAAAATTTCTAAAACAGGGTTCCCCGCTCGAAGCGTGGGTTCCCCTGCTCGAGCGGACTCTTATGGTTTGCAAAAGTACTGGTTGCCTCATTTTTACGCTTGAGTGTGACTTCATTCTGCGTAGCTCCCCGCTCGAGCGTGAACTTACCCGCTTGAGCGGACATCATGTCTGTAAAATATTCTGGGAGCTTGCATTTCACACTCGAGCGGCTCCTTCCCCGCTCGAGCGGACATGCTGAATTCTGGGTTTTCTAGAATTGTTCTTGAGCTTCAAACTTGCACTCCAATCAACATATCTTACATATTATGACTCAAACTTCACATATATATTTACTAACATGATACAACACCAAATTCATCATATTATGAAGCTCAATTTCAAGAATTAATCATATGCATGCTCCAATTTACACCAAACTCATTTCCAACATAACAAATTCATGCATTCCAAACTCAAACTCTTATGAATTGTATATGCATGTGAGATATACCCAATGTTCCCAACTTAATTGGTGAAGAGATGGTCAATTACATGGACTTCATTCAAAATTCAACATGAATTACACATTTCATGCTCAAACATGGAAATTCATAGCAATTTCTTACATGCATGCATTCTTTGACTTCCAATTCATCAAAACCAACTCCATTTCATCACAATCAATTCAATTCATGTTCTTTATCATCATTTAATCTTGAATTCACAAAATTACAAGCTAATATCCATGAATTCACTCACCTAGGAGCTTCAAACACTCAAATCCTAGCTTATTCTTTGAGTTCAACCTTCAACTCCCAAGTCTTAAGCCAAAATTGCACAATTCTTCTCTTGCTCTCTCTCTAGCCGACCCTCTCTCTCTTTCCTTAGGATAATTTCAGCCAAAATGTATGAAAAGAGAGAGGTTGAGTGCATAGTGGCCCTTTATATACAATTATCAACATTACATATTTGAGCACTAAGTCATTAATTTAATCTAATTAATTTGATTTGAATCAATTTTCAAATAAATTTCACATGAGTTTCTAAAAATTACGCCAATCATAATGGCGTAGTCAATTTCTATTTCTGTGGCCGATAAGGCCTTCAATTTAAATTTCAAAACAGAAAGTCAAACAGATTTTCCTACGGCGAACAGATAGAAATTCAAAACCATATATATTCATATAGATGGCACTCAAAATCATATCAAACACATAATCACAATCACAATTAAGATTAATTGGCATATTACGGACCGGGGTTATCACAAAGACCCCCTATCAATTGTTACTACCAATTTAATATTAATTGGTAATGCAACATCCAAATATACCCTTCTCTTTTACCACTATAGTTTTCATAATCTTCAACATTCTTATTTATTCGTTTAGGTTTTCTTCATTTATTGTTCCATTCATAAAGTTTCCAATAAGCCAAAAGCCATTGGTTTAGCAAAATAAAAGGCGAGTCAGATGCTACATATTTTATCCAAAGGTTAATCTAAGAACTAACAATTGACTTTCATTTATAAAATAATAAAAACAAAAGAAGAATTAGGGAAGAAATAAAAGCTATCATAAAGGATATCAAACTCCTCTCCATAGGAGACGAACCCAATGAACACTACCACAAGTGTCCATTACACACTAGCAACATTGTGTTGAGAAAAGAACAAACATACATAGAGTGATGCAAAGCAGAACCTACTGAGAAAAATGATATTGATGAGAAAGAGCAGAGATGTTTTCAACTTCAATTGAGCTCCTTCCCTTCAAAAAATTGGAGTACCAATGTGCAGAGAGTTTAGGGTATCTTTTCAAATCTTTGTCATCCAAATCTACATATTAGAGGCCAAAGCATGATCCATAGCCACCCAATAACTCATACACATCCAAGAAAGACCATGTAAAATACCCTCTTGCATTTGATCCATTCCTTCCATATTGTCAAATTCAAAGAAGAAAACAAACAACAGTACAAAATAACCATATCAATGAAATGAAACCCAATATTATTTAAAGGGTTATTTACACCAAGACCCCCTATCAATTGTTACTACCAATTTGCTATCAATTGGTAATGCAACATCCAAATATACCCTTCTCTTTTACCACTATAGTTTTCATAGTCTTCAACATTCTTATTTATCCGTTTAGGTTTTCTTCATTTATTGTTCCATTCATAAAGTTTCCAATAAGCCAAAAGCCATTGGTTTAGCAAAGAAAAAGGCGAGTCGGATGCTACATATTTTATCCAAGAGGTTAATCTAACAACTAGCAATTGATTTTCATTTATAAAATAATAAAAACAAAAGAAGAATTAGACAGATACCTCACAACATCAAGCAAACTCCTAATGAAACCATGCAAATATTTCACTCTTGCATTGTCATGTAGGGAGAGAGAGAGAGAGAGAGAGAGAGAGAGAGAGAGACCGTTTTCATGGATGTAAATAGGAGGGTTGCCATAAAATTGCTTGAAATACTCCAAAACTCCAAGCAGACCAGAGGGTGTGATTGGGAACTGAACCAAAGAAACTGATTAATTAGTATAATTAATAATAATAAAAAAACCAAGAAGTAAAAAACCAACTTTGTGAAATTATTTTTTAGCCCCTTACCTCATCTGGTGGTGTATCATTAGACATAGCTGAAAACAATCCAAGAACTTTTGAAATACATCATATCTATCAAATATATTTTTTACCCATCAAAAATTTGAATAATTTCACTCAAAAGAATACCATGGTTGGTTCATCCGAGTTGGAGAAAAACATAATATGCAATTAAATTCAAACATGTCATGTAAATAATTTCATCAATGTAAATCGAGCTTGTGATGCAGGAAACAATGCAATTGTGATTGATAGTAATTTCATGGATAGTTTGACTGTTTAATGGTAAAATGGCAATTTTGTTGATTTTTCAAGGCTGTCTGGTAAGGCCCAAAAAATTCATATTCGCAGAATTGGGAAATTTACTATGTTGGAAAATTTTGAATTCTTAATTTCAAGTTCTAGACAAATCCATTTTAATTCAAGATTGTTAGGTTTTTATTTTTGACAATCCCGTTTAACAAAACTCCGTTTAGTTATAATTTTATTCGATTTTTTATTTCAATGAGTCTATGAGTTTTAGATGCGAATCTAACCCGAATTGTACCTTGCAGAGATGTGAAGAATCTTTGGTTTAAGAAGTTTTCACTGACTGTAAAAATACTGAGAAGATGTTTTTCTCACTCGAGCTAAACTTTGGTGGCTCGAGTGAAGACTCTTGGAAAAACACACGTTTTAGTCTCCTTGCTCAAGCGATAGATCCTTCGCTCGAGTGACCTTCGCGGCCCAATTTTCTATAAATATGTGTTTCAGTCAGATTTTAGGGTTACGACTTCCAAATCTTCTTCTTGGATATTAAGTTTTATATCTGGAGCTTCTTTGCTAGTTTATTTGATGTTTGTTTGAGTTTAAATTGGTTTGAAAAGTATACATCAAATGATTGTTTGTTTCATTTAATACATAAGAGAGTGTTGTTCTTCGGTGGATTCTGTGGAATTCAGGCCTGAAGCTTTGGTGGATTTCGGAGTGGCTCATTGTCGTGGATTTGACATTGACGTTGTGGATTCAATGTTGGGCAAGACAATTCCAAGGTGAAGACGGGGCTAGAAGAGACACATAGGGGTCAATTCGATTCGGGCGTGAATTTGCTAGGTAATTGAGAATACACTTGTGTAATTCCTTTATGTCTTCTTAGTGGATTGTTTTGTGCCTTTTGCCTGTGATTTTTTTTATCACAATTGGAGGCGCTCCAATTGTGGGTTTTTCACGTTAAATCATTGTGTTGCTTTGTCTTTGATTGTTTGATTGATATTGTTATTTACTCGTTAAAATTGATACATAATTACAAATCAATATTTAGGAGATTTCTAGATTTTTCAGGGGTTTTTTTCCCCTTCAAATATATGCTATCTAGATTAGTTTTTTATTTATTTAATTTTGGCTTGATTTGGGAAGTGAATTGTAGCTTGACCACCCAACAATGTTTACTATAAATCAAGTTGTAAGATCTTGAAAGAGGTAAAAACTACTCAAATGAAGGAGGGTACAACTCAGTCTACGTGGCATCATCTAATTAGTTAAGTCTATTTTGTGCCACATGGCATGGAGGAAATGACAAGAATTGCCAAACAAGAATAACCCTTGGGATATTTTTTGGAATATCCATTTAGATATGCTTGGTCATCAAGAAAAGCTTTATTATACATACACCTACACCCCATAGGTTAATGTATGCTTTCATTCACTACTCAATATCTCAATTCTCATCATCCTTATCTTATCTCTAACTTTATGGTAATTGACTTGAGCGTTTGAGTGTCCAAATGCCGGAGGCACTAATAGTGTTTTTCTCTTGTAGATTTCAAGTTCACATCGGTTTCAGTGTCTTCTATCATCTTCTCTGTTGATTATCTTCATCAAACAAGGTATATTTTTTGTCCTTTACAAGGTTAAAACAATCCTTGTTTGAATAATAAAAATTCAGAGAAAGTTTCTCTATTGAATTGTTCTTTTTTCCTTAACATTTTTCTAGTTCATTCCATACGCTTTCCTATATCAGCTTCCAAGTTGCAAACTGTGTTAATCAAGTTTAGTGAGTATATTAGGGATTGACATACATATTATATTGACTGCTATGTCAGCATTGAAGTCCTTGTTATTTATTTTGAGGCTGCTAGGTTTGTCTTTGATGTATAAAGTATTGTAATGGTTGACTTCTTAGAAGTCAAAGGAACCCTTGACTAGTTTGGACTCAACTTTTGTGAATTCTGGAATTCTTGATCCTGCATTCTTCTTCACTATCTTTGGATAGTCATCAAATACCAGGGGATTGATAATCTTGCAACAAAATCACACAAACAATGAAAAAAGATGGTTTTAACTTTTCACATACAAAAATTTCCTAAATTCAAGATAATATCCCCCTTTGTTTTGACTCAAAACATTTTTTTTGAAACATTTTCTATGAAAAATGTATTATGCAGAAAATATTTTTATTTTTTTTCATGTTTGGTTGCAATGTTGAAACTACTGTGCTCATTGTTATAGCAGTGGTGTGGTGGTGGTGACAAAGTACTGTTGGTGAGGGTGGTGGTGTCAATGGTGACAGAGGTGGCAGTGGCAATTGTGGAGTGGTGGTGGTAGAGGCGGTGGCAGTGATAGTGGCATAATGGTGGTCGAGGCAATAGTACTAGTGGTGCCAGTGATAGTGGCATGATGGTGAGGGTGGTGTTGGTGGCAGTGGCGATAGTAACAACCATGGTAGTGGTAGTGGTTGGTGGTAGTAATGTAGTGTGTTAGAAATATTGTAGTTCGGACAATTTTTTCACTTTCCAAAACAGGAAAAAAAATTGTCCAAAGAAATTTAATTTTTGCCAATTTTCATTTCTTATCGTACTATTTACTAAAAAATACAAAAATATTTTTTGCCGAAACAGACTATAGTGATTATGTGTCAACATTTAATAAATTAAGATGCATAACATCATTTTATGTATTTACAATTTGTAACTCACCACCCAATATAGAAGTCATTAGCTCTTTAAGTTGCAATCACATCTTCTGTTACATTAGTACTAGGGATATACCAATACGCAAATACATTGCTATGAATCCTTGTTGCCTGCCCTATTTCATAACATATTTCTCCAACAATTATAAGCATTATATGTGATATTTTTTTCATCATTGTCAAAATTAGTAGTAAAATGAAGACTAAAGGATAGACCAATATGCAAGACTCCCACCACTAAGAGGTCTAGGAATGAACATATTGGAGAATGCCATTGATGGGTGTTAGCAAATTTTAAACATTTTTTTTTTATCAGCGAAAGTCAGTAGTTAGTTGTTAGATTAGCACATTGGGGGAGTTAAAACTCACGCCCATACACTTTGCAAGAAGATCTTGCCCTCCCATCCCACTTCAGGAGTGGAACCCAAGACCTACCCTTAGGAGAGATCGTGGCCAAAGGGCTAGCCAACTATGCTAAAGTCGCTTGGTTAGCAAATTTTAAACATTAATGTTACTATAAGTGAACATCACGTCATTTCACTGGCCAAAGTGTTTGTCTAGTATCACTTGGGTGGCGTTTCATAAAACATCGTAAAAAAGGCTAACCCAATGGTTATAAAACGTCACTAACATAAGACAACTCCATAAATATTTAGTAGCATTTATGTTAAGTTTTAGTGACTTTTTTAAACGTTGGTAAATGGCAAATTTCCTATAGTGTATGTACATATTCTTACCGCTACATGCTAAGAATGATAAATGTGTAATCATCAAAATATGAAAAGTACAATTTTTTGATCTAAGGAGATGCTTTAGCAAGTTAAGATAAAGAATAGTGGATTCCTCAATGTTTCTTATGAGGCTAATGGAATACCTGGTACTTGTTCTTGCACAAATTTGTAGCCGATGCATGTGCTAGCAAGATATTATGAGCAACAATGTATGGCTCGAACAATGAGTTACCTTTAGAATAGTTAATTCCAAATGGGAAAGAACATCACTTTGGGGGCGTAATGCCTACATCATAACCACTCAAAACAAATACGTTGACCTCATTAAAGGTAGTCCAATACAAAACCCTATCGCCAAATTCTCTAAATCACACACACCTCAGCATATGCCATGAAATCTTTCCTGTACCCACAAAATAGCTAATTTCATTTTTTAAAATGGGAACTCGATTGCATAATATCGCTAAAGTTTGGAATGGAAAAGGCAAGATGTACAAATAGATAATTGCATTAACCAAAAAAAAAAAATCATATATTTTGTTTTCCAAGAAGAGCATGTACGAAAAACAAAAAAGTGACTGAAGCAGAAGCCAATAGTGAAAACCATACACAAATTTTGGACTAAGACATCCTCCATATTCATCTTCAAGAGCCTGTGGTAGATCATAGTGCACTAATGTAGCATGTGGTAGGATTCCTACTTGATAAAATATAAAAAGATATCAATGAGAGAGGAAGAAGGGGGTGGGTGGTGGGGGGGTTCATTATTAACATTTTGAGTTGTTTGGTTAACAATTTGGAAGTAACTTCTCTTGATTTGATAAGAAAAATAATTGATATGCAATTTTGTGTATAAAAGATTCCAAATGCAAACCAAAACAGTATTACAATGTCTGTGAAGAAGAAGATGTGGATTTGACCACCATGTCTGATAAGTTCACTGATGAGATTGTTGTAATATTCCAATCCCTTTGGATTTACAGCTCTCTTCCATCTATCAAAAATAATAATAAGAAAGGATGAGCACTAGCATATGGAAAGAACCAGAATTTGTCTAACATGAAAAAGTAAAGTAAAATAAAATAAAATAAAAAATATGAGAGAGAGTTATGTGATCATACTAGGGATAAGCCTTGGCTATGAGATGGAGAATCTATAGGCCTCTAGGCCTGTTTCCACCATCAGTTGGATGTCTTCCTGCAAGAGATTAATGTTTCACTTCACACATAGACCATGTATACTCCACAGCCACTGAGGGATAGTGTAGTGAAAATCATGTCTAATAAGAATCATCCATTCTTGGATCAATTACTCATAGAGATTGAAGAGGATGTGATGCATAGAATTAGAGTGGATGGATGAAATTAATGGAAAATGCATAAAAGTTGCGTTTGTTTGAAAGGGTAAGGTCATGGGATTAGACTATGTATACTAGTCAATTCAAAATATCATGTTTTGATACAAAAGTGAGTCTCCGAAAAATCACTCTAAACTATGTCTTCCTTATGAAGGACTATTGAGTCTCATTGGAGAGGGTGGATACAAAATGGAGGGATTAAATGAGGCTCGTATTAGGGATAAGAAAATCAAAATATCCTTTACAATTCAAACTATACATATAAGTTAATATTTAATTTTTTGTACCTTTACTCTACCAATTCGGTCTCCACTTCCGGCCTACACATATATCCCATGTGCCTTCCATATGCCTAACACCGCTCCGAAGCCAAACTTGCATGGAGATATTGTCCCGAGTTTGACCCACACTCCTCAGATGGTTAGCATATACGTACGCGCATAAATCAAAACACTTGTCTACTCATAAAAACGAGACAACAATATATATATATATACACAATCTCTCATCTACTCATAAGAACAAACATAACAATGTCAAGCCTAAGGCATTCAAATAATTCTCAAAACCCTCACCTTTTTTTTTTCTTCTTATACACTCTTTCTCACCATTACTCAAATAAAACAATAATCCATGGAGTCATGGTGGAGTATAAGAAATTTATCTATAAGTTTCATACATCTATGAGTGTGATTACAACTATAAAATAAATCTATATAAAAACCCCTAACATGGCATACACAACTAATGAAAATAATTAGAATCAATCCATCATCTACATGCAAATACAAAATCAAACCAACATCAAATAAATAAATAAAAATAATTTAATTTAATAATTGTGATTATATAAATTTTTATTAAATAAATAAATAATAAATATGATTTTAAAAATGCATTAGAAAACAATTATAATCAAATTATGTAATTATGATTATCAAATCATTTTTTTTTAATGAATGATCTTACATATAAATCCAAAAAATGAATAGACTGATTATTAAATTGGGCCTTGTGGTAGGCCCAATAAAAGATAGGAAAGAAAATTTATATTTTTTAATATAACTTTTTTTATGATGATATATGTGATTTTATGATATAATTTTATGATCTGATTCGTTCTAAATATATATATTTTTTTTAAAATAAAATAAATTATAAAACGGTTTCAACAATATTTTAAATGGGAAAAATATATATTATAAAATAAATGATTTCATTAACAGCCAACACAGTTTAGTTGAAAAAATATGGCAATCATTGGAAGCCGCGCCTCAATTCTCTCTCTCCCTCTCTCTCTCTCTCTGCTTAGGTTTCTCTTTTCTTTATTTGGACACTTACCTCCTCTGAGGGCTAGCATAATTACAAAAATTTCTCTTGTGATTTGAGAAATTACTCTAATTTTTCTTACTTTTGAAATTAATATAAAAAACCTCCACTACAACAAAAACACATTTTAGTGACACTATACTAGTGACATGTTCTTAAAAAATATCACAAAAAGAATATTTGGTGACATTTTTTAGAAAAATGTCATAGAGCCACAAACATAAAAGGCTCTAGTGACATTTCAATTAAAAAAAATGTCACTTTACCACAACAAAAATGTCACTACAACAAATTTATACTTTAGTGACACTACACTAGTGACATGTTTTTAGAAAATGCCACAAAAATAAAAATTGGCATTAAATGTTTTAGAAAAATGCCACAGAACCACAAACATATAAGACTCTAGTGGCATTTCAATAAAGAAATGTCACATCAATTTTATGACATTTTATAAAATAATGATACAAAAAATTATGTTCATGACATTTATCAACAGATGCCACTAAACTTTAGTCGCAATGGTATTTTATAAAAAATGTCAGGACAATACGTAGGTGCAAATTACTTTTTATGGCACTTAGGTGAAAAGTGTCAGAAACAAATATTTTTTAGCATTTTGAGAAATGCCACGAAGTCAAAAACTTTTCAAGCTTATAATGGCATTTTTGAAAAAATAAAAAATGCCAATATATTTTCTAAATTTTTAAAATGTAGTAAATGATTAAAAATAAATAAATTAAACTCAATATACACTACAGGAAAAAGCACATTCAGCAACTAAATTTTTTGACCACCCTAATTTGGTCGTTGAAAGTATAACTTTCAGTAACCAAAACAACATTAGTTGCCAAAAGTAAAGTTTTTTGGCGACTAAACAATTTTAGTAGCCAAAAGTCTACAATTGGCAACTAAAACTAAGTTTGGTCGCTGATTATATGGGTTTTAGTGACTAAAAAATTTTTAGTAGCCCAAAGTAAAGCTTTTTGGTGACTAAAAAAATTTAGTAGCCAAAAGTCTACAATTGGCAACTAAAAATAAATTTGGTCGCTGATTATATGGGTTTTACCGACTAAAAAAATTTTAGTAGCCAAAAGTAAAGCTTTTTGGTGCCAAAAAAAATTTTAGTAGCCAAAAGTCTACAATTGGCGACTAAAAAATAAGTTTAGTCGCCAAAAGTGGTCATTTTTAGTAGGGAGAACTAAAATCCTAAGGCGAGAATTAAATTTTTTGGCGACCAATATTTTGGTAGCTGAAAGTACATCTTCAGCGACCAAATCCGATTTTGGTTGACAAAAGTTAAGTTTTTTAGCAACTAAAAAATAATTAGTAGCCAAAAGTATAGAATTGGCAATTAAAAAATATTTTTAGTCGCCAAAAATGGTCTTTTTTTATTTTGCTAGTAAATAGTTTATTTTACATAAATTATGTTCAATAAAATAATTTTGTTTATACATATACTTTTATATTAATATGGATGTATGTACTATATAAATAATATATGTTGCATATATAATTATGTGGTGCTATAGAAGTGTAGTGAGAAGAGTGTGGTGTATAAGATTTATGGTGCAGGAGGTTGGCGGTTCGAGTCTCCGTAAGAACGGATCAAATTGTTCTACAACAAATTATCGTCACAATGGCACTTGATAGCGTCCCGGATAGTGCCTACCATGACATTAAAGTGTCATTAAAAGGTTTTAGTCTGATGGTGTAATGACACTTATAAGTGTCACTAACTCTTTTTTTAATGGCGCTTGGTAGTGCCACAAATAATATCTACCATGACATTAAAATGTCATTGAAAGTTTTTAGCCATGATGGTGTAGTGGCACTTGCAAGTATCTACCGTGGCACTAGTAACTATTGTGGCACGGATACAAATGGTACTTGTTCAAAATGCCACAAGACTAAAAAATGTCATTAAACCAATAGTTTTGTGGCACTTTCAAATGTCACTAAACTAAGAAAATGTTGTAGTGCTCCCTTTTGTTACCTATCCGTCCAAAATCAAATAAATTCTATTGGGGAGGCTGTATTTACACACCACATTTTGTCTCAAGAAACACCATTAATTAGTTTATTTTTATTACAATTTTAACCTTAGGTAAAATGACTATAAATGACTAGTTATGATACACACAATTTGTATAATTGCCATAAAGAACAATAATAAATATAATACACGTCAACAATCTCAAACGTGTTACTTACATATCTTGTCTCTCAAGAATCCAAAAACCCTAAAACAAAAATAAAAAACCCTTAAACAAATAACCAAAAGTATACATATTATTGAAGATTTTGATTGGATTCAATGATGGATGCATCTGACAATACTCATTTGGAACAATGGAGCAAGGAAAAGGTTATTTATTTATTTAATTTCGTTTTGGTTTACTTGCTGAGTGGTAAACCATTTGTATTAGTTCGGTTATCCAGAGTCGAATAATAAATTAATGTTTGACTACCTACAACTGAACAAATTGTACATGTTCGGTTTTATAGTGTCGAACTTTTTTCAAATATTCAGTTTTTAAGTATCGAACAAACATTATTCGTTCGGTTAAAAACAATAGAACAACTGCACTTAGTTCGATTCTATACTGCCATTAAATGAAGTTTTGGTGCTCTCGATAATCATGGATTGTTACAATGCCTCAACTACATTCCCAAATCCACTAAAAATTTTCTTCTCAACATTACAATCCAAACTACTTGTTAGAAAATTCACTTCCCGTGATCTCCCAGGCCACCGATACTGATCATTAGGCTTCGAATTCTCCGTCTGATTCCTCACCGATGTCGCTTTCCTTCTCTCCTTTTGATTCCTCACCGGAGTGAGGGTAAAGATGGAAGATTGTGGGTAGATTGTGGGTAGATTGTGGGTGTGGTGTGTAAGGAAGGATAAAGATGGAAGAATGTGGTGTGTATTGAGCAAAATATTTATTTATCAAAATAATTAAAGGTGTGCCTTGAGTAATGATTTGCCTTGAGACAAAATGTGGTGTGTAAATAGAGGCGCCCATTCTATTGATTTCATCCATAATTATTATGCAAACCCTAATACTACCCTTCAACTACTTAACATATTGAAATAAATTACACTTACCTCCCCCTACATATATATATATATATATATAAACACATACATATTTATATATGCACATATAAATATCTAGTGGTTGTTTGGAATGATCTATATAAGTGTACTTTTTGACTAAAAAAATAGAGAAAAAAAAGATGTATGTTTGGGATAACTTTTTAACTTTTTACGAAAAAATGTGTAATAAAATATTGTATCAAATATCAAAATTACCAGATTACCCTTCTTGACACATGCAATAGGCTATCCATGCATTTCAATTTTTGTTTTTTCTGGAGATTTGTAACTTACAACATGACACGTATTGCATGTGGGGAAATGCAATGCAGAGCACTAAGCAATCTTTATTTTTATTTATTTATTTATTTTTGGAACCCATAGACTTCCCGCCAAATAATATGATTTTTTTTGCTTTTTTAGTGACTTTTTGGCTTTTTTGACTTTTGTAGGTGATGCCAAACATCTCCCTAGTATATATATAAATCATGTTATAAACACATCCTCAAAATAATGTATCATATGTAAGTTATGATATTTGTGGTATTCATAATTAAATCTTTTTTAGTCATAATTAAAAATAAAAGTCATAATTAAATACTACATAATGTATAATGAAAGACATTTTGGATCAAAACCAAAATAATAATTACAATAGATGATAACCAATATCATAATAAGTCATAACTAATACCATAATAAGTCATAATAAACATCACAATAAATCATAATCAACTATTAGAAATATCATAACTGGGGCATATGATCCTCTCCCTCTCTCTCTCTCTCTATATATATGTATATATATATGCGTGTGTTAACTTTTAAATCTAAGTGACTATATATATATATATTCTATTTTTCTTATTCTTATTCTTTTTTTTTTATATGTTTTTCTATATTTATTTATTTTTTCTACACTATCTCTCTTTATAGAAACTTTTTCTCCTCAATAGTTCATTGGCAGGGTTATTGATAACCACCAATGCATAATCTAATCCCATTGTCAAATAAATTCTCTAAACCTCATCAACAATTTAACACACACACACACACAAATAAATTCCCTCATTCTTAGAGTAAATTCTAGGACTTTTAAGTCTTTGAGTTGATCAATTACAATCCTAGCTATAGCTAGAAGAGAAAAGAGAGAGAAGATGCGTAGTGATCTATGGTTGCTGAATTATGTTTAAAAAATTATGGCTGCAAAAGAAATGAAGAAGAGCCAAGGGTAAATTAGTCATTTTATTATCAATTTTAACACCGTTTGAGCCAAAGTTAACCTAAGAAGGGAATCTTGATTTTAGTTTCAAAAATAAGGGAAGTTAGAGTAATTCCTCAAATCACAAGAGAGATCCATGTAATTATGCTAAACCTCAAGGGAGGTAAGTGTAATTTACCCCAAATAAAAAATTAAGGCTGCAAAAGAAATGAAGAAGAGTAAAGGGTAAATTAGTAATTTTATTATCAATTTTAACACTGTTTGAGTCAAAGTTAACCCGAGGATAAATCTTGATATTAGTTTCAAAAGTAAGGAAAGTTAGAGCAAATTTTCAAACCACAAAGTAGGTCCCTATAATTATACTAAACCTCAAGCGAGGTAAGTATAATTTACTCTTGGAAATATAAAATAAGTATAATTAATTAAACTAACTAAAAACAAAACGAATTGACTTTACAAATATAGTAACCTTCTATGAGGTTTCTCATTTAGAAGACAAAAATGCAAAATCAAGTTTTCAACAAAGTGGGCCTAAAAGCCCTTTCTTCTATAATTTTAATTGATTTAGAATAACTAAGATGACCTTCATGAACACCATGTCTAGTTGTCAAAAAATTTTGTACGGGAAAGTCGTTTTTCAAGAAAAATTTAGTAGAGTAAAAGGAAACGTATTTTGTCCATTTGTGAAGAAAAATAAAATGTACTGTTGAGTCTTTTGTAAAATCTTGTATTTCTTGCAAAATTTCAAAACTTTCTTGTTAATTAAACATAAAAAAATTAATTATATTTTACTTTTTTTTCCTTGACCTAATGGAGTTATAGAAAGTCTCGTTACTTTGGAGTTATTGAATGTAATTTAAACATTCCGGTCCCTTACAGGATGAAGATTCTTTTCAGGTAGGGGTGAGCAGTGGATATATCGATCCACCTAAACCGATCAAACCGAACCGATCCGCCGCATTTTGGACAGATGCGTAATGACGAGCGGACTGTTGCGGATTGATTTTTTTCAATCTGTCTAGTTTTGGACGGATGGCGGAGTTGAGGTTTCTTTGGCCGCAACCGAACTACCAAATCGTGAGCACCCCTAGTAATTTGTAAGATTTTGTGTTTTCAATTTGTTTAAATATTCTGTTCGTGTTCTCAATTGAAAAAAAGTTTAAATATTCTATTGAAAAATAGTTTTCAACTTGAATAAATTTTTTGAATTGAAAAAAATAAATGTATTATTTATCTATATTATTTGGTTTTTAAATCTAACTCTAAAAATAATAAATAAAAAAGATGATATATGCTGGTTGGTTTTTGTTTTAAAAACAAGATATAGATAAAACAATACAGAGGCATGCAAATTGTTTTTATATTTTAAGAATTATAAATTGTAATACTTTATGTGGATGAGGCATACTATGATTGTAATATGTAGATGAGGCATGCAATGATTGTAATATTCTAAAGTTTTAAACTTTCTTTCTTTGGATGAGTTATGCAGTGATTGTAATATTTTTTTTAAGTCATTGACTGTAATACCTCTTTTTTTTCTTTTTTGAGGAAGTACATAAGTTGAATTATGTTGAAAATTTATAAAATTTTGAACCACAAAACCGATTCGCATCCATCCACCAATCTGCTCAATCCACATCCACCGGATTGACGGACAGATGCGGATTGATTTTTTACAATCCGCCAATTTGACAGACGAATGACGGATTGAAGGTTCTGTGGCCACAACTAACCTGCGCCCACCCCTAGATATAGTAATAATTATAATAAACAAAGGGTACATTCGGAAATAAACAATGCTACACTTTTGATTAACCTGCGTACAACCGTGTCAGTCCTCCAAACCAAACTCCATTGCCCATAGCTTGCGACACACTCACCTTGCACACACCGCATATCATTTCCCCTTATACACTACGTCATCTAATAAATATATGTCTCTCGCTTCTCTTCTTCCCTTACTATCTAAACCACCTCAAACTTTAAAAAAAACTCTCAAATCTTACGTTGCCTCGTTCATTCACATTACTTTTCATAATCACAGTCTAAAGTTGAAGTCGAAATTAAAGATGTAGAGGAAGAAATCTAGCGCAGTTGCAAGAGCATGGAACATCCTCTGACTAGCCTTGCTATGGGCAAGAAAATGCGGAGTTTACAAAATCAGGAGACTCGTGATGGACCTCCGTCGCTTTCACAAATTCCTTAAAACCCTAGCCCACTACTCCACCGATTGCCACCGTAGCGCCACCACCATTCATTACGGCGGCGCCATTTTCTTCGATAACACCCCCATTATTCACGTCAAGATGCACCGCCCTTCCTCGATGCGATTCAAGATGCCTCGCATCCCTTGCATAAATCATCCTCAAGTTGATTTCGATTACGATTTCGAGTCCAATGGTGACAATGACTATGAAATGAATTGTGATTTTATTGATGATGATGATGATGATGGAGCAAGGAAAAGTTTCTTGAAAGGTGGAAATGAAGATGATTGCGAAGACATTGTTGCTTGTGACGATGAAGGGATTGATCTCAAGGCAGAGCAATTTATAGCTAAATTCTATGAGCAAATGAAGATGCAAAGACAGGTCTCATATTTACAGTACAATGAGATGATTGATAGAGGCACAAATTGATCACCACCAGAGTTCATATTTTTGACTTGCACACACACACACATATATATAGATTGTATGAATGAGAAGCATTGCGGCATTTCTGTAAATACTGGAGGCTTCAGTTCAGTGTTCACATTTTTCTCAAATAAAGCATTTCAGTTTTTTGTTTTGTTTTGTTTTGTTTTGATTCATGAAATGGTTGTGTTCTGGATGAACTGGAAAGAGTGGACTCAAGGCCTACCAACCTTTTTATTATTTAGTATTTTATTTGTAATCATCACAAACACAATGATTATTTACAATCATCGTAATTATAAGACTGGACATTTAACTATATAAAATAAATAAAAATCCAACCATGTTGGATTTTGGTATGAATTGCAAGTGTCTTGCATAGTTTGAATATATATATATATATATAACAAATTCAGCAAGATTTCCAAACCCACCTGGAGAACGTCCGAGCATCATTTCTTTCTTGATTGCTGCAAATGTTAGGTGGAAAGGATGAAACAAATGTTGGAATTTTGATCTTTTGGAGCAATTTGAAAAGGCAACAGATTGTCTCCAATCTACAAAGTGGATTCGATCATGTTATTCGGACTTGTGGGACTCATCACGAGTTTCGACTCGATAATTCAAACTATTTATTTTTTAGATCACAATATGTAGATTATTCATGAAAAAATCAAGTTGATCCGATAACTATAGTTATGTTATTTTATGGCATTTATTTGCAAAAAAATAAACGACAAATATTATTTAAAAATTAGACTATTCATTTTTATAGAGACAAATATAATAAACTAAGATAACTATGATTATCAAATCAATATTATTTCTTTCCATAGATGATGTACACGTTGTGGTCTAAAAAATAAAAGATTTAGATAATCGAGAAAGGACCCGTAGAGGGCCTTACAAATCCAAAAAGCACGGTCCAATCTTGAAGACAAGTTCAAATGCGAAACACTCTTAACAATGTTATTTTTTTTAGGAGGAGGATTCTGGATCGGAATGGGCTATTTGGGCACGTCAAGTCCACTACAAGTTCCATTTCAATGATTCGAACAGTTCATTTTGTTGGGCATTTCGTTTATTTCATTCACAAAAAAAACTAGGTCGATCCGATAACTATAACTTGTTTAACTTACTGAGTTTTCACTAAAAAAATGGACGACAATTGTGTTTTTAAAAAATGAACCGTACATTTTTTTTATGACAAAAATGATAAATTGAATAAGTTGTAACTATTGGATCGATCTAATTCTTTTATGGATGAAATATACGAAATGCCCGAAAAAATAAACAATTCGAATAATTGAAACGGGACCTATGATAGACTCTCAAGGGCCCAAACAGCCCCCTCCAGTCCAAATTTTAGACAGGAGGGAATCCTCCATTTTTTCATGAGTTTTGCTTCCTTTTTTTTTTTTTTCCTTCTAATTATGTCAATTTTTTTAATTGTCTTATATAAATGAGAGGTGAAGCACCAATAAATTTCAATTTGTGAACTTGTAAACTAGTTAGTCCTGCCTTTTTTTTGTTAAACCAAAAGGTCCTAAAACAATTAGATTGACACATCTGTCCTCTTCCATACATGTTTTTATGTGTTTAATGGGGGTGAATGTGGAATTTTTTTGTGGGTGAAATTATATTTGTGGACATAAAGGGCACTATAGGCATTTTTTGGTTTCCCTCTTTTTGATTGAATGTTTGATCTGCATATGGAAACATTGCCAAGAAACATTCTCACATTAAAATGTTTCCATATTAGGGGATTAGAATACTATATGTGATTGAGGGTTTTCTGAAGGGATTAAATTACAAATTCTCTGCTTGAAATTTTTTAAAATATAGATTGTATCCATGATTTTGAAAATTATAAAAAATCTTATTATTAGAATTACTTATTTAACAAAACTACTAGAAAAAATATATATAATTTTTCTCCTATACAATAGTAAAATTATTTGAGTTATTAATTAAAATAATTTTTTTTACATCATTAAAATATATTAATTAATTTTTAAAAATTTATTAATAAAGCAAGTAATTTGTTAAACGATGAAAATTTTGAAGAGATATGATACATAATTTTTAAAATTATAAGATAATTTGCATTTTAAACAATCATAATTTATTATTGAAAAATAAAAATAAGAAAAAAAATTCAAACACTAGAATAAACTCTCTCCACATTGACGTTATATAGATTTAAAGAATGGTAAATTATGTTAAATCCCCTCAAACTATTGACCATTTATACTTTATCATTCTAACATTTTAAACTTAACAATTATTCCCTCAAATTATTTGAATTTGAACATTAAGTCATTTTGTTAGTTATCTATTAAGTATTTTTTGTTTATTCCAATATCTAACAGATAACTAATAGAAGGATTTAATGTTCAAATTCAAATAGTTCAAGGGGATAATTGTTGGGTTTAAAACATTAGGGGGTATAATGTAAATTGTCAATAGTTTGAGGGGGTTTAATATAATTTGCCTTTTAAACAATAATCAACTTGTTTGATTTGAGTTTTCTGAATTGACTTTTCAAAAAATTGAAACATTTTATTTTCCGTATTTTTTTTTCATTGAATCCTTTTAATATTTTAAGCAATTTTTTTAATTTTTAAAATACACTTAACCGAAATACACTTAAAAAGTATAATATTTATAAAAACAAATTTAAAACCAAAAATAAATAAATAAATAAAAATTCAATACATTTTTTATATTCTTGTGTATTTATTAATTTTTTAAAACATTTTTTATAAATATTTTATTTTTTAGATACATTTAAATAAAATATATCTAAAACAATAAAAAAAATTTAAAATTTAAAAAATATTTACTAAAAATAAAAAGAGTAAGACATCATACCATAAAAGAAAATAAGTAAACTCCAAAACTTCTAAATTAAACTAAAACAACATATCATAAAAAAAAAAACATACCTAATTGGTTTAGAAGGAAACATCCAAAAATAAATGAAGCAACATTTTCTAAAATGAAAATTTTGAATAATTTATCGAAATAAGAATATATAAAAAATAAAAAATTAATTTTAAAAAAATTAAATTCCACTATTTATTGAAAGCATAGCGCATAGCCATGTATGTATTCTCTCTAATTCTTGCGTGTCCTACAAGACCTTTGCATTCAAAATCTATTTATCTTTTATTAAAAAAATGAAAGCAATCCTAAAGACCTTTGCTAGTATAAAAAATGTGTTAAAGTGAGAATGTAAAGGAATTTCTTAGAAATACTATTTAAAAAAAAACAAACAAACAAAGGGACAATTTTATTTTATTTTTTTAATAATGCAAGTAAACTTCAGAATTCCTAAATTAAACCAAAATAACATATCATAAATGAAGCAACATTTTCGGAAATGAAGCAACATTTCCAAAGAAGAAGAAAACATCCAAAATTAAATGTAGCAACATTTTCTGAAATGATTTTTTTTTTTAAAAAAAAAGTCCAAATAAAAATATATAAAAATAAAAAATTAATTTTTAAAAAATTAAATTCCAATATTTATTGGAAGCACAGTGCATAACCATGTATGCATTATTAAATAAAATAAAATAAAATAAAGAATTGTCCCTTTGTTTTTTATTTTTAAATAATATTTTTAAGAAATTCTTTTACATTTTCACTTTTATATGTTACGCTTTTTTTAATAAATATAATGTAAAATTTTGCCAAAGTTATGATAATTTATAATTTAGAAATAAAATTAGTATTTTGTAATAATGTTATATATAAATATGTATAATTACTACAAAAATACGTAAGATGCTTACACACCATTTGAAGAGTGTGGATTCCCTTTTTATAAAATTTCAATTTCTTATATAGTTTTATTTAGTTGAATAAGAAAGTGCGTAAAATAGAATTTTAAGCTTAATATAATTCTTTTGCTTTCTATTTGAATGAGTCATTTAATAAAAATAAATAAATATGTATAGTATCTAATTTATTAAAAATTCATATTTCACATATTTTACACACCTTTTATATATTTTAATAAAATTTTTATGCACATACCAATATTAACCACTGTCCAATAGCCCATGATAAATATAGATGAAATTACTCATAAAATTTAGCCCTTGTTTGGGAAGTGATTTTTTTTTTTTTTTTGATTTTTTGACTAAAATACGAATCTATGACTTTTTAAAATATTTTTAATTTTTTTGACTTTTTAAATAAAATAATCACTTGCTAACTCAATTCCGTTTCTAAATTTCAAAAATAAAAATGCTATGAACCTACCCTTATCAACCCATAATTTACCATAAATGTGTTTGTATAGTGGAGATTAATTTGATGAAGTGTGGGGTTCATGAGTAAAATGAATTTGAACCAATAATTCATTTTTCTGAGTAAATTCTAGATTGACAAGGGTGAGTTTGTAGTATTGTTTCAAAAATCAAAATCTATTTATTTTTTATTAAAAAAATAAAAGCTATCCTAAACACCTTTGTTAGTATTGAAAAATTGTATAAAAAATGTGTTAAAGTGAGAATGTAAAGGAATTTCTTAGAAATACTATTTTAAAAAAAAAACAAACAAAGGGCAATTTTATTTTATTTTTTTAATAATGCAAGTAAACTTCAAAATTCCTAAATCAAACCAAAATAACATACCATAAATTACGCAACATTTTCGGAAATGAAGCCACATTTCCAAAGGAGAAGAAAACATCCAAAATGAAATGTAGCAACATTTTCTGAAATGAATTTTTTTTAAAAAAAATTCCAAATAAAAATATATAAAAAATAAAAAAATAATTTAAAAAAAAAAATTAAATTTCAATATTTATTGGAAGCACAGTGCATAACCATGTGTGTATTATTAAATAAAATAAAATAAAATAAAATAAAGAATTGTCCCTTTGTTTTTTATTTTTAAATAATATTTCTAAGAAATTCTTTTGCATTTTCACTTTTATATGTTACGCTTTTTTTAATAAATATAATGTAAAATTTTGCCAAAGTTATGATAATTTATAATTTAGAAATAAAATTAGTATTTTGTAATAATGTTATATATATTTTAATAAGTAATATTTTTTAACAATAAAATATGTATAATTACTACAAAAATACTAAGATGCTTATACACCATTTGAAGAGTGTGGGACTTCGTTTCTATAAAATTTCAACTTCTTATATAATTTTATTTAGTTGAATAAGAAAGTACGTAAAATAGAATTTTAATCTCATTATAATTCTTTTACTTTCTATTTGAATGAGTCATTTAATAAAAATAAATAAATATAGTATCTAATTTATTAAAAATTCATATTTTACATATTTTATACACCTTTTATATATTTTAATAAAAATTTTATGCACATACCAATATTAACCACTGTCCAATGACCCATGGTAAATATAGATAAAATTACTCATAAAATTTAGCCCTTGTTTTGGAAGTGATTTTTTTATTTTTTGATTTTGATTTTTTGACTAAAATATGAATCGGTGACTTTTTAAAATATTTTTAATTTTTTTGACTTTTTAAATAAAATAGTCACCAGCTAACTCAATTCTATTTCTAAATTTCAAAAACAAAGATGCTATGAACCCACCTTTATCAACCCATAATTTACCTTGAATGTGTTTGTATAGTGAAGATTAAATTAATGAAGTGTAGGGTTCATGAGTAAAATGAATTTGAATCAATAATTTATTTTTCTGAGTAAATTCTAGATTGACAATGGTGAGTTTGTAGTATTGTTTTAAAAATCAAAATCTATTTATCTTTTATTACAAAAATGAAAGCAATCCTAGAGAGCTTTGCTAGTATTGAAAAATTGTATAAAAAATGTATTAAAGTGAGAATGTAAAGCAATTTCATAGAAATACTATTTTTTTTTAAAAACAAACAAAGGGACAATTTTATTTTATTTTTTTAATAATGCAAGTAAAGTTCAAAATTCCTAAGTCAAACCAAAATAACATACATAAAGGAAGCAAGATTTTCGGAAATGAAGCAACATTTCCAAAAGAAGAAGAAAACATCCAAAATTATTTATTGTAAGCACACTGCATGCATTCTCTCGTTCACTCTCCCTCTCTCTCTCCCTCTCTCTCTCTCTCTGCAAAAAACTCCACCACCTCCAATGAATTCGTATTCTTCAACATTTTACTTTTTCTTTTTTATTTTTTTTTCTCTCCAATCCCTCGACATGTGGTTGTGGGGGTCATTAGTCATCTTTGCTCTCGAAGTCGCACCAGTAATACTCTTTTCAAAGCGTAACAGTGGCGTCGACCTTCACTCCTCCATCAATGGCGAAGCAAACGTCGACGCCGGTGCTCCAGCAAGTCCTTGTCCTATTGCAACGGAGTTCGAGTTCCAATTTTCACCGAGCGATATCAGTCCGGCCGACGAACTGTTCTCGAACGGTTACATCCGGCCGACGAGCTGTTCTCGAACAGCACAAGAAAAAGAAGAAGAAGTGGATATTCAAGAAGAAGAAGAAGTGGATATTCAACGCATTCTGGAGTTGGCTCCGTCCATCGAGACAACCCCTTCATCGTCTGGAAGGAAGAAGAAGTGGATATTCAAGGTCTTCACTTGCTCATCATCGAAGGGAAAGAAAACGCAAAAGCAAAAGCGACGAAAGCCTAGGGTTCAACGACTGCTCGGATGTCTAGGGATTAGTGTCTCTGTTGTCGAGCAATTTTAGTGCCATTGCAAAGCAAAATAGATTTGAATAGTTTTCTATGTTTATCAATTGTATTTTGAATGGTTCTTGGATGGAAAATAGTTTTAAATCTTTAGTACACACTTTATTTGATGGAAAAAAATTGAAAGAAAAAATGTATTGTTAATTCTGATAGCATCATATTGGATTGGAAGTCTGTTACAATTTTGCAGTTTTCATGGAATTATATTTAATATATTTCTTTATTATTTTTCCCCCCTTCACAGAGCATTAGGCAATTTTGCTGTTGTTCCTCAAACTACTCAGTGGTTTAAACTGTCTCTGATTGTAACAGTTCTATTAGCATTGGCATACACAATTTTGTGCATTCTGGCATTTATTAGAAATACCCAGTTGGAAGATAAGCTAGTTGATGGACTGTTTTGGTTGATTCAAGCAATAACTCATGTAACAATTACAATATTGATTGTCCATGAGAGGAGATTCCAAGCTGTTTCTCATCCTTTGCCGCTTTGAATTTATTGTGTTGCAAATTTCATCATCATTTCTCTGTTCAGTGTTTCCGGGGTCATTCCTGTAATCTCTATAGAAGAACTTGATTTTGTTTTGAGACTGGATGATATAATTTCATTCATTTCTTTTCTGTTATCGATTGTACTCCTTATGGTTGCCATAAAAGGATCAACCGGGATTACTAAGAGCAGCGAATCCGATTCAGTTATGGATGTAGAACCTGAATTATATGAACCCCTATTGAATGGATGCAATGTGAGTGGCTTTTTGGCTATGGATGAATCCCTTACTGAGTAAAGGCTATAAATCTCCTCTCAAGTCTGATGATATCCCGGCCCTTTCGCCAGAACATAGAGCTGAAAGAATGTCTGCACTCTTCAAATTGAACTGGCCGAAGCCTCATGAAAAATCGAAGCACCCTGTTCGAACCACGCTGCTTCGGTGCTTCTGGAGGGAAATCGCTTTCACTGCCTTCCTTGCAATTGTGCGTGTTTGTGTCATGTATGTTGGGCCTGTTCTTATTCAGGGTTTTGTTGATTTCACCTTGGGGAAGGGGAGCTCCCCCTATGAAGGATACTACCTTGTTTTCACTCTCCTCATTGCTAAATTTGTGGAAGTTTTGACCTCTCACCAATTCAACTTCAATTCTCAAAAGCTTGGAATGCTCATTCCACCTGCCCTCATTACTTCTTTGTACAAGAAGGGCATGAGGATGTCATGTTCGCTAGACAGGCTCATGTGGTTGGACAAATTGTAACTTACATGACTGTAGATGCTCAGCAGCTCTCTGATATGATGCTGCAGCTACATGCTGTATGGCTTATGCCACTGCAAGTTTCTGTTGCCCTAATACTTCTGTCTCGCTGCCTTGGTACCTCGACAATTACAGCTCTAGTGGGGCTTGTAGTGGTTATGTTGTTCGTTTTGATGGGCACTCAAAGGAACAACTGGTTCCAACACAATGTGATGAAAAACCGGGACTCTAGAATGAAGGCGACAAATGAGATGCTTAATTACATGCGGCGTAATTAAGTTCCAGGCATGGGAAGAGCACTTCAACAAACGAATTCAATATTTTCTCGAATCAGAAATTGGGTGGCTAACCAAGTTCATGTACTCAATATCTGGCAATATCATCGTTTATGGAGTACACGGTACTTATATCCACTCTTACCTTTGGTACTGCAATTTTGTTGGGGGTTCACTCGATGCAGGGACTGTTTTCACTGCGACAACTGTATTTAAGATTCTCCAGGAACCAATCTGGACTTTCCTGCAGTCTATGATCTCAATATCTCAAGCAATGATCTCTCTGGCAAGGTTGGACAAGTACATGATAAGTAAGGAGCTGGTTGATGAGTCGGTGGAGAGAGAGGAAGCTTGCCGGGATGGGATTGCAGTGGAGGTGAAAGACAGAGCTTTTAGCTGGGATGACAAAGGTGGGGAACGAATTGTAAAAAATTTAAATTTGGAGATCAAAAAAGGCCAGCTTGCAGCTATTGTTGGGACCGTTGGATCAGGGAAGTCTTCTCTCCTGGCTGCAATTCTTGGCGAGATGCACAAGATATCCGGGAAGGTCTGGGTATTTTTTCTTTAATTGCTTTGTATTGATTGGTTAATTTAATAATTTAACAAGCATATCTGATTTTACTCTTTAACAGGCTAGGGTTTGTGGCACCACTGCCTATGTTGCGCAGACATCATGGATTCAAAATGGGACCATTCAAGATAACATCCTGTTTGGTTCACCAATGAATAAGGAGAGGTATAGTGAAGTTATTAGGGTCTGCTGCTTGGAGAAAGACTTGGAAATGATGGAGTCACTGCTGGAAATGAGGGTTTTAGCGGCGTTTAAAAAACGCCGCTATAGGTCTCAAAAACGCCGTTAAATCCTTTTGCGACGTTTAATACCAAACGCCGAAGATGCGGCCGTCGCTATAACTATTTTCAAAACTCATAACCAAACAAATTTTCTACTTTCAAAATACAACTCAAAACTCATTTGAAAAAATATACCAAACAGAGCCTTAGTTTCTTGTGGAATAACTATCCAAAGACAAGCTTTAACATTGTGCTCAGTGACTTGTTAATGGAGACAATTCATACCCTACAATCTGCTTCGATGTCTTCAACAAAATCATCGCACATGTAGCTCACCAAAGATAATTGGTTGGTTGAGAACTCGATAGGTAAGGTGATGTTTTAAGTGAGAAAAAGATTCTCCATAAATTTCCCGACAACTATACCATACACGAAGGAGCGGAACGACATAAGCTCTATTTTATATCACATAATAACATCAATTTCTTGCGACTGTAAAGCCGCATTAGCTGGGGCAAGCTTCTTCAAAAAACCAGCAGCATGAAGGCAACAAAAGCATAGCAGAAAATCAGAGTGCTATGCTACAGTACCCAAGCTATGCCACTTTTATAGGGTTATATATATATATGTATCTCGTATTACCATATCTATATACATTCTTCATAAATATTGTTGTATACAAATGACTTTTCCAAAGAAACTAGAAATCACTTAGTATATTATTAACTATCCATCATGGAAATGAGTTCGATTTCTATAAATTAAAAAAAAAAAAAAAGGTCCATAATAAGATGCATCTAATCTGGTATTAGAGGCCCATGTTTTGCCATTACTGGATACTGTTATCTTGCTGCTGATGGTGTGTGCATCATTGAAATATGTGACATTGACATCATATATTATCCACATGTTTTTTTTTTGGGGGGTTCCTGACAAGTACAAAAAATTATTAGCAAAAGTGCCGCAAGAGTTTCATTACCAGGATCCGAATCATGAGGTCCAGGAGATGCTTCAGGATGATATTGAAGAGACATAAGCTTTAGTTGAGGGAAGGCAAGACCAGCACAGCTTCCATCATTGAGATTGACATGTGTCAACACCCTTGGGAAGAGTTGCAGGGTCAACAGCATAGTTGTTGAAGTGGGTAAAAATTAATCAAGTCTTGGTGCTAGGCCCAATGCAATACTCACTCCAACGTGGAGCTAGGTCGGACCTCATTAATCAAGTCTTGGTGCTAGGCCCAATGCAATACTCACTCCAAGGTGGAGCTAGGTCGGACCTCATCAGTCAAGTCTTGGTGTTAGGCCCAATGCAATACTCACTCCAAGGTGGAGCTAGGTCGGACCTCATTAGTCAAGTCTTGGTGCTAGGCCCAATGCAATACTCACTCCAAGGTGGAGCTAGGTCGGACCTCATTAGTCAAGTCTTGGTGCTAGGCCCAATGCAATACTCACTCCAAGGTGGAGCTAGGTCGGACCTCATTAGTCAAGTCTTGGTGCTAGGCCCAATGCAATACTCACTCCAAGGTGGAGCTAGGTCGGACCTCAGCCCTATGGCCAACACTTGCTCCGAAGCAAGACAATCATAGGAGTTCGGCCCAATGTACGAGCATCACTCCAAAGTGGGCCGAGCAACATGGTGGACCTTCTGGATGGACAGAACCACTCCGAAGTGGGTTGAGCAACATGGACCTCCTGGTTGGACAACCGTTCTAGAGCAGACCAACTTAGAGAAGGCCAATTCACTGAAGATCTTTTTTGGGCTCACAAGAGACAAACAACTCTGCTCCTCTCCCTCTGTATGAACAGAACGTGGAAACGTGGAGGTGCAGAGGGACAAGGTGCATATATGACAGACCTGCATCTGAATGGCAGGCGGAGTAGTTGTCCTCCTCCAATGAGGGACGCCCTCTAATGAGACAAACAAAACAGACCTGCACTGTCAGGCGAAGTGGTTGTCCTTCTCCAATAGGAGACGACCACAAATAAGACACATTGGACAGATGGCGGAGAGAGAAGGACTTGAACGACAAACAACCTTCTCCTATAAAAGGTGAACATTATTCACTCTCAAGGGATCCGAAAATCCACACACTCAACACATACACACTTTTTTGTATTCTCTCTTCTTCTGATTTCCCTGAGTCCCTGACTTTACCATCGGAGGGGTTTCCGACCAAACCCCGGTCGGGTAGCCTCACCGTTTGTTATTCCTTGCAGATCTTCAATTCCTAGCGCACGCTGTTCGTCCACGAAGTTCAACCCTTCTTCATAGTGCGGAAATCACCCCCGCACAATTGGCGCCGTCTGTGGGAAAACCACTGTTTGCTTCGTGACGAACTCCGGCGATGGGAATCGAAGATACACCCCACTCTGGGCTAGCAGAGAGGACTCCAATGACGGAGAAGACTAGAAAGAACGATCCAGCATTCCCTAGAAGGCATGAAGACCTTGCAGACCTTAACGAATAGACCACCGATATAATGGAGCAACGTCATGTCATTGTCGGCAAGTCACCCCAACATCTCTCCCTTGATAGAGACAACCGCGACCAAAGTGAGAGAGTACCACACTGTTCTATGACAAGCTCCGGTGAGGGGAACGGAAGAGATACCTTTGTTGCCACTGTGACGAAGGACTTTGTTGACAGAGAAGACAAAGGATAACAAATTAACACTTCAAAGAGTGCCGGCAAACCAGATCTGCACCGACGGATGAAGTCCAGACACGGCATACACCACTGTACTATTGTTGTTTAGTTGTTCTAATGCCTCATTCTAAAGGACTCCGATGAAAGAGATGATAATCGATAAAGGACTATATGTTCTGAAAATGTTGGAGGACCAAATCTACATCGGAGAACAAAGTCCAAATACGATGGAACACCATCACATCATTGCTACTAACTCGTCTCATCATCTAGATGGAAGGACTCCAATATTGGAGAAGACGAATGATAAAGGACCAATAATCCTAACAGTGTCAGAATACCAGATTTGTATCGATGAACGAAGTCTAGATATGGCAAAGCACCACCAAATCCCTACTATTCAGTTGTCCCACCGACTGGACGGAAGAACTCCGATGATGGAGAAGACGAATGACAAAGGATAGATGCTCCTGAGTCTTCCGAAAGATGAGATCTCAGATGACGAACAAAGTTTAGATGTGGCAAAGCTCTACCATATCCTCGCGATCGAGTTGTTCCACCTATTGGAAGGAAAGACTCAATTGATGGAGAAAACGACGACAAGGGTATGGTACAACCAAAACATAAGCTGGGTTAATCCTAGCCGACTACATTGATGCGGGCTCGACGAAGGTCTAGGTCGGTCCGACCAACCACCTTAGTGTGGGCCTAACAAAGGTCCTGATCGATCCCACGACCACCTTGACGTGGGCCTAACAAAGGTGCAGACCGATCCCGGTCGACCACCTTGACGTGGGCCTAACAAAGGTCTCGATCGATCCCACCACCACCTTAGTGTGGGCCTAGCAAAGGTCTCAAGGTTGATCGATCGACCACCTTGACGTGGGCCTAACAAAGGTCTGGACTGATCCCAGCCGACCACCTTAGTGTGGGCCTAGCAAAGGTCTGGGTTGATCCCAGTCGACCACCTTGACGTGGGCCTAATGAAGGTCTGGACCGATCCCAGCCGACCACCTTAGTGTGGGCCTAACAAAGGTCTAGGTTGATCCTAGTTGACCACTTCGATGTGGGCCGAACAAAGGCCACTCCGATATAGGCCGAATAGAAGCTAGGTTGAACCTAACTATCCACCCCGAAGTGCGACAAACAAAGGCCACTTTGAAGTGTGCCAAACAGAAACTAGATTGAAACTAGTCCTTCACTATGAGGTGGGTTGAATAGAGGCCACCCAACATAGGCCAAAAAGAAGATAGGTTCAACCTAGCTGTCTACTCCAAAGTGTGCCAAACAAATGCCACTCCGAAGTGGACTGAACAAGAGCTAGGTTAAACCGAGCCCTCTATAATGAAGTCTGAACAGAAACTAGGTCGAAGTTAGCTCTCCACTCCAAAGTGGGATAAACAGAAGCGTGACTGAGTCCAGTAACGGCCGAACACCCAATCCAAAGAAACAGAGGTTGGTCCAATGATGATCGATTGGGGGCAAGACAACTAATTCAATGATGATCGATTGGGGGCAAGACAACTAATTCAATTAAGGCCAAATGGGCAATCTTGCAAGGTTTCCCTATTATTGCTCGACTGGAAGAGCAACTCAATTTTTCAAAGGCATAAGGTGAAGTCTAGCCAAACAACGAACAATGTAGGGCTACGTCCTTGTTGCTCGGCTGGGGGCAAACAACATAAACATGAAGAAATTGAAAGTTCGAGTTACAAGTCCAACACTTGGCAAATTTCGAAGATACTTTGTTAACTTAAAGTTTCATTACAAAAGGACCTCAGCCTAACGAAGGTGATACAAAGTGGAAGAGCTACAAAGAGGGATAAACAACAAAGGTTGGTTGGACGCTCAACGTCCACTTCGAAGTGGGCCGAGCAACAAAAGTTAGTTGGACGTCCAATGCTTGGACAGAACAACAGAGGTTGGTTGGAGGACCAACGCCCACTTTGAAGCGTGCCAAGCAATGGAGGTTGGTGGGACTCTGAACGTCCACTTCGAACTAGGCCGAGCAGCAAAAGTTGGTCAAACGCCCAACACTTGGGCCGAGCAATAGAAGTTGGAATGAAGTAGACCGAGCAACAAAAGTTGGTCGGACGCCCAATGCCTGGGCTGAGCAATAGAAGTTGGTTAGATGCCTAATGCTTCGACGGAGCAACAGCGGTTGGTTGGATGCCCAATGCTTACTCTTAAACGCGCCGAGCAAAAGATGTTAATTGGACGACCAACACCCATTCCGAAGTGGGCCGAGCAACGAAAGTTGGCCGGACACCTAATGCTCACTCTGAAGTAGACCAAGCAACAAGAGTTAGTTGGACACCCAATGTCTGGGCCGAACAATAGAAGTTGGTCGGACACCCAACGTCTAGGCCAAGCAACGAATGTTGGTTGGACACCCAACACCTACTATGCAACACGCCCGAGCAATGAGGTTGGTCGACGCCTAACGCCCACTCTAAAGTGGGCCGAGCAATAAAAGTTTGTCGGACGCCCAATGTTTGAGCCGAGCAACAAAAGTTGGTTGGATGCCCAACGCTGGGCCAAACAAGAGTTGGTCGATGCTCAACGCTGGGCCGAGCAACAAAGTTGGTCGGGCGCCCAACAACTAGGCCGAGCAAGCGAAGTTGGTTGACGCCTAACGCTTAAGCCGAGCAACCGAGGTTGACGCCCAACACCCACTTTGAAGTGTGCCGAGCAACAAAGGTTGATCGGATACCCAACACCCATTCCGATGTCGAGCTATGAAAATTAGTCAAACGCCCAATGCTCACTCCGAGTGGACCAAGCGACAAAAGGTTGATTGGACGACTAACATCCACTCCAAAATGGACCAAGCAAAGGAAGCGGGTCAAAACTAGCTAAGGCAAAACCAAGTTTGAGCTCAAGTAAACAACCAAAAGATTGACAACAAACAAAGTTGGAAGTGCAACATTCTACCAAATAAATACACTACAAACAACAAGCAAAGACATGAGAAAACTTTCAAACTAGTCGGTTATGGACGCGTGGCGCTCAACAATCGGAGTGAGTACATTAGACAAGGCCGAGCTTAAGGTTCAAAGTGGCGAGGCCAAGATCATGGACAACCGAGTCATGCGATGCTCAAGGATCGGTCAACTAAAGCACTTTAGCCCGGGCTAAAGGACACTTAAAACAGAAAAAACCAAGTGTGAAGTCACCCAAGCTCCAAACTTTTTGGCCAAGCCGTACAACGAGGGTGAGTGTTCGAAGGCTCACTAGGCAACTCTGCCGAATCAGCGAGCAAATAATTTCAGATTTCTAGTATAAAGAGGAAAAGCAAACCAAGCCATAAATGCCCCGACCAATAGAACAATAACGAAGACAACCGAACAAGAACGAATCGAGCACAAATTGGAGAACACCGAGCAACGTGAAAGCTGGTGTGAACCAAGCTACGGAGTAACGGGAATTGACCGAACTCATTCGTCGACGACGACGAATCAAGCTTAGCGAGCCGCCAATTTGATGGATTGCTCCTAAGGTCGAAAGCAACGGTAAACCCGGTACGAGCAACAATCAAACCGAACAACAAAGACGCATCAACAAGATTGAACGAGAAAAATTGAAGATAGCCGTGCAATGCGTAACACGAATTTTAAGACCAAAATAATGACTTGAGCCGAGGAGATGTCGTGTAAATTAAGTGGAGTTGTTTCGGCCTATCAAGTGTCGGAAGGCGCACCGAACAACGACGATAACCGACCAAGTTGAAACATGCATGAGGTAAGTCAAGCTGGTATGAGCGAGAATCTATGGATTGAAATGAATCGAAGAAGCTATGTCAGTCAAGAAGACGCAAGTCCACCGAGCTACAAATACATACCCAAAAAAAAAAAATTTATGTATATATATTTTTCAAGTCACAACGACGCCAAATTGATTGAAAAACACCAAGCTAGACAATTACGAGGCTAGTGAAGATACACATTTAGTTTAGGCACAACCGAGCTACGTAAACATTGATGACGCAAACGTTGGACCGGACAATAATTTTTAATCCAACTCATGGAGCTCAAATTAAGTTGCGATCAACCAAACTTCGAAGTTTGTGACAGAATTGGCTTCCGCTTCGCCAAACGTAAGCGCAAGCCAGGGGGCAAATGAAGTGGGTAAAAATTAATCAAGTCTTGGTGCTAGGCCCAATGCAATACTCACTCCAACGTGGAGCTAGGTCGGACCTCATTAATCAAGTCTTGGTGCTAGGCCCAATGCAATACTCACTCCAAGGTGGAGCTAGGTCGGACCTCATCAGTCAAGTCTTGGTGTTAGGCCCAATGCAATACTCACTCCAAGGTGGAGCTAGGTCGGACCTCATTAGTCAAGTCTTGGTGCTAGGCCCAATGCAATACTCACTCCAAGGTGGAGCTAGGTCGGACCTCATTAGTCAAGTCTTGGTGCTAGGCCCAATGCAATACTCACTCCAAGGTGGAGCTAGGTCGGACCTCATTAGTCAAGTCTTGGTGCTAGGCCCAATGCAATACTCACTCCAAGGTGGAGCTAGGTGGGACCTCACTCTATGGCCAACACTTGCTCAAGCAAGACAATCATAGGAGTTCGCCCAATGTACGAGCATCACTCCAAAGTGGGCCGAGCAACATGGTGGACCTTCCGGATGGATGAACCACTCCAAGTGGGTTGAGCAACATGGACCTCTGGTTGGACAACCGTTCTAGAGCGACCAACTTAGAGAAGGCCAATTCATCAAGATCTTTTTGGGCTCACAAGAGACAAACAACTCGCTCCTCTCCTCTCAGATGAACAGAACGTGGAAACGTGGAGGTGCAGAGGGACAAGGTGCATATATGACAGACCTGCATCTGAATGGCAGGCGGAGTAGTTGTCCTCCTCCAATGAGGGACGCCCTCTAATGAGACAAACAAAACAGACCTGCACTGTCAGGCGAAGTGGTTGTCCTTCTCCAATAGGAGACGACCACAAATAAGACACATTGGACAGATGGCGGAGAGAGAAGGACTTGAACGACAAACAACCTTCTTCTATAAAAGGTGAACATTATTCACTCTCAAGGGATCCGAAAATCCACACACTCAACACATACACACTTTTTTGTATTCTCTCTTCTTCTGATTTCCCTGAGTCCCTGACTTTACCATCGGAGGGGTTTCCGACCAAACCCCGGTCGGGTAGCCTCACCGTTTGTTATTCCTTGCAGATCTTCAATTCCCAAAGCACGCTGTTCGTCCACGAAGTTCAACCCTTCTTCATAGTGCGGAAATCACCCCCGCACAGTTGTGATTCTGCCAAGGGACGAAATTTGAAAAACAAATGAACCAAATATTTGGAAGAAAAGTATTAATGAACATGAGCATTAATTTGAAGAAAAATGGTTTTTGAAAACATTAGGCACATCAACTATAATGCATCAATAAAATGACAAAACATAAAATATTATTATTAATTAAAAAGAGATGTGTCCAAAAAAAAGCTACAGTTTACTAGAAATGAAAAAAATAAGAAGAGTATTTACAAGGATCAGAAGATGCAGATCACAATCGAATCGAATGAATTTCGAGAGATCCTAATCCAACCCATCAAGAAAAACAGACAATCTGCATCCTATCCAATAATTAATGGATAACATAAACTCTTGTACGAACCTTAATGTCATGAAAAATGGATCTCGATCTTATAGTCGATTTGAGTCGCTACTTTTAATGAGTTAGATACATTGCCTTCAAAAAGGCCCCCTTGATGTAAATCAATAAGGGAGGAGAGAAAATGGCTCCAAAGCATGGAAAAAAAAAATCTGAAATTGTTTTAGGCATTATGTATGTATCCTAATTTTATATGAAAATAGAGAACCATATTGCGCTTTTGGAAAATTTGACATTCAAAATCGATTTTGAGTTTTCAAAATTGATAACTGCATGTGTGGATAAGAGAGAGAGAGAGAGAGAGAGAGAGAGAGACTACAAATCAGACAAAAACTACTAGCCATAGCAATTGATTGATGACATCTATGAAGCATGGATACTTCTAGAAGGGAGTTGTATCCATATTAAGTACCGATACTCCTCCAATATTCGCAAATTTGCATTTGAAACTCCCTAAATGTATCCTATGTTACACGGACTCAGGTGCCGGTGCATGGACACCTTAAACAAAAAATAGAGAAATGGAGAATACGTGTAAATGGATCCAAATTTGGATATGGATACGGGATATGTTATATAGTTATTGTTAAATATATTTCTTGGATGTTGTAAACTTTCACATTGTAGAGTGCAACGTATCTACGATTGTAAACAGTATATGTATCTACATTTATGATGTGAATATTCACAATTAACTAATCCTATACATATACAAAGCAATTATTCAATGAACTAACAATATGAATTTTCACATTGTATGTCACATATATGAAGCTCATTTGAAAATGCAATCTGTTAGTTTGTGAATGTTCACATTCTTCGATCGACAACGGACGCCCCGCCAGATCCTCGTGGGTTTTCATCAGTGGGTTTTGCAGAACCAAGTCATCAACTAGATCAAGTGAAATTGTAGTAGTTATCAATCGCTGTGAGATTCCTTTTGAGAAACCACAAAGTTTTCCTATAAGTTAGGATATATGCTTTTGTCCGCTCAAACACATTATGTGATCGGTTTCTATGTTCTTAGACTTCTTTGAGTGAACACATTTACCTTGTCGCTTGAAGTATTCGACACCAAGATGCTTCCACCATTGCAGCCTTCCGAGCCTCCATTGCCTTGTGTGCAGCTTCCTAATCGCAATTTTTTCTCTAACTCTAGAATAATGAGGATTTGAGTCACCTAAAGTCTCATCAAGAGTTGAATTCATGCCCCTACTTCTGTATCAAGTCAATAGTATTAACCATAGAGATAAATCTTGTTTGTGGACTGTGAGTAAAAAAGAAAAAGAAATCATCGCCCTTGTTTAGTTACCAACATGGAGAACAAGGAAAAAAACAAAATATGATGAAGGTATGTGGCAAAATTTTAGTTCGGTATTCTTTCTCCTCTTTTCACAAAAAAATTTCAATCTAATATTTTTAAATTAGGAGGAAAATTTTCCTCTTCCTTTTCCTGCACCAATTCCATGTTCAAACAAAAGCGCTTAGAAGAATGCAATAATTCATGATATTCCATGTTCAAACAATGTCTGCGTTTGAACATACAAACTAGACAGAGCATTGTTCGTAGAACAATGTGCATTTGAACAAATTGGCCCAACGCTTAAAACAGCTTAAGGAAGCCACATTCAACAGGGCAATACAATGTTTGCATAGTTCATTTCAACCGCCACATAGGTATATAAAACCATGTCTAAGGGTATTGAAGTTAAATATATTAGTTAATTTAGCAAACAAATTCAAAACTAAATTATCTATGGTCGATAACCCAATAGACCAATCAAGATACTAGATGATGTCAATGCAATTCATGAATTTTACTTTTTTTATCAAAGTCTTTTTCTCACCTAATGAGAGACCACAATCATTTCTTCTTCTTTTTCCTCACCTCAAGATCAAAATGGAGCACCTTATTTACCTTGGGTCAGATGTAAGCAGTAAATCAGGATCGCTTTTACGATGGTGCTTAAACCGGTGGTCTCTCCCAACTCCCTAATTTGTATTCAACCAAACACAACCTAATTTTAAGGAGCAAAGTCAAACAATCCCCGATAAATAATAATATAAATTAAATTGTAATGCAAAATAGACATTGGGAAGAACCCTATGATCTGACCACCTCGACTCAGATCAGCAAATTCCACAATTCCAAACAGAATCAACCAATCACACACGAATTCACAAAAATCAAAATCCATAACCACATCGATGACAGATCGAACACAATATAGACATAGATGAAATCACTGAGACCAATTACTGAAAGCACAATCTAGATCTCATAGTGCAGAGCAAAACATCAGTGAAAAACAATTACTGAAACAGAGATGAAATTACTGATATCAATTTTTCAAAACACTAATTCAGCATTTTTCAAAACACTGATCCAGAGCACAGAAGAAACAGAGATAAATCACAAACAGAACAACTA
Source organism: Camellia lanceoleosa (assembly GCA_025200525.1). Taxonomy (NCBI): domain Eukaryota; kingdom Viridiplantae; phylum Streptophyta; class Magnoliopsida; order Ericales; family Theaceae; genus Camellia; species Camellia lanceoleosa. The sequence continues at coordinate 52,233,418 of CM045770.1, read as the reverse complement.
ACCTCTGATTGAAGAAGACGAAGAGCTCCAAACCCACAGAGATCAATCATGGAGTTGTGCTCAAAATCGAACTTCGAAATCGCAATCCCGAGATGAATCATCGAACGGAAAAAGAATTATTGAAGAATCACTGAACTGAAGAAGAATCGAGAGAGATTTGAGTGAGAAAGAGATAGCAACTAACCTCTGATCGAAGAAGACGAAGACTTCCAAATCCACGGAGATAAATCACGAAGTCGTGCTCAAAACCGAAGTTCGAAATCGCAATCCTGAGATGAACATCGAACTGAAGAAGAATCACTGAACTGAAGAAGAATCGAGAGAGATTTGAGTGAGCGAGAAAGAGGCGGCGGTGCTCAAGATAGGGTGCTCAAAATAAAGGTTGGGAGAGACAGAAGTGGGTGTGAAGAGAGATATGATTTGGAGGCGCTTTTTAAACGTCTTCAGTTAACAAAACGGTACCGTTTTACTTAATAACAATTGCGACGTTTAAAAAACGCCGTTAATTGTTAGAAACAGTGACCTTTAATAAAACGCCGTTAATTAAACGCCATTAAATCTCCAATTTCCTGTAGTGAGTTTGGAGAGCAAACTGAAATTGGAGAGCGTGGCATCAACCTCAGTGGTGGTCAGAAGCAGCGGATACAACTTGCTAGAGTAGTTTATTAGGATTGTGATATATATTTTCTTGATGATGTATTCAGTGCTGTAGATGCTCACACTGAATATTCAAGGTGACAATAATCTTTACTGTATTTATTAGAATTTCCCCCCCTAGTTTATGCATTTCATTGATACAACACTATTGATTTCTATACATATGAAATTGTGGAGATAGGTTCATCATTGAAAGCGAAGTCCTGCCAAAATTTGGCTCTTAACATGAGGAACCTGAATACTTGCAATTTTGCTTGAAAACAATGAAATCTAAGGCTAAATACTACTTTGTTTCATTTTAAAAAAACAATCCCTTGATGTGTGGTAAATTTTGGATGCATTAAATGTTGCCACTTGTCAATGCTTTTAGATGCTTTGTGCTTTTTGTGCAAACAATTCTATTAGATTTTGAATAAGTATCTCGTTTAATACCTTTACTTCTCTCACAATGCTGTTAAACAAACTGAGAAACATATGATTTTCAGTTATTGTTGGTGAAGTTAATTAGAAATTTTGAACCATGTCAAAACAGTTTACTTTTCATGTGATGAAACTTAGCTTAAAATTTTCTTCATGCTTGTCTGGCAGGAATGTGTGAGAGGAGTCCTCAAAGATAAGACCATTCTACTGGTAACTCACCAAGTTGACTTCTTGCATAATATTGATCTTATCTTGGTAAGTATGATTCATTATTCAAATCTTATTTTTATTTTTGCCTGAAACATTGACCTCTTTTTTTTCTTATTCTAAACCAGGTCATGCGAGATGGGGTAATTGTGCAATCTGGAAAGTACAATGATATTCTGCAATCTGGCATGGATTTCCAAGCGCTAGTATCTGCTCATGAAACCTCCATGGAACTAGTAGAAGCGGGAACTAGCATGCCCAGTGAGAACTCCCCCAAACCGCCAAAAGTTTCCTGAGCATCTTCTAACCATGGGGAAGCAAATGGTGACGACAAATCTGTAGAACGATCCAACTCTGATAGGGGTACTTCTAAGCTTATTAAGGAAGAGGAGAGAAAAACTGGAAAAGTCAGCTTAAATGTTTACAAACAGTATTGCACCGAGGCCTTTGGCTGGTGAGGTGTAGTAACGGTGTTGCTAGTCTCATTACTGTGGCAATGTTCTCTAATGGCGAGTGATTATTGGTTGGCATATGAAACTTCAGAAGACCGTGCTATGTCGTTCAACCCATCTCAATTCATTAGTGTGTATGCAATTATTGCAGCAGTTTCAATTGTGTTGATAATGATAAGAGCCTTTTTTGTCACACTCCTTGGGCTTAAGACTGCCCAAATATTCTTCAGTCAAATTCTGTACAGCATACTGCATGCTCCTATGTCATTCTTTGACACTAAGCCTTCGGGAAGAATCTTAAGTCGGGTAAAAATTCTGACATCAAATTGAATATATTCTGAAATTTGCATCTAGATTTGTTTTAGACTATAGAAAGGATTATTTCTTGTTGGGTATTGACCGTATTATCTTTCATCGTGTAGGCCTCGACTGATCAGACCAACATTGATCTCTTTCTTCCCTTCTTTTTAAGCATGACTGTTACCATGTACATCACAGTGATCGGCATCATCATCATCACATGTCGGTATGCTTGGCCAACAATATTCCTTTTATTTCCACTTGCTTGGCTGAATTTCTGGTTCCGGGTATGGGCATTTATTTAACGTCACTGTATTTTTGGCAATATAATCTCTCTTTGACAGCTAGCAATTAATGTTCAATGATTGGTCATGGACTGAAAATATAGCTATTTCCAAAATATGTTAAGGAAAATTAGTTAAGCGCTGAAATTTTCTGTCAGAGAAAATGAAATTGGTTCCATGGTAGGAACAAATTGTGAAAGTTCTTGGAGATATCTTCAAATTTGAAATCTTGAACATTGGCATGGTGGACTTCCAATAGATCCCTAAAATGGCTCGCAGATTCATAACAATCATATTTGTTTTTTTAACAGGAATAAAAGCAAAAGCTAATAAATATGTATATGAGCAATGAAACTACAGATGAATTTATTGTAACCATTCCTGTTTAATATGGTTTCAGAGATACTACCTTGCAACATCTCGTGAATTAACACAACTTGATTTCATTACCAAAGTGCCTGTCATTCATCATTTCTCAGAAAGCATTTATGGTATTATGACAATTCACTGTTTCAGGAAGCAGGAAATATTTTGCCACGATAATGTCAACAGGGTGAACGCAAATTTACGTATGGATTTTCACAATAATGGGTCCAACGAGTGGTTGGGCTTCCGTTTGGAACTCATCGGAAGCTGCGTCCTCTGCATTTCTGCATTGTTTTTGATCTTGTTGCCTAGCAGTATCATTAGGCCAGGTAGTCCTCTACAACAATTGGATCATATGTGATGTTAATGAGTTGTTTCTTTGTTTTCTCCCCTTTTTTACACGGTTACTTGGTTCTCAAATGTGGGAAACTGACACGTACTGTATTGCCCAGAGAACGTTGGATTAACTCTCTCGTATGGTTTGTCCCTCAATGGCATATTATTCTGGTCTGTATATATGAGCTGCTTTGTGGAAAATAGAATGGTTTCTGTTGAGAGGGTAAAACAGTTCACAAATATTCCATCAGAAGCTGAATGGGAGAAAAAAGATCGTCTTCCCTCTGCTAATTGGCCTACCCACGGCAATGAACTTTGGATCTTTATTAGCATGACTTGAACTACAATAATATTCTGTTCTAATATTTTTTGGAACCCTTTCTGATAAGACATACTCGAACACTTGGTGAACAGGTTAGGTATCGTCCAAATACCCCTCTGGTTCTTAAAGGTATTACTCTCAATATTCAAGGAGGAGAGAAGATAGGTGTAGTTGGTCGAACAGGGAGTGGAAAATTGACTCTGATCCAGGTTTTCTTTAGGCTGGTTGAACCTTCAGGAGGGAGAATAATCATTGATGGCATTGACATTTCCATGCTAGGGCATCATGATCTTAGGTCTCGCTTTGGGATCATTCCTCAGGAGCTTGTCCTTTTTGAAGGAACTGTCAGAAGCAACATTGATCCAATTGGGCTGTATTCAGATGAAGAGATATGGAAGGTACATTTTCCATTCTTTTAAGGTCGGAAAAGAATAAAGTTTGCATCATGAACAGCACTTTCTTCTGCTGTGTTTCATTTTCTCTGTTAATAATTCAATACCAAAGCGTACACAATTTGAGCTTTTCTTGTGATTTCACTGATATGAAAAAACGATTTTTATAGAGCCTCGACCGTTGTCAACTTAAAGATGTGGTTGCTGCAAAGCGTGGTAAACTTGATTCTTCAGGTAATATTCATACTTCATCGCTTCTTCACTAGGCTGCACCAAAACTTGCTTGATTTGGTGTTTCCCATTTAGTGAATGAAGGTAAACATTTTATTTCTTTTTGGAAATTTCTCAGTTGTTGATAACGGAGACAATTGGAGCGTGGGGCAGAGGCAACTTCTCTGCTTGGGAAGGGTAATGCTAAAGCACAGCTGGCTTTTGTTTATGGATGAGGCAACAGCTTCTGTCGATTCACAAACTGATGCTGTAATTCAGAAGATCATCCGAGAGGATTTTGCAGCCCGTACAATCATCAGCATTGCTGACAGAATACCGACAGTCAGGGACTGTGACAGGGTTTTAGTTATAGATGCAGGTTAGTGTTTCTTTACCTAACTCTTTCCCCATCCTTCAAATGAAAAAATTTTGGATTGCAAATTATCTGTGACTTAGCAAGACAAAGTGGATATTCTCAGTGTTTGTGACCTCATTACTGGTTTGTGCTCTATGAGTAACGTTCCCCAACTTTTTTAATTGGGTACATTGGATCTTGATAAGTATTAGACACCAACCACTCGACAACCACAAATTTGGAATAAGGGCATTTTTGGTAATATCACACTAATGGTCTATTGCCCTAATTCTCTCTCTGTCTCTCTTGTAAACTTCTTTATTATAATGAAACTTGAGTGACTGGATGTAGCCCGAGTTTTTGGAGTGAACCGAGTAAATCTCACACTTGTCCTAATTCTATGTATATGTAGTTGAGGGGAGGGAGGCAGCTATTTCCTCGGCTCTCTTATAATTTTTCTGATCGTAGTGAAGTCACAATGTCCGTGGATGTAGCCTTAGTTTTGGAGCGAATCACGTAACTTTTGTGATCTTATATGGCCATGTGCTTTTCTGTCATTTTGGTCAAAAGCTTTGAAACCTTATATTCTCCTGGGACTTCATTTTTTTGCATTTAAGCTCCATATTCTTGATGTTTTGGCTTATTTATTTATTTATTTATTTTTTGTTTATACATGAGTTTCATAGCTGATGTCCCATTTCACTCTTTAACAGGTTGGGCAAAAGAGTATGACAAACCATCTCACTTGCTAGAGAGGCCTTCACTATTCAGGGCACTAGTTCAGGAGTACGCTAACCGCTCATCTGGAATATGAGATAAATCATATTGGTTTTTCCCAAAATTGCCTCTCTCGATTTCACTGCTGCCAATTTTGGAAATCTTCCTCAGAACAATGAGTCAGATTGCTTGTATTAAAATTTCATGCACTGTACTGATGATATAAGGTATTCTTCATGGAAGATTGTATTGACATCCCATTTTATCAGCATACGTGCTGACAGTAAGTGATGCTATTAATGCCAACCATTGTCAATATTTAATGAAATCAAACTTGTTTCATGCATTAATTTTTAAATTTATTTCCCCCTTTGAAGCAAATGGTATGAGAATTTTGAATGAGATAGTTTTACTATACTGTCCTAGAATGCTTTCTATCAGTAAAAAGTAATTGGTAATAGTTTGCCACAAGCTCTTTTTTACCTAGTCTTTTAGGTCTGATTGGTTTGATGTCTATTTTGAAAATAGTTATTGGTTTGGTTTAGTTTGAAAATAAGTTTTCATTTCTTTCTTCCTCCCTCACCCTCTCCGATCACCACCCATTGCTCATCACTACCACCATATACCACCTTCTAGCCACTACCACCAACAACCCCTTTTGATCCTTCATCTTTGACACCTTCAACGAGTCTAGTACTAGTTCAACTATGTTGAAATGGCACACAAAAAAGGCAAGAAGAGAGAGTGCATGAGCACATGTACTCGTGCAGTGGAAAAGCACCAGACCTTGGGATCAACCAACTCATTAGATTTGGGGTCAATCCCTTCTTCCTCTACCCCCTCCCGGAAACAAAAAATAAATAAATAAAATAAAAAGGGAAAATTTCCAAAAATTATAATAACTAGAGTGGTAAAATAAACCAAACTATTTAAGCTTAGCTTGTTAAAAGCTCGATCGAGATTGGCTTTACAAAACAAACCAAATTACTTGAACTCAGCTCCTTAAAAACTTGCTCAAGATCAATTTGTTAACTAAACAAGTCAAACTTACACATAGTTTAAAGCTTTTTTAAGTTTTTAAATCAAGTTTGAGCAAATTACTATTTGGTTCGATAAATTTATATGCATTATTATAAAAAGGTAAATTACTCAAACTGGACTCATTATCAACTCAATCTCATTTGAGACAAACTCATAATGTACAAAAGTCAAACTTAAACCATATTTTAAAACTTACTAAGTTAAATAAGTCAAACTGAACAAATCAATACTCGGTTTTACTCAACTCATTTACAACCCGACCAATAATTTGGAGTTTTTGTTCTCTCTCTTTCACTCTTATATCTGTACAATATAGACATTTGTAACTCAACAATGAGATAAAAAGAAGAGCAAATTACACTTTTCATCTTTATAATTTGATTCAAATTTCACTTTGTTCCTTATTGTTTCAATTTGAACAATTGATTCCTACACTTTAAATTCGATTTTAATTTGATCTTTTTGTCTAAATTTTCTTTGTTTTTTTTATGTGTATACCTTGAAAAATTGACAAGTGTCACAAAATTGTTAATTTTGACTTTTAGTTCGAACAAAAGAACCAAATTGAAAACTGACCTCAAAGTATAGACTAAATTATCCAATTTAAAACTATAAGGATCCAAGTAAAATTTAAGTAAAACTATAGGGATTGAAAATATAATTTACCCTAAAAAGATGTTAATGTTTAATGATGAATAATGACAAAACAAATCTAATAATTTTGAGTATTTGACAATCATCATAAACAAAGTATGATAACAAGTGTCCATTTATTTATTTATTGTGAATCAATAAGAAAGTAAATATAAATATAAGAAATATTATATCAAATAGACCACTAGCCCAACAATAACTAGAAAGCCAACAATCACAAAAATTAACAATCAATCACCAAGCCCAAGCCCAATAACCACTAATTGCTACATACAACTCTCATAATAGGGAAGAAATAAAAGCTATCATAAAGGATATCAAACTCCTCTCCATAGGAGTTGAACCCAATGAACACTACCACAAGTGTCCATTATACACTAGCAACATTGTGTTGAGTAAAGAACAAACATACATAGAGTCATGCAAAGCAGAACCTACTGAGAAAAGTGAGATTGATGAGAAAGAGCGGAGATGTTTTCAACTTCAATTGAGCTCCTTCCCTTCAAAAAATTGGAGTACCAATGTGCAGAGAGTTTAGGGTATCTTTTCAAATCTTTGTCATCCAAATCGACATAGTAGAGGCCAAAGCATGATCCATAGCCATCCAATAACTCATACACATCCAAGAAAGACCATGTGAAATACCCTCTTGCATTTGATCCATTCCTTTCATATTGTCAAATTCAAAGAAGAAAACAAACAACAGTACAAAATAACCATATCAATGAAATGAAACCCAATATTATTTAAAGGGTTATTTACACCAAGACCCCCTATCAATTGTTACTACCAATTTACTATCAATTGGTAATGCAACATCCGAATATACCCTTCTCTTTTACCACTATAGTTTTCATAGTCTTCAACATTCTTATTTATCTGTTTAGGTTTTTTTCATTTATTGTTCCATTCATAAAGCTTCCAATAAGCCAAAAGCCATTGGATTTAGCAAAGAAAAAGGCGAGTCGGATGCTACATATTTTATCCAAGAGGTTAATCTAACAACTAATAATTAACTTTCGTTTATAAAAAAATAAAAACAAAAGAAGAATTAGACAGATACCTCACAGCATCAAGCAAACTCCCAATGAAACCATGCAAATATTTCACTCTTGCACTGTCATGTAATGTTGAATTCCGCCGTGTTTGCTGACCTATCAAAAACAAGTTTTAGGAGTTTCAACAATTAGAAGAGAGAGAGAGAGAGAGAGAGAGAGAGAGAGAGAGAGAGAGAGAGAGAGAGAGAGAGACTGTTTTCATGGATGTAAATAGGAGGGTTGCCATAAAATTGCTTGAAATACTCCAAAACTCCAAGCAGACCAGAGGGTGTGATTGGGAACTGAATCAAAGAAACTGATTAATTAGTATAATTAATAATAAAAAAAAACCAAGAAGTAAAAAACCAACTTTGTGAAATTATTTTTTAGCCCCTTACTTCATCTGGTGGTGTATCATTAGACACAGCTGAAAACAATCCAAGAACTTATGAGATATATCATATCCATCAAATAAATTTTTTACCCATCCAAAAATTGAATAATTTCACTTAAAAGAATACCATGGTTGGTTCATCCGAGTTGAAGAAAAACATAATATGCAATTAAATTCAAACATGCCATGTAAATAATTTCATCAAAGTAAATCGAGCTTGTGATGTAAGAAACGATGCAGCTGTGATTGATAGTAATTTCATGGATGTTTAATGGTAAAATGGCAATTTTGTTGATTTTTCACGGCTGTCTGGTAAGGCCCAAAAAAATCATACTCATAGAATTGGGAAATTTACTATATTGGAAAATTTTGAATTCTTAATTTCAAGTTCTAGACAAATCGATTTTAAATCCAGATTTTTCTAGGGTTTTTTCCCCTTCAAATATATGCTATCTAGATTAGTTTTTTATTTATTTAATTTTGGCTTGATTTGGTAAGTGAATTGTAGCTTTACCACCCAGAAATGTTTACTATAAATCAAGTCGTAAGATCTTGAAAGAGGTAAAAACTACTCAAATGAATGAGGGTACACCTCGGTCTACGTGGCATCATCTAATTAGTTAAGTCTATTTTGTGCCACATGGCATGGAGGAAATGACAAGAATTGCCAAAGGAGAATGACCCTTAGGATATTTTTTGGAATATCCATTTAAATCTACTTGGTCACCAAGAAAAGCTTTATTATACATACACCTACACCCCCATGGGTTAATGTATGCTTTCATTCACTACTCAACATCTCAATTCTTATCATCCTTATCTTATCTCTTCTTTTATGGGAACTGACTTGAGCGTTGGAGTGTCCAGCCGGCCAAGGCACTAATAGTGTTTTTCTCTTGTAGATTTCAAGTTCACATCGGTTTCAGTGTCTTCTATCATCTTCTCTGTTGATTATCTTCATCAAACAAGGTATATTTTTGTCCTTAAAACAATCCTTGTTTGAATAATAAAAATTCAGAGAAAGTTTTTTTCTATTGAATTGTTCTTTTTTCCTTAACAATTTTCTAGTTCATTCCATACGCTTTCCTATATCAGCTTCCAAGATGCAAATTGTGTTAATCAAGTTTAGTGGGTATATTAGGGATCGACATACGTATTATATCGACTGCCATGTCAGCATTGAAGTCCCTGTTATTTATTTAAAGGCTGCTAGGCTTGTCTTTGATGTATAAAGTATTGTAATGGTTGACTCCTAAGAAGTCAAACGAACCCTTGACTAGTTTGGACTCAACTTTTGTGAATTCTTGAATTCTTGATCCTGCATTCTTCTTCACTATCTTTGGATAGTCACCAAATACCAGGGGATTGATAATCCTGCAACAAAATCAGACAAACAATGAAAAAAGAACGTTTTGACTTTTCACATACAAAAAAATTCCTTGAGTTCAAGACAATATCCCCGTTTGTCTTGACAAAAAACATTTTTTTCGAAACATTTTCTATGAAAAATGTATTATGCAGAAAATATTTTTATTTTTTTTCATGTTTGGTTGCAATGTTCAAACTATTGTGCTCATTGTTATAGCAGTGGTGTAGTGGTGGTGACAAGGTAATGGTGGTGAGGGTGGTTGTGTCAACGGCGACAGAGGTGGCAGTGGCAATTGTGGAGTGGTGGTGGTAGTGATTGTGGCATAGTGGTGGTCGAGGCAATAGTACTAGTCGTGCCAGTGATAGTGGCATGATGGTGAGGCTGGTGTTGGTGGTAGTGGCGATAGCAACCACCATGGTAGTGGTGGTGGTTGGTGGTAGTAATGTAGTGTGTTAGAAATATTGTAGTTCGGACAATTTTTTCACTTTCCAAAGCAAGAAAAAAAATTGTCCAAAGAAATTTAATTTTTGCCAATTTTCATTTCTTATCGTACTATTTACTAAAAAATACAAAAATATTTTTTGCCAAACTAGACCATGGTGATTATGTGTCAACATTTAATAAATTAAGATGCATAACATCATTTTATGTATTTACAATTTGTAACTCACCACCCAATATAGAAGTCATTAGCTCTTTGAGTTGCAATCACATCTTCTGTTGCATCAGTACTAGGGATATACCAATAAGCAAATACATTTATTCCTATGAATCCTTGTTGCCTGCCCTGTTTCATAACATATTTCTCCAACAATTATAAGCATTATATGTGATATTTTTTTCATCATTGTCAAAATTAGTAGTAAAATGAAGACTAAAGGATAGACCAATATACGAGACTCCCGCCACTATGAGGTCTAGGAATGAACATATTGGAGAATGCCATTGATGGGCGTCAGCAAATTTTAAACATTTTTTTTTTATCAGCGAAAGTCAGTAGTTAGTTGTTAAATTACCACCTTGGGAAAGTTGAAACTCACACTCATGCATTTTGCAAGAAAATATTGCCCTCCCATTCCACTCCTAGGTGTAGAACCCAAGACCTCCCTTTGGGGGAGACTTGGTGGCCAAAGGGCTAACCAACTAGGCTAAAGCCCGTGTTAGCAAATTTTAAACTTTTTTTTTTTTGATCAGCGGAAGTCAGCAATTAGTTGTTAGACTAGCACCTTGAGGGAGTTGAAACTCACACCCATACACTTTGCAAGAAAATATTGCCCTTCCACTCCACTTCAGGAGTGGAACCCAAAACTTCCCCTTAGGAGAGACTGTGGCCAAAGAGCTAGCCAACTAGGCTAAAGCTGCTTGGTTAGCAAATTTTAAACATTAATGTTACTATAAGTTAACATCATGTCATTTCACAGGCCAAAGTGTTCGTCCAGTATCACTTACGTGGCGTTTCGTAAAACATCGTAAAAAAGGCTAACCCAATGTTTATAAAATGTCACTAACATAAGACTACTCCATAAATATTTAGCAGCGTTTGCGTTAAGTTTTAGTGACTTTTTTAAACGTTGGTAAATGACAAATTCCCTATAGTGTATGTACATAGTCTTACCGCTGCATGCTAAGAATGATAAATGTGTGAAAAGTACAATTTTTTGATCTAAGGAGATGCTTTAGCAAAGTTAAGACAAAGAATAATGGATTCCTCAATGTTTCTTATGAAGCTAATGGAATACCTGGTACTTCTTCTTGTACAAATTTGCAGCCGATGCGTGTGCCAGCAAGATATTATGAGCAACAATGTATGGCTCGGACGATGAGTTACCTTTAGAACAATTAATTCCAAATGGGAAAGAACATCGCTTTGGGGGCGTAATGCCCACATCGTAACCACCCAAAACAAATACGTTGACCTCATTAAAGGTAGTCCAATACAAAACCCTATTGCCAAATTCTCTAAAGCACACCTCAGTATATGCCATGAAATCTTTCCTGCACCCGCAAAATAGTTAATTTCATTTTTGAAAATGGAAACTTAGTGCATGATAATACTGTTGAAGTGGAGAATGGAAAATGCAAGATGTACAAATAGATAATTGCATTAACAAAAAAAAAAAAAATCATATATTTTGTTTTCCAAGAAGAGCATGTATGAAAAAACAAAAAAGTGAGTGAAGCAGAAGCCAATAGTGAAAAGCATACACAAATTTTGGACTAAGACATCCTCCATATTCATCTTCAAGAGCTTGTGGTAGATCATAGTGCACTAATGTAGCATGTGGTTGGATTCCTGCTTGATAAAATATAAAAAGATATCAATGACAGAAGGGGGGGGGGAACTTTTTTTAATTTGATAAGAAAAATAATTGATTTGCAATTTTGTGTATAGAAGATTCCAAATGCAAACCAAAACAGTATTACAATGTTTATGAAGAAGAAGATGTGGATGTGATCACCATGTCTGATAAGTTCATTGATGAGATTGTTGTAATATTCCAATCCCTTTGGATTTACAGCTCCTCTTCCATCTATTAAAAATAATAATAATAAAGGATGAGCACTAGCATATGAAAATAACCAGAATTTGTCTAACATGAAAAAGTAAAATAAAATAAAAGAGAAAATATGAGAGAGTTATGTGATCATACTAGGGATAAGCCTTGGCAATGAGATGGAGAATCTATAGGCCTCCAGGCCTGTTTCCACCATCAGTTGGATGTCTTCCTGCAAGAGATTAATGTTTCACTTCACACATAGACCATATATACTCCACAGCCACTAAGGGATAGTGTAGTGAAAATCATGCCTAATAAGAATCATACATTCTTGGATCAATTACTCATAAAGATTGAAGATTGAAGAGGATGTGATGCATATAATTAGAGTGGATGGATGAAATTAATGGAAAATGCATAAAAGCTGCGTTTGTTTGAAAGGATAAGGTCATGGGATTAGATTGTGTATACTGGTCATGGGATTAGACTGTGTAATAGGATATAATTCTATTAATCCCCTCCCCCTCCTAACGCAGGCACATTCCAAATGTGAGATATGATATGTAATCCTAAGGGATTGGTAATATAATCTAACCAAACAAACATGACCTAAGTGTTGTGTAATTGTAAGATTCATATAAGTTGGATGGAAAACTTTATAAGACTACCATATGACTTGCTATAATGTATGGTACCCGTTGTTCGTAAATCACACTCACATATCAATTAAATCTACAAAATCACACCCACACTAGACAAGTTCGTAGATTATCGAAGGGGAATGAATTTCAATTTGGTTTACTCCTCACCCGTCGCCATCATGGCCGTTCATCTTCACACAGTCACAGGAGAGATAAAAAATGGAAAAAAAAAAAAGAAAAAAAAAAGAGTGAGGAGGTGGGTTTTGATTTGGTGTGCCCAAGTACATTGTAATGTTAAAATGAATGGTTATAATATGGATGATTGTTATTGATGAGTGGTTTTGATCTAAAGTGGTTAAATTAAAAGTTGAAAAGAGTAATGTATAATTTTTCCTCGTATCTAAATAAGTATATTTTTTGATTTTTTATAAAAAGATGTATAGAAAAATAGAGAGTTCATATAAATAAACACATTTATTTAAGGGATGTCAAACAAACTCTTAAAGTCATACTTTTCTAATGAAATTCTTATTAAATCAACTCCCTCATCATAGTGTTAATAGGATCATTTGTTATTTTTTATTTTTCTTTTGTTACACAACTTAACATAAATTGACAGATAGTTAAAATTAAAATTGATTTGAAAGTTTAGAATTTAAAATAAAAAAATAAAAATGTAGAGTTTGATCTGTTCTAAAGGTTGATTTTTTTTTATTTTATAAGATTGCAAATATAAAGGCTTAAGAAAAATTGATTAATGTGGTTGATCCCAAGTTATAGGGACAAAGGTTTGTTTAGTTTAGTTGATTAGATCCAATCTCAAAACATCATAAAATCAAATCAAACAAGTCCATCTTAATCTTATTATACAACCCCAATAATGGAATTTAAATCTGCCACTCATTTTAAGAGTGTGCAAACAAATATTGGTAGCGGATTTAATATGTAAAAACCGTATTTATCATGTTGAAAATTTTGTTATTTCAATTAATTAAAATTGATGTTTTGTTGACAGATTTTAATAATGTTCGAATAAATTTGAACTCTCAATAATAAAGAGAGAGAAGAAAAGAAAAGAAAGAAAATGGCGAATTAAAGCATTGCAGATACCTTGTATTTGTGGTAACTGTCGCATGCTATATCTCCAGTTGCACCCTCATTCCCTGAAATTTGAGTTTTATCTACATATCAATTAATTTTGATAATTTTTTTTTTAAAATTGTATAGTGCATGAGAGAGCCCATGCAAGATTGGGGAGAAATAGGTTGGTTTTGATGTAATGATTGAGATTAGTATATGTTTGGATGATAAATTCGAATAAAATTTGAAAAATAAATGAGAAAGCTAAGGGAAATGAAACAATAAAAATAATTTATATTTTTTATTTACATTTACATTTCTCTCATCTTTTTCTTTTTCAAATTACTATCGAGTCCATAATTCAACAAACAGTCTACAAAAAAAAGAAGAGAAAAGAAAAACGGACCTGCGTGAGCAAAGGTGTCCCAAATGCTAAAAGTTCTTCCATCTTCGAATGCAGCACCCTCAACCTTATTTTTTATTTATTTTTTCATATACACAAACATACATACATTCAATGTAACGGTAACATTCATCCAAATCTTCTTTCTTTCTTTCTTTCTGTCTTTATGACCCATGTCTCTGTTTTTTGCTTGATGCAATCTCTTAAAGCAAATAATATATTAATTAAAGAAGGAAGAAATAGAGAAGAGTAAATTACACCACTGGTCCCTCTGGTTTGTTCGAAAGTTTATTTTAGTTCTCATAATTTGAATTTGAACTATTTGATCTATACATTTTTAATTTCGTTGCAATCCAATTCCTCTGTAATGTGTTGTCAACATTTTGAAAAGAAATAATTTTGATGTATCGAGAAAAAAAGGAAAGGAAAAACAATTAAGTGCAAAATTAGAGAGACTAAAATGAAATTAAAAACAAACCATATTAAATTTTATTTTGGTCCCTCTAGTTTTACTCGTAGTCTTTCTCCATTTTAAAGTATAACGTTAATTGATAGAGAGATGACATTGTAACAAAATTGAATTTGTATAAAGTGAATTATTGAAATTAAAATTGCGGAGACTTTAAATGGTGTAATTTATCCAATAAAGAAGGGGAACCTGATAAGCAGAGGTGCCAGAACCGAAGACGAAGTGAGGTGGTAATGGGAAGTCATGTCTGCTAAAGTTGCTGGTGGTAGCGGAGATGAACAAGATTAGTGGTGGCGCCGCCAAGTTTACCAGAAGAAATGGCTGAAAACAGAGGCTCACCACCACCACCACCACCACCACCATTCTCCTCTCTCTCTCTCTCTCTCTCCAACTTCACATTCCAAGGAGGCTCAGAACTAGTAAGTAGCAAGTAGCAGTAGTAGTGTAGTGTGAGTCTGTGTCTCTTATAAAAGCTATCTCATTGATTAAAGTCCAGAACCCTCCTTTTTGTTTTCTCAACCATTCATTCTCATTTATGTACATGAGGCCGAAATCCATTTAGAATATATCTCCCATGTCCGTATCATAAAATGACAACCTTAAAAGAGTTAAATTTGATATATATCTAATAATATTAAAATGATATAATGTGGCAAATTTTATTTTCTTCTATCTCTAATGTTTGGCATGCAAAGTTAAATTTAGGTATGCTATGCTACTCAAAAATGTCAAAATTTTAGCAACCTTGCTCTAATTCAGAATTTTTTTTTTTTTTTTTTTAGTTTTATGAAAAAGTCAAGGAACATAGTAATCAATTAAAGGTGTAAACAGTTTGATTCGGTCAGAGTTGAATGAAAATTCAACATTGAATCAAATACTTTGATTTTGCTAATTGAGAAGCCAAAACAAATTAGATGGCACAATTTGGGATAAAGGAAAAAATATCATAAGTCATGAAAAACAGATCGAAAATCGAAATTTATGTTAGATTTGAGTAGTTTGTTTAGTTTCACCTTTTTTTTTTTATACCCCTAACACCTTATCACAAAACCGGACGTAAGTCTCTCTAATGAAGTGGGAAAATATTATTATGTTGAATATTGTGATGAATTTTTGTACAAATGTAAGAACTACTATTTTATTCATTTAAAAAAAAAAAAACAAATAGCATTTAAGACTTACCAAAGTTTAACAATCTTTCAAACCTTGTGTCATTGTCATAAGGGATAACAACACAAATTTAGCAATTCAAATGGCAATTACATTGGAGCTCTCATTTTTGCCCAAGCTACTATTTTATAATAATGGCAACTGTTATAGTAGCTACATTGGAGACACTGTAATGGTACCCATAATAGAGAGGACAAGCCTTATAGCCTCCTCTATTATGTGCACAATTTTGTAATCCAATTTTGGCAAACAGTAAATCTCTTTTGGTAGTTGAAAATGATAGATTATTAAAAAATAAATTATACCATTACTCTCTATAGTTTAAGTTTGAATTCAGTTAACTCATCATTCAACTCGTAAGGTCGTAAAAGGTCTAATTAATTGACTTCTTTCTTATAATGTTTACCCATCACTTGCTTGCCTACCGATTTCACTACCCTATTCACCTTATTTTCTTGCACCAAGAAAACTACTCTCTGAGTCTGGCTCATAGAAATTGTTGAGGAAGAGTCACTCTAATTTTCGTACTTTTAATTTAAGCAATATAAATTCTATACTTCTTATTTTGTTATAATATTATTCTTTTGTTACTTACCATTAAAATTTTGAATGAAAGAAAAAAGAAAAAATCACATATAAAACCAAAAGGACTAAAGTGAAATTTAAAATAATTTTATTTTTGTTCAAAATGTTAACATGATAGAATGATCCTATTACAACAAAATTAAAAATATAAATTTTAATTTGCTCAAATTAAAATTACCAAATAACTAAAGGTATCATTGACCCATTATTAAAAATGATTATTTTGGAGAAAGTCTTGCCAAATTTTAAATTTGACTAGTGGTGTAGAATCACTACTAAAAATTCACCCCCCATGATATGACATAGAAATTGGACGAATCATCATTAAATGTATAACAAATTAAAAATTAACATATATCTTATTACATCATTGTTGATAAAATTGTAAATATTATTTGAAGGTGTCAAACATCTGCCTTCAACTAATCTTAGAAGTTAGGTCTGCACTCGAGATTGAGGCCTAAATTAGGTATATGTCCTGTGGTGTGAAAAGACAAATTTGTTGGATGATGTTTAGCTGGTAGAAGGGTTTGGGCTTAGCAATTTGGAGGTCCGATATTTTAGTTATACTTGAACCATGAATTTAAATAAAAATTTAAAAAAAATAAAAATAAAAATAACTTAGATTATATTCACCTTTTTCTTTTCAAATACAACCTTATAGAACTCAAAATTTATCAAACACCAAACACAACCGTATAGAACTATTAATGTTGGTGTCATGTAGAATGGTGTGGAGGTAACACAATGGAGAATTGGATCATCTATAGTGCACTTCCTATAGTTTAATTTGTAGTGCTTTTAAAATAAGAGAGCAAAGTTAAAAACGAGACATTGGTTTTGTTTTTATTTATTTATGTGGCATATTGTCATTAAAAACACTACAGATTACATTGTAGAAAGTGCATAATAGAGATACACTAGAGAGAATTTAAATTCTTACAACTATAGCCAATCAAAATAAAGTTTAATGTCCTAGCATAAAGAAACTTACAAGAATCCAGGCATTCTTAAATGTTTCAAGAGCTCAATCTAACAAAATCAAAGATCGAAATTGACATGTGAATGTTTTTGTCTTCTATTGTTTTCCTTTTGTTGTATCATGAATTTGATTTCCATGCCCTACAAAAACACAAATATGCCAATGTCCCCTTCTGCCTCTAACGGTGCAGTGGGAATACTATCACCTCAAGTCAAGACTCGAAACTTTTCTTTGGACGTGAACTACATTTTCCTGTTGAGGGAAGATAGGTTTGTTCTCTGTATTGAATCTTATAAAATGAACGAAACCTAAATTGAACATTGTTTCTATTTTGTTGAAGTAAGAAAGGTTAAAAGAAAGACTGATTGGGACCTAAACATTGAAAATAAAGCATGCCAGTCAATTTCATATATACTGAAGCGGCTAATTTGTGTCTTTCCTTGCCCAATATTATCAGCTGTAGATGATATAGCAACAAGACACTAAGAATGCCCCAAAAAAATGTGTAGATACAAAGCCTGCAATTTGTAGAATTTCCATTTCCAAAAACAAGTCTAAAAATCACCTCACTGTACAAACAAACAATTGCTATGACTCATGCATAAGGGAGCACTTAACAACAAAATTTATGAATCCAACGAGAATTTGACAAACTTCAAAACATAGATTAAAAAAAAGTTAGACAACAACATTAATCTAGCGATAACGCAATCAACAGCAGCTGATAACGCAGTCACCTTCAACGCTACTTCACCCACCAAACCAAACATCAATAAAAAAAATTGAAGATAATAAGAGCAGAATATAAACCAATATGCAATAGCCAATATCAAACCACATCTTTCTTTATTGAAGTTCAAAGCTAATTTGTAAAGACAGATAATTGAAATAACAACATCAACAATAAGAAAAGCAATAAATCCACTAAAATGAGGAAACTCAACTATAACAATATATATCTGGTAACACATATCGAGAACAATCCAAAGCTACTCATCAGAACAATGGAAAGAAAGAGATACCCATAAATCAGGAAGAGCCAATTCAAGTTTACCAAGGCCACCAGTCTGTCCAAGCCCCAGAGACATGCCCATTCTCACAGACATAAGCTCGAACAACCGGTCCGCCGTCTTCATGGAACCCAGAATCCCTCCTCAAACAGAAGGCAGAATGCAGATCCCAAGTCTGTTTGCACGAGCAAAATGCACAATTCAGATCAATCTTGCTACGATTCCCATCGTTTATCGTCCTCCAAACCCTGGATTTCTTGAAATTCTTGAAAATCCCCCCTGAAAAGCATGTAATCTCTCTCCTCTTCAATGTGATCACAACCAGGCCTATCACAAATGTATAAACAATCCCCTCCGAATCGACTATCGAGTAATTTATTGCCCTGTTCGCGACTCAAATTCCAAACCCCAGAAGCCAAATGAGACCTAAGTGATCTGCAAATTTTCCTTCTCTTACATACAGAAAAATCACAAGCTGTCTTAACAACACCATTTTCAGGTTCTTCATCCATTTCAGATCGATCTTGAGATTCAGAAGCATTATAAACAGTATCAAAATAACACTCAGACCCAGAAACAACCGCCTCTGAATTACCTTCAATTGCGCTCGAAGAAGGCATTGTTCGGGACTGACCCAATTGAAATAACCTGTTTTCGTGGTAATTCTCATCGGGTCCGACCCCTCGCTCGAGCCCAAAATCCGAATTCTCCAACAAGACTTCGGCGTGGAGGAGGCCGGGGCAGCAGACGGCGAGCTTGTGGAGAGAGGCCCATCCGCCGAGAGGGGCGGTGGCGGAGTCGGAGAGGAGATCGGAGACCACAGAGGGGATTGTTTGGGAGCATTTTATTTTCCAACAAACGGTGCGAATCAGAGAAGACAATTTTGTGCAAACGCAAGCCAGTCTAGCCCAGTTTCGAGGATCGTCTTCGAGCTTGAAGAAAATGTTGAGAACAACGTCCTCGGCGAGCTTTGAAAACCCTGTATCGGTCATTTTCGCTACAAACAGAGAAATGGGTATGGTTAAGATTAATTTCGATGCGGCAACCTTTGCTGATCTGAAATCCATTGGGGTGGGAGTGATTGTTCGTGAGACTCATGGACGAGTTATTGCCGCCATGTCGGAAAGACTTCCACATTGGGTTGATGCGGTTTGTGCTGAAGCTCTAGCAGCAGCAAGTGCGATTGCATTTGGAGCAGAATTGGGCCTGCGTCATATTCATCTAGAGGGCGACTCGCTGTCCGTTATTAAAGCCTTCAGCTGTGAGGATCAAGTGCTGTCCTGTTTTGGCCATATTATCCAAGGTGCTGTGTGTTCAAGCCGCTGCTTCACCAGTTTCTGTTGCTCGCATGTGTTGCGCGGTGGAAACAAAGCTGCTCATGGGCTGGCTCGTCGTGCGGGCCGTGTACTTGGTAAACGAATTTGGAGGAGTGCGGTGCCAGTTGAACTGTGCAAGCTAATTCAAGATGAGTCTGTTTTAGTTTCTTAAGTTGTAATAGACTTTCTAAAAAAAAAAAAAAAGAACAAATCTTCTATTGTTCTGTTTTTCTAATGGATTTGTGAGATGGGTATCAACTGTTCTTGGATTTTCTTTCGAAATTTTCAGATGGGTATACCTAAATCGAAGAGAAAACGATAAAAAAAAAAAAAAAAAAAAATTAAAAAAAAAGAAAGAAAGAAAGAAAGAAAGATGAATTGCTCTGTGTTGTAAATTCGTGATTGGGTAAGAGAAATGTTAAGATGATGAAAAATCTTTCAAGGAAATGATCATCATAAATTATCTTGATTAGTGTATGATATTTTATTTTAAGTGTAATTTAAAAGTCATAAATTTTTTATAATTATTTTTATAAAAGACTTTTTATGACACCAAACATTACTAATTAGGTAAAGATGCATAGGGAATTGCTAGAATTTTTTCAAAGGCTTTCCAAATTTCTCAGAAGATTGCATCAAAACCGAGAGAGAGAGAATTGAGAATGGGTTACACAAACTCGTAAAATAAATAAAGTACTAAGGGTGTGTTTGGTAACGTTTATATTTTTAATTTATATTTATAAAAATTTTATAAATTGATTTTTATTTATTTTTTATTTATTTTTAAAAAAACATAAACTACAAACGCGTTTGGTAATTAACAAAATGTTTAAAAAAATTTAAAAATATAAAAAAGAGTGAGAAATGACAAGTGGTGGTGGAAGACGATAGTGGAAAGTAGTGACGGTGGGTGGTGGGTAGCTGGTAGTGGCGGGTGGGTGGTGGTGGTGACGGTAGCGGGTGGTAGCAAGTGGGTGGTAGTGGTGGTGGTGGTGGTGGTGGTGGTGGCGGCGGGTGGTGAGTGGTGGTAGCAGGTGGATGGCGGGTGGTGGTGGCGGGTGGGTGGTGGTGGTGGTGGTAGGTGGCGGCGCGGTGGTGGGTGGTGGTGGTGCGGTGCGAGTGGATGGTGGTGGTGGGCAGCGGTGGTGGTGGGTGGTGGCGGGTGGATGGCAAGTGGGTGGTGGGTAGTGGTGGTGGTGGTGGCGAGTGGGTGGCAGGTGGTGGTGGGGGATGGCTGGTGGTGGGGGAAGACGGTGGTGGAAAATGGTGGCAGATGGTGGCTAGTGTTGGGTGGTAAAAAAAAAAAAAACTCAAAACTCAAAATAAAAACACATTTTTTGTATTTTCATCTTTTAGCCAAATTTATAAACTAAGACCACTAATTTATAAATCAAAAATTTTACCAAATAAGTTTTTATTTAAGTTTTTTCAATTTTTATAAATATAAACAGAAAACTGAAAATATAAGGTGTCGTTTGGTAACACTTACGTTTTCAGTTTTCTGTTTATATTTACAAAAATTTTAAAAACTCAAATAAAAACTTGTTTGGTAAAATTTTTGATTTATAAATCAGTGGTCTTAGTTTATAAATTTGGCCAAAAAATGAAAATACAAAAAATATGTTTCCGTTTTGAGTTTTGAGTTTTTTTTTTTTTACCACCCAACACTAACCACCACCCGTCACCATTTTCCACCACCGTCTTCCGCCACCACCACCCACCACCTGCCACCACCACCCGCCACCATCACCCACCAGCCACCACCGACCTGTCACCCACCCCTCACCACCACCACCACCCACCACCCACTTGCCATCCACCCGCTACCACCCACCACCCACTACTACCATCCACTGCCCGCTACCACCACCCGCGCACCTACTTGCCACCATCACTCATCACCCACCTGCCACCACCATCCACCACCTGACACCACCAACTACCCACCACTACCAGCCACCTGCCACCCACCCACCCGCCCGCCACCCACCTGCCATCACTACCCACCACCACCACCACCACCCACTACCCACTGCCACCACCTACCACCCGCCACCGCCACCCACCCACTCACCCACCATCACTACCACACTGCCACCCGCTATCCGCCATCCATCTGCTACCACCACCACCACTCACTCACTACCACCCACCACCGTCACCCACCCACCCACCATCACCACCCGCCATCCGGCACCCACTTGCCGCCGCCACCACCACCCACCACCACCACCACCACCATCACCCACTCGCTACCGCCCACCACCCGCCACCATCACCCATCCGCTACCATCCACCATCCGCCACTCACCTGCCACCATCACCACTACCACCCACTCGCTACCACCCATCACCCGCCACCGTCACCCACCGACCCACCGTCACCACTTTCCATCACCGTATTCTGCCGTCACTTGCCATTTCTTATTCTTTTTTATATTTTTAAAATTTTTTAAACATTTTGTCAATTACCAAACACGTTTGTAGTTTATGTTTTTCTAAAATAAACAAAAACCAGTTTATAAAATTTTTATAAATATAAACTGAAAACGTAAACGTTACCAAACACAACCTAAGTGTTACTAAACGGCACCTATGCTATTTTTAATATAAAAATTATTCGACCAATTATCTCAAAAAAATCAACTCACTTTTAAGAAATATACTTGTCTTTTGAAATTATAATTTTAATTAAAAATAATATATATATTTTAAAATTTATAATCAAATACATAATTTAAAATTACTTAAAACTCAATTCAAATATTATTTTAAAAATTCATAATCAAACACATAATTCAAAATTCTTTTCAAAATTTAAAATTAAATTATTTTCAAAACTCTATTTAAAAAAAATCAAATTTTTTCATTTTATTTTTTTAAATTATTTTTAGAATCATGAATTGAATGTGAAATCGTGTTTTGAGTTTTGAGTTTTGAAAAAAAAAATTTGATAGTTTTGAAAAGAGTTTTGAGTTATATTTTGAGTTTTGAGTTATATTTTAAAAAAATTTGGATTTATTTTTTAAAATATTTAACAAATTTCTTAATTTTATTTTTTAGGTAAATATAAATAGTTTAAATATTTATTTATTTATTTTAATGTACACTATATTTCATACATTTGTGTGCTGTTTTTTTTAAAAAATATTTTAAATATTAAAAAAAATTAAAAATTATTTTTTATTTTAAATATATAATTTTTATTTTATAAATATTTTTAAAATATTTTAATTTTTTTACTATGTGTTTGGTTACGATTTGAGTATGGAGTTTTGAAAATAGTGTACAGTTTCAAGTTATGTGCTTGATTATGAGTTTTAAAATAGTTTTTGAATTGAGTTTTGAGTTATGTGTTTAGTTACAATTTGAGTGTAAAGTTGTGTTTTGAGTTTAAAATATTAAAATTACAAAAAATAAAATATTTACAACATAAAATAAATATTTAAAATAAAAAATAAAAAATATTTAAATAAAAATTATATATTTAAAATATTAAGTTTTTAAACATTTTTTAATATTTAAAAAAAATAAATCTAAAAAATTTCAAAATACAACTCAAAATTCAAAAACTCAAAACTCAAAATTTTTCTCAAAACTCAAAACTCTTTTCAAAATTCATAACAAAAAGTGTTTGGTTAGCCTATCTAAATATATTTTCACCCCATGTTTTGCACATGGCGTTTGTTTAGAGTTTTCAAAATGTAATTCCACACTCAGTTTTGAAAACTCTGTGAAAGGCAGAAAAATTTGGGCTAACTGGTCGTCCCACCGGTTGACCGGTCAGTTGATCGGAACAGTGCAAATTTTTTTTTTTCAAATGACATATGTTAATTTTTATATATTCGAAAAAAATATTTTCCGAATTTTTTAAATTTTTTTATGTGTTTTAATAAAATTTTGAGTTGTATGTTTGGTTATGAGCTGTAAGTTTTTGTATCAATTATCATATGTCACATCAAAAATTCTACACTCAATTCAAAACTCTTTCACCAAACAAATTTTTTACACTCAAATCATAATTCCAAAACTCACATTCAAAATACAACTCATACTCTCAAATCATAATTAGAGGCCTCTACCAAACGCAATTTCTTTTCGAAACTCAACTCACAATTTCACACTTAAATCACAACTCAACACTCAAATTATAATTTTAAAATTAAACCAAATAGAGCCTTAAATTTGCAAAAAAAAATTCTCTCAAAAATAAAAAGGAGAAGTGTTTTTAAAATTTTTATTATTTTTGTTGGCAAATTCAATTTTGAAAAAAATATTTTTTAAAAATGTTGGTGGATGGCAACACCCTTTTTCATCATAGAGCAATGTTACATCCCACCCAATTTGGTATCGTTTAAATTATTTGAATTTGTTTATGTTAGTCGTCTAACAAGTTAATTAGTCGTCAACTGTCTAGCCAGTCGTTTAGATGACAGGATAATGACCACAATAAATAAGAAAGACAAAGATAATAATCACAGTAGACAAGAATTGTCTAAACAGTCATCCTACTGACATAAATTCAAACTATTCAGACGACAAATTTAATGCATAAATCGGTTCACTTCACTATATTTACTTTTTGAGAGTCCAAAAGGCGGTCAAAGAAAAATAAAAATAAAATGAAATAAAATAAAAACATGTATTAAAATATATAAATATGTAGAGTATGTATCAAGATTTTATTTTATTTCTTTTGTCAACATTTATTTTTAACAAAGCGTATTGAACAGTTTGGATTTTTTTTTTTTTTTTTTTTTTGGACTATTGTGGGTAGAAAAAGAAAGAGTTAAAAATAGGATTTCTCTCAAATTTAAATTTGGATTTGACTTTTTTTTTTGGATCTATAAGATTCACTACATGTCTTATTTTGATAATTTAAATAGTTTATTTTGTAAGATTTTTCGTGTATATTATTCATGAAAAAAATTAAGTTGATTTGATAATAGTAATCTTTTTATTTTTTCAAAGATAAATCCAATAAAATTAAAAGTTACAACTATCAAAATGACCTAATTTTTTCATGAATAATATATACAAAAGACTTTACAAAATAAACAATTTGAATTATCGAAACCAGACACACAATGAATCTCATGCTTCACAATTAAATCTAAATTCAAATTTAACAAAAGTGTAACCCAAAGTAATAAATAAATTTAAGTGGAGACGGGCCGCAACTTTTGTTTAATAAGGTATATTGCTTATAATTTCTATTTTGCGAATTTCTATCAATATAAGTTTTTTGTTATAATTTATAAGATAAAAGTTATTTAAATATGCTTACAAAAGAAAATAATTATTTGAATTTTTTTTTAAGGTAGGGAATTATTTGAAAGTTGTTAGAGAAATATTTTAACTTTTATGTTTTGATTTTAAAAAAAATTACACATTAAAATATTAATTTGAGTTTGGTTGATTGATTGGAATAAGAATTGTAGATACATTTAGTGAATAGAAAAAACAGAACATATCAATTTTCAAATACACTTGTACACTTGGTGGTGCAAAAAAAAAAAATTAAAGTATGTCAATCTTTCTTCTTCCTTTTTTCAAGTATTACTTCTATTTCTCTATCTAAAAAAAAATTTAAAAAAAAACTTATTACTTCTATTCATTAATATAAAATATTTTTTATCTTCCACACGAAAATACCTTACAAAAACCATATATATAAGTTGATGGGTCCTGTTTTAGGGTTGCACACCATATGCAACCAACACAAAAGGTATAAACAGGAGGTGTAAACATAAAACAGGAGGTGTAAGTGTGCAACTTACACAAAAGGTGTAAGTTGCACACTTAAGAAAAGTCCTAAGTTTGATTCATTGACTCAAATTGTCGAAATTACTCAATACCTAGCATAATTGGCCTCAATTTATGAGTTCCCTTAGGATTGCAAAAAGTGCATGACCGACCCTTTCAAAAAAATATATAATAATGCTATATTAATTAGTGTACCAATTGATGATGTGACATAATTTAAGAAGTTTTTAATATTTGTAATGTGATTAATGAGTGAGATCAATAATAATGTCATAACTAGTGTTAGTACACTAATTAATAAACTAATTGATGCATGTAACACTACCGAAAAAAAAATAGACTGGTACAGTTGGCCAGTAGTAATGGCCAAATTGATGAGAGAGGACAGAGAAGGTTAAAACTTGTGTTTAAAATAAGTGAAAACATATTTTTTCTCATTTTCAAAAAAATTATAATTTTAGAATCAATTTTAATTTTTTGAAATAAATATAATATATTAAACAAATTTTTATTTATAGGCACTCGAGTCATAAAATATACCAAATAAATTTTTTCTTTTCAAAATCAACTCACAATTTCACACTCTATAAATCACAACTCAAAACAGATAATCATAATTCTAAAACTAAATCAAACACTATCTATATTACCTTTACATATTTATCTATCTATTCACGTCATATAGATTAAAATAAATAAATAAATGTTATGAAACTTGGTGATTGGAGGCAAGTGGGTTGAGAAAGTGAAGGGAATGAGTTATAATACCAAAAATTCACTTTTTAAAAAATTAAACTTTTTCATTTTTCATATTTTTTTTATTTTTATTGAATATTTTTATATTTTAAGTAATTTTTTTAAATTTTTAGATACACCTAACATAAATATAATTAAAAAATATAATATTTGTAAAAAAAATTAAAAATTCACTCAATACCAAAATTATAAAATAAAATTAAAAATTAAGTATATTTTTTTTGTATTTTGTGTATTTATTAATTTTTAAAAATATTTTTTACAAATATTTTGCTATTTAGATATATCTAAATAAGGTATATCTAAAAAAATATTTAAAATTTTAAAAATATTCACTATAAATAAAAAATTATAAAAAATAAAAAAAATAATTCAAAAAAATTAAATTCAAAAAATTAAAACTAAACACACTAAATAATAGAGACTCTATGCACAACCTATTTCCATATTTGGGGTGTAATTAATTAAGGGTAGTGGACATTTGATTTGAGGGTTGAAACTTTGGTGGGTTTCCTAAACAATGAGAGAGAAGAGTCCTTTTCTATAAGAGTTCATTTTTTATAAGAAAAATTTTATAGTTTCAAATTTTTTATTAAATATTTCATATAAATGTGAGTTCATAAAATTACAAATCACACCATGTAAGATATTTAATTATTTATTTTATTGAAATTTTGATATTCTTAATATTATCCTATTGATAATACTACAAAAATAATGGGTTTGCTCAAAGATGAAACTATACCACATATTCGTTTTAGTGACGACATCCTATTGCCACCCACCGCATATCTATCTAACTTTATGGGTTGATTTGGGAAGTGGGTTAGTTTTTTGACTTTTTAACTTTTTTAGTTATTTTAGTCTGGGCTAAAAAGTTTGGTTTGGGGAGGACTTTTTGACTTTTTAAACTTTTTTTGTGAGAGAAGAGTGTAATGATTATGAGTTGGATGTGATGTTTTGTTTTTTGTGACTAAAATAGCCAAAAAAAAAACCCATAAACCAACTTGCCAAACAAAGGTATGTCTGTCTAGTACATGATATGCGCGTTGTGACCGCCCATTGGTATTGCCATTTCACTTCATGTGCCTCTTCTTATCTCCTTGGTCCCCTCCTAAGACAATGACATTGTCGGAAGTGGAGACGCTGCTGCGCAGCCCGCGCAGCAGGGTCTGCTGTGCGGTGATTTGAGCCCATTTCGAGACTCATTTTGATAATCTGAACCGTTCACATTTTAAAATACGTTAAGTATAACATGCCTGTAAAAAATCAAATTAATCAAATATCATTTACCTATTCATCCACTCACATTTGCATTCATTCTAATCAAGCTAAAATACATTTGTATTTATTTTTGTAAATACAAATGTGAGTGGATGAATACGTAAACGATACCCGATTAACTTAATTTTTTGCAAGCATGTTCTACTTGACGTATTGTAAAATGTGAACGGCTCGGATTATCAAAATGGGCTCAAATTGTCAAGACAACATATGTTGTTATGGGTCACAAGAAAATATTCCCCATATCCAACATTGTCATTGTAATGATATACATTGAACCTTAAAATCAAATATTATAAATTGAAGCTCATAAAGAAAAATTGTAATGACATAAAATTATAAAAATTCACATTATGCCTAGAATTTCAACAAATTGTAATGCTATTATCAAACTGTAGTTCACAAAGAAATTAAACTTGACAAACAGATAATACACACTGAATCTCACAAACAAAATAGAAATTGTAATGACATTATCAAACTGAAACTCACAAAGAAAATAAAAATTGTAATAATATAATAAAATTAAAATATTGATATATTTTATAGAGCACAACAACAATGGTAAGTTTTCAAAATACTCTGTCACACCAACGGTAAATTATTAAAATTGCTGGTGCAGAATGGCTACTTCTCAACTCAAAATTTATATGTATATATGATGTAACTTTTCCATGTTGCATTTTGATGGAAATTTAAATTTATATCAATCTTCAATTTATTCATAGTGTCACAAAAGTAATCTACCTATTTGAACCAGTTAGCAGGGCAACTAAAAATTGAAACAAGATTGAAGCAAGTACCTCCAACGTTAATGCACATTGAAATGGTGAAATCTCACGCAGATCCTCAGTTTGATGAAAATTTTGTTCCATTCTCAATTTGATATCAATTTGGTAAAACCATTGGAGAGAGAAAAAGTGATTTTTATCAAATTCAAATCCAATACTCAATCTGATGCAACGTTGGAGATGCTCTTACATCACCATTCTTTTTAACAAAAATTACAAATTAGTTAACAATAAAAGAATATTTATACTTTTATAGCCCCGTTTAATGTAAGTCCTTATGTTAGAAAAAATTTCATTTATAGTTTAATTATTTTTTCATTATCTCACTAGTTCGTAATTTTTCTTTTTTTTACTCATAACATATTTACACAAACTAATAAATTTATATTTTTTATTAATTAATGTGTTACGTATTAAATTTTTTTTTGAAATTCTCAAAAAAAACTCTTATAATTTGACCCACAACAATATAAGAGTCAACTTTTTATTTGTTACACCTAATGATATAGAGACAAACTCACTTACTACATTATTGTGGACAAATAATAATTTCAATTCACGTAGGCAATTTCATCGTCAAACGAAGTTAGGGGAGAAATTCAAACCATCCAACCCCAAACGTCAAATTCGGTGTAAACTTAGGGTGCGTTTGTTTGGACGGACTGGATAAAGGGGGATTGTAATTCATTGGACTATTAATTCTAGGATACATTATCCCTGGACTATTTGGTTGGACTTGATTTGTATCCTATGTTTGTTTAGCCATGGGATTAGATGTTTGGATTGAACTATTTTTAGTTATCCAATGTTTGTTTGGGATATTATGGAGAATGATAAATGCTCAAATGACTATTTTATCCTTTTCAATTAATAGCAATATTAAACATAGCTTTAATATTTTAATTATTTTTATTTAATCTAGCTAAAAATAATTAAAATTTAAATAAAAATTTATCCTATGTTTATTTTATTTTATTTTTTGCACAATTAAATAAATTAAATATCAATAAAAATATATGTTATTTTTTAATTAAAATTTTAAATAAATTTATTTTAAATAATAATAATTAAATAATGAAATAAAATAAAATATAAACAAAATTTTAAAATAAAACATCAATAAAATATCTATAAAAAAATATTTAAAAAAATTAAATAAATAAAACAAAAATAAAAATTAAATTATTTTATTTTATTTTATTTTTAAATTAAAACATTTAAATTTTATTAAATTTTACTAAATATAACACATAATTAAATACTCGAGGGCAAAAATGTAATTTCATTGTCTAATTCCATGGGATGAGTTATCCCATGGTTTCTATCCTATCCCTCCTATGGGATAAGATAGTTCCACAAATATGGGACTAATAGTTCGGAGGGAAACTTTTGAAACAAACAATAGACTATTAGTCCGAGTCCAATCCTACACCCTAATCCTTCAAAACAAACACACCCTTAGATAAAAATTTAAAAATTTAAAATTAAATATCACACAGTCCAAACAATTCAAAACCATAATTTTAATATATAAAAATATTAAATATATATATCAATTATTAGTCGTTTAATGATATGTGTATATATATATACACCAACAACACTAACACAATAAGGCTTGGTTTGGGAAGTGGGTTGGTTTTTTGACTTTTTGACTTTTTTGGTTATTTTAGCCTGGGCTAAAAAACTTAGTCTGGGAAGGACTTTTTGACTTTTTGACTTTTTTTACTATTTGACTTTTTTTACTATTTTTGTGAGAAAAGAGTGTAATAATTATAGATTGAATGTGATATTTTATTTTTTGTGACTAAAATAACCAAAAAAATCCATAACCCAACTTGCCAAACAGAGGCTAAGACAACAATTCCTTGATTCTCATCACTCCTCTTTGTCTCTCTCATCACGTGAATGGTGTGCTATAAATAATTTTACCAATAAAAATGTTAATAAGATCTAATTTCAACAAATTAATTAGCCTAGTTGGACCTAACCCAATTTTAATTTATTATGACCAGGTCAAATATAAAAAAACAAGATCTTCTTACAAGTCAAAATTAAATAAATTGTGACAACTCTCAATACAATTTAAATTAAACTAGATAACTATTCAACCCAACTAAACCATCCCAACAAGTAGCAAGCATATCACGCAACTTATCTAATCCCCAAAATTAGCCAATTGACGCTCCAAGAATACAACAAAAAATGAAGGGATAAAAATATACATCAACAAATACAGAGCCAAAGAAAACTAAAAAAATATTGGGTATTGCTCTAAACCATATCTCAAGCACAGACATAAAAGCGCCATTTGGTTTAGTTTTGAAATTATAATTTGAGTGCGAAATTATGATTTAAGTATGAAATTATGAGTCGAGTTTTGAAAAAAGAAAATTTATTTAGTTATGAATTTTAAAAGGAGTTTTAAATTGTATTTTAAATTTTGAGTCTTTGAAATTTGAGTTGTATTTGAAATTTTTAATTTTTTTTTAAAATATTAAAAAATATTTAAGAAAATTTTATTTTATTTATTTTAAATATATAATTTTATTTAAATATTTTTAATTTTTTTAATATTTTATTTTATTTTGTAAATTTTTTAATTTTAATATTTTAAACTTGGTTGGTTTGGCATAAATAATACAAAAAGTCACTATCCTAAAAAGTTACTCAAAAAGTTAAAAAGTTAACACTATTCACCAAAAGTCAACAATTACGGCTGTACAACTTCCAATTCAAAATTTTCCCAACAAATCAATTTTTACAATTTTTTATTACACATTTTTCCATAAAAAGTCAAAAAGTTAATCCAAACATCCATATTTTCAACCTCAATTTTTTAGTTCAAAAAGACAAAAAATACACTTATTTAGGACATCCCAAACAACTCTTAAGTCACATCATCTTATTTAAATCACATCACCTCTCTAATACATCACATCAAACACAATCCAAACCCAACCCATACAAGCCAATAAGTCAAAAAGTGTACTTTTTTAGAACATCTCAAACCAACAAAACACAACTCCACACTAGGCCTCGTTTGGCAAGTGGCTATTTTAACCAAAAAGTCAAAAAGTTACTATTTTAGCCAAAAAGCTAACAATTTATATCAAAAAGTCAAATATTCTATTTTCTTTCTACTTTTTGCACATTTTTTTGTAAAAAGCCAAAAAGTTATCCCAAACATACTAGTTTTTTTTTTTACATCACATTTTAGCCAAAAAATCAAAAAGTTACTTAAAAAAGCATATTTCCAAACGAGGAAATCGTAGCCAAACACAAACATAACTCAAAACTCAACTCAAAAATTATATTTAATTATGAATTTTGAATAGTTTTGAATTATATATTTAATTATAAATTTTGAAAGGAATTTTATTTTTTTTTAATTAGAACCATAATTTTAAAAGAAAACCAAAGGCAGCCAAAATCTATAATAAGCTTATTCGTCATTACAAAATATAGAAGATACCACCTTGCGGGCAATCCTTTAAATATTAAAAATTCAGGCATTTTTTATTTTATGCATATAGTAGGAAATGCCAACTTACCTTCTTCACGCCACCGATAAATCAGACAATATGACTACACGGATGGTCCACCCATGCCAAATTGCCTATCAACTTGACAATAAAACCAAATTTAAGAACATAAAGGGCTGCCGTTGATATCAGTGAGAAGATACTGTTCAAGCCAAGGTTTTAACATGATCAGTAGCCAAAAACAAGATTCACGGATAACGCAATGATTCAGAGCACTTTTAGTGCTCTAATGGCACACTATTGACATGGCCAGAAGAAAAAAGATACAAAACAAAACAAATCAAGACCAAAACATCACATCACAATAGATGAAACCCACTAACTGGCTTTAGTGCTAAAAAATTAGAGCTCCAAAGCATTTTTCAAGTACATTAAAATATTTCTAAGCTCATAAATTTAAGATCACTGTTCATCTAAAGATACAACTAAATATGCCAAAGATGTCTCATTATTGCATAAAAACTCTCCGGTCAATTACACAAAACATTCACTCCACCAAACTTAACTGACAAAATGGAACCTAACCCCCTCAATTCAACATTTACTATATCAGAAGGAGAAGCCAATAGGCAAGAAGGCAAGAAACCAGCAGAAACATGAAATAAAAAGTACCACAAAAATCAAGCAAAGCGAACCAAGACCACAGATATATTTGGACAATCAACGTCAATAACCGAGAAAATACCAAAGCCTTTTCCAATAAGTTGAAGAAAAATGGCTAAGACCCCCAGTGGGGGTCACTGGGGGTCATGAATGGAGAGGGATGATTGGCCCAAAATAAAAACTGTTTTTTTTTTTTTTTTTGATTTCGGCGAATGGTGAGCTGCCACCTCACTGGGGGTCGACCCCCAGTGGGGGTCTGTAGCACGGCTGTAAGTTGAAAGCTCACAAGTAAAATACATGCAGTAAATTTGGTAGATAATGGGTTCTAGTTCAACAAACATTTTAGAAATTAGCTGAAAATGATAACACACAATCACTATTCCAAATCCATCCAAACTCCAGTCTATTTTTTAAATATTTTTAATATTTTATTTTATTTTGTAACTTTTTTAATTTTAATATTTTAAACTCAAAACACAACTCCACATTCAAATTGTAACTAAACACATAACTCAAAACTCAACTCAAAAATTATTTTCAAAACTCATAATCAAACACATAACTCAAACTTTCATACTGCTTTCAAAACTCTACACTCAAATAATAACCAAACACATAATTAAGAAAATTAAAATATTTAAAAATATATTTATAAAGTAAAATAAAATATCTAAAATAAAAATTATATATTTATGAGAGGGGAGATTTCCATCTCATTGTACGGCCGAGCAAAAGTAACGCCCAGCGTTACTGATTACGTGGCGCCGAGCAAATTAGTAAAGTGCAACGACCGAGCGATCTACCTTGCTCGGTTAAACGAGGTCAACCGGTTACCCCTGAGGGCCGAACTGGAGACCAGTTGTTCGGGCGAAGCCCACAGTGGAGGTTGCAACCGAGCAGAAGGGCTGACCGGGCTACGCGGTAGATGCGGCCTGGCCGGCATGCCACTAGCCGCCTAGCCAAGGCGAAGCGGTTGCGCGTGACCGAGCTTGGAGATGAAACGGTTGGAGGCCGGCATGCCTCACAATAGGTCAATCGAGATGAACCGGTCGAGGGTAGCTCGGCGTTGGCAGTTAAGATCTTACCTGGTTCCAAGTCGCAAACCGGCGGTATGTAGCACGGTTGTGTGATGGCAATTTTCCACGAGCGTTTGGCCGGTCATGGTACCTCGGTCAAGGGTGCCACCTGGGCCAATGGTGTGAAGGAGAGGACATCTGCCCCACGAACGCCTCAATACCGTTGGGCAGTTCTGCATGTACTGGAAAGAGGACAAAATCTTTACACATGTATGATGGTGAGAGGCGAGCACTGCCACCTGTCCAGGGAAGGACAGCAGAGGTAGTGCGCGCACAATCTCGTAGCTGCGTGGCAAGCCTAGATATAGAGAGGGAAGGCGGACGTTACTGGTATGGAAATTCACTCTCACAAATTCTCTCTCGATTCCCATT